>CABFNO020001240.1:1024152-1624152 GCA_902006505.2 Clonostachys byssicola
CCCCCCCCACTATTTTTTGGAGTCTGTTTCTACCCGGAACAGGCACTTTTCTGATGTATATCTGTCGTTGGGAAAACTTCCCAACCAGGAAAATATCATCAATGATTGAGCATGGCGTTGGCGGGAAATTGCTACTTCCAGGAACCCTATTCTAATCTCGTCTTTTTCCCTTTTGCTTTTCCTTTTTAGCCTTGAGCACGGCTTTGTTCGAGTTAGTGGTGATGACCGGAAGAAACTTATTATTATGACGAAAAGGCCTGGGGAAGAACGAACAGACATACACCTATACTTCCTGAATGACGCGGTAATATACATACAGAAGATCAATACAAACACATCTACGCGTGTAACCAACAAGGCCAAGCCCGTGACAGCCCGTTCGCAAGATAAGCGTCTAGGTAGCTGCTGTCTTGGGACGGCACCAAGGCGAGCTAAGAAAGTCCCTTATCGGGCGCTGCGGAGAGAAAAGGTCCCACCGTGGGGAAAGCTCCAACAGGTTACGTAGCATGTAAGACACATACACATACATATACATACCGAGGAGGACTGATCGATGTTCGCATTCCAACTTGAATCATCGGTTCTGTAATTTTGATAGCTGTGCCGGCTGAGCGGAGAGCCGATCCCCTTTCGTAGACATCCCACTTCAAGCCAGTCAGATCCATCCCCTCACTCACTCCCCCTCCTCTCCTCCTCCTCCTCCTCCTCCCCGCAACCACCAAACATGGCTCCCGAGCAGGTCCTCTCGGGCACCGACGCCGCCAAGATCGCCGAGGTCTGCCAGAAGCACGGCATCACGACCGCCGAGTTCGCCCAGCTCCAGGCCCGCTCGGCTTCGGCCAAGGCGACGGCGTACTGCCCCTACAGCCGCTTCCGCGTAGGCGCGACGCTGCTCGTCTCTGGCGGCGCGTACGTCGACGGCGCCAACGTCGAGAACGCGAGCTACCCCGTCGGGACGTGCGCCGAGCGCGTGGCCTTTGGGACGGCCGTCGTCCAGGGCCACAGGGAGTTCAGGGCCGTGGCCGTGTCGACGGACATTAGCCCGCCGGCGAGCCCGTGCGGCATGTGCCGGCAGTTGTGAGTTGGATGGACTTATTTCATTCTACAGGTTTTTGTATGCTAATATGGGGGCAGTATTCGGGAGTTTGTCAACCTGTCCATTCCGGTGTTCATGTTTGACAAGAACCAGGACTTTGTGGTGATGACGATGGGAGAGGTTGGTCTGGCCGTTTTCTTTTGCATCCACCCCCTTATTTACGATGTTCTACTGGGATTGTCTCTGCTCGGTATTAGTCTTACTAACACATGTCTTCCGCACAGCTGTTGCCCATGTCCTTTGGGCCGGATCGGCTGCCTCCTCCTGGCGCTCCGGGAGCGATGGGTTGAGCCGGGCATTTCATCTAACCAATTCTCATCTCTAGAGAAGCAAAGAAGAAGAGGGAAGTCTATTTTTCAAGGGTTATGCCCGTTGGTGTGTGACATGTTGGGGTATTTTGTTGGATACAGAGGAGTTTTAGGTGGGTTGGAGTCGTGGTGAATACAAGGGCAATATCGCAAGATGGTGCTGATAGTTTGGGAAATCCAGAGAGAGATGATTATCTACGAAGAATACTAAGTCATATCTTTCAATATGCCATGATCCCATTCGAAATGTTACGACATTTTGGTAAAGGCTGCATAGTAAATGATGCATCTCAAATGTATTATTTCAAGCTATTTTAACAAATAAAAGGAAAAGAAATTATTATGATACCAAGTCCTGTGTACTCTTCGTTTGTACTCGATTATCCCCATCCCACCCCACTACAACCTCTCATTATTATATTAGTCGAAGGCCGTTTCTGGATATGATATGCCATGTGGCTATTGTCCTTCGCTCAAAAGCCATATGCTTTCTTGTCGTGTTTGTGTATTAATTATGAGGCAGAAGAAAATTTATGAAGAAGCATGAGCGGCTGGTGCCCCTTTGGTGTGAAAAGGGACTCATGAAGACTGCCACTTCTTGACGGTGGGCGAGCCGCAGGAGAGGTCGAACCACTTGCCCTCGACGTTCTGGTCGAGGTCGTCGACAGACCAGGAGACGGGCATGCCGTAGAGTTCGCAGCGAGGGGCGCCCAGCTTGTTGTGGTAGAATCGGTAGGCCTGGCAGCCCTCAGTCGAGTCCATGACGCTCTATAAGGGGTTGGTTAGCTTTCAGACCGGACGATGAGGACCAGGGTAAAGTGGAAAAGGAGAATGTGTTAGGTGTTCATGCAAAGGGGCAACAATACTTACATCACAGAACTGGTAGCATCCCTCCTGAGAAACAGGAACGCCGGATCTCTCCTCGATGAACTCGGCCAGGAAGTAAACACCAGCTGGCTTACCATTGACACCGCAGTAGGTAGAACTCTTCTCAGGAGCACCCGGCGTCTGGGCAGCCGCACCGACAGTCTGGACTGGTGCCGGCAGAGCGATAGTGGGTGTCTCGGTGAGCTTGGAGGAGGTGACAGGGGCCATGTCTAGGTCGATGCAGGGTTCGGGGATGTTGATGTCGATATCAATAAGAGGCGCAGGCTTGCGAGTTGGTGTAGGTGCCTCGACATCGACATCATCGGATGATGAAGTAGCAGTAGGGAACTTGGAAGTCTTCGAAGAGGTATATGAAGCACGTTCAGCGGGAGTAGGCGATGGCGGTATAGAGTAAGGGGTCCAGATAAGAGTAGGACGGGAAGAAGATGTCTCGAGGGGCTCCGATGAGGTTTCAACGGGAGAAGATGTAATGGAGGCTCCGAAATCAGGAGAAGGACAAGGTGTCTCAACAGAAGAAGACGAGGAGGAGGTTACCACAGGGGTGGAAGGCGACGCAGAATCGGGTGACGCAGAGGGAGTTTCCGTGGCCTTAGTTTCAATGGGCGAGGAAGGAGTCTCGATATCCGGGGAGGAAGATGGTGTCTCAATGGGCGAGATAGAAGGAGTCTCGACTGGTGTTGTAGAAGCAGACTCAATGGTGGAAGAAGGAGACTTATTGGCGGGAGAAGGAGTCTCAACGGCTGAAGAAGGAGTCTCGATGGCGGATGAAGGAGTCTCAATGGCAGGAGAAGGAGTCTCGATGGCGGATGAAGGAGTTTCGATAGCGGATGAAGGAGTTTCGATAGCTGAAGGAGTTTCGATGGCCGAAGGAGTCTCAGCCGGTGAAGAAGAAGGTATTTCGATAGCGGAAGAAGGCGTCTCAACAGCAGCGGAAGCGGAGGGAGTTCCAGCAGCGGAAGGTGTCTCAACGAGAACAGAGGATGAAGAAGGAGTCTCAACCGCGGCAGGAGTCTCTGTAGCTGACTCCGTAGCAGACGTGTTGGCAAGAGTGGAACTTGTCTGATTCTCCTCTGGCGCCATCGTCGCAACCAGAGACTCCGGCGTAGATACCTGCGCAGACGAGGTCTGAGGAGCAGAAGTGGACATGTTCTGGCTGGCCGTGGCAGCGGAAGCGGAGGGAGCGGAGACGGAGGATGGACCCGAGGCAGAGCCTGAAGTCGGGGGAGATGTCCCTGTCGCTTGACTCAAGCCAGCTCCTTGTCCCGCGGAGGAGGGAGCCGAAGCCGATGTGTCCGAGTTCTGGGCGAGGGAAACGGTGAGAGTCGAAGTGACGGGTGCCGCCTCGAACTTCTGGCCGACGACTGTGTTGGGCTCTCTGCTGGCAGTCAGGGATGCGGTAGGCTCGTCTGTTGGGGTCGCGGTGACATAGACCGTAACGTCGATCGTAGTTGTCGAGACAAAGAGCGTACCGCTGGGGCAGACCAGATCCCCTCCATCCTGAGCTGGCAGCGCAGTTGGTTTCGTCAACTCGGAAACTGACAGCTCTAGCGTGGCAGTCTGTGTCTGTGTCGTGGTCAATGTCACCGTCGAGTTGGAGGTGCCATTCTGTCTGATCGCTCGATGGAAGTTGTGGCGGAGTTGCTCCAGCACCCGGTTCTCAGACTCTAGACTGCTGCTATCCTCGTTGCGAGCGCCACTGTTCTTCCCATACCACTGCAGGCCAATTGGTGTCAGTTGATCTGAGAATCCGAGGAAAAAGAAGAAGAATTGCTATTCCAAGTGAAAGAACTTACACGGAAGAATCTGGAACCACGAGGAGCAGCGTCAGCGGTCGAAGCCGCTATGGCTATGGACGAGATGACTTGTGAGAAGCGCATAATTGATGCGGCGGTATACGGAAAGGCGCTTGAAAACTGAAGAGGAGAGGGGGAGTAAGGCTGTGATGGTTAGATGAGGAGGAGATGCACGATTGAGCCTGGTGTGAATGATGAACCTCCATTTTGTGGCGAGCAAGGACGACTTTTATATCACAATTGATGTTTGAGGGCAATACGGTATCAGAAGGATATTGAGGTTCATGGAGATGAGTATCAGTCCGAAGGGAAGTTTGCCGAAAGGAAATCGGCTAGGGATGGCCCGAGGGACGTCTGAAACATTTTGAAGCCCTGGATACGGGTAGAAGAAGGTAACGGGAAAGGAGAGACATTGTCACGAGGGAGGAGGGATGAGTGCATTTCCCTATCCGAGGAGGCTTCCTACTGTATTCCCCTACAGCTAGGGATAGAGAACAAAATGGGGCAAATCAATATCATCGTATATCCCTTGACAAAAGGATTAATTGCTCTTAGGACCCTTCACGAAACGTTTCCTAGATTGGCAATGGACTGTCAATGTAAGAATATCCTATTTGATTTGTGGTTGAGTCGCCCTTATAATTTGACCTGATTATATGCTGCTGCCTTGCGAAAGAGGGTATCTAAAGAGGGATGATAATGCTAAAAAAAAACGCCGCCTTCGCTTCATCAAACCTGGAAGCGATCGTGAAATATTGTGAACAGTGTATGAAAACATCATACGGCAACGTGAAATCGTGGAGAAGGAAAAGGTGAACCATGCAAAACAAAAAGCAAGCAAGCCAGCTAGCAAACAAGAAAGGGCAGGAGTAAAGCATGATAGAAAACTCGCCAAGCCCGTCGAAGAGAGCAGGCCTATCATCCCATCATACTTTGACTGCTCAATTTTGCTGAGCCAGCTGCAGCGTTACATCACCAATGCGCCGTATAATGTCCTCAGATGACCAACCCGTTCCTGATCCTCTCATGCGATGTGTTTGTGTGGATGTTCTGGGATATCCGGTATCCATCCCACCCCATCAAGCCTTTCCCTTAGTCCTCCCAAATGGTCTCAAGATCCAAATCGCCCCTACGTTCGGCTCCGCAGACACTCCAGCGCTTGCGCTTGTCCCTGGACCCGAAGGTCATCGTGCGCCCTCGTGAAGGCACATCGAGACTACTTCGGCCCTTGGAATCAGATTCGTTGCTATCGGCAGCATCAGCAGCTGCCTTGAGCTGGGCAATTCGCTCGGCCTCCAGGGCAGCTTCCTCGGCGTCAGGCGTATCGGGGATGGTTTCGAGACTCGAAATGCTGGGACTTCGTGATCTCGTAGATGTTGGTGTCGATGGAACTGAAGATAAGCTACCTGAGAATGAATCGTACGCCCTGTATGAGGGCGAAGAAGCCACCGATGACGGCGTAGAGGGCAACTGCGACAGAGAGCCCGAACTCAGGTTACCATAGCTCCGTAGGGGGGAAGATGGCCGCTGGATGCGACCGTTGTTGCCGAGCTGAAATCCAAGACCTGGAGAGCTGCTCCGGTCTCTGTGCCGCCGCTCCGGATCAATGACTGACGATCGTACGGGGGATGGAGGTGGGAAGGATTCGTCAAGAGGCTTTCTAGGGACCCTGATGCGGCTGGGTGAGGCGGGGGACGGGCTTTCGGGGCGGCGTAATTGAGGTATGAGAATATGGCCAGAGCCATTCAGGCCCGGCAGCGACTGGGTTCGAGACATGGGAGGGGCGATGCTGGCGGCAGATCGAGAGCGTGTGTGGCCATGGGAGAGCGGGGATGCGGTTCGTGGACGGTATGGGAGCGAGCTCATCTGTGCCCAGGCCGAGGGCGTTCTAGGTGAGGTCGGGCTCGGTTCGCTGCTCCGGCGTGGATTGCCTGGCTTCTGGTCGACGACGATCTCGAGCCGGCTCGCGATAGGAGTGCCGAGTCTCAAAGACGGTACGGGCGACGACCTGAAGGCCTCCATACGCTCCGTCTCAGGAACCGGTTCCATTTTAAGGTATAGGGAGGGTCATATGGGGGCGGATTCTCGAGGTTGAGGCAGGAATAGGCTGCGTGAACAGACCTATGAGCCCGCTTGTCGGGGTTGTGGAGAAGGCGTGATGCGATTTGATGCCACCTGACCCAGCAGGGACGAGACGCAGGAGGAGGGTACCCTCGACGATGCTGGATGGAGTCGTGGTTTGCTTGGGTGGTAGCGGCGGGCGGCCCCGTGCCGTGGGAGGAGATATTGGCCGCGGGTGGGAACTTGGAGCTGCCTTGGAAGCAACCCTTCGGCTAAGCGTGACGACACCAGAGACCGGGCAGCCCACAGCAATTGGGGTCACAAGGAAAATGGTACGTCAGGGTAGCAGAAGATTGCAGCAGAGGAAAAAAAGAGAGAGCGAGAGCGTGAAGGAGGCGGAGATCAACGTCGGTGTCTGGCGGGTTTCGCAGCTTCTCTTTAGTACTTAGGTCGCGCGTTTTACGGCAGAGTAGAAGGGGCAGGCTGGGCGCGTGTTGGCGTCCGGGCAGTGGCGAGACAAGCAGCACGGCAGGACCTAGCCACGAGCGGTCGAGATCGGAACTTGACGAGGAATGAGAAACAGAAAAAGCAACAATGGGAAAGGTATCCCCCAAAAGCAAATGCACAATGGGACGGGACAGATCGATAGGTGCTAGGGTGGAGCAGGTTGAGCTGAGGGCGAGGTGTGAGGCGACGACGGAATAAAGAAGAAAAGCGTCAAAAAGTTATTTTGAGCAAAAATGTCAGATGCAGGCCCAAGATCATGCACGGAAGGTTCAACAAAGCAAACGCATAATCGTAGACGAGCAACGCAGCCTGGTTGGGTAGGCAGATGCTCACAGAAGCAGGGAGGCGGAGGTCAAAGCTGCAAGTGTATCAGTTGCAGTTCATGGTAATTATCGGTCTGGGGAGGGAGATGGAAAGGGTGCGCGCACGCACACTTACTTACATGCCTGTCCAGTACGCACATACATGCGAGATGCAGCGTCAGCAGCTCCCTGCATTCTGCAGATGGATGTCAACAGATGCAGCATTCCGGCTGCTCACCGACACGACTCGCGGACGAATCTTTAGGTTTGGACGAACCGCTGCAGACGAGGTACCTGCGTGCTGCCTCAGCGCCCTGGCTGCCTGGCCTTGCCTGTAACCGGCAAGAGGCCCAATGACAGGCGACTACCGCTATTACAAACGACACTGGCCGTTGCTCTCCCCAGCGCTCAGCAAGTCATTGGTGGCGCAGATAGTCTGTATGGTGGGGACCCTAGGCCCGGCGTTGTGCCCGCTGACAGGCACCGCTGGGCGCCCTCTTGAGTCAGGTACTCTGAGGAATTGAGCCCATCCGTAGCTCCAGCGCCTCTCGCCGACCCCGTAGCAACACGTGCCCGAAGATCTCATTTACCGGCCAAATGGACCCTTTCTCAGTGTGCTGAATAGCATCCAGCGCGGCCATGACCGAGACTGAACCATCATTTGGTTATTCTCTCGCAACGCATGTGGCAAACCGGCCCCATTCGAGACCGCCAACTACCTGCCAAAGCCCGTATCATCCGAGCCTGGCGGACTGGCCTCTCTGTGGGGAATCTGGGTTCTGCAACGCGCTGTAGACCCCACTGATCAACTGCTGGACCAGACCCTTTCACAGGTCCCCTATCCCCGCCACTGTCCCAGCTCCAAGCTCCTCCTTTGCGGCCCAATCATCCACCATCTTCCCTGGATATAGCGGGCACCTGTTATCTCTTGAACTACGTTGAGCTCTTCCAACCTCGTCTAAAAAGCTGCTGAGCGAGCGACCCGACAGCCTGTTCGCAGAAGACCCTCCGCAAGGCGATTATCCATGACTTGATTATCCCTCAGACGCAGGCCTTCTCCCCACCAGGTCTCGCCACGCCACCATGCACGTTTTCTCCTCCCGCGCCGGTCTTCCGTGCTTGCCGGCAGCTTTGCTGGAGGAAGTTGCCCAGGCTAGGCCGTCTTCCGGTTAGGCCAACCCCCCCAGAGCCACAGCACCTTCTCCCGTCATTCTAGGCACTCAGCTCTGGTTCTGGGCTTCAATATCGGAATCGGCGAAATACCTCACCAAAAGCCACTTAACACATGTCAATCCCCGCGTATATCTGAGTAACCGAGCTCTGAATGTGACTCGCGTAGACCCTCTTGATCCCAATTCCATAGCGATTCTTGCCTGTTCGAGAAGGTTGTAGCACATATGTGCTGCATTCGTACTATAAACACTCAGGTCTTAACCGACCACGCATGCAACGAATGGGGTGAGTCCTTTTGCGCGGGGGAACCAGATTTCCCGCTGCACTCCAGATCCCACGCCTTTCACCGACTGGTTGGCCAAGCCTAAAAGCCATTGTTTTGATTGATGGACAGACGTAAACACACCGGGTGCGCATTGTAGATCTACGGTCGGCTACGTTCATGCACCAATGACTCCACGCTCGACTTATTCCCTCTCATATCCTCCCCCGCTGCAGACGTCAGTGAGGACCCCAGGCCACCTCTTCAAAGTCCCGTCGGTCATGCCCGTAGTCGTAGGCCAAGGATAACATGCATGCTATTGTGAGCGGCGGCGCTTGGCCCCTCGCCTGCCATGTCCCGTCCCCTCACCGCGCTCAGCCCACAACCGCACTCACGCACTAGCTCATGCACAACACATGGCCAGATAAATATCATCCAAAAATGACGGCCGATTGAAACGCATCACGGACCTCTGCGGTTCTCTGACCACCCCTCTCTATCGAAGAAGAGCCACTGCTGACAGGTACCGCATCTCGGGTACCTGACAGATGTCAGCATGCTGCCAAACATCTGATGGTCAGGGTGGTGACCCCCCGCCCCGGGATGTCATCGCCAGATTGGGATCCTATATGTTATGCGGGGACTGCAAATGAGCGTAGTTTCACAATGGCATCCTCCCAGAGGCGGTCTAATAAAAGTAGGGCAATCTTGGTTCCTGGGTTAAATTAATGCAATGAGATGGAAGTTTCGAATATGACAAGTTCATTTGGGGTTCTTTCATTCATCGTTGCGTCATTAGGTGCTAATAAACAAACCCACTATGAAGTGGTGCCCGTGGGACATTTTATGCATCCTCCATCTTGACATCTTCCTGCCTGATGGGCAGCGCAGTCTCTCCTCCGGTCTCTGCCCCGCTGGGCTTTTCATTCTCAGCAACGCCATCCGTAACCAATCCAGCGTTCTTCCGGACGTGCCGATACACGCGTACTGAATGGTCTTGACCTGCGCTGGCCATGATGTCGCCGTGAACGTCGACCCAGAAGCATACGCCCTTGTGCTGTTTCGGGATCTGCTGGAGGACCTCCTTGTTCTTCACGTCCCAGAGGACGATTCCGCCGTCTTCACTGGCCGAGGCGATAAAAGGGACGCCATCCAGGACGGCGAAACAGCCTCCAATGGCAAATTTCTCGTTCTTATGGCCCTGGTACGTCTTCTTCACATTGCCCGCCACGTAGTCCCAGAGTCGAATGCAGTTGTCCAGGTTAAAGGCGAGCACGAACCGGCCATTTGGCGAGAAGCATACGTGCGTTACGGCCGGGTTGTCTTCGTGGACTAACGTTCGTAGACATTGTCCTGTGGATGTATCCCATACTCGACTATTCGAAAGGTTAACATCATATGCAAGATCCTGAAATAACATCTGCTGCACGTCGTATTGGAGACCGTCGTATTATAACTTACATCAATCCATCCGTAGAACAGCTCACCACGAGGGTACCGTCCGGGCAAAAATCAATGCCGCTAACCGGGTCACTGTGAGCAGGCAGACTCCTCATCAGCCTACCAGCTCGAACATCCCATAGGAACACTGCCTCATCATAGGATCCGCTGGCCAGAATGTTTCCCTTGGGCGAGAAGGCAAGACAATGGATGTAGTTGTGGTGCCCACGAAGAGGAGCCATCTCGTTGCCAGCCGCCGACTTGCGTGCCGTCGTCTTCGGTCTACCCGTAACTCGATCCCACAGCCGGATGGCTTTGTCGTCGGAGCCGCTTGCAATGGTGTTACTATCAGGGCTCCAGGCAATGCAGCTAACGCCAGCCATGTGCCCGACGAGCGTATCCATGTGGCTCCCCGTAGCGGCATCCCATATGCGAATGGTGCCATCTGCTGATGCCGATGCTATAAAGCTGCCGTTTGGCGAGATCCGGACCTGGGATACAGGTTTGGTGTGTCCATGGAGGACCAGCTTGGGCTTGTAGTTTGGCCTTGTTTTCTCGGGGAAAGGGGTTTGTGAGGGCTGTGGAATCGAATACTCGGAGCGGGTGCGATCCGAGCTCCGGGACCGCGAGCGTGATGCATCGCGTCTGCTCCTCGGGCTCCCTGAGCGAGATCGTGAGCGGGAGCGGGAGTCAAACCGCGACCTCGACCGTGACGGGAAGCCAGATTGTGACCGCGACCTGGAGCTGCGTCTGGAGTAATCGCCTCGCCTCGAGCGAGACGGCGACGAGTATCCTCCTCTTGAGCCGCTCAGATCGCGTGATCTGTGGCCCGCATCCTGACTTCGTCCGCGATCGTCTGGGCCATCCGTCGGGCGGGAGCGAGCGTTGTCATCTTCGGGCGCGGACGTCGCTTGGGGTTTGGATGATCGAGGTGACTCGCTGTCGGTTCTACGACGCTTCAATGGTGGAGTTGCATTGCGAAACTCAGAACCAGGGGTCATGGTGCCGGTTCAAGCTGGATGGCAGTGCCCCCGCGACGCGACTGATTGAAGCAGTTCATGAGGTCTGGACGAGAATTCCAAGGTGGGTCCAGCTGAAGCTAAGGCTGAGCATCTTGATTGGGTGGGGACGCATGTCCAGGCCCAATAGCGGAGAGCAAGAGAGCTGGAGCTGAGCGGTCCAGATTCCTCACCCGTTTGTCATTGTTTCAAAGTTAATTGTTCCGCAGTCTAGATTTTGTGGAAGTAAGCTAGCAAGCCGGTCCCCCGTGCAGGCCGCCAACTCTTGGCTTCAGGCAATATATTGGGTGCCAGCTACGTATACACGCAACATTGAACGATGTAAGTGAGGGCAACGTAGCATCCGACATCTGACGTGGTTGATATGTATTATGTGGGCTTTGTCTCTTTCAGTGGGATCTTTTACGCTGTGAGTCCTGGGACCTATGGCATGAGACATAATATTACGCATGGTCGCCAGAGTCGAGAGACATATCCTGGTCAAGTGGGCGGACAGGGTTCGGATGGAATGGGGAACTGGGCACTCCACGCTTCTACACCGAGACTTCGCTTCGAGCAACAAGGTGAAATGGACAGGCATAGTGCTCTAGACATGGATCCAAGTGGCGGCAGTGGCGTGCGATGGCGAGCGAGTGGGATGAAAGTAAAATAAAATAAATCTCCTGGTAATAACGAGGAACAAGGCGGTAGGCTTCGGCATGCGGACCATGGCCCTATCAGGATAGAAAGCCTATTAATCAGGGACACAGCCGTGCATTAGCAGCGTTTCCAAGATGTCAGCTAAGTTGGATCTTTGTATCTCGCGCGAAGATCATCAGGATCACGTCGGTTAGAAGCCCCAGAATCTGATTTGTCGGCGGCAGGTTCCTGCGATGTCACCCTGTCCTCGTAGAGGGACCAGTAGGATCGGCCATCGGTCCTTACTGGCCATCGGAGGCGAATGAGAAATTTCTTTCCTTTCTGGCAGCCAACTCGTTCAACCAGGGGGACAGAATTGCTGTGTGGTACATGGATCCTGCTTTTGGAAAGTGGCGACAAAGGAAATAAGCGGCAACCTGCCTATCCGAACCATGTTAGGCCGTTGAGGATTGCATAACATCACACGACTGTGGGCAGGGGCTTCCATCCATCAGACGGACATCGCCAGAGATGGGGTAGGGCTGACTGACCACTGAAGGACAGAGGCGCCGGGTGTCTTAGAACCATTGAAGCAAAGCCACATTGGCGTGCATCATTTGACATCTAAGCCTCTGAGGATGATTATCTGGCATGTGCTGGAACTTGCATGTCACGTCATGCAATACAGCATGTCGTGCCCGGATTGGATGGAGTGGTTGCTGGCGACAATCACACCAAAAGCTCTCTAGCAACACTAGCCAACATGCCAGTCATCGTGTCGCCATGATTGATCCCCCTTTCAGATGATGGAATCGAGCGTGGGTCATCGCTTCGGATCAACAGCCATCTGAGAACTCGACCCTGGCACGGCCACGATCGCCGACCATGTTGGCATGAGGAGCATGTTGCCATCGCTAAGGCAGACCAACCTGTCTAGCGGGAGGGATTAAGATAACAGGCAAATGACGGTACGAAGTCGTTATGCACTGGTATGGCCGAGCGGTAAAAAATAGAATGGCAAACAAGAGGGGGACGCCGACGCTACCTCACCGCAATGGCCAACCTGTGGTAATAGCCTGTTATCCCATCCCTGTGAGTTGGTGGAAAGGCAAATTAAAGATTGATGCTGCCTTGGCCCAATACGCTGAGCCGATGGTGCTGACATTGCGATGTGGTCATGGGTCGTGGCCAATCTGTCCAATCACGGCCCTTACAAACAGGAATGGGGGATGCAGGTACAATGCAGTAGCACACCAGCGCTTACCTATCCACAGGGGAGCTCTCTAAGCTCTCTGGCGAATGGGAGGAGCGGTGCCTGGACTAGAACCGAGGGGCGCCCACGCCGATTCTAGCAAACGTTCCTGACGATCCATGCCCTAAGAGGGAGGTGAGGGGCTTCAGAGCTGTGCTGTGAACCAGCGAGGCAAGCGCTGTGGACTGCTCGTCCATCACCACGCCGGCGCGCAACTGGAGCCATGCCGGCTGCCAACTAGCTCCAATCTCGCTGTACGAGAGCACCATCATAATAGAGCTACTTGGCATGATCCAGGGGCGAATTATGAAGCCCCCTAATTAAGCAGCTCCATCTCATCTCGACTATGGGGAGGATGTGATGGGCCGGCGGCCTGGTCCAACGCCCAGCTAGGGCCATCCGTCGACATGACACTTGCCTGCTTGCAGATTGGCCTTACGGCCAGGCTGAGGTGCTATTGGAAAATGCCGTCAGGCTGCTGGCATCCTGGTAGGTGCTGCGAGGGCCAATTTCGGGCCTCGATACCGCTCTGTGCCTGACCCCTGCTAATTAGTACAGACGAGTTAATTGATTGCCCCTGCCAAGCGGGTCACAGAGCAGGCCCAGTGGACAATTCGGCGACCCGCTCTGGGTCAGCTCATCTCGCTCGCCCCTCTCTCCTCCCAAGTTCTCCCAAGCATGCGGCATCTCTGGGTGGGGCCCCCAGCCTCAGCGTGGCCTCCTCGACATTCCAACGTGACGACTGAGACACTTTTTAGGAGCCGTCCTCCGCACTTTTTGTTCTGACTTTCTTTCTCTTTTCCTCACCGTCAACGAACATACCAACCGGTTGTCTAATAGTCGCTCTTTGCACCTGGCTTCTGCCTACCACATTCTTTTAATATAATCTCAGTCTCTCTCTGTCGTTTCGACAACCGCCCCGGTCAATCTCACAGACAAATAACCCGATTTACCCCATTAAATCAATCAAAATGCGTTTCTTCTCCGCCGCCGCTGCCGTCCTGGCCTTCGCTGCCTCTGCTCTTGCGCAGACTGCCGACTTCGACCCCGTCTACTCTCCTGCTGAGGGTACCGCCGTCCAGGCCGGCCAGCCCTTCAAGGTTACCTGGTCCGCTCCCACCAAGTACCAGTCCGGTACCATCAAGATCCACCTGATCGGTGGTGCTGATGCCAACACCCTCGTCCCCATTGGCGAACCCCTCGTCAGTAAGTAATCGTCCAGTCCTCGGTTCTGTCTAGGCAAATAGCTAACAGTCCTTCCAGCCGGTCTCCAGAACTCTGCTCTGTCATGGACCTGGAACGTCGCTTCCAACCTCGGTGACAAGGCCGCTTACGGTCTTGTCTTCACCTGGGAGGCCGACACTTCCATCTACCAGTACTCTCAGCGCTTCTCCATCAAGGGTGGTGTTGCCTCCAGCTCCGCCGCCGTCTCTGCCTCTGCTACTGCCCCCGCTGTCACCACTGTCTCCGGTGTCAAGACCGTTACCCTGACCTCTTGCCCTCCTGATGCTGCTACCTCCGTCGCTGCTCCTGGCAATGGCACTGCTAGCTGGACCACCAAGATCTCCAACTCCACCGTTGTCCCTACCTACAAGCCCACTGGTGCTCTTCCCACCACCACCAAGGGCAGCGTCCCCACTGGCTCTTCCGCCCCTATCCCCACTGCTGCCGCTCCTCACGTCGGTGCTGGTATCGTCGCCGTCTTCGGTGGTGTTGCCGCTGCTCTCCTTCTGTAAGAAGTTGCAGTTCGGATTTGCTAGGTTTCATATCTTGGTCGTTTCTTCGCATATGAAGGCGTTACGTCGTCTCTCTTGCACATAGTTTTCGTTGGAAATGGAGTGAGGTTGGAATCTCTTTCTTGGATGTCAATACGATGGGCCTTTGTGGCGCTTACTTCGTTCTCGAAACACCCGCCACATCAATAGGATACGCCGTTTGATATGATCTTTTATTCTGGGCTTGGTGATCATGATGCGTATTTTTTCTTATGACATGTCTGGTTCTCTGCCATTTTTCTAATGACTATAATATCTCAATGATAATAAAAATATATATAAAAAGGTTCGTCCCAACATCGCATGTGAATGCTTCACTGTGAGAATTCCGAGTGTATAGATCTGGATGGAGTCTTTTCCTGTCACGCGACGTAGATTGTTTGATGTGCGACTAGGGGACCTTGACTACAAGTTGGATCCTTGGAGTCCTTCCTTCCATGTACGTTCGCCTCACAAATCCGCCTCGTCCCAGGCCTTCATGGCACTGCTTAGTGCATATGTGATAGTATAGGCATGAAAAAAACATTGGAAATTAGCCGTGGCCAAAGAGCCATGTGTCTGCTTGATCATTCAAGGACGAAAATACCTGGTGTCGTCACCCCATCGGCTTTGTTTTGGCTGTCTCAGATATGCGACATGATGTAGCACGAATCTGTATGACGATCATAGCATATGTGCCTGTGTTTCTAAACATACCAACAACGGAGACATGGGCGTCATCCCCGACCTGCATGTCTCATGGCCTCGCTGCGGCCGCCCGCGCCTCTGTCGTTTCATGGACAGACTTGTCTTGCCTTTCCGACCGGCTTGTCTTGCTCTGCGACAGCCTGGGACGGCAGAGAAGACAGGAGACCAGAGTGTGGGGCGTTGCTAGGGATGAAGGCTGGAACGCATTTCTGAGGGCTTCTCCGGCTGGCTTCGTTAGTTTTTTGCCCAAGCATTCGATAGTCGGACTCTATGGGTGGGTGCTCAGGAAGCGATGGACCTGCGCTGGTACGCGCGCCCGCGCGTTAATTGCTTCTTTGACTCGTCGCACGGCGGGCCCAAGCGCTGAGTACATGTAACCTGCAGCTCGGGGCCCAATTGGACTGCGCGCGCGCGCGCGTCTTGCTTGTATCACATTGCCGTGCCATGGGCGAAGGATCATGCCAGGCGTTTGGGCTGGGATTGCGAATGCATGCCCGCCGGGCGAAAAGGTGCCTGGGACGAGCGACCGGCAGTAAGCCGCGCTGCTTCTGATTGCTCGAGGGCTTGCTGTGACGCGGGACATGGCTGCATGATGACAGGGAGTGTGCATGCAGAAAGGGGGATCTTACTTGCTGCAAGTTCCACCAGACGCTCATGCGTAAGTGGTGCGAGGTGTGGTATATCATTTAGTAATATCCATCGTTCCATTCACTCGATTGGAACAGTCGGGAGAACCTGGAATCCGAATCGTAAGCAATGGAATCGTCGTTTCGTGCTGTAAATAGTTCTCATATTGAAACATACCAGACTTCGGATAAGTACTCTGCTTTAGGTAGGTAGATTGAAGAGCAGCTATGCGCAGCGCACTTTCTGCAATAAGTAGGTTGATGCGGCAAAATAACCCGATATTTAGCGGTATCGTGGCTCTTGAATATTTATTATTGGCGCTCAATAATATAGCAATACAAATCATGGGCAGACTCAAGAATACCTAATCAGGACTACGTTTGAGCGCACAAGGTTGTTCAACGTCGCTCAGTTGAGTGCGTATGAGCTTAATGGTCTGAGATCCAATTTCGTCTGCTCGGCTAATACGCGCCTCCCTCAAGACCACAAAAGCGTTGCTCGATGACAGTCTACAAGTAAAAGTTATATGCCTGGAGGCAGGGACTTCCAGGAAGTAGGTAATGTAGATAGCAAACTCGGCCATACAAGCCTAGGCCTGGGTTTCCCGGTAGCAGTTGATACCAACGTCCATACTTCATTTTCCAATTTGTTTAGAGTGCAGACATGTTCGTCGCAACCATATAAAAACTATCATACAGGATATATTAACACAACTTCACATACATGATTCTGGTAGTATATGGTCACTCTGGCAGCCCGTACACATCAGGAATGCCCAGGTCAAATTGAATCGTGTAACATAGGATGCCGCAAAGGGTTTCTTGAGATTAAATATAGTTACTGAATGAAGTACCATCTGTCACAAAGGGTATTCGACTATCACACAGTTCAAGAAAAATGGGCAACCGTGGATAGACTCCTTGTTCGAAGCAAACGCCATAGTTTGCTTGATGAGTCTGGGGTAGGTCAAGGCATTTCCATACCAAAGGGGTTGTGGCTGGCCGTTTCCCCCTTAGCGGACGTCTCACAGCGGCAACATGTCTTGAATTGATTTACACTTCCCTTTTGACTCTCCGCTGTCTGTGTTTTAGGAACGATCGCGCCGTTATCTAGAGTTCTCGCCATGGTTTCTGGTCTGATCTAAAGTGGGCCAACAGCTAGCGAGCGGCTATTCACATGCTCCACATCTGCACATTTTGCTCAGCATCAGCATCTACATACTTATATGGACGAAATTTCTCGAGATTTCCATTATTCAAATTGAATGGTTATTGGTAATTTCAGTTGTTAGTGGCTGTACTGCCGCTACTGCAGGCAATTTAAGCAACCTAGAATAACATGTGTCTGACAGCGAACTACCGGCAGCCAATCGCTGAATTTCCATGTCCCTTTATATTATCGCAGGCTAAACTTTAACCGGACAAGAATGTAGTATCGATCCAATGAATTTTTTTCTTGCCATCCATACAACGGGCAACAGAACGAGTTCGGAGCGAGGGTCATACTGGAAGCAGGGAATGACCTAAGTGCAAAAAAAATAATCGCAAAGAGGAGTAGGTATGCATTTTTGACTCATACTCCACCCCGTTTTTTCCCTTTCGCCTTGAAGAAGCTCAGGACTTGGCCTGTTTTTTCTCTCATTCATATATCAGGACGCTTAGATTCTCTGTCCAGCATTTGACCCCTCCAAGCGCGGTGCGGGTAGCTTTCACCACACCCCTACAATTGCATCGTCGGTAGTGGGGTCTCTCTATAGCATCAGTCCCTTTGCAGGTGAGTGAGTCGGGACGCCTCCCGAGACAGACGCGGTCTGGAGACGGGCACTTTTGGTGATTCAGCAGAGTCGCTGACGCTAGGCAGGCCAAGGATTATATAGACGTCGCCATGGCTTCCGCCGAGGTTCCCAAGACCTGCAGGGTCATCACCGCAGAGACCATCGCCAAGAACCTTCTGCAAGAGGTCAGAGAGACTCTGGCCACGATCCAGGAGTCCG
Source organism: Clonostachys byssicola (assembly GCA_902006505.2). NCBI lineage: Eukaryota > Fungi > Ascomycota > Sordariomycetes > Hypocreales > Bionectriaceae > Clonostachys > Clonostachys byssicola. The sequence continues at coordinate 1,041,954 of CABFNO020001240.1, forward strand.
GCAGCGGGGAGCCCACGCTCGCTGCCTTCCTGGCCAATGGCGACCCTCACGCTGTCAAGTATGCGGAGTGGTCCAAGAAGACATGCGAGGACAAGTGAGTGCATGAGCAGAGTGCATCCAAAAAACTTCTTCTTGGTTCTCGTGTAGGGCACGCACTTACCACCATCTGCCTGCAGTGGCTTCAAGTTTGACCTTCGAAATGTAGACAAGGAACTCCTCGAGGAGGAGATCATGAAGGCAAACGAGGAAGAGGACGTAGACGGCATCATCGTCTACTATCCCATCTTCCCCAAGAACCCCACCCACGATAAGTATGTGCAGGAGACTGTGAGCCTCAGCAAGGACGTCGAGGGCATGCGGTTCCAGCACTTGCACAACATGTACCACAACATCCGGTTCTTGGATCCCCCCGAGAACCGCAAGAAGTCCATCCTGCCATGCACCCCTTTGGCCTGTGTCAAGATTCTTGAGTATCTTCAGATCTACAACCCCATCCTGGCGGTTGGAAACCGTCTTTACGGCAAGACCATCACCGTCATCAACCGCTCCGAGGTCAACGGCCGCCCACTCGCCGCCCTCCTCGCCAACGACGGAGCAACCGTCTACTCAGTCGACGTCACGGGCGTTCAGCTCTTCACCAGAGGTCAGGGAATCAAGCAGCCCCGTCACAAGGTCGAGGACAAGGAGGGCTGGGGCCTGGAGCAGGTCCTGCCTCTGAGCGACGTCATCATCTCTGGTGTGCCGGTCGAGTCGTACAAGGTGCCCACCGAGCTCATCCGAGAGGGCGCTGTGTGCATCAACTTCTCCTCGCACCGGAACTTCGATGGGCCCGCCGTCAAGGAGAAGGCCTCCATCTACGTGCCTTCCGTTGGCAAGGTCACCATCGCCATCCTGCTCAGGAATCTTGTGGTAAGTTGCCCGGTATTTGTAACCTGGATGCCGCTGATTTCTAAAACCATTGTATAGCGTTTGATTGCCAACCGTCCTGCCAAGGATGCCTCAGACAGCAAGATCCAGGCCAAGCTCGAGGCCTTTGCTGAAGGTTAATCGAGCCGGAAGCGGCCCCCTGCCTGGTGTCTTGGGCTTAGGGGTCGACCTCGATATTGTCAGGAACGATTGGGAACGCCAATAGGGAGGCCATCTCGGAAAATGAAAGACCAAAAAAACTGAGTTTTCAAAAAGGGGGACAAAATAGGTATGAGTTTTGGGCAAGGAACGAATAAGATAGAATGGCAATATCAGCCGACGAATTGAAATGATATTTGACTGGACGCGACTTGGAGTTTACGAAAAAGAAAAAACAATAGGTAGTCACTTAACTTTCTTTTTTACTAAAAATACACACCATGATAGACAAACATCCGAAATGTGTCTTGTATCAATAAGGGGCTGCAAGCAAGGGGACTAAGACCAGGAGAATATAATATCCGGGATCTTCATAATTGCCCAAGTGTTGGCAAGAAGAAGACTCCTATCGTCAAAATGTCACTGCTGGCCAGTGAGAGTTGCACTACGAGGGGGTCCCTGTACGTACATGGACCACCTATCGTCTTCCCCCTTTTTGCTCGCCTCTTGCTCATGCCTGGCGGGGTCTCCATGGCCAAGGATGCCACCCAGCCTGCTGGCTCCGGAATGAGCGAGGAATTTGGGCTGGCTTCGGTCAAGGCTCTAGAAATGTATTGAGCTGGAGGGTCCCGGTCAGGGATCTTGCGAAGGTGTGCATGCGCGATGTGACGCGATGTGGCCCAGGTGGTTGGCTAGTATTGAGGGTTGCATCATATTTGATTCTTGGTCATGGTGAGGAAGTCGATTCAACAATATTGGTTTTGGCTTTTTGTATGGCCCTGACGGGTACATTCGTTGGTGATGTGCAGACTACATCTAAACTCGCATCAATAGAAATCACGATCAAGTGTAATTACGTGCTCGGCTCAACATGTGGGGGGCGATTGATAGGTCTTAGTGATATCGCGTCCGTGCTGTCAGTGTTTAGCTGACTTGGGATGCTACCTTGACGGACTATCCGAAGGACACCAGGCGCTTTGGGCTCCCGACGGAATCATTACACCGCATATGTGAGAAAGGCACTTTGATGTAGCCGCCGAGGAGATGCAGGTCGAGGGAGGTGTTGGTGATGGCAGGACTTGTAGGGTAGCACAATGCGAAGGTGAACTCTGGATCTGGATTTGATACGAGCCGCCGTCAAACCCAAAAGGACCAGCTAATGCCGCTCGCCTAACCCACCAAGGAAAGCACTTCACTTACCTAACCTAACGTAACCTTTGCCCGTCTGCACCACCAATTTCCATCTGGACCCGTCCCGGCCACAGCACGAACCCCTGACGAACCTCGTTGTCGGCCCCTGTCGCCCAGATAATTTCCTAAAGACCTACCTTAAGCAGGATTGGATCGCATGGCCCCAACTGAAATCCTGCGTGGCCGGGCAGGTCCTCTGCACTCTGCACCCAGACACCTTATTAGAGAGCGCCGTTGTGTCCCAGCCAGGGCATCCAAGCCAATTTCACCCACCTCCATCTGGGTCAATCCGGTGCGGGTCGACGGACCATGCAAGTAAGTTAAGTCAGGCACCGCTGTCGCTCCCAAGATCAGCCTAGACACCCGTGTGGCTTGTCGGCGCCGCAGCAAATAGTCGTAGTTCTTCTCGAAGATTTTCACTGCCGGCTCAAGTTTTAGGCCGTCGCCTCCTCTAGATCCCGTCTGGGATCATAGTCACTCCTGCCTCGCACCGACCTCTCCCCTCCCCTCACTGCGTGGGTTTGGCCGTGCTTTCTTTTGACTTTGTCCATGCACATGCATCCTTGGCCACGGACCACGAGCAGCCTGTCCTGACCCTGATATCCAGCATTGCGCCGGCACCACATTTCGCCAGGACCTGTCGCTCGCTCGCTCGCTCGTTTCCCGCCTCGCCCAATTTGCGCCTCCTCCTCCCGCATCAACCTGCATCCGTCCTTTGCAAAGCACAGCTCGTCAATTCCTGTAACAACTCCACCATCGGGCGAATCGGTGATATCGAGGCGGATCCTCCCATGATACGTGTCGCTGAGCGACGTAGGCTTGACCTCGTGCCCCCCTGACCTGCGCATGCAAACTGGGGGCTCTCGTCGCCTCTCGATCCGAAGACTGATACCTCCCGCTCGTTGGGACGAATCGTTGATATCATCGACCCGTCCGTTCGTGTGGTAGGACAAGCTTTCCCCAACGTTCCCCACGCAGCACGGCAAGCCTGAAACAACTGCTGTCGCGAAAGCCATGGCCGCCACAGTTTATGCCAACGGCCAGATGGACGTCCGCCACCAGTCGTCCGGCCCATCGCATGGGCCTGAGCCCGGGTCACCAACCTTAACCAACCCGGATCTGATTCTGCCCGACTACGACATGCCCGACTCGCCTCAGGGACTCTCGCAGTCCTCCCTGAGGATCTGGGAGGACCCAAATGCGGCTCGCATGGACTTTCAGCTTCCGCCGCAGAACTTCGGCCAGCGGGCAATCCCCATATCCACGCCAATCATCTATGGAAATGGAACAATGCTCTCAGACATTGGAGAGGTCACCGAGGCGGAGAGTAATGCGGGGGTAGGGTCAAGAAGGGCATCTTCGCGGTATTCGATGCAAATGGATGAGAACGAGACATATGGATCGGTTGGCGAATTAACGGCCAAGGCTCAGCAATGGAGGGCAAAAATCGCAGCCCGCGAGAGGCGCGGCTCGAATGCTTCCATCAGCACGATTACGACGCTGGGACCGTCTGGAAACCAAACGTTTGAGGAGTTTGATGATGCAATGAGTGTGGGCGACAGTAGCTTTCAAGGCGACGACGAAGAAAGCATGGCATCATACTACGTTGAGGGCACAGCGCCACAGGGTCGCCGAATCGAGCAGAGGATCACGAGTGACCCTGATGATAAATATTCTACAGCATATATCAGTGACAGGGCTGAGCGCATCCTAGCCAATGCCAAGCGTAGATTGACGGTAAGTGGGAGGGTCTATCATCCAGCTTCTCTGGCCTATATGGTTGTCTAATTCGGTTTTAGGCAATGGAAGGAAACTTGACTAGAGCCAGGACCTCCCTCGCCTATTCTCCAGCTTCAGACATCGAATCGACGCCCTCACCAACGATTGGACGACCGGTCTCATTCAGGAAAGATCAGCCGGCTCCCAACGCTCCTCACCACTCAAGGATAAGAAGTGAAGATGGAACACGCGATCTCACCAAGCCCTCGCCCTTCCCCCGTAGAGCGGCGAGTGCGCTCGGCTCTTCAGGTGGATATCGCGACCCCACGAATCCCTCGAAACGAAACGAAACGACCCCCCAATCAGATGGGGCAACGCCGACAATATCCCACCATCCTCTGGATACATCACTGGAGATTTTGAGTGAAGGCGAAGATATTCTTGATGACATTTCGGAAACCGACCCCGCAATAAACGAGGCTCGAGGCTCGGGGTATTTGAGCCCTGCCTTGAGCACCTATTCTGAGAAATCGCTGAATCGCTCTGCCTCGGCCTTACAGATGCGCGATCTGCACGACCAGATGGCGGACTTGAAGGGAAAGATTTCAAGCTTGAGGGAGCAGGCGAGGGTGGATAGCCTGAAGAGGCGAAGCTTACAGAGCTTACGAACCCCCAGCCCCTTCACGCATGCGCGATGGGATCATGGCTTGATGGAGCCTCGTGAGATTCGCGCTCTTCGTTCAGGAGAGGCCACTCCCCGGGCGTCTTGGATCAACGATGGCGATGGTGCTGAGACTCCACAGCCTCAGGAACACATGTTAGAAAAAGAGCAAGCCCCAGCTGGTCTGGACAAGCCAACAATTGCGACTGCCGCGAGTAGGCAGGGCAACGAGACGCCTACACAACAGTATCGTGAGCCTTCACCTGATGCAACGACCCCAACGCAATATGTTGGGCAGAAGGATCAAGCCATTGTCAGAAGTGAAGACGTTGATGATGTGCGAACAGAGAATGGGGATGATATCAATGGAGAGGACAGTGGCTCAATCAAGCTGGCTGCGGCTTTTAGTGACGCTCATGAGACGGAGAGCCAGACTGATCATTCCGACTGGACAAGCGAGAGTGGCGACTCTTTGTATGAAGACGCTCCCCAGGTTCAGCTCTCACACGAGGATAGAGAAGATGCCTTTGACTACGAGCACTTCTTCCTGCACTCTGCATTGGGAAGTATCAGTCGGCGGGCTGAAGGCGATGTAGCTTCCGATGAGAGTGACTACTCCGATAGTTCAGTCGAAACCACCCGAGGCCCAGTTATCTCCGCAGCGTCCAGGAGGAGAAGGCTTAGCCTAGAAACGATTTCGTCCGTGGATACCTTTGCTACAGCCACAGAAGGCAGGGCAAGCCGAAGTTCGGCGTTCCAGAGCGCCGATGAAGATGAATTCTACTTGGCCCACGAAGGGGTCACCAAACGCGACAATCACACATCCCGTCAGTCATCCCGTCAATCATCCCGCCAATCATCTCGGCAGTCATCACGACAATCGAATCGGCACCGTCAGAACCCGGCGGTTTACCGACCTGCTAGTTCCGCCACGCAGAGGATGCACCGGCCTTCAACATCATCCTTTGATTCGATAGGGACGAGCCGCAGCTTTCCTCTGGTAGGCAGAGCGAAATTGAACGGTGGTGTTTTGACACCTGGCGGATCCCCTGATCCTGCACTGGTGCAGGCTTCTGAGTCTCTCAAGAGCGAGACCACAGGTATTCGTGATGGAGACAACGCAAAAGGCCAGAACTCGACAGCACAGCTGCAGAGTCTGGCCAAGGAGGACCAGATCGCTGTCGAGAGGCTGGTGGCCAGTCTTGGCAAGTGTGTCTTGGCCTTGGGGGAGAGCTCACGGGCTGGAGCAGAAGCACGCATGTATAGGCGGAAAATCGATGCGGCCCGCCGGATTCTGGAGGGACTCGAGGAACTGCCATAATTGGAACGAATAGAATGGGAGGCGGGGGAAATGGTTACTGAACTTTTTTTCCAACTTACGAGGAGTTTAATATTGCCGGAGTCAGGTCTGACGGGAAAGGTGATTTCCCATCGTTTATTTCTGGGTTGTGTCTACGGTAATGCGCCATGTCCTCTTTTTTGGCTCTTTGACAACGACAAAAGCTGCATAATCTTATATGATCTTTCTTTTGTCTGATATCGATACCCTTGAGAATACTCTCGATGAGCATTGTTTGTTTGCGGATTTCTTTTTCCTTCTCCTATATATACTGTCAGTTTCGGTTAGGTTGTTCACGTACTAACCGCTGCTTGTCTTTGGGATGGGCTTCCTTGGTTTTCTAGAGGGTTGACTTGGGAGCAGCTTATGAGGTTTACATTTTTCGAGATTATGTTTAGCAGGCATATATACTTTGGGTGTGTATATAAATAGAAATACGGGCACGATACTTCTGTCAATGAATCACCTCGATATATCTTACTACCACCCTTCACAAACCTATTTACAAAGTCTATGTTATAGATTAATTACCTAAGGTTGAGATGGTAGTATAATAATAGCGTCGAGCCTCGGGAGGACCCTTGAAACAACAACAAAACACAGACTCGAGGCCCACTTTACAACACCGCTTTTAGGCCTGCCAGGTCCCCTATCTTCGCTGGAGCCCGACAGGCGTGTCTGGTTACAGGGTCGCATTGTGGTCCATCCACAAAGAGCAGTTTGCGCTTTCCCGTGCGCTGCAACTCTCGACGTAGCATATTTCTACAGCCAAACGCGCACGCGCCGGCAGGACTGCTTGTGGCCACATCACACATCTCATCCTTCCTCTCCCTTCCGACGGAAAATCCATCATCTCAACTATCTTCCCTCAAGCCGGACCCTACCTACTCTCAGACCCGGCAACACACACACAACAATGTCCAACACCTCCATGGCCACACACCTCCTGGGCATGGTCCTCCCGTCCGAGATCATGGACCAGATCGAGACCTACCTCCTGCACCCGCAGTCGCCCTTCCAGACCTACAAGCAGTACGCCCTCACGCACGCGCAGAGCGCGTACGACGCCGTCTACCCCCACGTCGAGCCGCTGGTCGAGAGGCTGCTCGAGCTCGTGGCCGACAACCAGGGGTACACGGGGCTCGTGGTGGCCGTGGCCGTGGCGACGGCCGTCTTCGTCGTCATGAGCTGGGTGCACAGGCTGATGATGTGGTGGACGCGGGTGATGGCGCGCCTGGCGCTCTGGGGGGTCGTCGCCGCGCTCGTCGCCTTCATGTGGTCCCGCGGGCCGGAGCAGACGGTCAGGGACGTCGTGGTGGTGATCAGCAAAGTGATGGGGTTCGGCGCGGCGGTCAAGGACATCTGGCTGGAGGAGTACCGGCAGTACGAGAGCCAGCAGCGGGCTGGGTCCGCGAGCAGAGCCGCCCAGCGGTGACGAAGAACAAGGGGGGAGAGCAGGGGAACTTGAAGGGCGGTGAAAGGGTATAGGGAGTCGGGCGGGTTGGGATTTTTTTTTTGTTTCGGAGCGCGCGCGGGGCGTCTGGTCTGGCCAAAACAAACGACAAGGTTGTCGAGGGTGCGTTTGGCTGGTCCTTGGTCTCCTCTTTTTCGTCCTTCTTCCGATGTCTACTTCTACCTATTACGACGCTACTTCCGGTATTGTTACAACGTTGGATGTTTAATGTTACTGGGTTACAAGAGAGCCTTGACGGTTGTCAGCATTGTTTGTGGTTTGAACTGTGTAATTTGCAAAAAGGTGGATGTCCGTGTTCAAATATGACTGGATCTTGATTTTTTATAAGTCCGAATATAATGTAATCCCTAACGCCGTCGCTTTGCACTACCATTGTAAATATAGCCTCGACCCAAGAAACCAAGACAAAATGACCTAGATGGCTCAGCTCTACTCTTCAGCTTCGTCATCATGATCCTCAAACTCCTCGTCGTTGGGGTCTTTAGGCTCCTGAGCCTCGTGAAACTGTATACAGTCATCGATGTAGCTCAAAATGGCCCCGACGCTGTCCTCATTGGTCACATCTAGCTTCAAAAAGTTGACCATGCTGAAACTTTCGATCAGACCGGCCACAGCCCGGTTCAGCCGTCGGAAGCTCGCACCCTTCATCACCTGGTCCTTCTCGTCCGGGCGCTTTGCCTCGTCGGCTAGATCCTCGTCGGCCCCGCCAGCCCTGCGTCTCGAGCGCTCCATCGGGTCGTCGTCCAGAAGGGCTGTGTCTGGCGTGAGAAACTTCTTCATGTCCTTCTTCTTCACCTGACCCTTGACCAGGTCCATCTTGGAGAGGACGTTAATGTGCGGCACCTCAAGCATTAGCATGGCGCTCATGGCGCTCAGGGTACCGGCGAAAAACTTGGCGCGATCGACGACAAAAGTTGCCTCGAGAAGGTAGACAGCGGCCATGCGGATGTCGAGCGAGCCAGGCTGGGAGAGGAACTTCATGAGTGCAGGCAGGATGGGGACATGGGTGTAGAGCTCGATCTGCCCTGGCATGTCGAAGATGATGAGGTAGTCTTCGGTCAGGTTGTCGATGGCCTCCGTCAACCAGTCCAGGTTCTCCATTAGGAACTCGAAACAGTATATGAGACCTCCGTTGGGCCCCAGCCCGACTTCTTCCATGGCATCGTGTAGCGAGATGAGCTCCTTGATGTCGAGATCCGGCGTGTGTTCGAAAGTCTCGGCTGCCGGGTCAAGGTTGACGTAAAAGGCGGACCGTCGGTTCAATTGCAGATGGGTGATGAGAGCGGCGCAGAATGTTGACTACGACATGTGTCAGCTCTGATGCATAAGGGAGCGGCTGGTTTCGCATTCGCAATTTCTGATCCTCACCTTGCCGGCGCCCGCAGGGCCCATCACCATGGCGCCAAACTTGCTCATGGTGATTGGCGATAGACCCTCGACCTCCTGTACAATTTGCTATGGGGATGCACGGCTGGAATGGCTGGAGTTGTGCGTGTTTGAGCTGGTTGTTCTAGGCAAGTATGGTTGAAGAGCTGTTTGTCACCCCTCCAAACGCCGAGCACCTACATCACTGAGCTCCATCATAACTTTTTTTCCCAGCCCGCCACTTACCAAAATGGGCTAACATGAGATATCCCGTTATCATCACGTGATACATGTCTGCCAGCACTAAGAAACAGAGTCAACCTGTCTAAGACCCTTATTTTGTCTTGCTCGCAAATTAGTACTAGGCAAAATATTCCCGTCGGCGTGGTTGTCGTGTGTGCAGTTACGCCAAATACGCACGTGGTTACATATTATGGGTTATGCCGACTGTTGCGTAGCACTGCCAATTGGTACCGTACATCGGCAGGTCTGGAGCCAAAGATAAGAGCTCGCTTTTCATACGGTGTAACATCTCAGAACCGAGCTGCCCACCACCAATTAATTCATCCGTGTCCATGCATTGATTACGGGGTGCCATATACTACCGCGATATATACATGTGATTGTTTGAAGAGTTTCGTCATGTCCGAGGATAGCCTTCCCTGGGCATGGCTTGCCAAGGATGCGATACCATAAGAAAAATGCCACTAAAGTTTCCTGCCCAATGTCACCTACAAGGATTGCAATGACTCTTCAGCGGCGAGTTATATCCTCGGAGAGTTATGGGAACGAGGGAGGATTCTCGAGCGGGGTCGGGGACAATATCGGGAGGCATCTGCCGATAGTACCAACCTGAGCTATCGTTGAATAGCATAGCGACAGGTGTTATCATCACCACATCTAAGGCTGGAGTGGTGACACCGCCAGCCAACCAGAGAGGTCGTGCGAGAGCGTGGGGTGCTGGTTCGTGCGAGGAAGTACTTTCTACCTGTCGTAGACTCGTAGTCCCATCAAATAAAGCGGCAGATATGGGTCTGGCTTGGAAGGGAAAAAAATTTCGTGGTTGGGTTTCTAGCCGATGGCGCAATCCCGTTGCGAATTTCGGGACGGGCTCAATGAGCCAAGCTCTTCAGGATGCGGGGTTACCTGAACTTTTGCTGTCCGGTGCATATCCGGAGCAAGTACTGCCCTATGAGCAGTGACCAGCGTATCTGGAGCTTGACACTGTCCCCTCTTGATCCCGGCCCCCGCCTTTAGTGCGTGTGTACATTGGAGTGACCCGAGCCACAGCGTCCGGCAGCCGCCCAGTCTGAGTGGGCGAGAGGTACCATGAGCGAAGAGGTACTGCCGACCGCCCTCTCGCTGCTCCTGGCCAGGGGCTGCGAGGGGCAGGCGGTGGTTGTGTTGTTGAGTCGCTGCCGCCCCCCACCAGTCCTAAAAAAGGATCATCACCGCGACTTTTCTTGCTTTCTTTCTTCCTGCTCAATCTTCAGCTTTTTGCACTTCTTCCACCTCCAGCCATTTTCTTGTGAGTCAATCCAAGCCTCAGCTTCTCCCTAAGCTGCTACCATACCGCCTCTCGTTCCCCATTGCTAACTCAATTCTTTCCATTGCAGTTTCTCCCAGCGAAATTGCCCCTCGTTGGTCTCTCTCGCAAAGCGGTCCTCCTCCCAGAGCCTTGCAACCTTTCTTCCCTCACTCCTCTCTCCGTAATCCCATAATCTATTCACAATGGCTGCCAACGGTACCAACGGCGTCCACCAGGACGAGCCCAACTTCCTCTTCACCGTAAGTCCGCCTTTTGTGTAACCAAGCACGGATTTCTGGCCCGAGGACAGCCCCTCTTTCTAACACGCGCACTTTGTTTCTAGTCCGAGTCTGTCGGTGAGGGCCACCCCGACAAGATTGCCGACCAGGTCTCCGATGCCATCCTCGATGCCTGCTTGGCTCAGGACCCCCTCTCCAAGGTTGCTTGCGAGACTGCCACCAAGACCGGCATGATCATGGTCTTCGGCGAAATCTCTACCCGCGCCCAGATTGACTACCAGAAGACCGTCCGTGATGCCATCAAGGACATCGGCTACGATCACTCTGACAAGGGCTTCGACTACAAGACCTGTAACCTTCTCGTCGCCATTGAGCAGCAGTCCCCCGATATCGCTCAGGGTCTTCACTACGATGAGGCTCTCGAGAAGCTCGGTGCTGGTGACCAGGGTATCATGTTCGGTTATGCCACCGACGAGACCCCCGAGCTCTTCCCTCTCACTCTCCTCTTCGCCCACAAGCTGAACGCTGCCATGTCTGCTGCCCGCCGTGACGGCTCTCTGCCATGGCTCCGCCCTGACACCAAGACCCAGGTCACCATTGAGTACAAGAAGGACGGTGGTGCCGTTGTTCCCCAGCGTGTCCACACCGTCGTCGTCTCTGCCCAGCACTCTCCTGATATCACCACTGAGCAGCTCCGCAAGGAGATCAAGGAGAAGATCATCAAGGCCACCATCCCCGCCAAGTACCTTGACGAGAACACCATCTACCACGTAAGTTCAAAATTTTCTTGCTCCTCGAGAGCAACTTAGAAGCTGGTCCGAACATAGACGCTAACCCGTTTCTCAGATCCAACCCTCTGGTCTCTTCATCATTGGTGGTCCCCAGGGTGACGCCGGTCTCACTGGCCGCAAGATCATTGTCGACACCTACGGTGGCTGGGGTGCCCACGGTGGTGGTGCCTTCTCCGGCAAGGATTTCTCCAAGGTCGACAGATCCGCTGCTTACCTCGCCCGTTGGGTCGCCAAGTCTCTGGTTAACGCCAAGTTGGCTCGCCGTGCCCTCGTCCAGTTCTCATACGCCATTGGTGTTGCCGAGCCCCTCTCCATCCACGTTGACACCTACGGTACCTCCGACAAGAGCTCTGCCGAGCTGGTCGAGATCATCAACAAGAACTTCGACCTCCGCCCCGGTGTTATTGTCCGTGAGCTGAACCTGGACCGCCCCATCTACCTCCAAACCGCCAAGAACGGTCACTTCGGTACCAACCAGAGCTTCTCTTGGGAACAGCCCAAGGAGCTCAAGTTCTAAATGAACTAATAAAAGGCGAAGAGTAATTCAACAGCTCTTCGCATGGATAATAATGTGAAACTATTTCCACATGACTCCATTTTCGTTACGATGCGCTCATAGATGGCGTACGGTTCTCAACGAATCTTTGTATACCCCGCACTGGGATGTGGTCACGTCGGTTTTCGACATGAAATTCTCATTCTTGTTTTAACGATACTCCAAAAGGACCGATTCGGTCTTTCATGATACACAGCGAACGGAGTGAGCGGCGTCTTTCAACAGAGACAGGAGTTCGGTTACCCCGGCAGGTATTTACTTCCCCTGCACGGAGGAATGGATAAAAAAAGGTCCGGTCCAATAGAGGCACAACTCTGCACTGAGATACCCTTTGGTTTTGAGGCTTCAGTGGGGAACGCTTCACGCCTTTAGGGGCGAAGATGAAAGAGATATTCAACATCTCTTCCCAACCTCGCATCGAGCTACATTTGCGACATCTATGGCCCCAGCAGAGGTGGAAGGGCAGGATCGAAGCACATGAGTCGCTCGGGAAGTCATTTCGGATGCTTCTAATCAGTAGTTATCGTAATGATAGATGTCAGACTGGTAGCACCATATTAATTAATTCACTTCCCGTTGATGGGGATGAGTTGGCTCAAAGATCAGTTCCCTCGAGTGTCTTTGTCCTTTTTTCTGTCTTGACTATGCATTTCAGTCTCTCCACCCATCCTTCGTCCCTCGATCTCTATTGCACATTTCCCCATGAGCAAACGGGCTACTAACTTCTAACTTAAACAGCGTGAGGAGAGCACGTCATCGTCCTATTGTCTACACAAAACCCGGCTAACCGATGACATTGTTAGCATAACGCATTTCAAAAGACAGCCGAGGCTTGAACCACCTCGTTCCTTTGATGAACGCAATCGACGCACGATACACAAATGCGAGCACACTCGAACCGACACAATGCATAAAAGTGCACCTTTTTGCCAAAGTGATGGGCAACCATGCAGCAAGAATGGCTTGTGGCGGTGTACCTATCACTTGTAATATGCTGCTAATGCAGCATCACACTCAAATAATTACGAGCTTCCAGGACTTGGCCTGCTCCTTCAGCCCTCAACTCGACCATGGACTGGCTGGTCACTGCCCTAGCTGCAGGGAAAAAGCAAAACTGCGGTACATGTCATGGCATTTTGGTACACCTGCTGCTGCGGTACACAATAGGATCTCCGATGTGAATAGGTTCGATACGGCAGGTAGATGGGCCTGTCTCACTTGAATTGTTCGTAAGCGATCTGCACCCGAGTCCATGCGTCCTCCCAGGCTGGACTTGCCGCCCTTGGCGTGAAGTAATATTTTGGGATGCCCAGCTGTCTGCAAGCTTCCAGATGGTCTATTCAATGGTGGCTGGCGGAATATGCCGTGCTGGGGAGGGCGACACTGTGGAAGGCTGCAGCCCCGGTGTTTCATCTCACACGCACAATATGATCTAGGTAGAAGACAATTGAGTTGAGTCGGGAGACCGTTGGTTCCCATCAGTACAACGCTTCTGCTCTGGCTTCTTATTGCAAAAGGTCATTACGAGATATGTTTCACGCGGATATCTGAAGGTATCATCTGATTGATGGCCCGCAAGAGGGACCGCACTTACGTATGCGGGCGGGAGCATAAGTCGGGAGGCCACGCGCACAAGCCCAGCGCCAGACACAATAATGAGATGAGGTCCGATCTCGCCAGAGCTGAACTACCCAGAAGCACCCCGGTCTCGAGAGGGCCACAGTCGGTGACCGACTGAGACGGATGTGGGAGGGGGTTCGAGTCTACCTCAGCTGGTTGGCCACCTCAGGACGAACTCGGGAATACGTCAAGGAGATTGATATATACGACGTGGCGTTTGAGGTCGTCTTTTCCCTCTTTCCCACTCTCACCCATCTCTTCCCATTCGCTCAGCGGCTCTAGCGTCACAAGCTCGTGGCAGACGAAGTCCGTTGGTGGCTAACTCTTCCCAGAGCATTGGGAAAGCTGGGCGGGCGGACCGTCCTGTCTACCCACTACCTTGGGATTTCACGATTCCCGAGCGACTGGTCCCCGCTTGCTGGCCCTCCTCCTTGCTAGGGGTGCGAAGATCCGTCCATGGGTCAACCCAGCCCAGAAAGAGGGATTTTGGCGAGAAAGTATGGCGACACCGAGCAGCGATGGGCGCGCCCAACGGGGGGGGAGCCAAGGAAAGCCAAGGATGGGGCTAGGCGCAGCCATGAGCCGTGATTGATTTGCCGTAAATAAGAACAATAGGTTATTAGCGCCTACCCATAATGTCAGTTTCCGGGCTTTTGTCCTGCACTTTGCCCCCCCCCCCCTCCCATGATCGTGATGGGGGGGAAGGGTTTGCTTTAGTGTTCTGGTGCCGCAGCCTCGACCACGCCCCTCCATTCCAGTCCAGTCCACGTAGAGCTCTCGAAATACTCGCTTTTTTCGTGTGTCTAGCCCGCAAGGGTGTTTCGACCCGAGGAGGGTTCAGGTTCAGACAGGAAGCCTCGCTCTAGCGTCTTTGGATGTTTTTGGTCCGTTGAGGAATTCGGCTAGAGGCTAACCGCCCCCCCTCGTCCGCATGCCTTGCCTCGCCTGGGAAAAAAAGTTCAAAGTTAATAATGTGACATACGACAAGCGGCTGCTTCGAGCTCCGGAGCTTGCTATTGGAAGAGAGTTGTTTCGGAAGGGTGAGTTGACCGGTCGGATCGTGTGCTCTGGATGCCCATGATTGGTCTGCGTGAGACACTGCATTATGCAATGGACAATCTCGAGGGTTGCGCTCATTCATGCTCTTTCTGCCCATGTCACCCTCTTTGCATGTCCTTATCATGTGCATGTTTATTTGCCTTTGTGCTTGCATGGTAGATTGTTAAAGATTTCGATGCAACGTGGAATGAGTAATACAATGAAACTCGGATGCTTGGATGTTACCATCCCGACAACCGCGGGGGGTCAGCAGCGCATGATTCAATGAATAGAAATGCGGTCAGGCAAGAATGACGGGGGGTTTGAAAAACAAAAGAATAGGAACGGGCATCTCAATGGGCGACTCATCGTTGCAGAAGTGAAACCACCCCCAAAGAGACGTTCAATGGCCTAAGCGCTTCAGCTGGCTGGGGACCTTCAGGGATCCGAAAGTGGAAATACCCCGAGTACTCGGTGGGGTGGAGACCCGGGAGACGGCCGCTAAGCCCTGGTGGGTGATGAATAGAGTCGGACCCACCACACCTGCAGAGAACAATAGGAACGGCTGCAGACGACAATAGCTTCCATCTTCCGCAGTCTCCACCAGCTGTAGCAGCCACCTGGGTCACCGGCATGGAGTTTCGTGGCCCAGCGGAGAAGAGAAAAGAGGGAAAAGGGGGTGTCATTGCGTCGATGAACGAGAGGCCTCCTGCCCATTCCCGCCTTGCGCTGCTCCTTCGGCAGGTGCGAGCGAAGGGCCAGTTCTGAGGACATACGGCAAGTGCGAGGCAGTTGAGGCAGGTTGGACCCGGCCACGGACCTGCACCGAGGCGTGCCTGGGCTATATGGGTTCGGGTACCCAGGAAACCGGAGAGCTGCTAGAGGAGGGCCCAACCACCGGCGGGGGCCAGAGGCAGAAGCTGGACATAGCTCACTGCCGCGCCGCTCCCTCATCCGACGCGGTACATTAGTTTCGCATGTGAGCTTGGCGCTATTGCTTTGGGCAAGATGAGCACTCTCCGCCCGACGTCGTGCATGAGAGGAACTGACGTCGAAGAACAGGCTTGGGCACAATCCACACTTGGTTGGGGCTGGGCCCATGTCGGCCTGGCCTTGGCCTGTCTCACCCGTTGATCAACAATACTACGGCTTTGCAGCGAATCCTTGGTCTGGAGCTTCATTGATCCCATTATACACATTGAGGGTGGGGACGCCTTTTCTCACCTACCAGGTCGCCATGGTGTTGTGAGAGACAGGGAGGGGGCGTGTCTCCTCCATTGATGCCGTTCCCTCATTCCAAAGCCACCTGGTGACGCTTGGCTTCCGGTTTCTACGTGCCAGGACCACTGAGCGGACAACCTTAAACGCTGGCAGCGACAAGCTTCTCCGGCTGGGTGCACGGTCCTGCGCGGAAAAAGCGAGGGAATTTCTCACGTCTCGAGTGAGACCATGAGACAACGTTTCCAATGTGACGATGATGTGTCTTATGGGATGGTGTGATGATTGATTCAACGGCGCCAGAGGTATTGGGCGACCCCTGTCCAGCCGCCTCCCCATTCAAGCATGTCTGCGTTCACTCCCCCCAGATCTCTCCATTAGCGATCTCACCTGCATGAGTAATGGGCCCATATACTTTGCAGAATAGACTAGAAGTGGTGTATTGTCATGGCGTATGCCCTCTGATTCACTTCCCCTTTTGCACTGTGATACAAGGGCTCATTCGCCTCACCATTTCCTGTCTCTCTATGCGGCCGGAAGGGGGGTCAGTCTGATGGAAATGCATATATATACCCATGGGTTTCCCTCTCTGTCTACATTCCTTCTCTCTCACTCTTCTATATCCTCAACATCCAACACTCTCATTGGGATTACCTGAGCTTAAATCTCTTCTATACACTGCTTCGATTCAGAGTTGCATTGATCAATAGATCACTCTTCCACACCATTCCTCCTGCGAACCTACCTTCCAGGAGTTCCTAATCGAATCCAGTCCAGCTTTTCCTGAATCGGGTAGAACCCCAACACGCGCCCTCGTGCCACATACCCTCCATCCAACCCGCGTGGTTCGAGAGATTGGTGGCGCAAAGCTTTTCTGATAGCCCCAGCGGCCAGGCTAATTCTCTTACCCGCGTGTCAACCCACCCTGTCGGCAACGGTATCATCATCAATCAACGATATTGACCTAACTCGTTTCTCTCGTGCCTGTCTCGTACAGAACCTGCAAGAAACATACTTTCCATCGGCGACTAGTCTCGGACATTCTCAACTTCCCGACTTCACACATATCAACCTCCCCTCCTCACATATAAAAGACCATCTGACCGACACGCTTCATCAACTACTTTTGTGACCTCTATCTTCATCATTTCTATCCATCTTCTAAGCACCAGTTGTCTCTGAGACCAAATTCTTACTTTCTCCGGGCTCATTAAGTTGACTCGTGCTTTCTTCTTCTTCATTCATTCACCTATTCCAACTATTCTTACTTGATTATACCTCCTCATCACACAACATGTCCCAGCCAGGCCGAGGACGCGACATTGCCAAGGACGGCCCCCCTCCCACGAGTGCCCCTCCCCCCTACTCACCAAGGTCGGGAAGAAATCGATCGGCATTGACAGCCAGAGGCGTCCAGCTTAACCAGTTTGCTCAACGCCTGGCTCTAGAACCCTCTACAGCAGCCCTGTCACGCGCCATTCAAGCACAGCTCATGAACGAAAACGAGACCATGGAAGATGATGATGAGCCCTGTGCACCACTTAACCTGCGGATCAACACCTCGATCACCATCAACAAGAGCAATAACCTGATCTGCTTGTCGGAGAACCCATCTAGCCACGCCAATGCCATCGCCGAAGCCATGACCTCAGCCATCAAAAAGCACAGTGCAGGCAATTGTGGACTTCCCATGATTGATGGCAACGGAAACCCAAGACCTATCAGGCTCGAGGTCGACGCGGGTCTCGTTGTCGAAGGCGAAGGCAACATCATCGGAAGCGAGAGCGTCATTCTTGAGGCTATTCGCCAGCGTAACGAGCGGCTTGAGCAAAAAACAGTGTGCCTTAGGCGACCCCGAGCCGAGGACGAAGAGGGCGAGTCCTCAAGTGACGGCGCCAAGCGTAGACGATCTGAGTAATCCGATTATCTATGCTATGAAATATCACTTCGCCTCAGGCCCTAAAGAATGTTGTGGCCTTACCTCTATCTTTTCCTATCTTTCATTCTCCTTTTTTTCTTTCTTTTTTCTCAAGCAACAAATGATTCTCAATCCCACGTTGAAAGTGTTGGTGTCCTTTCGGGATGTAATCGTCGGGGGGTCAGGATTTCTCTACGGTTTGGATAGGACCAGAGAGTGTTAGCCTATCGTTTGGAATGAGAATATCACAGAAACAATCTGTCTCTACTTTACTAGTATACGAAAGTTATTCATTGTGCTCCAAACGCAAGTACTTTCAGCAGATCCATACACGACTAGATGAAAATTAAAAATATAATTTATCTCCAATCTCATGGCCATCATTTGTTCGCCACCCCATAAGGAGCTGTTTCTCCGAAGAATACTCTATTGACTACCCGTCCAACCACCCAAGGAATGCGTTGGATGTCTATACAAGCTGTCTAGTGCTTCCGCGTTTGTAAAAACTAGCTTAGATATGTCCCCACGGCCGCGTGCTTAGCCTTACACTAACAGGTACGTCCTCTGCTTATTCCCATTCCCTACCTTAGGCAAATTCAATTTCTAGGGCACACACCTATCAATGATGGAGAGGGACTAGACTCGTATCTAGCGAATGTATGTATGTGCTTGGTCGACTCCAGTCCTCTGTATGAATGAATCAAGTGATTGTTATTGCTACACCGCCGGCCAAGCTATTGAGAAATGTTGTCTGGTTGATGAAACATGCATGGCCTATATTACGCTGGATACTATTTGACAAGGGTAGTTCATGTAGCCTCGCTAATCGCATGTTCAAAGATCATGCAGGAACCATCGCAATGACAATACAGTTTACCGTTTTCAGATGATTAAACTAATTGAAAAAGGACCGTTTGGTAGCCATCGAAATTAAGCTACTTGACGTTCATGCCACTCATCCAAAACAGGCTGGCTGGAGAGGGAGGCAGCCAAGTAGGGTTGCACCTAATGGGGCGAGGGATGAGATGATGCGCATTCCTTATGGGTCTATCGAAGACACCACGGAGGGAGGCCCATTAGCTATCCCCTAGAATGGGAACCTCGCTGTCGAATGATCGGTTCAAGCTAGGCTACCCTTCTCAATCAGGCCTCTTTAGCGAGCTGATGGCTTCGATCAATGGACGCGGGGCAATGTGCTTATCTTATCGACTAGCCCTCCTCTGACAGCCCACCGTAGATCCTCCTATCCCCAGCCTGTAAGACCTGCATTATGGTCGTAACCGCCGAGATCAATATTACGTGCTATCACATTGCTCTGCCGCATCCAGTGTTCAGATGTGCTGCAGGCTGACCTGACCGGATCCTCCACCGCCTCCCCCTTGCCGAGTCCTCCCTCTCAGAGCTGGCGGACGGCCCTCAGACAGGCTCAATGGCACGGCACAGTCTCCACCCCTCGTTCTTGAACTGTAACAGGTCTCTCCACTTTCAGCTCTACCAGCCCAAAGGACCCTTTGCCCCTCCTTCCAGCCGCGTGTCCCGCAGAGGCATGGACACTGGTCAGGCTTGGCCTCGAGACAGCTTTTTGCTAGTCTTGCGAACAGCCTAGCTCTGCATTGTATATAGATAGATAGCTTCTCATCACACCCCCTCCCCTTCCGTCGTCTCTCTCCCACCCCAATCCAATTCGCGACACACCCAGCTGCATTCTTGTGTAGACAGCTATCCTCTAGCTCGACCTCTCAAGCTCAGCCTTGCCGCCGCCCCTCTTCCAATCCGCAACAATGGCCAACCTCACCATTCGCAATCTCACCATCCACCCAATTGAGCTCGTCAGCATAGAGAGGTTCGAGTCCAAGAGGGAGGGAACAGGTGACGTCGTCAGCAACGCTGTTGGCCACATCTCTGGCTTCTTCAACGCCACCAAGCACCAGTCCAGCAGACTTGTCACGGGCGATTCCCGAGAACAGCACGATGTCAGCTTCCATGCCGACCCATTCCGCACTCAGGAGACTGATATCCGCACCGCGGACGGCGATCGCGAGATCCTCCGCCTGATCTTCAGGTGGCAGGACAAGCGCCACGAGGTCGATATCCCCAGCCCCGACCAGCGCTCCAGCACAATGAAGAGGATCGACCCCGAGACGCACGAGGAGCTCACCGCCGTCTATGTCCCCAACGGCGCCCTCGTCGCCATCTACTCCTCCTCCAGCCTCAACTCCTGGATGGACAAGCTCCACAACGACTGGCCCCTGGGCAGTCTCTCCATCCCCGGCACGCACAACTCCCCGACCTGCCACAAGGCCCTGCCCTCGGTCCGCTGCCAGGCCGTCAGCGTCCGGGAGCAGCTCGACAACGGCGTGCGCTTCCTCGACATCCGCGTCTCCGCCGACCCCGAGGATCCCACCCTCAGCCTCGTCCACAGCGCCTTCCCCGTCTCCCTGACGGGCACCAAGTACTTTGGCGACATGCTCGACGACATCTACGACTTCCTCGACCACAACGGCTCCGAGACGGTCATCATGAGCGTCAAGCGCGAGGGCAACGGCAAGGCCAACGACGAGCAGATGAGCAGGCACCTCAAGGGCAACTACATCGACAAGAAGCCCGAGCGCTGGGCCACCGAGCCCCGCGTCCCCCGCCTCGGCGAGGTGCGCGGCCGCATCGTCCTCGTCCGCCGCTTCAACCTCGACGAGGAGCTCAAGCACGAGTGGGACGGCCGAGGGTTCGGCATCGACGCGGCCGGGTGGCCCGACAACTGCGAGGACGGCCACATCGGCGACGGCTTCATCCGCGTGCAGGACTTCTACGAGGTGTCGGAGACGGAGAACGTCGAGAAGAAGATCAGCTTCTCCCGGGGCCAGCTCGAGCGCGCCGCCGAGCAGCGCTACCCGCTGGGCGACGAGGGCGCGGGCTTCCCGCCGATCTTCGTCAACTTCCTGAGCGCCAGCAACTTCTTCAACGCCAGCTGCTGGCCCGAGCGCATCGCCGCCAAGGTGAACCCGGCGATTGTAGAGTACCTCTGCATCAGGCACGGCGAGGAGGGCAAGGGCCCGAACCAGCTGCCCGTCGGTGCTGCCGGCACGGGTGTGGTGGTGACCGACTGGGTTGGTGCCAACGGGGACTGGGACTTGATTCGCTGCATTGTCGGTATGAACGCCAAGTTGCAGCACAGTCAATGAACCAGGTGACTCTCGGCAAAGGAAATAGGGGGGAGCTTGGACTTTTGGATTGGATATGATTTATATGATGGGACAGCGTGACATGCACTCAGATACACCAAATGAAAATAAGATAATGGAAAAAAAAGTATATTTTATATGTATTCCGTCTCTATATCCCCAGCAGCCGATACTATTTTTGCTGAGAGGTTGATTCTAGTGAAGCTTATGTTAGCTTCTGCTTTCCATGTTTGGATATAGGAATTGTGCATGAGTGCAGTGGAAACGAGATCAGTTCTCCAAGGTGAATAATTTGTTCATCAAGATGAACTCAGTAAGGTTGATAGATATGTAGGTAGGAATCATCATGTGACATGGCCGAGATGGCTTGTGTGAAGAGTGCAAAGAGGGGAAAAGAGATTATTAGCTTACCCTCATTGCAAGATGGCACAGTTCTAATGTCAGTAATTCCTACCTGACTTCAACGTTAGCAATGCATTCAGCCAGCACAGGTGTGTCATTTGGTGGTTGAACAATGCTCGCGACTGATTAATAGAGTTAGCTTCTCAAGAACTGACACCAGGACGGCGAGTTTGGGGAACGTACCGTAATATCAGAAGGTGTTAAATTTGTTCATTTCCCACAATACAAGATTGCGAGTCAAACAGTGTGAATACAATTTTGGACATCTCATCACAGTACGCAGCGAGCATGTTATTGAGCAGGGAACGATGGCATCAATTATTTACCTAAACGTTGATGTTGTTAGTTAACCATGTACATAACAAATCGACAGTCCAAGTTCATCCTTTGAGAATGAGGTAACACAAGTCAGGTGACGAAATGTCATCAAGAGATCTCTCCCCCTTCCACCACAAGGTTTGTACGCCTTGCTGTCTAAGGATGGTCGAGGTTGAGGCTCGATATGTCCGCCCGTTCGTTCAAACTTTCATCATGATATTTGGTGCGGGGTTGGTAGTGAAGCCGAGTGTGTGTTTACCTGTGACGAATTGCATGTTAGCATGACAATGAACACAAAATATCTTTCAAAAGAAAAAAAGATGAAGCCCAAATTTGGTCAGACAAGGCTGAAACTAGTTACAACGTAATCCACATGATATATTAAGTATGAGGAATCCCTAAGGTGTCGTTTTGATCATCATATAGAGGGCATTGGGTGCGCGAGAGAAAAAGTGAAAGACCACGAACCTTTTGAAAATTTTACATGCGGCAGATGTAGTGGTATAGCAAATCTAGAAACTGTTTCTGTTAGCGATTTCGTTCCAAAGCGCTTCCAGAAGCGTAAAAAAAGGAATGGTATCAAATCAGTGTAATTCTAGAGATAATGGGTCCCCATAGAAAGGTCGGCATTGGATTGTTCGTGAAAGAAGTTCATCACAGAGAATTGAGTATGAAGGGGAGCGAGTGAAAAGCTTACCAAAGAGAATCTGACCAGAGGGGAGAGCGCGACAATTCCATCGCGTCCAGCTCTCCCTCTGGTAGGTGTTGATATGGGAGGATGGAAAAGTGAAGGAAACGATTTGAAAAATTTCCTTCGGCAAATAAATAGGTACGCGGACGCTAGTCCGAGAATGGACGCACGCTCCGCACATCTCAAATCTAAAGGTGTGGCTGTGATTCTCCACAAGATGATGTGGCGAATCTGTGGCGAATCTTATCATCCCCACTTCAACTGATAAAGGGTCATTGGGGTCGTCATTCACGGCGTTCCGGTTTATACTCGACCAACTCATTATCCCATCATTCACCACGAATTTTGGGATTGCTCATTAAAAAAACATGGCGTCCGCCGTGGGGACAGCTTGGGGTCCGCCGACCCTAAGACTCCTGCGCTTCGCCGTGGCTACAACAGCGAAAGCTGTTCGTGCCTCGGTCGTGCAGGCGGTCAGGCCCCTCAAAGGTCAATTACACTTGATTCCCATGCGGAATGGGCTCGCTCGACGACACCCGATTCACCCGACAGCAATCTTGAAACAACAGAGACGCTTCTCATCGAGACTCGCCAGGTCCGCCGCTCGAAAAGTCGAAAATGTGGCGCGCAAATACTTCAGCTCCCAGCCCTCCGCTGCCCGATCTCACGGTTTCGATCGCTCCAAGATCCCATCATCGAACACCTTGCGACGAGTAGCACAATTTTCCGGCCGGGCTCCTTTTGCCACTACCTTGAGACCGAACTTGACCGGCGGAGCGATACCCCGAACTGCTGGTGGCTACAGCCTAGGAGGTGGTGCTCGGTACTTCTCCCATGGTCCGGCAGCCCCGGCTCAGGTCGTCCAGAACGTCTCACAGGCCATGAGAGGCTTCCTCCTTTCGGGACAGAAGCTTCGATATGATGGCCTCAACAGCCGTGGAGAGCGCCAGTATCGCGCAGTGTCTGGTCTTGAGGACGACGCTATGTACAAGCTTGCGGCCGTCCCCAAGTTCACTCCCGGCTCCTTCATCGACTTTAAGCTGAGCCCAACTCTCACTGCTCTCAGCCCTCTGGCTGCTGCCATCACTCAGGTGTCCGAGCTCTCCGGATTCAAGGCCGAGGCCGTTGTGTCCCCCACAAACCTCAACACTGAGGGCTTCCTCGATGTCCTGTCGTCCGACTTTGGTCGTGCCCTCCAGGACTTGACGACGATATACGCCGACTTGCGGAGGTTGTCGATCTTAGGCGATCTCCCTATAACGCAAGAAGGGAACGGCTCCCTCCGTGTTCGATTCCCTGGTGTTGACGCGGAGACGGTCTGCCGTCTCTGCGATGACATTGGCATCCAGCGTGGAGTTGTGCGCCAGGATCCGGACTTTGACCTGTCGGCAGGTGTACCCGTTGCACTTAAGTTCCCATTCGCTCCGGATGCCGAAAAGACATTGACATCGCCGGGAGGTTCCGCTCGGTCTCTGACGGGACACGAAATCGAGGAGATGTCACTCTTTGACGATGACTCATTCATCGAAGAGGCCTTTGTCATCGAAGAGATTGCGGAGAATCCATGGCTCTCTGAACCGGAAGGTTACGAGAGCTTGTCTCCGCCGATGAGCTCCGCAGATCACTGCTCAACGGAATTTGAGGGTCTCGAAGGCATCTATCGATTCATTGAGGAGTGTGATCGTGCAAAGGCCCGGGTCCGTTAAGAGACCATGAAATTAAAGGAAATTTCTTTTGTCAGTCCATTCATGGAGGTGTATGAAACAAATTGATCATGAACAACTACACTCATTTATACCATACAAGATTAGGCTGTATATGATATAGCCAACAGCTAGCCAGTCTTTTTATGAATACCATTTTCTAGTAGTTTTATGTTAGCTTCGAACTATTGATCCATGTGAACTTGGGCTTGAGGATGTAAAACATACCGATACGAAGTAAATAAAACTCGCGAAGAGGAGAGAAGAGGAAGGGCTGCGCTAGATAAACCATGTCCTCTCAGAGGGTCACGCCATATATTACTGGTCTCGTGCCTGTGCTACCGAGACCCCCGGCTGGAATCGGTCGTCTGTAAGTCACGCTGAGTGTCCTTCGACTTGCTGTGGCTCTCAGATGTGCTTAGGTAGTTGGTCTGAGTGCTTAGTTGTTGCAAGAAAATAGCCATCGAGAACATATCTGCGCAATGTTTCTCACATCGTGCAGCAAAGGTTGAGGGAGATGCGCAGGCAGAAGAAGGCGGAGATTTTGATGAATCCATATTTATAGTCCGATACTCTGAAAACCTGCTACACACCCTTGTGAATACCGTTTGGTGATCAGGTTGTTGCTACAGAAGGAGATCTCTTGGCCGTGGGCAGATTTCATGTGGGGTTTAGGGTAGGCCGATGCGTCGGTCCTAAAATTAGGGGCGGAGATGCACCTGCGGCAAGCGCTAATAGTGGACAGGCAGCTGTGGCAATTCCCCCACACTTTAGACACGCTGAACCTCGGCACGTCACGTTTGTTACTGTAGGATCGTTGCTGGAGCTTCGGCAAGCCATGGGTATGTAAACCTGGGGAACGGGCGTGTGCTCTTACTTCTCCTCCTTTCATTCTGCATACACTCCATCACCAGGTTACCAATCGCATCTGTATTATTTCCAAGTAGCCAGCCCCGTGTATCCTCCATTTCTTCCATCATGTCTGGACCTGGTGTCGGCTTCGAGTACCCTGCCGTCGAGGTCTCGTGGCTGCAGCGTGATGTCTTGCTTTTCGCCAACACAATCGGTGCGAAATCTGACGAGCTTCATTTCCTCTACGTAAGTTTTGGCCCGTGTGACCAAGACCAAGCTGGAGATATAGTGTGCTAATAGGCGGAATGCAGGAGCTCCATCCCAATTTCGCCGTCTTCCCAACCTACCCAATCATCCTGCGTAAGAGCTCACTGAACCCTTAACAGAATGAAGAGTTGAGAACCCATTGGCTGACAAATCCATGCACCGGATAGCTTTCAAGGGCAATTCACAGGAGGTTGTAGATTTCTACGGCTCACAGAAGAAGAACCCAATCCCGGGCGTCCCAGAATTCGACGCCCGCCGCGTGGTCGATGGCCAGCGCAAGATCGAGTTCTTTAAGCCTCTCCCCACCTCCTCGGCGGGCAAGAAGTTCGAGATCCGCACCAAGGTGCTCGGTGTCTACGACAAGGGCAAGCCCGGCTCCGTCGTCGAGACGCAGACCGACCTCGTGGACGTCAGCAACAGCGAGGTGTACGCTCGCGTGATCGGGAGCGCCTTCTACATCGGCCAGGGCAACTGGGGAGGACCCAAGGGCCCCGCGACGGAGAACTTCCCCCCGCCCAAGGGGAAGAAGCCCGACCACGTCCTGGAGCACCAGACCACCGAGGAGTCGGCGTTGCTGTACCGCCTGAACGGCGACTATAACCCGCTCCACGCGACGCCCGAGCCCGGGAAGAAGATGGGATTCGGCGGCGCCATCATCCACGGGCTGTACTCGTGGAACACGACGTGCCATGCGCTCCTCAAGGCGGTCGGCGGAGGCGACCCCGCCAACATCAAGGAGTACCAGGCGCGGTTTGCCAGTCCCGTCAAGCCCGGGGACAAGCTTGTGACCCATGTCTGGAGGACTGGAGAGAAGCAGGGCGATTATGAAGAGATTCGGTTCGCTACCGAGGTAGCCGGCGGCAAGGTCTGCTTGAGCAATGGCCGTGCGCTTATCAAGGTGGTTGGTGGTGACCAGAGCAAGCTGTAGTTGGGTGGCATATATTACCTGCTGCTCTCCCTTTTTACATGAAAGAGTCAATTTGGAAAGAATTTAAGCATTTAGTTAGTTGCCTTGTACAATGGAATTATTTACTGGCAGTTGCCTGGTTTCTTTTTTCTCCTTAGGTGAAGGACATCTGTTCGTCAAATTTGAGATGAGGTTACAGAAAATATTTTTTATTTCCCACTAGGTATTTGCAATTTGATTCGGATATTTGCTTCGTCCCTGCTGTTCTCCTCAACCCCAATCTTGAAGTAATGCTGTGGTGATGAGTACTGTCATACGGGTTATTAGTCGTCAAGCCTGATTCACTACCTATAATCGTGCATATCCCCACATTCAATTTGGCGGCCACCAGCAAGGATAATGGATCTAGTTACCACGTTGATTCTTTGAACCTCACTGCCCAGCTTGAGGTAATCTTCGACATGTCGCAGACTCACCATTTAGGGCAGCGGGTGTCGTATGACGGCGCGCTGTGCACCGTGCGATACATTGGCGAGGTCGCTGGCACGACGGGCGCCTGGTTGGGCGTTGAATGGGACGACTCCTCTCGCGGCAAGCATGATGGCTCTCACAAGGGAGTCCGGTATTTCAAATGTGAGTACGGGCAGCTCTCATTTATTTGATTCCTTGAATCCCTGACCTGTGGGATAGGTCTTTCAAAATCCCCTCATGCTGCGTCTTTTGTGCGCCCAACGCGCCCAGCTCAGGAACCCCAGAGCTTCATCGCAGGACTGCAGGAAAAGTACGGTTCTGAGGGGACGCAGCGCGAGACGAGGCCTGCAGATTCGAAAATCATCATGTTTGGTACCAAAGCGGCCCAGGAGATGGGTTTCGACAAGATCAGACGTAAGATGGCCCAGCTCCAAGAGCTGAAGGTGGTGCTTCTCGATGGCATGTGCATCGCCACCGCCTGTGCTGAGGGAGAACCTGGCATCAAGGAGACGTGCCCCAACATCACACAACTGGACTTGACCCGGAATCTCATTGAAAGTATCGATCCTGTCGTCGAGATTTGTCGTAATTTGCCGAAGCTACGTAATCTTGGTCTCAGGTTGGTCCTCAAGGCACCCAATATGTGGATGAACCCAGAGCTGACGATATGATCTGTTCCCAGTACGAATCGCTACCAAAGTTTATTGAGCGAGAAATCAGTTGGTGAATGTAGAGAAGCATTCCGGGGTGTCAGCGAGATGGGTCTTGCGGAAACCCTCCTGAGCTGGAAGGATTTGTCCTATGTGGCCAGCCAATTCCCGTCCCTTGAGATCTTCAATGTCGGATTGAATCAACTGTCACATCTGCCTATAGTTGACTACGGCTCACTAGAGAACACATTGACGACACTTAACCTCGAATACAACGAGTTTGAATCCATTGCCGCCCTCCAAAGCCTTACAGCTCTGACAGCGCTTCGCAATCTTCACCTCAAGGGAAACAGTATTCTCCAAATGGCACCGGAAGGGACCAAGGCACCGATATTTCCATCAGCATTAAAGTATCTCGACATATCGTACAACGACGTCCAGGACTGGGCATTCGTGGATGCTGTCCCTACGCACTTTCCTGGCATCACCGGGCTACGCATCTCCCACAACCCCGTGTACGAAACCCCAGACCCCAGCTCAAAAGCGTCTTCATCGTCTACCGAGGAGGCACACATGTTTGTAATAGCCTGCATTGGGGCTCTCAAGACGCTCAACTTCACCCAGATATCACACGCGGATCGTGGAAACGCTGAGATGTTCTATCTCTCTCGTATTACCAAGCAACTGGCTGCGGTTCCCGAGTCCGAAGAGGCGATAGTCTTAGAAAACCATCCGCGCTATGCAGAACTCTGCGGTATTTATGGAGCACCAGATATTATTCGAAGGCAGGAGCTTAACCCGGCCTTCTTGGAGTCGCGGCTTGTTGCTGTGGATTTTCGTCAGGAAGGGGTGGGCTCCAAGACGACTAAGATACCTAAATCATGCGACATATACGCTGTCAAAGGAATTGCTGGAAAATTATTTGGAATAGAACCGCTGGAGCTGCGGTTGGTTTGGGAGACTGGCGAATGGGATCCTGTTGCGGGCTACTACGATAGAGAGGGAGATAGCAGCGACGAGGAAGTGGAACTAGAGGACGTGCCTAGAAGAGCTGGGGGCGATGACAGCGAGCAGGACAACGAAGGTTCTGGTAGTAAACCCGGGCGATGGGTTAAGCGAGAGGTTGAGCTGAAGGACGGACCGCGACAGCTGGGCTACTGCGTTGACGGCCTGGACGTCACACTTAGAATAGAAGCGAACTAGACAAACGGCAACAAGTAAGAGCACGGATAGCGGCGTTTTCAATTTTTGCAGTTCCTATAATTGGAGGTGAAGGAGACTGCAGGAAGCAGAGCGACGGGTGACTTGCGCTGAAATGGCGGACGGGGAGTGTTCACACAACGCAACATAATCGCACGCTTTTATGTTTGCATGCACGTTCCCGTCCTCAGGCTTCTTCCCACCTGCACTTGCCCATTTTTTCGTTGTATTAACACGCTCAGCCATTCCACCTTGCAGGAATCGGCTCTGTGCAGTTTGTCCGTAATATTTGGCAGGCAAACAAGCCAGACTTGCTATAAAGTGCCACCGGAGGAGCCTTCTGCAACTCGTTCTCGGCCACTCCTCCCTCATCACTTCATCCTCACCTCCATTTTTCGCCCTTTCTTCTGCGCAGAATCGCCAATCATCCAAATTCTTTCATATCCAAAGAACATGGATTCGACTCCTCGTTTTTTCATCGTCCGCAATCCAGGACCACCCGGCACAGTCGTCCAGGACACCCAGCCGGGCAAGCAGTCCTCCATTGTGCCACTCATCCCGGTGGACATCCTGCCTCCCTGGGTCAAGATCGAAGGATACCCCCGCGGTTTGAGTATCGAGCAAACCGCAGGGATGACCAGCCTGGGCGGGTTCCCTCCCGAGGAGGGCCACGTCCGCGTCCAGCTCTTTGACCTGCCTCTGGCTGGCGACCTTGCCTTGGGCGGAGGGCAGCAAGCTGCTCCAACGACCGAGGCCCTACCACCCCAGAACAACCACCACGTTATTGACACCACGATGGCCAACACCACCGTTCCTACTGCAAGGCCCTCTGGAAAGCGACAGAAGGAGCACGGCTCGCGAGGCTCCCCAACTGGGAGCCGGAGCTCCGAGAACAACAACAAGTTCCACAAGCGCCAGAAGTTTAGCAACTACCCCCCGAGCCGCCAGAGCTCCGCGAAGGCAGAGATATACGTCAATGGAAAGAACGTCTACGGCAATGGCAAGAGCATCTACGAGCGGGGCAACAGGCTCGGGCTCTGCCAGGAGTGGTGCCACCACGGGGTGTGCAAGCGGGGGAACAAGTGCACCCTCTCGCACAGGATGCCGCAGTCGGCGGGGGATCTCAAGGCCATCGGCCTGGACAAGGTTCCGAGGTGGTGGACGGAGAGATATCGGGGACCGGGGATGGGGGGCCCTCGTGAGCAGAAGGGTGGGAGCTCGAACCCGATGGGGATGAAGCGAAAGGCCGCTTCCCCGTTGCCCGCGGCTGGATCACTGACCAGCGGCACCCTAGTTGCTGTGGCAAACCAGCCACAGGAGAGTTTGGTTCCTGGTATGTTCAACCATTCGATTGGGGCGCAGAAGGATGAGGAGCTTCTGGTCAAGTACTGAGGAGCGGTGGTGACAACATTCGGAGTTGCCAAACGAAAAGGTGGTGGTCATCACCCGGTGATGTGGGCATGGGTAGTTTGAATCGATGGGATTTGGGAATATTTTCCCGTGCCCTTTCTTCGTCGGTTCAGTAGTCAGAAGATACGTGCGTATGTGTATCTGAGAACATAAACAACGTCAGAAAGTAGACGCAGTCACAAATATATGCTGGATGCATCCTGAATTTTCTTGATTGGCTTCTGCAACGTGAAACTGTTATTCATAATACGGGGCTCTCATCTATATACATCTGATGGTTCTACTAAGTTGATAGTAGACCTGACAGTGCTAGCCTTGGCAAATTGAGAGAGCGACCAAGTCCAATTGTGGCCGCCAAATAGCATCACCGCCGCAGTTGCTGGGAATAATCGCTAGATACTATTTCTTTTGCCTGGTTAGCAGTGAACATGCCATTCAAACGAAGAGTGGACAAAAGAAGGATCGAGGAGGAATTTGATCAGCTAGAGGTTGTCGACAGTCGAGCCTACAAGAATGTAGGCCGATTCAGAATTGCAGAATTCATATGAATGAATGCCATCATGTAGATGTGAAAATCAAAGAAAAAGTTTCACCACTTACCATAGAAACCTTCTGTTACCAAGCTGAGCTTCAGAAGATACGCGATTGCATGAAGGTCGAAACATTCAGACCACGAGTGGACTCGACGAAATCTTTAGTAGATGATACTCACGTGACTAGAAGACAGGGGTCCATCCCATCACCAACTGGTAACCATGCAACCACGGTGCATTTCAACAAGCTTATCCCTTGCGACTAATTGGCATTTAAGTATGAATAATCGGGTATAATACTATTCAATCACCTCTGGCTAACTAACAATCTGTTAATGCATTATAATGGTTCCATGTGTCAAATGCAAATCGCTAAACTACAACTGCTCCGTTGACCCCAACCGCGTCTACCCGATTTACCAGCTTCTTCATGTTGGTCCAGTCTTCGTTCTTCAGTCCTTCCTTTCCGCCCAGCCCGCTGGCAACCTCGAACAGCGTCAGGGAGCCATATATGCCGCCGGTCGCCAGTCGCTTGCCTTCATTGGGCTCCCAGGCCACCTTGTTCAGGCTCTTGGAGAGCATTGTTCTGCCGTCCTGTCGGGCGCTTGGTGAGATCTTGGACACGGGCTCCTCCGTCTCCACGGCGATATCCCAGAGCTCTAGCCAGCCGGCTCCGTCGACGAGCGCGAACACGCTGGGCTTCACTGGCGACCACTTCGCATCGTAGACCACATCCTCCCGGACAAAGTCCATCAGCGGTTTGATGTTGCCGTCGCCGGCTCCGATTGTAGATGTGGCGGCGGGCGCGCGCACCTTCCACAGCTTGACGCTCCAGTCGAGAGATGAGGAGATGACGAGATCGCCCAAGTCCACGGGACCTTTGGCGGGGTGGAAGTCGACCGACATGACCGGTGCTGTGTGACCCTTGTAGCTGATCTTCTTGTCCACTCCAGCCTTGGCACCGGCGCGGTCGTACCGGTGGCAGGGGAAGATTTTACCCTCTTCGCTGCCCACGAGGAAGAATGTAGGATCCGTCTGGGGGAATGAGAGACATGTCGGGCTCACGTCCTCGACGGCGACCTTGGCTTGGCTGGGGTTCTTCAGCTCCAGGAGCTCTTGGGGCTGGGCGAAGACGTCCATGCTCCAGCCGCAGACGACGCCGTCTGTTGAACAGGAGATGATGTTGTTGGCGTTTTGCGTTCCCACGATGTCAACCGAGTAGATAGGATGGGCGTGACCGTAGCCCGTCAATGGGGTTTTCTGGACGGGCGCTGCCTTTGCTCTCGTGTCCCAGAGCAGCACCTGTCCACTGTATGATCCTCCAACAATGAGATTGGGGTGGTAAGGGGAGAACTTGGCGGTGAGGATGTCCGATTGCGCGGTGAAGACATATTCGGGCCTCTCGTGCATGTGGGCGTTCCAGACCTGGACGAGGCCGTCTGGCTCATGCGGCGCTGTCGGATTCTTCGTGTAGGATGCGAGGAGCAGCTCGCCAAACTTTGGGGAGAAGTCGATTCCGCTGATCATTCGCTTCTTGGACCAACGATCATCGAAAAATTGAACAACCTCCTTGACCCTGTGCTTTCCACGGCCACCAGTATTCCCGGTTTCCTCGTCCTCATCCTCCACCTCCTGTCCTTGCAAGGCATAGTCGGTCAGAATGTCGTACGTCTCCTGATTAAACGCTCGCTCAATAACCTTGGTTGACCGGTCCAAGAAATCTACGAAATCATCCGAGTGTATTACAGCTTCGAGCTCCTCATTCGTAAGATCCCTCGAAGGATAATTGGTCGAGGTCGCCGCCGGCACCACGCCATCTGCAATGTATTCCTTCGCGGCTTTGAGTTCCTCCTCAAGCTCCTCCCTGATCTTCTGCCGCAGCTCCTCTTCCCGGTCACGCTCTCTTCTGCTCGGCCGCTTGCTGGGCGAGAAGGGGGTTCCTGGGACATCGTCGACATCAAATGTTGTTGATTGCGCCCGAGGTCTGGCGGGCTCCGTCCAAGCCTCTGTTGTCTGCACACCCTTGCTGTAGGAGAAGACTTCCTTGACCGGCGACGGGGGGCACTCGAAAACGGTGGTGAGCGCCGCTGTAGTCAGGTTGGGAGGGGGTACGGGGGCGGAAGGTGTCGCTGGAGGCTGGGGTACGGATTCGGATGTCTCGTTGCTCAATTCGCCCGCGCTGAGGATGCTGTTCGGTCTGCTGCTGCGCTGGAAGCCTCCTGGCGATGCCGTTCCTGGAGCGGTAGAGCCCGGGCGGCTCTCACCGAGGAGTGAGTCGATGAACGAATCGATCTTCCTGCGCTCGTCTGCTCTCGAGGCACCGCCCACTCTGATCTATGGATATATTAGCATCCTGCCGCAACACGAAGTAGGGGGTGAGAGAGGCAGGCGAAGACCGACATCACTGAGATCTCCTCCTATGCTGGGTCGGCTTTCTGAAGAGCCTCGTAGGGCTCTCGCCCGTTTGAGCTCGGCGAGCCTGGCTGCCTTCGCGCGGATCTCTTCTCGTCGTTGTTCCATGTTGGCTGGTTCAAATTCCCATTGCGGGTCGAGCGCAAGTCGGGGGTGTGGTTCAAATTCGAGGCGGATTTTGATATTCGCAGTTGGTGGATGAACAAACCAAAGAGGAGTAAATTGTGTATTTCCCGGGACTGGATCAGCCGCTCTCTTGAGCTTCGTTACTGGAAACAAGGAATAAAGAGCGGATGGTGGGAGAAGCTATCGCATATTCCTGTTATTTGAGGAGCCCAGCTCTGTATATCGGCCTTCAATTCAATGCACCAATAACATCCTGGGCGCCGTAGAAGCGTGTTATGGCAGCTAATGCTGCTTGATTTGGGGGTGTCTATGTGGGTCTCAGCCTAACCCAGGAGAGCTTCAGCTGCAGGGGTAGGTCCAGTACATTTTAACCCGTGCTGAAGATGTCACCCATCCTGATAGGCTGCCCAGCTCAAGGGTAGATGATCATTGTCGGCGCTGTATAAGTCGGGATGCCATCCATCTTCCCGGATAGCAAAATTGGGAGTAATTTTCATTTATTTGGAAACTTGAACCTGACCGAGCTTATCGAATCGCCAGTAGAGACATCGGTAGCTCACGTGAATCAAACTTCCGCCGTTGCTGAGGTAAGGCGCCGGATGGGTCAATTGGGTTGGCGCTCGACCGAGAGTGTGGCTGATGGCCGCTGTGGCTGCCCCGGCTCGGCCAACCAGTGACGAGAGGAAAAACTAACTGCGACTTTTCCCGACCAAATTTGAACCCATCTTCGCCATTCAACGCCGCCAGCATCCTCCGAACCACCTAGACAAGGTCAATTGACAGCCATTGTCAGGTCCCTCGTTGCCTCATCTACGTCCCTTCCTTTTGTTCAACTCGTCGCAACCCCTGCGACCCTCGCGCCAATGGCCTCGACCGGAGTTAATGTGCGTGTTATTCTGTCATAGCCGGATTAGCCGTCCTGCACCCTTTGCGCCGCCCAAAAGGCATCCAAAAGCCTTGCTCTCACGTTCGACGGTCTATTAGGAGGATTTTAAGAGCTAATTGGATTTATTCCAGGTCCTGCGGTGGTCCGCCCTTGCTGTGGGCGTGTTCTACGGTTTCTCCCACCAGCGATCGATAACGGCCGCTCAGAGGGCCCAGCACGATCAGCACGAGTACCAAGAGAAGCAGAAGAAGATCGACCAGGCCAAGGCCGAGTATGCCAAACAGAAGAACCCCGCACCAGCCTCATCAAGTGACGGTATGTCAGCTCTCGTTCTGGAGAGCCCCTCGCCTGGGTTCCATTTGAGCGCCTCGAGGGCTCAATTCGAAGTGGCCAGAGAGAACACGACTGATAGCAGGATATTAGTGATCACCGACCCTACCGACCCCAAGTTCGATCTCGAGAAGCTCCTCCTCAAGGTATCCGAGCAGAAGGCATAGATGTACTGGGATGGGGCAATGTTAGGATAGGTGTAATGGCTGTAACAGGCGAGGGAAGATAGCTAGATTAAGGGCAAAGCCGCTCTATACGGAGAGCCAGAAAAGCTTTTCGTCATCATGGGAGATGACTACAAGGTTCACTTGCAGCCTCGTTGTATGATTGGAACTGCGAGCAAATTGGCTGCATTGACTTTCCTTAGGTTCTGTCACACTTGTTTTGTGTACAGGTGTAAATTACATTACACATAAATTAGACTCAAAGCGCGCGTCTATCATGACTGTGATCTGTGCAGGAGCCAATGTCAAGTTGAAGAGGCAATCTATGCTATATCTAGTGCTAGGCTGGGCGCCTTCGCTACCCAAAAGAGTGTGGAAATACACCTGTCTTTTGTGTTTATCTAAGAAAAATCATGGACGAGCTAGGTTTCAATAGAGATAAAAAGAGACCTACAACATCAGTATTGTCAACTTGGTTTACTTCGGGGGACCATGAATATGAGGTCTGATAAGTGTTTGGTGGCCTCTTAGATGGGTGACACTATGGCGCATGAAGGCAATGAGCGTTCTGATGGCTAAAGAAGTATAGTTCGATAAATGATAAGAATCTTAAAATGAAGAGCAAAGGAATTTTGTTAGTCTTTTTAGACCATTATTGATGTTATTGCCGACCAAAGCACACTGCGTCTCTCACTTACATACTTATCACAAGCGTGACGTTTGGTGTGCCACATTTATATCACCCTGTGCAGAGTAATAAATAGGACGACGTACTAAGCAGACGCGATGAGTGGCCCCTGAACGGTAGTACGTACGTGCTTGCCGTAACTTGGCGTGCGTAGCGTTGACGTGGATTGTGGTGCTTATCTGCGGCGGATAATTGCCGGACCTGCAGCCCGTTACGATTAAGCTGTCCTTATGAGCTCCGTTGCAATTACCACCACCACCACCACCACCCTACTAAATCACAGCCAAGCAAGCAGGCCTCGCATTGCCGTCTTCTGTGGTCCAAAATGGCGGTCGCAACGCAAGGCGCCTCCTCGGGCATCAATAGCCAGAACACGAGGACGCTCCTACGAGTCTCTATTCTCTTTTTGATTGCCGCAGCCGCAGTCGCCAGTCGTTTGTTCTCTGTGATCCGTAAGTCAACCATCGTGGGATGACGCCAACTGTCATTTTGGCCACGAATCAAGCATTGGGTTTCCTTCAACAGCTTTGCAAATTGCTAACGCTTCGAATTCAGGGTTTGAGAGTATCATCCACGAATGTATGTCACCTTCGAGTTCCCCCATCGCGATCACCGTGCTTAATTGACGAAATCTACAGTTGACCCATGGTTTAACTTCCGAGCTACCAAGTACCTCGTCGCCAATGGCTTCTACAAGTTTTGGGACTGGTTCGATGACCGAACATGGCATCCATTGGGCCGTGTCACCGGAGGCACGCTTTACCCAGGTCTCATGGTGACCAGTGGTGTCATCTACCACGCGCTTCGAGCTCTCACTGTCCCCGTCGACATCCGCAACATCTGTGTTCTTCTCGCCCCGGCCTTCTCAGGCCTGACAGCCTACGCCGCCTATCTTTTGACCAATGAAATGACCACGTCTTCATCCGCTGGTCTTCTCGCTGCTGCCTTCATGGGCATCACCCCCGGATACATTTCTAGATCCGTCGCTGGCAGCTACGACAACGAGGCCATCGCCATTTTCCTACTTGTCTTTACATTCTACCTCTGGATCAAGGCTCTCAAGCTTGGATCCATGCTCTGGGGCGCGCTCTGTGCCCTTTTCTATGGCTACATGGTTGCCTCCTGGGGTGGTTATGCATTCATCACCTGTCTCCTGCCTCTCCACGCCTTTGTCCTTATTGGCATGGGACGATTCAGCAACAGGCTTTACGTGAGCTACACCACGTGGTATGCTCTTGGAACAATTGCCAGCATGCAGATTCCATTCGTCGGCTTCTTGCCTGTTAAAACCAGCGAGCACATGCCCGCGCTTGGTAAGTTCTTGTAGTCGCTGCGGTTCATGATTAAGCGACACTAACGGTCCCCTTTCTAGGCATCTTTGGACTTGTACAGCTGGTCGGACTCCTCCAGTATGTCCGATCTTCGATGTCTGCTAAGCAGTTCCAGACCTTTGTCATCACTGTTCTTGTTGGAGCTGTTGGAATCGGACTGGCTGGTCTGGTTGGCCTGACCTCCCTGGGATACATTGCCCCATGGAGCGGTCGATTCTATTCTCTGTGGGATACTGGTTACGCCAAGATTCACATTCCCATCATTGCCTCCGTCTCCGAGCATCAGCCCACAGCCTGGCCAGCTTTCTTTTTCGACCTCAACATGCTCATCTGGCTGTTCCCCGCTGGTGTATACCTCCTCTTCCAGGACCTCCGCGACGAGCATGTCTTCGTCGTAGTTTATGCCCTGTTTGGTAGCTACTTCGCAGGAGTCATGGTCCGTCTGATGCTGACTCTCACTCCCATCGTGTGTGTTTCTGCGGCTATTGCAGCCAGCCAGATTCTCGACACCTACTTGTCAGCGAAGAAGCCCAACCTAGAAGAAGTTACTGATGCTGGAGCTACCGACGCTAAGCCTGCTAAAAAATCAGGCCTCAGAGTTTCCTCGAAGCCAAATGTGGGAATTTTCACATTTGTCTCAAAGGCGTTGGTGGTTGGCGGCATGGTCGTGTATCTTCTCATGTTTGTATCCCACTGTACCTGGGTCACATCAAATGCGTACTCTTCGCCGTCAGTGGTGCTTGCTAGCCGCATGCCTGATGGAAGCCAGCACATCATTGATGACTACCGCGAGGCCTACCAGTGGCTTCGCCAGAATACCAAGGAGGATGCCAAGATCATGTCTTGGTGGGATTACGGCTACCAGATTGGTGGTATGGCTGACCGACCCACCTTGGTGGACAACAACACCTGGAACAACACGCATATTGCCACCGTTGGAAAAGCAATGAGCTCTAGCGAGGAGGTTAGCTATCCTATCATGCGCCAGCATGAGGTGGACTACGTTCTTGTTGTGTTTGGCGGTCTTCTGGGCTACTCTGGGGATGATATCAACAAGTTCCTCTGGATGGTTCGAATTGCCGAGGGTATTTGGCCCGAAGAGGTCAAAGAACGCAATTTCTTTACCAGCCGTGGAGAATACCGTGTCGACGCTGAAGCTACTGACACCATGAAGAACAGCTTGATGTAAGTTGATGCGTGCAACGAAGAGTAGACCCAACATTTACTTGATGCTAACTAATTTGCAGGTACAAGATGTCTTACTACAACTACCACTCCTTGTTCCCTGCAGGACAAACGGTTGACCGTGTTCGTGGTGCTCGCCTACCTGATCAAGGCCCTGTTCTTAACACCATCGAAGAGGCCTACACCACTGAGAACTGGATCATCCGCATCTACAAAGTCAAGGATCTCGACAACGTCGGACGAGACCTTGCCGCCGCCGCTTCGTTCGATCGCGGACAGAAGAAGAAGGCGTCGAAGAAGAAGGGACCCCGTGTCCTTCGCGTGGATTAATTTCGAGCAACCGTGGAGCATTATACGGAGATTTTCCTTAGCAAGAGCAGGCTCAAGGGCGCCATATATAGACAGAAGTGCCTGAATGTATTAACAAAAATTTGTATGATTTGACCCAAATTTGAAAAGGAGCGAAAAGCGATGCGGACTCCCCTTGAATATGCCACCGGACTACAATGTGATGCTGAACCAGCCCAGGCTGTCACCTGGTAGCCGAATCCATTATTGGTGGAAAGACAATAGGCGGAGGGCGCAAATCAATACAATCAATCAATCAAGCTGGCTAGCTGCAGCCATGCTGTGAATCATCGTCCACATCTAGTCTTTCCGTCTTTCATAGTATTTATAAGACTCTTTTTTTTGTTTTGTTACAACAAGTGAGGTTTCATCTCACAAATCACCAATCAATCATCCTGCCATGTTTCAGGGCAGTCCTGTTTGAACACACGCAGTCCCGAAGCACTTTCAGTCAGAGTCGAACATTTTTATCCAAAAAGGGCTTTTATTCTTATCTGCAGTCAACTTCTGAAAACTCTCATCTGGAATTCATTTCTTATGCGAGCCAAGTCCAGCGTGATAGGCGAAGAACGAGCCAGGAGGCAATCACAACAACCAGCACGAGCAACAAGACCTACAAGCATATTCAACACGCAAGCGAAGGCTGTGGTGGAGGCCTGAGGACCGACACGCACTCTGCAGCCTTTACTGAGGACCTAGCGAAGGTGAGGAAGAACTGAGGGCCGAGTGACCAGTGCAAGTGCTGGCAACTATTGGTGCCTGAGGCGTGACACACCTCGAGGAACAAGCAAAATACCTTCCGGTACCTCCTCTACCTAGCGGCATTGGCGGGAGCCATAGGTAGCTTACTTCTAAGCCAAGGTATTTAACAGAGAGCATCCCGCTCCTGCTTTTCACTGTCGGCACCGCGTCAAGTTTTCCACCATAAAGCTACAACCAGCTTCTCTCTCTCAGCTTCTCTCGACCTTTCTTTTCTTCCCGCTTCAAACCGATTCATACCTTGGGCTGACTTGGGTATATCTCGATTTTCTCCCAGCTTCACTCCCAAATCCTCCTTCAAACTCGCTGTTATTGGCTTGATCGTGTATCTCTTTGCTCGAATACAATGGGTCGGCAGAAGAAGCAGAACCGCCAAAAAGAGAGGCAGCCACCTCACGGTGTTGATCTCATGGCGGCTCTCTTTGGCACGCCGACTCGAGAAAGCATCCGGCGCCAAGAGCAACAACAAGCCCTATCACAATTTTACGACTCTGATGAATACTTTGAGAGCAGCGAAAGCGACGAAGCGTCGTCTACCGAAGATGATTCCGTGACCTGGTCTGAAGATAGTGACAGTGATGAAGAAAGCGACAGACCCAGGACTGGTCGACTGGCAGAAAAGTCTTCTGCCAAGAGAAAATCAAGAAGCCGATCAACAACGCGTCCTAAGCCTTCAGAGAAATCGAGAACCAAGATGGTTTCCTCTAGAAAGTCTTCTCGATCCTCAAGAGAGCGGGCTTCAGTCTCGTCCAAGAAGAGCACTTCCGCGCGGACCGCTCATGGTTCGCCCAGCATTAAGCACAAGAACCGAAAACACAAGAAGGGCGGTTCGTCACCTTCAACCAGAACTCCCTCTTATCATCTGCAGCAAGAGCAGCAAGCAGCGTCAAGCCGGGCGATGTCGCCTCCAAGCGTCCCCCATCCAGCCTCGCAAGCTGTTCCAGGCTACCCGCCAGTTTATACCACAACGCCATTCCCAGTTCCCCAGCCCATCCAAGGCTTTCAACAACTACAAACCACCCAAATTGCTTCTGAGGCTCAGAATATACTTGCTCCGCTGTCTCAGCCACCTCAGGTTTTTGCACAACCGGCGCAACATCAAGCCGCGCCTATCTTGACTTATCCCCAGGCCCCGTTGGCCCCTGTTGGAATTCCTGCTTGTTCTTCGACTAACAGTATCGCTCGAAAACTGTCCATACTTCAGTCCGAAATTGATCAGAAGGAGAAAGAAGTGGCCACTCGGCCCCACGATGTTGTTTTGAACTATCAGCTGCACACTCTTCGCCATGAAATCAACAAAACTCTCAATGAGGCCATGGCATCCCCCCCACAGGCAACATGCTCGCCTTGTTCCCATAAACATTCCACTGCCTCGTTTGAAGGCGAAGATGCCCCATCGAAATTCTCCACCCCAGTCAAAGACAAGACCTCTCGAGCCCGTAAGAAACCAAATCAGCATGAGGAACGAGGCCGAAGCGAGGCGCTTTCGTCAGAGGCGATGCCCATGGGACAACGGGCAGAGAGTCCTGAGCCAAGTGTCAAGTACCACGTTTGCTTCGGTTGCGGTTCAGTTCGATCAACCAAGTACCATGAAAGCCACCCGATAGATCCTGGACAGGGCCCTATCAGAAACTTATGCTCCAAGTGCCGAGATGCCATAATTGAGAGAGGTGTGATTGGCAGCCGTCACATCTGCTTTGGGTGTGGTATCGTTCGGTCGAAGCGCTTTCACAAGGCCCATCCCGCGAAGAAGGGCGAAGCTCTACTTCCGAATTACTGTGCTACATGCGTGACTGAGATGCGCACTTCTGAGACAGCGGTTGATTGCTCCGTCGTCGGAGAACACGGCCACGTCCTGGTTCCGAATGAAATCCGATCGGCCTCAAAGAATTACCCTGATCAGAGTCGTCGGGAGATTGCATCTTCCAACAAAGGGAAGAGCGTTATGGACTCGGTGGTCTCTTCTAAGGAATCAAAGAGGAAGCCTCCACGTGAGCATCGAGTACGGGAAGGCCCGAAGTCAAAGGAAAAGCTGGCTCGTCCCAAGGCGGACGTCTCAGAACCTTCCAACAAGACTTCTATGGGAGGAAAGATGAAATACAGCCCACCTCGGGTTGAAGACCATACATCTAACCTTAGTTTTGAGCAAAAAATGTCCCGTCAAGGTACCGAGAGTGCTTTCTACCCAACTTCGATTAGCGGTAGTGTCAAATCGAGTGGAGGACATTCGCATGATGGGCCTGGGAATCTTCCGGGTTTGAAACCTGCCAATGACGCTCCAAGGCAGGACATTCTTGAGGATGAACAATTCTTGAATGGTAGCAACCGCTCATCATTTAAGAACTACATGAACCATCATTCATGGGGCAACTTGGATCCAAACCCAAAGACACCTGAAGTACCTACTTTTGCCGATGGTTTTGAGTCGCAATCTTCACCAACATCTGTTGCATCACCCGCCACTTACGTGAGCAGTTCCCAGAATCATCGATTCCCCAAGACGGAACACATACTGCCTAAGACTACTGGTGGTGCGTTCAGTGCTGATGCTGGGTTCGATCCGACTGCGTGGAACTTTTCAGCTGGTCCTTCTTGGGCAACAAAGGAAACGCCAAACTCTGGAAGCCACAACCCATCGCCAAATCGTGATTCCCGGCCCGATGACCAGTTCGGAATGAAGGAGTCTTCTGAGAGCGACTACCATAAATCTGGAAAGGCGGATGCATCCCCACGAACGCCACAGTTCCCCCGAAGTCCATTCCTTCGAGACCAAAGCAACTTTGAACAACCATCGCCACCATATTCTACCAACACTGCTGGCGGCCACCACTTCCCAGAGACTGCTCGTAATCACTAGGAGCGATTCGGCCCTCAACAGAACGACCGCGATAACTTCCCTCGCAATCGTACCTGGTTTGCCGAATCCCCTTTCGGGTCCAGTCCGTCCGGCAGTGCAAACTCTTCAGATGAAGAGCCGGTACACCCTCGCGAGGGAAAACGAAATTACAACTGGTATCACGGCTCAGTTCCAGGCTCGGACTCAAAGTCGAAGCCAAAGCCAAACCACTTTTATTTTGATGCATACAACTCCCAGAACTGCGGAGACACAGGTGCCTGGTTCAAGGCAGACAAAGAAAACTATGCGGAATACGAGTTCCCAAAGTTTCCTATCGAGGAAATTCTTGACTCGGATGTCGAGAGTGACGTGGGCCTTATGTTGCCCCTTACTCGGTAAGTACATTGACCATCATGAGATTTTTAAAGCGAATCTAACAACGTAGCAGGGTTCAACGAGCAATCTGTCAACAAGTTTGTTAAATACTGTAGCAGGCTAGGAATATTGCAAGCTACGAATCACACGTCTCATGAACTAGTCCTTGGCCGACTCTCGCCTAGGGACAAAAACGCTTCAAGCAAACGACTCGACCGAAAACAAAACCTCAAAGCTACCAAATAAAAAAAAGAGCAAAAAGAAACAGACAAAAAAAAACACTGTCTTGGCGAACTAACATGAACATAATGAGATGAATGAACATATGGAGTGAAGTCATGCCTTTTGGAGTTTCCGGTTTTCTTTCTTCTTTCTTTCCTCAACTGTCAACGAAGCAAGCGCCCTATCATAAGAGAAGCACAGAAGCCAAAGCCTGATGGGTTTCGAACAAAAAAAAGCGCTTTGTGTTATCATTACATGCGACATGTACGCACACCAATAACGATCGGATGCCGTCAATGACCGAATGAGACCAACGACCGAGACGAAATCGCTACACGGTCTTTACTTCTTTGTGTATTTCTTTTGCTTCTGGCATAGGGTGTTTCCCGAGCTTGACTTGCCTTGGGCTAATTTAACGACGTCTACGCACTCGCCTATCATGTTCAACGATTCACGACTCGAAATTCTGCTTAGCATCTCCTTTTAATCGTCTCCGTTTCTTCAAAGATGCGCATCATCACCCGAGGAAGATGGAGAACTTTCATTACTTGGTGGCTCTTTCTGAATGTTGATATCCTGATGCCTTGGGCTTGCCGGTGATATTGGAATGGAATGGGGATGTGAAGAATCAAGAAGGAGGTTTGATCGAATACTCTTCTAGCATTACGTAGCTATTTTCAATGAGACCTGCATGAACTGACATCGTTTCTTTCGCCTTGGAGCGGTACGTGACAGCATCTGATAACTAACTGGAATCAACCAAACATGGTGTAGAATAACAGTGTTTTAGGCTTGCTTATTGTGCTATACTATATAATTGAGTTACTAGATTCCCCAATCGTATCCGACCTTTTCATCCTCAGATCACCACTAACATTCAATCCAAGTGAAACCAAATCATACAACTTTGTAAATGGTGTAAATGGTCCCATCATGCGACACCCAAAATAAGACGCTTTCTATTACATACTCTCATTCTCCCCCCACGTCAATAAGGCTCCCACCTCATGCCAGTTGCGGAGGGACCCTTCCAATCGTCACTGTGGGTGGAGCGCTGGCGGGCGACGACCTCCTTGAGTTTGGAAGTTGGCGTGCTTGGATGAAGGCGATGGCCTCTTGCCTTCTCTGCTCAAACTCTATGCTTCTTGCACGTTCCAGGTCAACCGTGCGAGTACGTGCGTCGAGATCTGATATGGCGGCGCCGTTCTTGAGCCGTTTTTCACCTGCATCACGGATGCGTTTCTCGGTTCTCTGACAGGCAAGGTCAAGTTGTTGGGCCAGTTCTTCGGGCGCAAACTCCAGGGCGCTAGTTTTGTCCTGCCGTGTGTTCGACGATGAGCCCCAGAAGCAGCGAAATGTTAGGCTTGTTTGATTATGGGGTTCTTGACCACCCCAAACGACGAGATCATCGCCATCGTAAATCCGCGTCCAGTATCGGGATGGCCCGCTCGGGTTCTTAGCATCCGATGAGGGGACTGTCTGACCATTTACGCGGATACCAAGAGTTGCTTTTGTCGATAGATAGAAGCCGTAGCTGCTTTCGTCTGCCGCCGAAGAATGCACCCATGGAGGGACCACCTTGTTGGGATCTCTTGCGGGATCGTACCCTTCTTTCCAAAGCAAAATCTTGAACGCGTACTTGGGTATACGGGACTCGGACGGAGGTTCGAAGACCTCTGTGTTTTCCGGTCCTCGTCCAAAGGAGACAAGGGAGTCCGTAATTGGAAAGGAGACACCATTGATAAGAGAAGTCGTGCTGGACTCGATCAGACCAATTGCTCTGGCGTTGACCGCAGGAATGGTGTATTCAATCTTAGGATCGGGCTGCAATGTGTCCGGGATAGACTCGGATTCAGTTGGCATGGCCGTCGGAGGAAAATCAGCCACGTCCTGTCTTGGCTGCTCAACCATCCTCGGGGTTGGCGGGAAATATCTCCTGGCCAAGTCCCAGAGCGGCGTCTGACCGGGCCTAAATTTCTCTCCTCTATCCCGAGCAGCCTGATTAAAGGCATCGTACTGCAGCTGGGTCATTTCGGGATAATTCAGGTGCCATGTTGTTCTATCCTGCTCCCAGAACGTGACCTTGTCAACTGGTTCATCTAGCTGTCGACCAGAGCTTAGTCTGTTAATCTGAGGAATGCATGCCAGTAGCCTAAGTTCCTCAATAGCGCCTTCAGAAAGTTCCTCTATATTGCTCTCTGATTTGAGTCGCTTTATGAAAGGCTTTTCGGTAGGGGTATTTTCGTCTGACAAGTCACTCAGTTCCTGAGAAGGGGGTTTCCTCTTGCTGCCATTGAGGTAGTCCGACTGGTACCGAGAGGACAATAAATCTGGCTGTGCGGGTTCATTCTCTTTATCACCGAGACTTTGAGAGGCCACGTTCTCCACCAAGCTTTGCAGCTGATCTGCAGATTGGTGGAAATGCGACAGAGCACGAGCTCGTGCAATATCCTCACCCGAGTCATATGCCTCATCCCCATCTGGGCCTAGAATCTCTGTCTCCCTCATGCTCGTATCGTCGTCTGGTAGATTCAGGAAGTCGCCTGGAATGACTCCCGAGCTGCCGATCGCCGAGATGCCGACTTCACCAAAGAGACGTTGCTGCTGTGGCCGGCGTCCAGGTTGAAAGTTGGCACCGTTTTCCTTTTCGGATTCGTCGTCTGATACGTCGATTATTCTTCCTTGATCGTTCCAGGGTAGATCAATTAATTGCGCTGCCATATCCTCGTCGTCGGTTATTTCGTCAAAAGATTGAGATGCTTGAATAGATGACCCATGACCCCCAAGCCAGGGATGTTCAGCTAGCTCCTCGATTGTCGCTCTCTGTTCTGGTCTTCTTTGCAACATGCGGGATAAGAAGTCAATTCCATCCTCTGAGACGTTGAACTCCTGAAGTGGCGTAATACCCAATCGAGTCGTCATGATCTTATGAAGAAGCTCTGAGTGACTGATGCCAGTCTTCACGGGG
Source organism: Clonostachys byssicola (assembly GCA_902006505.2). Classification (NCBI taxonomy): domain Eukaryota; kingdom Fungi; phylum Ascomycota; class Sordariomycetes; order Hypocreales; family Bionectriaceae; genus Clonostachys; species Clonostachys byssicola. Next base: position 1,086,889 of record CABFNO020001240.1, read on the forward strand.
TAGGGAGGCGATTTGGTTAGTGTGAAGAAAAGGACGCCAGCAAGTGACCAGATATCTACAGCGTGGCTGTACCTCTGGCCTGGCATTCGGCGTGACTTTTTGCCCCTGTTACGGTAGCCATTTTCATCGTACTCGGCGTACTCTGTATATACTTCTGGAGCACAATAGAGGAGCGTTCCACAAAACGTTCGAAGGAAAGTCTGCTCGCTGTCGACCATCTTAGACAAGCCGAAATCCGTCAGTTTTACTTCGAGGGGCTCTAAAGAGTTGATGAGAATGTTGTCCGGCTTGACGTCTCGATGGGTGATGTTCTTCGTGTGCAAATAATTCAAGGCATCCAGAAGCTGCCTGGCCATCGACTTGACCATCTCTTCCTCGAAGGGGCCCTCTTCCGAGATTAGCTTCCCTAGGTCACCACCGGGAACATACTCCATAATGATGATGAGAAGCCGCTCATCCCAGTCAAAATGCTCGATGTACCGAACAATATTTGGCTAGAAAATGTAACTGTTAGCAAAACACACTCTTATGGAATAAAAAGGGGGTGAAGGAAGCCATACGTGCTCGACCCGCTGCATAATTTTCATCTCATTCTCGACTTTCTGATCCAGAACACCATTCTTGATGAACCGCCGCTTTTCCAATTCTTTTGCAGCATAGGGTCGCCCGTCGTATTTAGAGGTCACTTTGTAAACCACGGCAAAAGCTCCTTTGCCGATCATACCGACTCGGTTGTACTTGCCAGAACCATTCCACTCAGGCCGGATGGTCTCCCCACGTTTGTTGATGGATCGGGCTGGTGTAGTTTCCTTGGGCCTGTGCCCGCCGCCCGCATTCTCGGCAGCCGTTCGGAAGATATCAGGGGGGCCTTTATCACTCGGACGTATCGTATCTGATTCGCGGGCAAGTTTATTCCGAACAAAGTATTCGGCGACTTTGGTGTTGTAAGCACCTGCGTACTCGTCGTCTCGTCGTGGTATCCGAACACGAAAGGTGAGGTCCTTAGACTCATTGTGTAGGAGAATCTTGATCAGAGAGCCGGAAACTAAAACCCGCCGTGTGATGGGCGGCTTTGATGGGTCCTTTGAGCGTGAGAGCAGCAGTGTTCGATCAACAAAGGTGCCGTTCGTGGACTGGTCCTCGACCATGACATTACCATACTCGTTGACATATATCCGAAAGTGAATATTGCTAACACGCTTATAGGGGTCGTGGGTAAACACGACATCACACCTATTGGTGTTTCGTCCGAAGGCGAAACCAGATGCTGGGTTTTTGACATCGGACGAAAGTCGTAGGATAAGAGCGTAGTTGCCGTGTCCGGAGGGGTTCGATTCGAAGCGACTGGCATGATCCTCGAGGTCGTAATCGGGCTCGACATTGTCCATTTCATCCTTCCCAATTATATATGGCGAGTCGTCATGTGCTAGTCGCAGCACTTCTTGGCGGGCAGACTCGGAGTGAGGATACAGAATGCAGATGATGTCGGAAATGTCCTCGTCAGAGAAGCCCGAGTTTTGCTTCCCTACGCGACGAGGGTCGAGGACATTTTGAGTCGCTAGCAGTATTGGAGACAGCGGTTAGCAAATGGGAATAGCACCGTTGAGAACATAGGTCCTGGCCTGGCAACTACAAACCTTGGGTAGGCTCATCCTCTTCCATTGGGGCCAACGACCAACCAAGGCTTTGGCGGGATGGGATGGGATGAGGGGTTGGTTTTGCGATATTGAAGGGTTCGTCTCTTTCGTCTTGACCTCAAGATGAAGCAGCTGTAGAGGCGCTGCTTATCCAAGGGCGAGCATGTCCAATCCCGGTTCTCAAAGCGCGATGCGCAAAAGTTGTGGCACGACCAGCGGTAACCAACGTAAGGCGGTTGTTGAGGCGACGAGGGTAGATGGAGGGGCAAGGCTGCTGTGTTACAGCACACACGCGGTGTACGTCGTTAGGTAGTATTCCGGTGCCTGAGATGCTCGGCAGGCTACAGAAAAAAAATGGAAATATTAGGCCCTGGCCACAGAAGCCTTGACAACACGGCACTTGAGATCGGGGGATTATATCGAAGACAAAAAAGAAGAAGCAGGTCCAGACGGGCGAAGAGCAGTCAGCCAGCTAGTGCGCCAACCATAAATTAGCGGAGCCAGCGGACGAGGGCGACGGGAATTATATAAGGATGGCCTGGGGGTTTACAGCAAGCTGCCAATCACTGCGGCCTGCAAAACGGATGGGGCAAACAAGAGAAGGAAACAAAAAGGAAAAAAACAATCGTGGAGAAAAAGAAACGAGTGAACAGCGGTGCAGGTTTCCAATAGCGACGGGGAAGGAACCGGTTTGCATCAGTCGAGTACAGTGGCTGCCTATCGATTGGATGAGATCGCCGCTGGAAGAGCTGGATTGAGGGCCCCATCAGCCATGTACACCGCACAATCACAACGGCAGTGGGCTACGACGCGCTCAGGCACCACCTGTAGGCACGCTTGTCGGCCACCTTCAGCAGACTGTTTGGCAGAGGCATGGCCGGGATGATGTGCTATTCTGAGCTAGCTGGGGAGCTTGACAGTGGTGCAGCTGCCACCAAAGCCACGGGTGAAAGTGCTCACGCTGGAAAACATGGACATCCACCGCGACTGGTCACACCAGCCTATGGATGTACTATTCCTGGTCACTCGGTCACATCATCACGCGCCGCAAACACGTCCCGTTTGTCGTCAGTGTGCACGCACGGATCTACGTAGCTGATGGGTAAGCATCTCTCCTTGAAATTGCGCATGTACCGAAAGTCACCGACGTCAATGGAATTGGAAGAAAAAGAAAAGAAACCCCAAAACCTGCCACACCACTCTACCGGCCCAGGCCATCGAGCTAGCCGCCATTCGACTTTCTATGCATGCTGATCCTACGTTGATTGGGTGTCTATCTAGATCATCGGCGGGGAAGAAATGGCCGATTTCACTCGATTGGTTCTGAAGCCGGCTTCCTCAACACCGTATTGGGATGCTTGGCAAGCGACAGTGGCAACTACTAATAATGGTATGATAAGATGGGTGAGAAATATTGATTTCAATTCGTGTTGCAGGAGACTTATTCTCTCTCTACCAGGGTCTATTCATGCTGGGTACTGTGAACATCCAAACCCAATCCCAAACAAAAGAAATAACGATAGCATGCCAAAGTAAATGTCGAGATATCTCGAGCCCTCTAATGCGATTCCAAATCATGCAATACGACTGTTCGCCAAGAAACCGTTTCCTCCCTCGGTGACTCATCGGGGAGGGAGGAGAAAAAAAAAGAAAAAAGAAAAGTAGAAAATAATATGCATCTTTCACCCATGAAGCCCATTTTTACATTCGTCTCGTTCATCGCCCTCTCGATGTCTTTCCTTGTACCCATACACCATCACTGTGCCTGGAGTGCCCAATAAGGTTGAGCAGTATTGTACAACGTAATATGAAAAGTGAAAGTAAAAAAAAAATCGAGCGCTCTATAATCAGAATGCCTGACCCTGGTATTGAGGGTGAACGTTTCGTTGTTGAGGAGGAGGACGGTTTGCTCCAGGGCCTCCGGAGTACTGGCGTTGTGGAGACATGAATCTGGGATCGCCCTGGTGAGGTGGGGGCCCTCCTGCTTGCATCGGTCGAGGGTGACCATGATTTGGAGGTGCAGGTCCTAGCTGTCCGGGTGCTGCAGATGAGTTGCTCGGGTGCCATGGCACTGTCCTCCCAGGATCGTCTTGCCGTCTCGGTTGAGGCCCATGGGGCCCAGGAGATCCTCGCCCGGCAGTACCAGGTCTAGGTCCTGCTGGGGAGTACGGCCGTTGGCCATGCGGACCATTAGGCCCAGGGCCCGGCCTTTGCCGGGGAGGTCCAGCACCATAGTTAAATGTCGGACCAAACTCAACATCTGGAATGTCGAAATTGTTTCTCATAGATGGTGGTGCCCCATCATCACCTCCTACAGTCTTAAGAACACCCACGCGAGGTCGCTCACCCCGGTCTGGTGTTGATTGATAGTTGGATTCCCTCGGCCATTCATCATGTCCATGTCCATGGTCTGTCACATAATGATCAATAATAGCATCGGGGGTCATGCTACTATGCTTGTCCATGCTGGTAGTTCTATCAGGGAAAGGCTGAGGAGCAGTTTGATGAGGGGGAGGCCTGGGGCCTCCACCTCGCCCTCGTCCATAAAAGTCCTGAGGTGGAGGACCATTGCCAGGAGGAGGACGCCCACGGCCCTGGGGCGGTGGGCCACCCGGGAAACCGTGTGGTGGAGGTCGAGGACCAGGACCGGGACCGTTAGGGGGGTAGGGCGACCTCCGGCCTTCCGAGGTTTGGGGGCGAGAGCCGTCTGAGCTTTGTGCGTAGGGATTCTGAGGGCCTTGTGGGACACCCAACGAAGGAGGTACGCCGCCGAATGGGCTCGAGTTCACAGCTTCGCGACTGTCGTTAGCAGATATCCCCAGGGAGTTGGCGTTTGAATGTACCGAAGGCCCAGGCATCCTATGATCCTCCATTCCGCCTCGGCGGGGTTCAGCTGCATTGTTATTCTGAGGGAGACCAAGCCCACCGGTTTTGGCAATCTGCGAGAGCGTTGTGTTGGAGAGCCTGTTGTTGGCCCGGCGCATATCAGGGGAATGGTAGACTTTGCTAGTTGGTCGTTGTTGCCCAGGATGACCAAATTCAGGAGGCCTGGATACTGGCTCCGGGGTATTCATGTCTCGCATGGGTCCGAGGGTAGGAGGAGAGCCGCCCCGTTCCGAATCAGAGCTAAATGAGTCACTCAGAAGTCCATCAGGAGGTGAACCGCCCACTGGTGTTTGGCCTCTCAATGGGAAATCTCCACCGAAATTGGGGCCAGGTCCTCCTGGTGCTCCGGGCCGGGAGAAGGAGGTTGGATCGGAATCGGTTCGCATGCGACCGAAGGGCGCACTGGGCATGGGGGGATGCTGTGTGGATGGCGCATCGTGGTGGAGAGAGGAGCTCAAGGACTGAGACCTGGATCGATTGCCGCTGGTTTGTGCGCTTCCACGGCTGTCGCTGCGTGAATGTGGAGACCTTGTGCCATCCTCAATGGCATTCATTCTGGTGCCTGTGGACTCCTTGAGCTTCTTCCTCCACTCCTCTTCGTTCCAGCTCGAATTTCCGCCTTCGGCAAGGAGGGCGATGACATCTACTAACTCGAGATATCCATATCGTTTGTGTTTCGGCATGGCAAACATGAGGGATCTTGGGTCGAGAATGCTGGCCACAAGCTTTCCCGGTCGCCCATAAAGTCCAAAAGTGTCCCATGTGGGAAAGAGAAACCGAAGTAGCATTTCGAACCCACTTACCATAGGGCGCGCCTCTGGCATGATGAACACGAAGCCCTCTGAAGATGTGGGCGGATTTGAATGTATCACCACAGTGCCCTCAACTTTCAGGAGGGTGGAGGTGTCGACGAGATCTTTAGTCGTGGGATAAATCGCATATGCCGAGTACGCATCCGTGATGGTAGCTATGGGGTGAGCCTTCTTCTGCTTCTTCCCGTCCTTTCTCGTGTCGTAAAACTTGATGTCTCCTTTGAGGACCGGAACATGCGATCGGTCGTATGGCGACCGTTTTTTCATCTCCTTCTGAAGCTTTGCATACTCCTTCTCGTTTGGTGGTGTGATGACACACCAACATCGCCTCCAAGGCATACCAGCGCCAAAACGCACCCTGACCCATTCTTCGACTGTGAACCGGGATCGCTCCATGATCACATTGATGTTGTTAAGCGTCTTTCCTTTGCCAGCAATTAGAGCGCCGGTGTATGCCTCCTGCAATGTGTTTTGTTCATAGATGGCGAGGCGAATAGCCGCAGTCCACTGGATGAGAACATCGTGGCTGTTGAAATGCAGCAGGTAGCGATTACGGCCAGCCGTAGAAATGCTAAGAATGTTCTCTAGAGGTTTTTCGTCCGCAGCCCGGGTGGGTAATGAATCAATCTGCAATGTGTCAGTCGGATCCATGCTATTAGGCGACATTTGTCTGTTTTCATCAGAACCCGTGCGATCGGGAAGCCGACAAAGTCCAAGTTGGCCAATCATATGGGTACTAGAGTATTTCTCACGGAGCTACTAGCTGAGGAACAAAACATACCATCTTAAGAGAAGCATCTGTGAGATTCAAGAACTTGGGCAACACCTCGCCGCCGGTGCTTTGGACGGTTTCAAGCTCTTGGGCATCCCAAAAGGACAGAACAGTACCAACCAGCTGGGCGTAGCATTCTGTCCACGTTCGGTCGGGATTAGGCTGGCCCTCTATCAATTGAGCGAAAAAGTTAGCTGGGTGACAATTCTCCTTCACTTGCGACTCTCCTTCTGCCTGCTAAGGATTCAGAAGAAGGGGTGTGGGGTGCAGTGAGATTGAACAAGGCTGCGGAGGGAAAAAGAAAAGATGCGACTGATGCTGCGTGGTGGGTGGGGTACCACAGTTCGAGATGCGGCCAAGGGGAGAACGTACGAGTGCTTTGGTCGTCCAGCTTTAGAAAATAGCCCTCATGGTAGAATTTGTTCTGCTGTGTGTTGAGCAAGGAGAAAATAGGCTGAAGCTCGGGAATGGTATCCTCGTTGACGTCCATGCTGGGTGGTATAAAGGGCATAACCATGGACAGGGGACGTGAGCTGCTTCGTTTGTGATTGGGGGTGCTGTTGTTTGAATTGGGCGAGGTGCTCAGAGGGGTGTCATAGTCGAGATTCGACGGTGGCGTGAGGGGACGAGAGGGAACGCGCTGGTGGTTGACGAAGGCGTTCTTTTGGCCTTTGGGAGGACTGGTCAAGGGTGAATCGTTGGGCGGAGAGGAGGAGGGAGAGTTCGCCTTTGAGCCAGCAGAAAACTGGGACATGAACGACAGGACTGTTCACATGTATCGTATTAGTAGTCAGCACCTGACGAGAGCGCGCAGGTAGTAGGCAATAAATGACACCAGGGATGAGCGCCGGCAAATAGTGCAAATTAGAGGGAGTACATGCTGCGTGTCCTGAGTTGGGGAGGTACCGTTTGCGTGGGTATGGCCACTGCAAAGCGGATATTGATAGACGGGGGAACGCGCTAGTGGGCTTGGGGGGTGCTTCCGTGCCTCCAAGATTGACAGTACCATCCACCAAGGGTCCACGGCCCTGCCCTGCCAAGAGTGCTATGTTATGCTGGCAGGGCCCCTGTCATGCAGCGAGCGCCAGTGGATGGTTGGAGGACCCGGGTCCAGACGGTGGACGCTGGGCAGTAACACTGGGTCCAGCGGCTGCACCGGAAGCGCCCAAACGGGTGATGTGAAGGAAGGATGGATGGATGGATGAAGAAACGGCCAGGCTGGGGAGCCGGGCGCAAGACAGAAAACAAATGCTGCGTGGAATGGGTAGAGATTAAAGACAGGTCGGTGTGTGAGACCAATGAGGTCCCAAGACATGCTCATCTTGGGGTAAGGTAGGGAAAATGTGCAGCATGACGCAAAGCCGAAAGGCTAAAATAGAACAGCAACCCGGGAGAGAAGCTAAACAACAATAAAGCTCATGACGAACCTCGATTCCGGACCATCTTGCCAGACATTCAGCTCGCCCAGGGATGAGCCGCCTGAGACACTCGCCGAGAAAAGGAAAAGGCCAAGAGGCCGAGGGATGCAGACCTCTTTGGTCGAGGTATGCCGTACTATGGCAAAACGGTGCACGGAGGGACGTGGTCGGCGCTGTAGACGAGACAAATACTAGCTGCGTCCTGAACAGGGTCTAGGGAGGCGCTGCGGTGGGAGAAGTCGCCAGTACTGCAATTAGGCCGACGGTTTCGACTGCTGCGACTGTGGGTATGGTGAGTTGAGTCCAGCCAACAAGCAAAACGAAACAGAAGCAGGTGGATAGAAGGAAAGCTTGGGGAAGATTGCAGAAGAGGTCTGTTATCAAGGAAAGCAAAGAAAAGAAGAAGATAAGTAGACGCACACAAGCCTAGACAGGGGGCTTGAACCGGCAGCTTCGGTGCCTCTTTCTCGTCTTTGCCGTTGGCCGTATTACTTAAAATAAGATGCGGTAGGGGAGGATCGGGGATTGGCAGCGGCGGTGTTGAAGGTGTCTCATAGGCCACCCGCTTTATACCAAAAAACAACAACCCGAGACCGATGCAGGGAAGAGCAGAGACGTCCGATGTCCTTGGCAAAGAGACTGCGTGTCCGCTTTAAAGACCGAGAGGAAATGGGCTACTCACTGTGTTAAGAAGGTGACCGATGGGGTCGACTCTTTAGCGGCGGATGTGTCGGTCTGCTAGAAAACGCGAGCTGGTGGTGCGCATGGCAGGGTCCGCTCGACTTTAGCCTCTTTTTACCTATCTACCTATTATTCGCAATAGGCAACTGGAGTCGATTGGTGCCAATGGGGCGACTGGGCTGGGACGGAAGAAATGCAGGCGGATCGAGGTGGTTGGTAAAATAATGGCTTCGGGGACTGGTCTGGCCTTGATGACGGCACCAGCAGCCACACACACTTTCTTTTCCGCAACGGTGAGAGAATTGTTGGTTGTGTGTGCACCGATTGGGTATTATTGGCAAACAATAGACGGGGAGGCGGGATATGAATCCAAACGCTGGTGCAAGTTGCTTGTTAGTCTGGGTTGTCGTTGGTTCTGATCAAGCGTGTAAGCCTGATTAGCCACCCCAAGTACTTTGTTCAAGAACATCAGGTAAGATAGGTGGGTAGGTGTGGTGTTGGAGTCAGTGCTGGTGGTGGTGGGGAGGGACGGAAACCAAGCTATCATGCGCCAAGTGATCTCCTGGCCGCCTGCAGCGAGGAATGGTGGTGATGATGACGCCGTCTCAAGTAGATTGGGAGGTGATTGACTGAACAGAAAATAAGAATGCTGTTTGCGGGGACTGTGACTACACAGATAGGGCGGACGGGAATAATTAGACGGATGGGAATGAGAGCAAGACGGCGGTAAAACAAGGTAGAGGCTTGGGATGACACACCTACGTCACGAACCAGGCGGCTGCTTCAGGTTTGTGAGGTGGTGAAGGGTGGATTTGACAGGAATAGCACTGCATAGCATTGACCAATCTCGACGACAACAAAGCAGGTGATATAACATACCGGAACTAACGCAAGGGCGTTATTTGCACATCAATTTCTTTCGCAAAGAAAAAGGGAGTGAGCATCGACAATGGATCAAGAGAGCGGGAAGGACACTTTTTACAAGATGCTTTCGCGAAAAATAAGAATCAGCTATTTTGAGAGGGGCTTCTGGGGGGTATGGTAACACCAGCTACAGCACGCCTCAGGTACATACTAATACGAGCAAGATTCACGGGGGGATACGATCTGGGCTGCATCCTGGTACAGCTGTGCCCTGGATCCGCAAGTACCGTGCTCCCGCTGGCGGCTGCTGCTGTGCCAAATCCAGGACATGCATGCAGCAGCGCCTTCTTAGACTCTTACTCTGAAGTATCCATGATGTATGACCAGCCTTTCCGGCTGGCAGCCAAGACATGATCACAGGCTTGGCTGGTGGCATGACACGACGACCACGAGGGCTGTTGTCGCGATACCGATAGCGACGGCCATTCCATGATTCCCGGTGGCCCATCAGTCCGTACCCAGACTATCGACGATCCTGGCAGCAGACCCATACCTGGTCGTCATCACTTTCACCGATGAACCGAACCGCCAACAAGCGAGCATGCCATTCGAGAACGTGATCTTTCCCCGGCTGCCTGTCTCTCCATCCACACACTTATAGCCGCTAGAAGCAAGAAGCTACCTGCGCCTACCAAGTAGCCGGCGGTAACTAGTGCTGGGAACTTCCTTGCAAGACAAGTATTGTCTTGGCCCATGATGCCACGGGCATTGGCTCTCCAGATATTTTTTTCACCCCATCTTCCCCTACATTGTTTTACCTTGACATTATGCACTTGTAACGTGAGCTGTTTTCCCCACGACCACACAGCCCTACAACTGGTCGAGACGAAACCCTCTCCCTCCTCTCAAGTCTCGTCACTTCCATCGCTGGGCGCTTGCTTCAGGCGGAGACCCACGAACCAGTCGCAGCGTCTGTTTCGCCGCATGCAGGTACCTGGATGGCTGCTTGCTGCAGAGGGACGAAAAGCTAAAGTGGACTTGCACTGGAGAAAAAGGGAGGGCTCCTCTGCGTTGTTGGCACTTGATTGGCGCACCCGGAGTGGTTATGCCTGCGAAAAGCTCCATGAAGAGGAAAAAGTAGCGGCTTTCGTCTGGTCCGGCATTGCTAGCGTGTAAAGTGCCCGATAATCTTGCTTGCGCTGCCAACTTGGCGAGCTTGGCTTCTGACGGCCGCGACCGCCTCGTTCTCTCCAGAATCCTCTTCTTCCTCAGGGAGGGGTGGAGTTATCATGGCACCTCCCGACCCAATCTAGTCAAGTGCCTTGCTACCTACCCGAGTAGGTTGGCTGATATGACTAAGGAATCGGTGGCTCGTTGAGACACCTCCGGCCCCCAGATTAAAGTGTTCGAGGCTTTGAGTTGTAGAAGACAACGCAAGCGGACTAGTGGGATGAGGCAGTGCAGCTGGGTGTGGCAGTAGCTGTCGTAATCGTTGATGGCTGGGCTTGATCCAGATTGTACACAGGAATTGACTTCTCGGCACACGCGAAGCTGCTGATGGCGAATACGAAAAACAAAGAAACGGCAAGAAAACGGCCATTGTCGCGCGGCATTGCCATCAAATCATCAAACCCACCTAAAACTTACGTGTCCCTGGTCTTGGAGAGAGCCGTGGGCCAATCACCCTCGATTTAAAGATGCGATCCCAGACGACGACCTGAGGAAGGAAGATCTACATCTTGGCGGCGCTTAGTCAGAGCCGTCCGTGTCACATCATGCGTGTATACGCGCCTCAGCGCTTCCTTCTCGTAATACGGCGGATGATATTAGAAGCCGATTCAGTTCATAATTTCAACATTCACGTCGGGAGACGTAATGACTCGTCAGCTCGACCGCAAGATACTACCAGAGTCGGTTATCAAGGTGCCGGACTGTCCGGACCTTGCTGGGAGACGACTGATCTCGACCAAAAGCGGAACGGCAGGCTAAATTGACAGCCTGGGCCTCGAAGCCAACCTCGTTGACACCCCTTTTGGCTTCGGCCCCATCAGGCTTGCGCCAGGATGAAGTGTGATTGGCAAATCCACAACATGGGGGGATCATGAGGCTGGCCCGACCTTAGGTCCAATTCAACGACAATCTCTACGTCATTGGTCTACAGCAGCCATTCTTGCGGTATCACGATGCTGGCTACCGTTTATCCCTCTTCGATTATCTCGATTGGATCTGGATGGCTTTGTCGATTCCGATACTTGAAAACCATCACTCCTTGGTGCTCATTAGTCTCCGCTAGCTCTCTATTTCGTCAATTGGCGTGCTTCCCTTTTACACTACGCCCCGCTGACTATATCCCAACTTTATCATTCACTGCTCCATGAGCTGGCGTCGATGTCGTCAGTGAAGCCTTTGAACGCGCGGACCTCGCTCATCATCATTATGCACCACTATGATTTTAGTATCCCCCGATTAAGCTGTAGCCCACACTAGATAGAAAATTATGTGGCTAGGCCACAGCAGGATTTATTGCCCTCGACGCAGTGTCAATTACACCCATCAACAATATGCCGACACAGGTGAGTTGCCCACCTTTGGCACGGCTTGGTGATCCACGCGTGTGCGTGCCAATGAGTGTGGCCCGGCTACTAGTCTTGGCCCCCAATAGCTCAATAATAAGCTTCACAGAGGCTAGAAACATCTGTCGAAGAGCGGAAGAATCGAAGGTCACCGAGTGGGAGCCGGTTGCCGGCAATGCTGAATTGGGCCAACTCAAAATTAAGAATCTCACCCATTTTTCAACTCCCAGGTAGGCAAGAATACTTGGTCGCGGGGCAAGTGAGCATGACTGTGGCCGATATCCGTCACGTGTTAGTCATACTGGCTTACAGGGTCCTTATCGCTCTCGAGCAATGGCCTAATGGGATGTATGATGTCGTATCGCGGTGTATCCTTTTTGCCCTAGGAAACCCCAATCGCAGCATTTGAACTTTGTGAGCTTGGACAGCTCACTTCAATTCCCCAAACCGCAAACGCTGTGATTGAGTGCGCGTAGAAGCACACACGGGGCCATTGTCGATGCCCCATGGTTCGCATGCGCCCATCTCATCGCCATCTCACCATATTAAGATCGCTATCGCGAGCCCAGCTATCCTGCAACGGCCGGCTATGGCGGGGCTGTAGCTTTGACAGGCAGTTTGCCTCGTCACAGGTATCGGCCGAACCATCAGAGGACCATAGACCGGGCTTGCCATTCAGATTCGATACTGGCGTTGCACTTTTTGCCAAACGAACCCCGCGACCGTTCCCCCCTCCCTTTCTCTCCCCGCCCTCGGCCTCCTTTTCGGACGCTCTCAGCACGCACCACCGAAGCCGCGACCGCGTAAATATCAATGGCGAATTATTACGAGGCCAGACCAACGGCGACGATGCCGTCTATGCGAGCGACTACTTCCTATGTGCGAATGATGGTGTTGGGGCCTGGGCAACGAGACCTCGAGGTCATGCAGGGTGCGTATCACGAGGTCGCTGGGTAAACATGTGATAGTGTCACTAAGATTCATGTGGTTGTGCGCACACAGGCTATGGTCACGCCTCATACTCCATTTCTGGGCCTCTGGGATTGACCAGGATTTGATGCAACCCGATGCGGAGCCCAACCCGGTTGCGACTCTCCAGACAGCGTATGAGCGGACCCTGGAGGCTACCAAACTCCACAACTGGCAAGGAACAACAACCGTCTGTGGTGCCCAGCTTCATTACACGGTTCGAGACACTGCGTCGAGGCACCGAGAGACGGCACCATTGCTCTACGTCACGAACCTCGGCGACTGCCAGGTTATGGTCCTTCGTCCTCGAGGGCAGGAGATTCTCTACAAGACGAAAGAGCAGTGGCATTGGTTTGACTGCCCTCGCCAGCTGGGCACCAACAGCCCGGACACCCCCGAGACGAATGCTGTTGTAGACACCGTCGACCTTGAGGTTGGCGACGTGGTTCTCGCGATGACCGACGGTGTCATTGATAACCTATGGGAACATGAGATTGTTGACATAATATTCAGTTCTATCCGTCAATTGGAGCCCGAAAACTCCGAGGGGGGCACTGAAACTCGACCAGGCGAAGATGCTCGTGATATAATGAAAACCGCAGCTCAGAACTTGGTTACGGCTGCCAAGCGGGTTGCGATGGATCCATATGCTGAGAGTCCTTTTATGGAACATGCAATCGAGGAAGGACTCGCGAGCGTAGGAGGTAGGTTGAGTCTTTCACTGCCCTAACTATCCACAATGCCTTGCACACCTCTTACATGCCAATAGGGAAACTCGACGACATCAGTGTGGTTGCCGCACTGTGTGTGAAGAATGAGTAGGGTTAAACTTGGGTTTTGGCAGGCTCCAGAACAGTAAAAGAAACAAGCCGTCTTTTCGCCCCAGCAATGGGATATGAAGACATGTTGCATTGCGACAATACTTATGACTTAATAATACAACATTTATCGGTTTTTATGGGGGAGTAATAGCATCAGAAACTTTATAGACTTCTCAATTGAATGATAGTTTAGGCGAGAGCGCGGGATACAACTAGGTGACAAAAAAAATGAGACATCAATTGAAGGGCGACCACTTTTTGTTTAAAACGACCAGATACTATAGTAGGGTAAAACGATAGCAACTAATAATGTTCAATGTATTGTCTCTTATATATTTATAATTCTCACTCTAATCTAATCATACCAATCGTAAACATGAAATACTCAAGTGGGTTGCAAGTGCTCGAGTGTCAAATTCAATGTCACTCTGCAGAGCTTATCGGGTGGGCTTAGATAACGATTTCATGCAAGGCTGATTGGCGATAAGAAATTTATTTTTCCCGACTTCATTGCATCCATCGCATTTTGCCAGCGCCTGTGGAAGCTTCCTCCCAGCCTTTTCAAGACTTATCGCGGCCGCGCATTTGACGAATTTGCATCTTCTCAGTCAATTGAACTTACTCACCTGCTATTTCATCCCACATCGGTCACCATGAGAGGCAAGCGCTCCAAGCAGTATCGGAAGCTCATGGAGCAGTTCTCCATGACCTTCGGCTTCCGCGAGCCATACCAGGTTCTTGGTAGGTTATACAAACCCGCAGTATGGAGGTACAGTCTGGCTAACGTATCAACAGTGGACGCGGAGATGGTCAAGGACTCTTGTCGCTTCAAGATGGACTTGAATCCTGCCCTGGAACGAACAGTACATGGAAAAGTGAAAGGGAGTACGCTGTTCCACCAATAGAGATTGTTCTACGACCACTGGGCTGACATACCATGAAGTGATATCACAATGCGAGATCAGAAAGCTCTATGCTCAGAAGAACGAACCTGGAGGCAACGAGGCGATCGAGCTCGCCAAGACGCTGGAACGCCGGAGATGCGGCCACCACCCCGACCAGTATCCCGAACCTCTCCCAACGCAAGAGTGTGTCATGTCCGTGGTCGACCCTAAAGATTCGGGACAGAACAAGCACCGCTACGTCGTCGCCAGCCAGGATGTGGAAGTAAGGAGGAAACTGCGGACTGTCCGTGGCGTACCGTTGATATATATCAAGAGGAGCGTCATGATTCTGGAACCCATGGCAGACGAGAGCGCACAGGCCCGATTACGGGAGGAAAAGATCAAATTCAGGGCAGAGATCAAGAATGCGCTGGGGAAGAGGAAGCGCAACGAGGAAAACGACGATGATAAGAGCGACAGTGACAGTAACTCAAAGCCCAAGGATCAGGCATCATCAGCACAAGCTGCGGAGGGCAAGAAGAAGAAGAAGGTCAAGGGCCGCAAAGGCCCCAACCCGCTCTCTGTTAAGAAGGCTAAGCAGAAGCCCGACGCGACATCGAAACCCAAGGACAAACCTGAAAGTACGGCCGCAGCGAGCTCAGAAGCAGACGGGCCAGCGAAGCGCAAGAGGAGACGAAGGGCCAAGGCGACGGGTGACAAAGCCGAACCGAGCGAGGGTACAGAAAAGGTACAGGCGACCGAAACCGAGAGCTCGTGAGCGGAGTCGCAGTGTCGTGACAGGCCCGGATTCGCATGTCTTGACCAAAAGCGGAACACCACTGCTGACCATGTTCGTGTCTTCTCCAGCATTTTGATGGTAGGAGGAATATCTGATGTCAGACTCATTCATACATACACATACAAGCCAACCTAATTGCATATCAAAATACACCATCAGCGCTAGAAGAAATGCAAAAAGTGTACTCTGAAATGATAGCGATGTAGTTGTGCATGGGCATGAACAATAGCGATCACATGGTGGGTTATCAGGCCGGCCCGCACGCGTCATTAGAGGGAGGATCAGGTGGGGGTGATTTCGTTTTGATGAGCCCCAGGGCCGATTGCTACGTAGTGCTGCGTATAACGCCGGTTAGTGGCAGGTCACAGGCGCTAGTGATGCTCAAGTCCCGGTTGCAGTGCACTAGACCCGCCACACACTTGCCCCTCCAGGCCCCCAGCACGACTTTTTTGCGATGGGTTGCAGCAGATAGGGGACAGGTGGGCTGTCACGTACAGGGCACCAGCAGCACTGTCCTGCATCCAACTCGCCTCCTTTACCGACACACCGACCACCACTTTGGATCTGTCAATCGTATTCCCTTCTCGTCTTGCGCCATTCTTAATCCCATATTCCGGCCAGGTCACGTCCCATCCAGCCCCATTGCGCTTTGCACTCCGAATCAAGGGATGGATGCGGACGTGGAGTGTTAGACGAATCTACGACTGGCGGCCTCTTCTATAACATAATACAGCATCTCTTTCACTATGACCAAGGCGGAGGGCCAGCCCAACGGCGCCGAGAGCCCCGCGCCCACGAACCAAGCCACGGCATCTCCGCCAGGACAGACGGTTGTTGAGACGGATGATTTCGGTTTACCCATCCGACGCATCGTTCCCCGTACTGTGTCGCAAGACCACGGCTCCAGCGGAACAGAGGAGGCCAGCGGTCCGACGACTGCGGGGCCTCAGAGTACGAAGCAGAATGGCGAAGGGAAGAAGGGCAAGACTGTGTCGACGGTGACGGAGACCACGGAAGTCGTTGAAGATGGCGGGAGCTCCGGCAAGGAGGCCAAGGCCGCCCAACCGGCTGATGGTTCGACCTCAAAGACCGACACCAAGCAGGCCGACACAACCGTTGTGGCGAAGAGGGATTCCGTCTCGTTTGCTGAGAAAAGGAGAAGCTCTTTAATGGGAGGGAAGAAGAAGGGGCACGCCCACAATCCCAGCATCGTGAGCATTGCTAGCAACAACGACCATGGTGTGTCGGAACACTCCCACCAGCAGCTCTCGACGCAGAAGGAAGACGAGAAGGACGATGCGATTGAGACCTGGCAAGAGATGCCATCGTATGCTCGTTACGATATGTACGACGACAATGACAAGCTGATCGCTCGAGAACACGATGAAGCCAACGATGATAACGCTTACGGCTACGGAAACCTCGGAGGGGCTGGCAAGGGATACACGAGGGTACAGATGGACGAAGATGCAGAATCTGCCAACAGCATAGACGACAACACCCAGTATCTCTTCGGGGAGGGCTATAAAGGCACAGCTATGGCCGTTGAGGATGAAGAGGAGGCTCGAGATGCGGTTTCCCAAATGCAAGCCACCAAAGACCTTCTCACAGAAGGTCAACGTATAGCATATGTGGGTATCGTGCGGTTAGAGATTGTGAAGCAGCTTCGGGATCTCAAGAGAATAGAGCATATCGATTCATCCAAGAAAGTAAAGAAGGAAATCATGCACGCCCATGAGGCCATGGCCATGTGGGGGCAAAAGATGATGCTTCGACTATACGCTCACATGGATATCAACGAGGCAGAACAGGTCATGATTGAGCAACTTGCGGAGCATGGTGTCATCACCGCGGACCTCACGCCCACCCTCATGGCTAACGCCAGAGTTCGCAACCCCATGGCCGACGCGATAAAGGAGGAGGAGGAGGAGGCTGAAGAGACCAAAGGCGAAGAAACCACAAACGGAAAAGGGAAAGAGGCCGCGCCACCATCTTATTCTGAAGGTGAGGCTGGCTCATCGACGCCAAACAACGATGATGAGAAGGGTTTGAAATCGCCTGCAATTACGAACGATGTCCTTGCTCCTCCGCCCACTCCTACGGAACGAAGCAAGACTCCTGTCGATAAAATCAAGACGATAGATGACGAAATGCCTGCAACGCCACCCCCACCCTACCAGAGCATTGACATCCAAGATATGCCAGAAGTAAAGACTCCCACCCAGTTACCGTCGACAGAGAAGATCGACATCGATTTGCGATGGACAATCCTATGTGATCTCTTCTTGATTTTAATCTCGGACTCTATCTACGATGCCAGATCAAGAACGTTACTCGAGCGTGTTGCTGAGAGTCTGGAAATCAACTGGGTCGACGTTTGTCGATTCGAGAAGCGTGTCACGGATGCTTTGGAAATGCAACAAGCCGCCGACAAGGAGAACTGGAACGAGGACGAGCACCTGGATAACCGCAGAAAGGCAGCCCTCAAAAAGCGATATATGGTAATGGGCCTGGCAACTGTTGGTGGCGGACTGGTAATTGGTTTATCGGCCGGTCTGCTAGCCGGCCCAATTGGCGTCGGTTTGGCTGCTGGGTTTGCCACCATCGGTGTCGGTGGCACCGGTGGTTTTCTCGGTGGTATAGGAGGTGCTGCCATCATCACATCGACCTTTGCTGCCTCTGGAAGCTACATTGGCGGCAAGGCTGCCAACCGACGGACAGGCGCCGTCAAGACATTCGAATACCGACCACTCCATAACAACAAACGTGTCAACCTGATCGTTACTGTGTCTGGTTGGCTGACTGGCAAGGTGGATGACGTTCGTCTCCCCTTCAGTACGGTTGACCCCTTGATGGGTGATATTTACTCTGTCCTCTGGGAACCCGAAATTCTCCAGAGTATTGGTGACACTATCAGAATTCTAGCCACGGAGGTGAGTTCCAATCTATAAGCCCCTTTTGACGTACTCTGATGTTCAATTGCTAACATCGTATCAAAAGGCTCTGACAACGAGTATCCAACAAATTCTCGGTGGTACCATTCTTACCGCATTAATGGGTGCCATTCAACTACCCTTAATTCTAACTAAGTTGTCGTATCTCATCGATAACCCTTGGGCTGTTTCACTTGACCGAGCGATGCTGGCTGGCAAGATCCTGGCAGATTCGCTGATAGAACGAAACCTTGGTGCCCGTCCCATTATCCTCGTTGGTTATTCCCTTGGCGCCAGGGTGATCTTCTCATGTTTGCTTGAATTGGCCAAGCGAGGTGCGTACGGACTTGTACAAGATGTCTATCTATTCGGATCGCCCATTGTGGTGAAGAGGGAGGAGTATCTGCGGACACGTACAGTGGTTACGGGACGCTTTGTGAACGGCTTCAACCGTAATGACTGGATTCTCGGCTACCTTTTCCGCCTTACCAACGGTGGTATTCGCCGTGTGGCAGGGCTGGGGCCGATCGAAGAGCTGCCATGGATTGAAAATTTCGATGTCACGGACATTGTGATAGGACACATGGAATACCGTACAGCCATGCCCATTCTACTGATAAACTGCGGATGGATGGTGGAGAGCGAGGAGTTTACTGAAATCGAGGATCCTGATCCTGAGGGTCACGATCAACGGCAGAGAGAATTGATCAGCGAGATCGAAGAGGCCCGGCGAGCACTCGAAGAAGAGGGCAAAGCAGCCGCAGCGAGCAACAAGAAAACGGGCATGTTTGGAGGGTTCTTCAGTGGGAAGTCGAAGGCAAAGAAACAGGAATGGGAAATCTACGAAGAGAAGGGCGCGAAGCAAGCTGTACCCCCCGACTCGAAAGAAAAGGATAAGGATGCGGCGTATCAGGGGGCACTCTTCGATGTGGATGCCATGCGTGCAGAAATAGCAAGCGGTGTTACGGAAGAGACCGGTTCAGACCCCAAGGCCAAGGGATCAGAGAATATCCAGATCAAGGAGATTGAATCAACTCTGCCGCCCATGTCACTGGATTTGCCGCCCCCATTGAAGTCGAAACCACAGCAGACGGTACTGGTCGTTAAGAGCGCCGGAGCTCCAAGCACCCCCAGACCCGAGGCCGACGAGGTATCGATGGTATTCGACACGTCGTTTAATGATAAGCCTCCGCCGCCACCGCCGAAGGATGAGTTCTCCAAACGTCCTGTCCCGGTAACATCACAGACACTTCCTAATATAACACTAAACGACCCGTGGGCAGACGACCCTGACGACGACGATTTCGGTAAAGAGAAGGAGATATCAATGACTTTTGCATAGCCGTCGCCGGCTGTGAAGTCCTTTATACTCAAAGGAAGGCTACCTATCCTTCCTCCTCTTTGTGCATACGAGGGTTACGCGGCTTAAGGCGCAACTCGGATTGACTTTACACTGGGCTTCTTTCTACGGACTCCTGGGGAGTTGGGCATTATGTCTTTTCTTCTGATTTCGACGCAAATGCGGCTGTCTTGTTTAATTTCGCAACGCCCAGAATGAATCTGTATGACGAGGGAGGTTTGGTTCTGATTACGCCAGCACAGTCCACATAGATTAGCTTAATACGTGCATACAAAGAATACCTACTTAAGAAACATTGCATTACCACTCAACGTTGTTTTGGGAGTATCGTTATATTTCCGGCTAAGGATAAGGTAGTAATCGACTTCTAGGAAAGTCTGTATTCGGTCCCGGGCAATCGGTGATGGCGAGTTTCCAATACCACCAGGATGAAATCGTATCACTCTCCACGGTTCGGCGTGAACTATTAACGGTAGGTGCGAGAGACATCCTATTAAAACCTAGCCTGGCAGAGACAGACAGCTGAAACACGGCCCGATATGAATCTAGGGAAACGTCATAGGACGAAAAGTCCCAAGAATAGGAATCGACGAGATCGAGGTGGTCAATTAGTCCCTGCTAATTCCCGCCGAAGCTACATGTCGGACCCGGTAGTCACGCTGGCAAATCCTACTGCTACGGGACGAAGGAGGGTGTGACTGTTACAGTTTGTCCAAAAGTCATTTTCCAACTGCCACTACTACGGTCGCAACTGGCGGGAGTCAACTGCCGGCACTGGCACGGCGGCGGGGATGCGTTTCAGAGATCGGAGGATGGGCACCCGTTTGTGGTTTGGCCGCCTGGGCCTGGCCTCGTTTCGGGCTAGGGATTGGGAAGAGCGCGAGATATGATGCGACGCTGGTACAGTCATTGAGACCAAGACCGGACGGGCGATGTGGAGCGAGGTTACATTGGGGAATATATTTCGATGTGAGAGATCAGACTTTTGACAGGATCAGGGGAGGGGTTTGCTCGGGCCCCGGTTTTAGTGAGATGATTTATATTTTGTAGGCAGGATGCTTATTACTCGAAGCCATGGGGATTTGAGAGATATGATCCAGTTGAGAAGAGGGAACAGAGAGCAAGAAATGAGATTCCTCAATCCCTCTTGCTGGGGAGCGGCGCCTGGGCAAGGGTCGCATGGCAGCATGTCATTGAGGTTGATGGGAGGATTTACTCATGGTTGAAGCATAATGAAACAGGGTTTCATCTAGACAACGGCTCCAAAATAGGAATCTCACACAGATCACATCAGGGACAGAAGATCATAACTGAGACCCGAAGTCGAGGGAGGCTTTTGGTACTTTGCCCTCGGGTGCAAATGGATAGAAGGGCCGGAGAAGACAATGCGTGCTGGTTGCGGGCGCCTAAATAGGGTCTTTGGGCATGCGCGAAGGGGTGGTCCAAAAGAACCTCAGACATACATGGCCTCGGCGCATGGAGAGACGAGAAGGCTGACAATTGATTGGTCATGTGGTGGAGCGGCGATTGTCTCTGCTCTGAGCGCGCGCGCGAAATACAATGTAAGAGGCGGGCGAGGATCGTATCCACTGGGCAATACGGCATTTGATTCAATTGGGCGTGGAGCGACATTGCGAGAAATAAATTTGTTGCTTCCTAGGATTCCCGTGTTAAATTGATGGTTGATTGCGACGAGCTGGGGGAAGCTCCCGCTGCCCATGTCATGATGACTTGCCATCCCACTAGCCGCAATGAGGGTTTGGTTCGCAAGGCACATGGCCAACGGCGGCCAGAGAATCGAGAAGCCGTTGGGCCAGCTATTAATTGATTATTGAAAGCCATTCTGGACTTAAGATTTGACGGCTCAGGCTCTCTGGAATACCAGTGGTTCAGCCGTACCAGCCTAACAGCAGCTCGAGGGCGGCGAAGAAGGAGGAGGCAGGGGTGGGGATTCAGCTCCTTCTCTAGAGCGTACTGGCTGCTGTCAGCCGCACCCTAGTGGCCCTAGTGGATCAGACCCTGAAGCGGGCAAGCGGGTGACATTGAATTTCTGTCAGCATTCTACTCTACGCTAGAAGTATCAGATTATCGAGTGATAATATGAGTATACAAGAGTGAATGCGCGGAATATTGTTAGTGAGTTTGTTTTATACTACCGAGGCATTCTGGTCATTAAAAGGTTGTCGCAGTTCAGTTGGGTCTTTCCTGCCTTCTCTAAAGTGGCGGGATCGTGCTCTTTCCCGCTATGGGATTGTCCGCCAAGAGCCTAGCAGCGCTAGCAACTTAGCTCCGAAACGGACCCCATGCCCATTCCGCTCCCACCAAGGTGGCATGTATTCTTTGTGTAGCAGCTGCCTCCAAGGGTACCTGAGATCTCCCCCACTTCCAGAGCTGGCCCTACGAGGATCCGGGGGCAGGCGCCTTCGATTGGCCTCACAAGGCACTGCCACAGGGGCCATTGGCCCACATGCGGGGCGGGCGTTCTATTTTCTGCAACAATCAGTACGTACAGGGCACACAGCTCGCGGCACGGGGCATCCATGTGGTGTTTTTTCTTCCATCCATCGACCGCCGCCCTCATCGCCGTCGCTGTACCGTACGAGTCCGAGTACCTCCCCTTCCTGGCGCCCTCGAGCGACAGCTCCCACCGTAAAGGATTGCCCGGGAGAGAGTGTGCATGATTCGATTGATAACCGTACATGCAGACAGAGTGGTTGCCGTCGTCCTGCCATCATCGTCATGCCCTGGCCATCCTGGTCGGCGGCCTACAGCTCTCCAAGGCCGAGGGAGGGGGCAAGTCTGACTGCAGTGTGTCGAGGTACTTTGAGTGAGACCACATGCCATGTATTACCTGCCCATTTCCTGCGCTGACCACGCCAAAGCACATGCGTACATGGCTGAGCCTTCTGCTGACGGGCTCTCGCTACGCTGCACAGCGCATGTACCACGTATAGGGCTCCTAGCCGCTCTAAAATGCTAGGCCCGTGCCAAGGACCCAATACTTTGTGCTTTGCCTCCAGATGGCACGGCTGATCGCACCGTATCAAATTAATCAACTGTAGCACCTTGCCTAGTGGCATGGTGGTACGCCAGCCAGTCGAGCCCCTCCGCCCGGGAGCCAGACCACAGCGCACTGGTGCTTGATCCCGGACCTAGGCCAGTATCAAGCTCGAGAATGGCAAGAGCTGAGTGACCGATGGATGGGAGTTCTGGTACATGGGTGGGTGTTGGAGAGGTGGACTGGTCGCAGGCGCGAGACCCTCATCCAGCCTTGCCGCCCAATCGTGACCGAGCCTGGGGCCCCCTCCAACCCCCCGGCCTTGGTCTTACGTCTTACGTACTGTAGCGTAGCCCAGAGAACTGCAGGACTAGTCCGGCTTGGGCCAGTCCATGCATTATGCATTCGAGACTGGAGCCAACCAAGGCCCTCCATGTTTTGCCCTTCTCTCGACCGCTCCCCTCCAGAGACATTCTTTTCCTCCCTACCCGCCTGCCTCATGCTTGGTGCATGCTTTGCTTTTGCTGTTGCTGTTGCTTAGCTTAGCCTAGCCTAGGGATTGGTTTCGCTTTCTCTCTTCGTTCGGATACCCCTTGCGGACTATCCATGACAGTCATCATCAGCGTTCGACATCACCGACGATAATACCGACGACGACGACCCGATCTCACGCCTAGTTGCTCGAGTTTTTAGATTCCGGTCTACCTCAACTTCATTACAACAACTGTACTTTTAGAGGGGAAAGGAGAGGACATCAACCGTTTCAATGGAGGATTGGCGCGTCGTGGTGAGGCAGGACCACGGCCAGAGGCCGGCGAGCGATGGAGGCCAAGGTGCGACAATACAGACCATCACGAACCCAACAAGCACGGCTGGGGGGCAGGGAGGGCAACTTCCACCCTCGACCACGAGCAGCCAGGCAGCGTCCGTACCGACAATTTCGACCAACTACGTCAAGTTCAAGGAAGACAGCATATTTGTACCCGGCACCAACACGTTTGGCGGTGGCACTTCCGACCGCATTTTCGTCGCAGAACAGTTGAAACTCAATGCTGTAGACTTCGCCTATTCTTGGGAGGATAGCAGCTTCGAGCCCCTCAACGTATCATTGATAGTGGTGCAAAACAACAATAATGTCGACCGCACAAACGCCAGCAGCTCAAGCAGCTCAAGCAGCTCATCCCTATCTTTAACAAGCGGGTCTATAAAGTTCAATTACACCAAGTTGACTATGGGCGCCGAGGAGGGCCAAAGCAGCGCACAATCCAGCGTGGACGGCGTCGTCCTCGCCCTGGACATGTATTGGCAGTCCAAAGGCAAATCTCTCATTGGACACTCCTACTCCCCATACTTTGGTATCCTTGCAAATGCACAGAGCTCCAGAGCCAGTGCCCTCCAGGATCAGATTACCAACACTTACGGGACTAATGGGGACGGTCGAGATGCCGACGTTACTACGCTTGCCAGCCCATCGAGTAGCAGCACCAACACGGCCAGCGAAGGCCAAAGCAACCCCTCGAGCGGCGGCGGTGGTGGCGGTCTGAGCACAGGAGCCATCGTGGGCATCGCCATCGGCGGCGCGGCCGGCCTGGCCATCATCGCCCTCGTCGCATGGTTCCTGCTGCGACGCCGCAAGAGCAAGTCGCAGATCGTGGACACGCACGGCGCCTCCAACGCCTACATCGCCGACAAGGACTCGACCGCCCAGTCGCCGCAGTCCCCCTACGCCGACGACGTCATCCACAACCCCCGCGCCGACAGCTCGTCCCTCCACAACGCCCACGCCGACAACGTCCCCGGCCCCCGCGACGGCAGCGGCACGGCGACGCCCTCGGGACTCTCGCGTAACGTCGCTCACTTGGTCGAGGAAGGTATGACGGCGGACGACATCGCGCGGCTGGAAGAGGAGGAGAGGCAACTCGATGACGAAATCGAACGTGCCGCCAGTCAAGCAGCGCGGCGGTAGCACACAGACGAATGGCCAAAAAAAAAAAGCGACATTTTTTCCCGAAATGTGTATTCATCGTGTTTCTTTTGCGGTGTTCCCGGCGTTGTACCATCTTCATGTCTCATGAGCGGGGTCGATTTCGATATCATTTTTGCAGTTGTTAATTTCTCACATATATTGGTCGGTCGATATGGGATGTTGTTCATCTTTGATTTTTATTTATTGGTTATGCTTCATGGTTGTCGCTTTCCTTCCCTCCTCCCATCTTTGGCGTTTGCTGGGCATATAGCTATGTCTTTCTGCCTTCTTTTAGTCTATTTGCATGCCAACCTCCAATACCTTGTTTTATTGTTGGCCCGGGGATCATCTTCATTTCGAGGAGAATCGATTGGGCCGTTTCACTGGTGTGAAGGGCATAGCTGCACGCGAATATATAGCCGGATGGGGGGAAAGCTCTGGGAGTGGTGGGAGCGTGGAGAAGGGGAGAAGAGGTTCGAGTGTTCGGAGAAACTTGGGCGGGCTACTTATACCACTATCGTTACATACATCTACAACACCCATCAAGACAACTGGGCTCTTCCGCTCGCTTTCAACCTTATATTTACTGCTCCCTATGAATGAATAATGTGACAAGATCGTCAATCATAGATGCGCGGTATGACTGAGTTGGTCTAGCAAGTAAGATTCTACGGTATCAACATGAGAGGGTATAAGCGAAAATGCGTTTCATTTGCGCGAAAAGAGGAAAAGGCAACTCCTGGAACAAAACGCAAGTATAAAAAAAAAAAACGAGGCCGACCCCGATCCTCAAAATCGTCAACGCCCTAGATAAATGACCATACTAGTGTATACCGCTGGGTGAGACCAGGCGAACCAGGTAAACAATGTTTTGATACAGATGAACAAATATTGAATCTCTCGAAGTGTTAGGATTCCCGGTCTGAATGATCCCTATCGCCCTCACGAGGTTGCGCACGAAGTGACCAATCAAACGCCAGGAGTCCACAACATCTCGACCGCACGCTTCGTCCCTAATCTTATCGTCTAGCTGCGAGTGAACCAGCGAGAGACCATGTTGGTCGCAATGCTGCCTGCGAGGTTTCCTCCGCTGAAGGCGCTGCCCGCAATGTTCGAGGCCTGGCTGAACTTGTCGCACCGCGAGAAGGCCAGGGTGTTCATCATGGTGAGGACCAGGGCGATGACTACGAACACACAGCAGGTCAGCAAGAGAAACTATAGATGGGGTTGGAGGTTAAAGGGGGCAACAAGGTTGTCAACTTACTGACGAGCGGCAGCCACATGAAGGCGAACCTCACCAGCGCCAGGATGAACATGACTATCCAGAGGACGGGCTGCACGTACAGCGACAGCCAGAAGAACCGGCTGTCCGTGGCGTTGATGGTCCTGGTCGCCGGGTCGCTGCTCTCAAACACCCACTTGGAGTCGCCCGTCGCAGGGTCGACCTCGTTCCACCATCGCAGCCCCACGAGGCGTCGTCCCGCAATGTTCTTCAGGTAGTAGAAGTCGGCCGCGAGGAGGAGAATCGTGATGATGAAGGTCATGATCCTACGATGCCGCCAGGGTTAGCTAAGCTGCCTCCTTGGAGAGTTGAACAAGCGCGTGGACACTTACATGCTCTTAATTATCCATAATCCGAGGAAATAGACGAGAACACTCGCTGAATCACAGTTAGAACCAATTGCGATTTTCCAAAATGGGGAGGGCCGAGCTCACATATTCTGAAAGTAAGGAAAGTCAGAAGGGTGATGGGGTGCGAACTCAGCCGCCAGCTCAGGGTGCCTGGTGCTGCCTGCTGGCCCTGCCCGCTCTCCAGGTCCATGATGTCTGCTGTTCTTCCGAGTCGCTAGCGTATTTCCAGATGACGATATTCCGACCGAACGAATTGATGGGCGTGAGTTGCGCTGCTGAACGAAGTTATTCTGGTGACCTGTCCTCTCAGCTTAGAGCTACCTACGCGTACGACTAATAGCTGGAAGGAAGGAGGCTGTATTACCTCAGCTCCAGGGCGGTGAAGCGGGGCAGAATTCACGCCCATCACCACCACCGTCGCGACGGCTATGTAGTCGGCTATATCACTTGTGTCGGCTTCATAGTCTTCAAGTAGTCTAAATCTGTGTATAAAAAGACGGTGTCGCTTTGTGTGCCCTTGAAAGGCGATCCTACATCTCCTGCTAACCTGTATACATCCGTTCTCAACCCAATTGTTGACATAACATATTGTCTGTCCATCCGGGTGTTACACACCTCCCGTCCAGCATATCATCCGTGTCCTTCATTGTCCAATATTTTATTAATCAAATCACGCCAACATGGCGACGAGAGCCTCAAATGTTGTCCGGCGGTCATTGCTCTATGGTATGTTCCGTTGACGGCAAGACGCCCACTCACAATGTCAACCGTGCTGATTGATGCCTGTATTTGCAACACCCAGTCCCAGCTTCGTCTCAGAAGATGCTGGCGAAGTCACTGGGACTCAAATCAGACAACGTCACCTATGACTTGGAAGACTCCGTGGCTCCCCTGATGAAGTCGACCGCCAGAGACCAATTGAAGGCGCACATAGGCTCCCTGCCTCAGCGCCCAGCCGGGATCAGCGAGCTCGCAGTGCGCATCAACGCTGTGTCAACTCCCTTTGCACTCGAGGATCTCTCGACCCTCGCTCCGTCTTCCGGGGTTGATGCCGTCGTGGTTCCCAAGGTGGAATCCGCAGCTGACTTGACCTTTGTCACTGACGTTTTGCGACATGTTGCTCCTGAGCGCCACTCATCGGGATCCAGCAATCCGATCAAGATCATTGCTCTGATTGAGTCTGCCAAGGCCATCATGGATCTGTCGTCAATCACTCGCGCATCTCCATATCTAGACGGTCTAATTTTTGCTGCCGAGGACTTTGCTCTTGATCTCTCAATCACTCGAACTCCATCTCTGACCGAATTCCTCTATGCCAGATCAGCCATCGTGACCGCTGCGAGAGCTGCCAATCTCCCCAGCGCCATTGATCTAGTCTGCACATCTTTCCGTGGAGAAGAAGGTATCAGGCAGCTCGAGGAAGAGTGTAAAGGGGGTAGGTCTATGGGATTCAATGGAAAGCAATGTATCCACCCAAGCCAAGTCGAAACTGTTCAATCTCTCTTCAGCCCTGAGCAGGTTGAGGTCGAATGGGCTGTGAGGGTATCAATTGCCGACGAAAAGGCCAGACAATCCGGTCGTGGAGCATGGACTCTCGACGGGAAGATGATCGATGCCCCCGTGGTTGGTAAGGCCAACTCCATCGTAGCTAAAGCCGAGCAGTGTGGCTTCAACATGGAGGAACTAAAAACGAAATGGAAAAACCAGGAGCCAGAGTAAAAAAATTCAAATCGAACACCAAGTCAGATTTATCTATAAAAAAGAATTCGGCCGCCAAAATCGTGCCATATCAAGACCAATCGTTCCTTCAGTTGTCCCAGTCCCTCTCCTACTTGACAGGTCTTCTTTCTGTCCCGAGAGCCTGCTTGTTGCTCGATCCATGAATCTTGGAAGTTGATCGAAACCAGGGGTTAAGAAAGCGCTTCGACTATAGTCGCTTATCCTATACCCATGCTCTTCTACATTATCGTGATTGATACCACGGCTTGGGAGTAATTCATTCTCCAAATGCTCTAATTCAACGCATCTATCCATGGGCTTCCCAGTGAAGTGCGAAGAAGGCCGTCCAAATTCTATGTTAAATCTCGCATCATCTATCATAGGTTCAGCTCCAGTCAATGGGATGCTAGCAGTCGGCGCTTCTAACATGGAGGATCTGACGAAGGGTTGAATGACGGAATCTTCCACTGGTGCTGATATGGGCACAAACAGAGCTGTGCGAGGACGGGCCTGTTCGATATTGGGGAAGTTAAAATTTTCCCGACTATGGAATCCTGTTAAGCTCCAGGGATGTCCAGATAACCCAGTATAACTAGGCAGTGGGAGTTTCGAGGGGGATGATGGTTGATCTGCCCAGCGTTGTCCTATCTCATTGGCAAAGTCGTCGGCTTCAAATACATGGTAATGCGTTGGCAGTGTGGTATTCTCGCTGCTTGTCATCCATGGCTTTAGATGGTAATCCATTCTAGAAGGTTGGGCCTGACTTGGAGCATTCGATTTCATTTCTTCGGTTGGATCAGTCATCTGGTTGGGAAAATAGTTGGGCATGACGCTATCCCATTCATGCAGCTTCTCGTGAAGGCCAGGAATGCTATGTTCCAGTTCCACGCTGTGTGTCGATCCTTCTGTGCACGGCTGCTTATCACAGGCCGGAAACTGATGTGTGTCCAAAACCCTGCTGTTATCCAGCCCATCCGAGTAACTGCCAGGAATGATCTCCTCACGTTCAGGTGCGCGTGTGTCTCTTTGACCTTTCGCAAAGGAATTCTGGTAACTGAAAACTCCAGTTTGAAAAAGCCTCCTCAAAATAGGGGTGGGTATAGAACTTCCATCCGATTGCGGACTATTTACCAGGGCCTCAGTCTTGGATACATCTGGGGCCGGCGGGTCAGGATTGGTGTTGCTCTCGAGGACATCACGCATTCCGGATTTGTCAGGTTGAGGACACGCTTTTTCATCCAAGGCCCGACCCTCTAGATCTCCTTTTGGTGAGCTTTCTTGCATGTTGTGGCTTTTGGATGCTGCGCAAGTTGGGTTGGCCTTTTTTGTTTGCGCTGCCATTGCGTCGTTCACGTAAATCGACCTCTCATGATCCAGATGCCCGTGTGCAAAAAAGTCCTCAGCTTCGTCAACATAGTTTCGTCTTCGTTTTCTAGTCCTCGGCTGTCTGTGTTCCAAATTTTCTTCTTCACCCTGGTCATTTTCCGGGACGGTAGTTTCTAGGTTGCCGGAGGGTATCATCGGCGCTGAAGACCTATCAATAGGAGACTCTAAGTCGACAGGGTCGGTAATAGTTCCTGAGAGTGGGCCTCTCCCATTCATAAATAGGCCAGCCGTGAAGTTCGGTTTCAGCTTTGGAGTAAATCATTAGCTGACCAGCGGTGTGTTTGAGTTTCGGGAGCCCAACCTACCGTGACCCTGGTTGTTGTACTTGGGATCGCAGAGGACGTGAAACTGTTCATGATATCCTTCCGAGACCGAAGAGTTCGCGATCGACTACTGCGCATCTTGGGTGACTTCTCCTCAGGTGGTTTTCTCAACTTTGTTTCAGGCTTCCGTTTCTTCCTAGGCCTGTGCTCATCTCGGGGGGTTTGAGAAGTCCTTTTGTTCGAATTGTAACGATCCGGTCGGGTTCTGGCTCGTGGTCTTTTTCTATACATATCCTCCTCGAGAATTTCCGAGATTTCGTGATACGTTCCAATGTTAGAGGGCACGGAGGCAGCCGAGCTGCCTGATGAGCCGTTATCGTTGCCATGCCGGCGTGGTGGCGATTGAAGCGGGTGATCTCTCAGAACCCAAGAAGATCGATTTTGGTCCAGTTTGTTTCCGTAGTCGGACCTATATTTGCTTAGAGGCAAGTTATGAGGTTTCCACCTCCCAACATCTTCGATGTCTTGGTCAGCATCTAAAGAGCCATTTTCGAAACTGGGCTGTGAAGGCACGGTCTGGATCCAGGATTGAACATAGGCGTGCTTCCCATCCTGTTCTAGATGATCTCTATCGCCTTCCTCCTGTCTGCTTTTGGAATCATTGTTGCTTCTAGGAGCTTGAGGCTCGCGGACCCTTCGTCTCTTATCCGAGCGAGAAGAAGATTGTCTCATGGTAGAATACTACCCAAGTGTTGGTAGCCGGTCTCACTGTTGGTCAAAATCGCTGCAATCATTATTGTAAGACTCTCGAAGAAGCTCTGGTCTGCTAGCAGTGACGATCGCTCCGTAGTTCTGCAAATCGGAGGGATGGAAACTCCTTGGAGCAAGCAAGGGTTGCTGCTTCTCCCATCCCCATAGCTGCTGCATGCTCAAGCCATTGGTAGATGACTCTTGACTCGGTCATGAACAGGACCGACGCACTCTTGTTTGTGTCAGGAGCACCTCGTAAGTGTCAAGTTGATACACATGTGCTGGCGTAGACTTCGGCGACCGCTCCCTTGCAGGCACGTGCATCGTGACTTCCCTACTCTTAAGACTTGATCCAGAAGATTACCTCACTACTTGGTCTGGGCTAACGTGACGGGCCCACAAGGCAATTGAACGCCATGACCTAGCGCGAGAATCGATAACGCCTGCTTCTAGTGGGAAGCTCTGGGCCAGTCGGAACGCTAAGCAGGGCTGCCACAAATCTGCTAAGAAAAGGAGCAGATTGGCTTGCACTTCCAACAGACGGCCATCTCGGGCTTCGGCAGGCAATGATGCGGAAATTTTAAACTTCACAGGGGAACACGTGCAACGGCCAGGGTGTGGGAGATCAGCCGGGCCACTAAAGTCTAGACTTGAGATTACGCTGCGGCCAATGAAACAGGGATCCAGTTTGGGTGAGCCCTCGAAATGATGCAACTTTACGTACTGCGCTACGTACCACGGTAGTGCATCCCGTGGGCGGGCGATGGAGCAGTCAGCCGTTTAATAGGCCCCGCGTGGGCCAAGCTCCCTCTGTGGGCAGGGTAGCTCCGTGCTAGCGAGGCACCTACAAGGGCGCGCAGAAGCTTCAGCGAGGCTCTGCACCCCTCCATTGGGCTGCTTGGCTGCTTGGCATTGGTGTGCCCCGTCCTACAGGGAAGGCATTGCTGCACGCTCGGGATGTGGGCGGGAGGCAGCCAACATGGGAAGCTTTGCAGCCAAGTTTCCAACAGCTCTGGCAGGAAGGGAGCTGCTGTTCGACGAATGCCGCCTGGGTGGTGTAGGCTGGCCGGCGCCCGTCCATTGCCAGCCGGCCGGAGGTAGCTAGCTGGCGGCGTGCGCACGAGGTGCTAGCAGAGGCCTGCCTGGTCTTGATTGCAAGCCACTGAAATACCTGGGCCACGGCTCGCACCCGGCTGCTCCATGCCAGCTTCCTCCAATTACATACTCTGCCTCGACCTGACTTGCGTGCCCGACACTTGTTTAATTCAACGACAGGCCTCTGAGATCTGCGCCTGCTCTCCCGTTAGGTGTTCAGTCTGTCCTTACTGATTCCCATCTCAGATCCTGCTCACAAGGCCGTCAGCCCTCTATCTCTTCTCCAGAGACAACCACCAGCTTCCCCGCCACACCCCTCCTCTTTCTTCTTCTTCTCTACTCCCTCCTCTCTCCCAACCACAAACAACCTACCTACCTTCCTACCCTGCCCACTCTTCATCCTCTCCTTCGAGCCCCAACAAGCTGCATTACTTCTAAAGCACCTACTCGTTCTTCGAAACAACCCATCATCCTTACCGTTGAAGCACCCATTTAAATCATGTCGAAGCTCTTTATCGGGTCAGTGCTTCCCTGCTACTCAGCACCGCCTACCCCGTCAAATTTTGCTAACGTGTTTCATTAGTGGCCTTGCCTGGCACACGGAGGAGGCGACCCTTCGCCAGAAGTTCGAAGAGTTCGGTCCTGTGGAAGAGGCCGTACGTTCCCAACACCCTATCACCTTGAACAGCCACCCTGTCCCCGATTTCAGAGACGCTGTTTCTCTTCCATACGATGATGATTCTAATCCGATGGATGTGTAGGTTGTGGTTAAGGACCGTGACACTGGCCGAAGCCGCGGTTTTGGGTTTGTCCGATATTCCCAGGAGCCCGATGCCCAGAAGGCTATCGATGCCATGAACAATGTGGAGTAAGAACGCCATCACCCGGTCCTTCGCCTTTTCCGTAACGAGCCAAATTGGCAGAGTTCGTAGGACATCGTTGCAGGGCTAACATCTTCCAGGTTTGATGGCCGAACTATCCGGGTTGACAAAGCATCGGATAATGGACCTCGTGGAGGCGGCTTTGGTGGTCGTGGTGGCTTCGGTCGTGGTGGCTACCCTCAAGCTGGACCACCCTACGGTCAGCATGGGCCCGGGTACAACTTGGCCGGTGCTCCCCCCAATGTCTACCAGCCGCAGTATGGTAGAGGTGGATATCAGCCAGGATACGGCGGTCCTCAAGGTACGCATCCATTCAGCGGCCACTCTGCCTCCCTATACAGGAGATATCCATTGGTCAAGCAAATGTTAACATCAACTAGGCTACGCCGCTCCCCAATACCCCTATGTTGACCCAAACCAGCAGCAGCAGGGGCAGCCTCCCCAGACAAACGGAGGAGCTCCCCAGGGAGGTAGGGGCTTCTAACCTGCTAAACTTTTGGGTCACCACCGGCTTCTTCACGCGATCATCGACATTTGCGGTTACAGGGGCCCTCGGTTTCTGGATGGTGGAAGCGCGGGTATTCGAAGATGCAACAAACCCTTTTCACACCATTTGAGCTGGGCTCCCTGAGCATTCTGAAAATAGGTTGATGGAAACGTTGACTTTGCAGAGAGCTCCGAGCGAGTTCCAACTCCGATGCCATGGACTGAGGCGGTTCTTTTTTGGCCTTGGTTCCTTCTCGTTTTTTCTTTTTCTTTCTTTTGTTCTTCATCTTCCTAACTTTCATGGAACGACTGGGTGGCTTTACACACCTTTGGCACCTATCGGCCGGTTGTGGTAATGAACGAAGTTATCGAGGTACACCTCGATCAGGACAGTTGGGAAAGGGGGCAAGGAATGCATACGCAAGTAACGGCCAAAGCTTTGTTCATGATGATGAATCACACGACGAAGACGACGGGGGGCTTAGATAGGTCCGGATTGAGGGACACTGGCTTGCGCGGAAACGAATCAAGGATACCTAAAATTTCATGATATTTCTTTTCTCCCAACAGCTCGTTTGATCATATATGAGCTATTCTGAAGGCTTCTCGGTCTCCTCTAAGGTTCTCTGTCCAACTTAGGAGCTGGGTTTCCCGTTACTTCCTTCTAGTGCCCTCACTCGAACGGCCAAATCGTGAATGTGGTGATCGCCACTCTTTGGTGACAATTCATTTAGAGCCTGATCCAAGTTCAAAAGGTAATCCTTGTTTGGTCCACTGGGACCGTGGCTGCGGAAGATGTGCTCAGCAAGCTGCTGAGGGTCCTGAGGACCGACAAACTGCTCATTCTCCGGTGTACCAATGTAAACCAGAGTCTTTATCGACGCAGAGCCGTCGGCGGGGTGGAAGGGAGTGTAGTGTATCGTGTAGCCATTGATCTCCCGGATGTCAAGATACTCCTTGACCTCCTCCACCTTTTCAGGTATGATACGGTACGCCACCCCCCAGACCTTTTCGGGTGCGGAATCATGGTGGTCCGTGAGTTCTTCCCAGTAGGACTTCTCGATCAAGGTCACCACTCGGCCGGGTGCCTCTGGTGTACCTCGGTGGTCTTGGCTACAGAGCGTGAGAAGGGGTGTTAGTCACATATCAATAAAGTACAAGAAGAGGCATGGTGGCTTTATACCTGGCCTGTAAGAGAGGAACATGTCAGCCTGGGTACATCAATGAAGTAAAGGGAGTGTTAAGAGGCTCTCGAACCTGCCAAAAGCGGCGAACATAGCCCGTCACCCATCCGGGGATCCGTCTATCTGCTCAAGGGGAACAAACATGGCCGTCAGTCTGCCGCATATAGCAAGTGTGACAGGGCTGGATAGGCTAGAAGGATGGAGTAATACCAAAATGAGGCGGGGGCTTCCATATAAGACTCCTAACAGACTAGGTAAATATCATGAGAGAATTCTAGCGCACCGATATATACGACGGAGCAGCAGGCAATGTACCAGAGAAGCGAGAAGCAGAGAGCCACTTCATCCTCCGCGGAAGCGAGAGCCGTTACTTACCCATAACCATAGAGCCAGAATTCAGGCGCAGCTTCGTTGACTGTCATCGTTGAGTTTGACCGCTTGCTCGCTCGATATGCCCGAAGAATATGTCACGATTCTAAAAGACAAGAGAAGAATAAAAAAGATTATCTTTCACAGAGTCTAGATATGGCAGTTCGGACGGAGGTGAGCAATTAGCAAGCTCGTCCCTCACTTAGTAATGCGGCCGGGACGGAGATGGTAGTGCAACAAAGGTGGGCGCTTGCGTGCGACGTCCCCACTCGCTCGAGTCCTCACAAGCCACCATCTACACACACCTATGTCCGAGATGGACTCCGTTACATCAACTATCAAGTACTATGCCCACGGAAACTTCGTTTATTCCCAGTGAGTTTTCCCAAACTATACTATGGAAGCTATAGGAAGAAAAAATTAGGTTCTGGTGCAGGGCATCATTTGAAGCTAAGAGTCTTTTCACGTTACTCCTCTTCCAATACCTTCACTCGTCCATGCTCTCATTAGCTTAACCGTCTGGATCCTAGATCTAGATAAGAACTGACTTGCCAACTCTTCGATACCTAGTTGAATAACAGTTCTATACATCTCCTCGTTGTGATTTGGCTATTTAATTCACCAGATTGTCATTCCAAATCCTAAGAATGCTCCTAAACGAAACTGCCAATGTGAGGACACTTGGCGATAGTGAAAATTTCGTGACTTCCTGAGCTTCGGCATATAGGATAGGATACATATACTTCTTATATGGGAGGCATACGCCGTACCAGGTCTGGCAGACACCTCTATCAATTTCTCTAGGGCCTCAGTGCATTTTTTGCAGTATCATCATAGGCCTTTCGCATTCATGGTTTCTTGAGCTTCATCAAGGAAGCTTAGTCTGTCCGAGGGCAGCTGCCCACAATGTCAGCTTTGACTGATACTTGTTTCCAATATCTCTCTAGCCTCAGTATATATTGCAGCATCATAGGCTCCCGAGCGAAATTGCTAAGGTGAGGACCCCAGTCATACCAAATTTCATGGTTTTCCAAGCTTCAGTAATGAAGTGAACTATTGTTTGTCTACCTAAGGTGCGATGCCCCTTTATAATACTCCCAGGCACTCGAGCTATTCCTACAGATTCATAGGGCACCAAAAAAGGTTGATGAATAGAGCGATGGAAACTTTCATGGATTTAGCTCTGATGGGAGGAAAAGGATTGGTTCAGGATGGGACATTTGTTCGTATGACAGGACGAGGCGGAATTAGCGCACAATCAAAATTTGGCCCTCACGATTGATGCTTAATTGGAGACTTCAGTCCGATCAAAGAAAATGCGGTCAGAGTTCGAGAACATGGATGATAGTATGACCCATGTAATTACAGTCTGTGGAAGGGTTTGAGGCCAGGGATGTAAGCCGCCCAGAAAGGCGATAATAACATATTATAATCAGAAAGATTCTTTTGTTTTAACCAAGGCTGAATTCTTTATAGATATCCAAAGGCCGCACCAATCTTGATATGTCGTGATCTGATGATACCGTATGTTAGGTTCCAGATCCAGGTCAAAAATAGCCTGTCATCGATACTACCTGTGAGCCTCGCAACTCGAGGGCGATCGCAAACATTGAACACAGGGGACAGTGTGAGATAAGCACCGGAGTTGGTAGTACATGCGCGAGTTGCCGTGCATGAGTTCATGTCCGTACTTGGGGGTTCAGGAACACACGGAAAATAGAAGCCCGTCGTACACGCCGGTCTTTGAAAAAACACGCCGTGCCAGGCGCCTGTCCGGCCGTGATCCCAGCCGAAGTCAGTCTGTGCCGTCCATCAATCAGGGCACCGCGAGAATTCCACCCATGACCTGGGCGGTAATTACGTATGCGATGTCAATCTGGGTGCCCTATTTTAGAACCCGACGACAGCAGGGCCCCGTGCCTCCAATTGATGGCTCAGCACCCTGGCACAGGGACTCAGCCAGCAGTGTGGCAGCACTAGCAGCAGGCCTGGGCACCAAGAAATCTGCCCCGCGTTGCGCCCCTCGTCAAGCTAAGTGCCACCAGCCGAGTACGTAGTCATAATTTAGGACTTGGTTGACTGCAATCTCCATGATTCTCTTGCGGCTCTTCCCACTTCCTCCTCCACCCTTCTCGAGAACGTCTGCTGGCCCGACAGACTGCGCTTCATCTCCTGCATTCCCTAGAGTCGGGTATTGACCCGTCAATTGACATGGCCTACAATCAGCCCTACGACCCTGACGCGCTCCCCAGGTATGAATGACCCCACCATCCCACGGCCTTGGTAAGGTAGCCAGCTCGTGATCGTGACGATGACGACGATGGGCGCCGCAAACCGCTTCCCCTGATCTCGCCCAAGCCAGATGCTGATCTTCCTTTCTACTCTATAGATTCGCCGAGCCCGAAGTATGTCCCCTACCAGCACGAAAGAGCTGGCAACCCCATCATGCGCATCGTCACCCTCGACGAGGCTAACAAGCCCTTCTCTATAGAAACGTGGCGCGGCAGCTGGGAAGTCTTCCTCTCCAGCTCCTGATCAGCGATACAACAAGCCTGCGCCCCTGCCGCCGCAACAATACCAGCAACACCACCAGCCGCCGCCGCAGCAGCATCAACAACCACCACCTCACCGTCAAGGCACAAGCTCATCCTACTCCCAGCCGCCTTCGCACCATCCTCACCAGCAGCCTTCGCCTCATCCTCACCAGCATCCTGTCCATAGCCCTCCCCCCAGGCAGCCTACATACAACCGCAACAGCGGCACTCCCGGTCCGACCTTACAAACCGCAGATGACAATTCCGGTCAGAGTCTACTACCCCTCTTCAGGGCTGTAGACAAAGATGGTAGGTTTTCTCATACCCTTTCAATACCAGGCCAGGGGCTTGTCTTGTGGAGATTCATCTAACGCGCCATGTCTGCAGGTACGGGTCAGCTCTCGGAAAAGGAACTGTCGGCGGCTCTCGTGAATGGTGACTGGTCCGCATTCGACACACAAACGGTCCGTATGATGATCCGCATGTTCGATTCAGACAGGAGTGGAACCATTGGTTTCGAGGAGTTCTGCGGTCTGTGGTCTTTTCTCGCCTCTTGGCGCACCCTCTTTGACCGCTTCGACATCGACCGCAGCGGCAACATCTCGCTCAACGAGTTCAGCGATGCTCTCGCCGCCTTCCGCTACCGCCTCAGCCCGGAGTTTGTCAAGCTTCTTTTCCGCACCTACGACAAGCGCCAGGAGGGTGCCATGAGCTTCGATCTGTTTGTGCAGAGCTGCATCTCCCTGAAGCGCATGACGGACGTATTCAAGAAGTACGACGACGACCGGGACGGGTTCATCACGCTGAGCTTCGAGGACTTCCTGAGCGAGATTCTCAAGCAATTAAGATAGGTTTCTCATACGGCTCTCACGGAAAGATTCGGAATTCCTTTGTTGCGTGTGTGTATATACCCCAGGAAAATTACGGCATGCGAGCAACGACCACTCTCGCGATCCTGCTACATCCTACTTAGCATATTGTTCGTCCGGAATCAAATACCATGTTCAGAAGCTTGGGAGGTTTTACAGATGATACCAGGGGCTGATTTACTCTAAATAGAGCTTGGGGAGTGCGGTTTTTCTGGCCCGTGGCCATACGATCTTTATCATCGGCAGTGTCCTATCAGCGATACAAATATTTAGGAAGCAATTTACGTCCATTTACCTTTATCAAATAAACAGCATTCTTGCCAATTTGATTGCCAGCCTATAGGAACTCGATATAAGCCATATCAGGAGACTCATCTAACTCGGAGCCTCCTCACTGAGACGCTCAATCGATAACTCTCGTTTCACGGGGCGATTGATCAATCGTTAGCAGGCAACCATTGCGCGGAGGCGGCGTCTCATCGGTTCTGTTCATCATAACTGAAAAAGAGGCCATCTTCATTTAGGAATTCCATAAAATCAACCCAGACAACCAAGCTTGCTGGTGGTAGAATCGTGTTTGTACCTGCTTTCCCCATCTTGGGATGATCAACCTACCCTATAGCGTTCGTCTATAAAGGAACAGATCTGGGTCAATTAGCAACTTAGGCATTGACATTACTCGACACAGATTCCTTCTCATGCTTCTCATCCTTGGTTTTCGATTAACGGGA
Organism: Clonostachys byssicola; assembly: GCA_902006505.2. Taxonomy (NCBI): domain Eukaryota; kingdom Fungi; phylum Ascomycota; class Sordariomycetes; order Hypocreales; family Bionectriaceae; genus Clonostachys; species Clonostachys byssicola. Next base: position 1,125,161 of record CABFNO020001240.1, read on the forward strand.
GAACAAAACCAAGGTGGCTGGTCTTAATTCTTGCAGATGAAACTTTCTAACATCTGGCCTGATCATGATATCACCACTCAGCAGTGATCTCCACGCAAGGAAACACTTATTTTCCCCCCCCCTCTTTAACCACAAACAAGAGTATATCCCAAGATCAGGCAATACGTACTTTGATCACACATTTTCCCCCTTCTTTTTAAAATCACAATTAGCGGTCCATACCCGAACCTTCCAACGCCACAAGGAAAAGTAAAAATATCATACTTTCAGCCCGGGCACAGGCATCAACCTCACAAAAACTCTACTAATAGGAGTTAATAATGCAGCCAGATATAAAAACCCGGCCATAGCCCCTAAGAGGGGAAGCTGTCGTCCAGCAACAACATCCACCTTTCCTTTCCAACTTGAAGCTCGTCTCGAACCGTACCCACCTCAGTTCCTTATCTTTTTTACCATCGACTACTCAATCAATCAATCACCAGATACCACTAACCACAGACGCTTCAAGCATCTACAATCTGTGGTTGGTGGTGCTTGGTGATTGATTGATTGAGTGGTTGATGGTAAAAAAGATAAGGAGCTGGGTACGGTTCGGGTTATACCACATCCAATCAAGCCTCCTCCCTCCCTCAACTTCATAAAATTAAGGAAGTCGTTTTCGGGATCTGGGGCATGTTACCCTGGCGAGATCCCCCATGAGCAGGCTCTCGGCCGCAAAACTTCGGAGGAGCAGCACATGGTTCCGAGTCTGGTTGGAGTTGGACCCGATTGGGCAGTTCTAGCCCTATTCGTGTCCATTCTGGGCCAGTCAAGGTGTTCATGCAGCCCATTTGAGAGATCAGTGCAACGTGTTGGTAGCCATGGGCTGAGAGCAATCTATTCACCCTTCTACTAGCGGTTCTTACAAGTCCGTGAACACGCCTCTTCCCCGAATACGTCGCCTCCGTGTAAGTATAAATTTTTTACCTTCTGATTTTCAATTGAAGATTCCCCAATATATATGGCGATAAGCACCTAGCAAATGTGAAGCTGTTCACAGAGCCTTCGAGGCTGGACTTTGCACATCCTTGGCAAATAGCTTTTTGGCTAATACCTTGAGATTTGTTCGTATCGAGGACGAGCGTATAATCCATTTAGTCTGGTCATCATGAGATAATTTTGTGCCGGCATCAAGAGCTATTCAGGTTGATGCTGGTGCTAGCCAGTACAAGGTACACTGATGTTTGGGTAGCATTGCCACCGTTGGGTGGTTCGATGTAATCCATCCGATGTTGTAAGGATAGAACTCGACACAATCACTCCACCGACAGCTTAGCCAGCACTAACCTCATCATAAAATGGAATGACGAGGTCAAGTGGTAATTCGTACGACTATACCAACTGTGCTCTGGTGGATTCGGTGCCGGCGATGTAGTTCCTGGCAACAAGTCATCCCGATCGTAAGATCGGAGTCTCCGAATGCGCTCTTGTTCCTCACAACCAACACAGCCTCTTACTCGATTTACTTACTGAAGCGATAAGAATGCTTACATTCCATACGGATTTGGCTCCTATGCGCAAACATCACTTGCCGGCGCGCCTACATGCAGGCGAGAGCAGGTGTTGCCGGCACTAACAGAGCAGTAGCTCCGGCACCCGGATGTAGAATGGGCAAACACAAGCACGACTTTCGGGCCCGGCCGGTGCGGCGCCAGTCTCCAGTCCTGGCCCAGCTTGGCCGGAAACGGCATGCGTACGAGTAGTGAGCCGATAGAATCATTGGCCTTGGACTGCGGACTGGCGGTGGCCGTCGGTGCCTCCGGGTACATCAAGGTTGCAGACTTGATTATTACTGGTAAGGTAGGTTCAATGTAATGTAAGCGCTGTCCCATCGGATAGGGATTGATTTTGGGTGGTGGTGTGGTGGTAGAGGTCGAGCGGACCTCAGTGCAGTGCACACAACGGTGCAGATTTGCAGGTCATTTTCGCCCAGCTTGCCCACTGCTCATTGACTCAACTCCCTGTAGGGAAAGGCGGTGACCCCACGTCGGCGCCTTTCAGGGCTCAGGGGTACCACGCACCACTGTACACGCCCCCCAAAGCTTTAGAATTGGAGAGCTTTGATGTGTCCCATGATCGCTCTGCCCTGGGAATGGAATGCACACCCCATTACCACACGCATTGATTTTGTACACCGCAGCCAAGTACTTGCGTGCACGCTAGAACCCAATATGCCACAGCGAAGCGCTCTCCTGATACTACACCGATGCGAAGGAATTCCTAGCAGGGCCGTTTTGTTCTCTATCAACACAGAGAGCAAACCCCGGCGCTTGCTCTGGCGGTTCTGTCGCAATCCAAGCCGATGATGTCAGCGGTGGGCTTTGAGGCAAGGGCCCACCCAGCGTAGGACTTGCAACCATCCATTAGGTGCGTTGCGCTGGCGTGGGAATATCCATCCGCGAAAACAAACAAACAAAGGAATAAATAAAAAGCAGACATGCGCTCAATAGCGTCGACACAGAGCGCAGCAGCCAACGACGCAGGTAGGTATGTGCCATCAGCTGAGGCTGCTATCAGCGAAAAGATAAGGCAGTGCAGCCGGGGCCGGCTTAGCATTCTTGCGAGTCGAGAGCCTGATTCAGGGCGTCGCGCCTTGTTGGCTGTGCACCAAGTTTGATGGGAACTGGCATCACATGGCTAGCATGCGCATGCTAGGTAAGTAGAGGCTAGGTACGCCCCTGTGTGCTCGTGACGGCGACCCCGGTTCCATCTTCAATTGGCCTAGACCTTTCCTTGCATCATGTTCCTTTCTTTTTGTTCCCTCTTCATCCCCAATGCAAGGAAAAGAAGAATTTGCCAGGATTGACGCTGCTGGCCAATGCATCCGTCGGCCATGTCAAGTCCGAAATGTGGGTAGAAATGCCGTTATCGCGCTGCAATGTTTGCTCTTATCTCGTCGCTGGATCTGTCACTGGTAGGTATCAGTGGAGCTACTACTTGCAGAAAGAGGAGCCAGGTGAAGACCCTGAAGTGGATGAAGGGAAGCTCTAGAATGGTGCTCCTGTGGGGACGGCAGACAGTTGCTCCTAGCCAATTGCTTGTCGTAATCGGATTGCACACCCCTGAGCTTCTGAGCTTTCTCCCAGAAGAAAAAAAAAACTCAAAAATGTACTTGTAGATTAAGTACCCGGAGAGTCAAAGCCGAATTGCCTCGAGCCGTCGCTGCTTTAATACTCTCCGATTTTATCCAGGAGACGGAAAATCATACAGCCTCATAAAATTTAATTTTGGCGAAAGATATCGTCCCTTGGCCGTTTGGCTTTGAGTCATGTTTCAATATATCAAGCCGTAGTTTTGAATAACAGCGAGGTCTGAGATATGATTTCGGTTCGGAGGGGGGGCCGATGAACTGTGGGCTGGGATCGAGGTGAGGTATCAACCGTTGAGAGCCCAGCTGCCATGAAGGACCCTGCCTGTTGCTATCATGTTTTGTATTAATATGCGGTATTAAACTTTCGATTGAAGACCATGGGAACGGGAACCAAGACGAGGTTAGGTGGGAATAACCGTACTGTTGGTCCACATACCCGTGAGCTTGGTTTGGAGTTGAATAGTCTTTTTTTGACAACATCGTAAAACTGTAATCGATAACGACCTTCTTGTACGATGATTCCTCAATTGCCAAAGCTTTCGCCTCACGAACAGTATACTGGGTCTTGCGAGCTGGCAAGCGTAAAGCGGCCAGGCAGTCTTTGCCCGTTCCAGTCGATGCAAGCAAATCGGCTTATATAAGAATGATGCAAGAGGAGGAGTCAATGTATCACGCCAGGGATGAACCTGGGTCGGGGTCGTGCGCGGGGGCATCTGTGCATGGTGAACAGGAGCTGGAACGGGGAACGCCTTTGAAAGCTCCACCCTTGAAGAAAAAAGGCAGTTGACACGGCGCTCCCATAGGCCAGTGTTTTGACATACCATGCCAGACAGCCAAATTCAATGCGGTCCAGTGACCTCCAGCCGAGCTACCCTGCTCGCTCGATCATGTACTCTACAGTCTCTGCATGTACTGTGTGCGCATCGGGGTAGCTCTGGACCTTCCCACTTGCCCATCACCTAACGATGGCTAAGAGTAGTCTAGTTGCGAGTCAGTATGGTTCCTCGTTCGGAGGCCACGCGTAGGCCGTTTCAGCGCCAAGCAGACAGTCACCTGGCCGGGCCGGCCTGGCCTGACTGTGCATACTCGATTCACCCTTAGACAGGGTAAGCGGGAAAAGAGTCGAGTGGGTAGGTTTCGGATCATGCCTGCGCCTGGCCGCCGCCCTCGAAGGAGCTGTTTCGCCCATCGAGCTTTGATGACAGTGAGATGTGCCCTGCGCACCCTCCCTCACCAGCCCGCAGCCGGACAATCGCTGCAAGGCAGATGGCTGTATCGATCCAGCAATTGCCTTGGCTTGGCTTGGATGGCCTACTCAGATGGATGGGGCGAGAGGGCTAGACATGGAGTGTGGCATGCAGAACACCAAGAGAACGGAGCAAGAGCTCTGGACGCCAATTGCCCCACAGACGAGCCCAATCCAGGTCGCTGGGGGTCTTGGGGCGTCTCGAGGGGCTGAAAGCTGGGTAAGAGCTGGACCAAAGCTGTCAATGCCAAGCTCCCCATTGGCTCGCGCCTTCCATCTCACCCACGAGAGTGGGTTCATGTGGGCTGCACCGGGGACTGGGTAGGCAAGTACCACCTACACAGGCCATGTACTATCTGTGTAGGGCAGGCTGTTACCACCTACCAGTGTCCATGCGGCTAGCTGCCCACGCCTTGGCTCTGCTCTGTGCTTCAGTCCAGTCCATGCTGCTGATTGCTTGACTGCTGCTCATGTGTCGGCCCAGAGCCTTTCAGACGGCCACCGAGCTTGGGTCTCGGACGTGGTGTCGGGGTGTGTGTCGATGGGCGGCTGGATGTGAGGGTCTGGGCTCCCCTCCTCCTCCCGATATGTCCATCCTTCTCGTTCGTCTGGTTCCTGATTGCATGCTACCTACCCAGCATAACATAACCATATTGCTTGTCCCACGGTTCCTTGCTGCATGCGTGCTGCCGCCGAACTGCCCATTGCCGCCCATGACTTCGAGTCCTCTCGTCTGGAACAGCTTCCGCCTGGCGTAGGTTCGCCACTCGCTGGACCCGAGCAGAGCACATGCCGGAAACTCTCTCCGCTGGATCTTGCCGGCCTCGATCATCGGCTATTGGGACAGCTCCTCGTGCTTGAGCTCGGGGCAAGATCTGCTCGACCTACACAAACCTTCTTCCCATGACTTGGTCCGGCCCACCTTGCCGCCGCAAGCTTACCATAAATCATCATTATCTCTGCTACCACCTGCTGCCATCCATCCGTACCTTTCCTACTACCTCTTGCTGCTGCTGCTACCTTCGTCTCGTCTCCTCCCCCCAGGCCAAGTAGTTTCCGCCTGTCGGGTTACTCATCTCCATACCTGCCGCAAAACTAGTCACCACATAACAAGACCTACCTGCCACCCGCCCGCAAGCGATTTTCTTCATCACGCAACAAGCGGAGAGCAGGCTTCCTTTGCTACAACCTCTACCTCTGCCTACTTACCTCCTTCGCTAGTACCTACAGTGCCGGCTACCTTCTGTTCTGAGGTAGCTCTGTGCTCCCAGCCGGTACTGCTTACCTTACTTACTTACCTACCTAGTCGAGAGCCTGCGTTCCTCCCTCCTGTCGTTCGTCTGAGGCTTGCAACACACTTCCGCCACCACTTCAAACCCTCGAGTCAATGCGCTTGTTTCGTGCGTCATCTTCTTCCGACAACATCAACTTATCTGCCTCCTTTTCCCCCTAGCCTCACCGTCTGCTTCCGGGGTCGTCTTGCTCTGTGCAATGCGCAGTTGCCACGCCACAGCGCAGCCTCGCATCATTAACTAAATCACCACCACCCACTATCAATCGCCTTATCGCAGCACCAACTGCCCTCAATCGCCCACCCCATCCCCGCTCGCTCGCTCGCGATAGCGCTGGTGGGGTCAAGATGCCGCCTCGGTCGTCTTTGACGTCGTCCTTTTCCATTACAGACTCCAACAATGAAGTTGTCTGTCCATTGCGAAACCAGGATGGCTCCAGCTGCAGGAAAAGATGTGTTGGCGTAAGTCCTTTCCCGCTACTTCAATCCATCCAAGGCGCAAGCGCCAATCCGCTTTGCGCAATTCCTCCCTCTTCATTGCCATCATACCTTCCCTCAATGAACTGGCTTCGACCAATTGTATTATGCTTTCTTTGCAAATATTTTGGAAAGGAACGGATCACAAGTGGGCTTCGAATTGAATCGTCTAACTTTTTTCGCGACTCAGGAAAAACGCTATCGTTCCATGCAGGAACACATCCGCCGTACTCATGCTGCGCACTACATCTCCAAGCTCCCAGCTACGGAAGAGAGCTTTCTTCTCATGACCAGTACACCCCCCTCGGATCGCCGACTACCAGAGAGCCCAGTATCAGCCTCAAAAAGTTTGTGCTCTTCCCTGCCGTAAGCTGACCTGTCGACTAACCAGCCATCCAGGCTTTCATGACCGCCTGTCCCTCCACCCTGACGACATGAGCAATCCTCCAACACCACGCCTTTTTGATGATTCAATTGGCAACCCTCTACTCGGCGCTCAGAATGCAGCTGCAGCGTTGGCAGAGCTTCATGGGGTCAAATCAGAAAGGGATATAAACGACGTGGTAAGACAGCACTGTGTTCATTTCCTTTCCTGATTCCTTCCGTTCAATATGCTAACATGAATCATCGCTCAGGATCACATGTATGACCATGACGCCCGGCGCTATCCTCGCAGCTCCATAGAATTGCCTCCTTTGAACCTACCAAATGATATCACAAGCGATCCGTCTAAGCGACCACGCGATATTCTTCCGTCTTTGCTCGCCAACTCTCCACCTGGCCGTTCCTCCACATTGCCTCCATTACAACGTCCGTCTGGCCCTCACCGATTGAAGAAATCAGGCGTATCCAAGAAACATCGGCCCGGCCATGGCAAGAAAGAATCCCGAGGATCGGCAGCAGATTGGTTGCGCCGAATTCAAAACGAAGAGCGACGACCAGGCAATGATAGGAAGGCACTCTCTGCCGAGCCATCAGCGGATTATGGCAAGCGATGGGAAGATCTCATTGACGCTGCTGATCAAGCTGCTTCCATGGCCGGCGACATTGATGAGGACCGCACACCGGTATTACTCTCTCCGGCCGATCGCATCATATGCTTTGGCGCTGACGATAAGTTTCAGGGTCCTCATTCACCGATTTCCATTCATCGGTCGTCTTTGCCACCCTTCACTCATCCGCAATTGCACACAGGAAACTACCAAGCCTCGCCATTGCAGCAAGCCTTGACACCCCCTTCCAACAATCAAGACTCAATTGACCCGTTCCCCTCTGTGGAGAGTGGGGAGAGTGGGGATACGTTCCACATGGACTCCCGTGGCCTGTCCGACTCTTCCCCGACCTACTCTTCCCAGAACATCCAGATTTATTGTGCGGCCTGTCAGGGGGTATCTAGACTCCGAAACTCGTATGCATGTACGGAATGTATATGCGGGCTGTGCCCCACCTGCGTTGAGGTCCTCATGTCGGAACACGGAGCGCGGAGGAAGTGCCCACGCTGTGCTACCATCGGCGGCCGGTTCAAGCCTTTCCAGCTCGACATCAGATAAGAGTTCTGAGAAGACTCACATACATTCGTTCTCGGGGTTACCAGGCGCCTGGCGCTCCCAGTACGGCCATCACGTATCACGACTTTGCTTTCTCTACATTCCTCGTCTCTTCCCCGACTTTTCCTGCTTGCTTGGCTTCTGTGTCTGATTTTCCTTCTTGATTTAACTTATAGGCGTTTCGTGAATTGCTATGCTGTGGGAAAGACTGATGAGCTTTCCTACTTTCTTTTTTACACCAAATTTCTTTTATGGGTCAACACGGATGGCGTTTCATATCTTGGTACGGTGGTATCTCTTATCCCTTCCCTTTTGGATATCCCTCTTTTGGACAGTACGTTTTTGGGTATTGGTGGCAGGCTGAATTTGCGGCACCTAGATGAAAAGACACCATTCTTTTTGTGCCAGTTTTATACCACGCGGTATATCAATCATTACTACTATACAGCATGTGTAGATTCGAGATGAACAGGACTCTCGTCATGAATATGAAAAAGAATTAAACATCCTTTACAGTCCCTGAGCCAGTGAAGCAAGATACGCATGGTACGTCAACATAAGTAAATTCATTAAACAGGAGAGCCTATTTCTTGGCCTCCTTTTCCTTTTTGAGTAAAATATCCCGGACTGCTGCTCTTTGATTTCGACTTCCTCCAAGTTTAGGTCCTCTGAGAACATCCTCCGAGCCTGGCTTCGCTGCCTGGGTAGGCTTCTTTTTCCTCTGTTGCTGTTGTTGCCGTCTCCGAGCCACGTCGTCCAAGAATTGCCGGCGAAACTCTTCAGCGAGACGCTCGTCTGCCTCGCCATCGGCTGCAGGGCTCGGAGCTGACACTTCGGGAACGTCGTAAACACCAACTAGAAGGAAAGGGGTCATGTCAGTGAACAAATCAATGCGTGCGTAGTGGGCACTGGAAGGGCACTCACGTCTATTCTCGCTGAGGAACTCCTCGACCAGCTTGTCGCGCTTGATGTCGTCGCTTCCGCGGCGCTTGCGCGGGCGCCAAGGTTTGCCGTCGCGGCCGAGGCGCTGCCGCTTCGACTCGCGACCGCCGGACTTGTCGTCTCCCGTGGCGGGGATGGGGTGGCTGGCGAGGTCGACCTCCACCAGCTTGCCTTGCATGACTGGCTGTCCAGGGGCCTGGTGTGCGGAGGAGGAGCGCGATGGGTCGTCGGCGGTGTCGTCTCCGTCTTGCGGGGGGTGATTGTTGGGGGCTGGGGGTGCGCGCTCGGCGGCTCGACTAGATAGGCGGGATTCTATGTATTGATTCCTGAATGATTAGTATTGATGAGGGTCGCTGGGGTTTGGAGTTCCTTCCCGGATCGCCGTGTGGGGGTGGGGGATCGTTTGGGATCTGGCGACGAGGCGCGCGCGGGGAGGGGCCAAGGTGGGAGGGCGGGACGTACATGTGCTTGTCGTCGATGTCGGAGACGAGCCCGGTCTGCTGCGTGAAGCGGTTGGCCATGCCGATTTGCGCGGGGGCTTCATCGTCGTCGCCGTGCCTGGGGACGAGGGCTCGCTCGTCCGACGGGGCGGGATCGGTGGTCGTCGCATGATGGGAGCGGGTGCTGAAGCCCACGCCCTGTAGGCGGCCGCGACGGGCGGACCGGTGGCGGAGGGCTGCTGCGACGCTGCTGGAGGCTTGCGGTGTGGTCTCCTCGGAGTCGTCCCGGCCAAAGAAGTCTGATGCGACGGCGCGGGGCTCGTTGGCGCTCGCGCTGGGGATCTGGGCGGCGCGCCGATCGCTCTCGTCGTCCTCGTCGTCGGCTCGCGATCTGTAGACTTTGCGCTTCTTGCTTGGGCGGAATCGGATTGTGTCGAGGGGTTGTGAGTCTGTCGCCTCGCTGGCCATGATGGCGACGAGAGGTTTCAAGAACGAAAATGGGGGGGTTTGGGAAATGTGACGTGTCAGGAATAGAACCTTATGCGCATGCGAGAAATGCGGCGGCAGAGACTCGAGATGTTGTTGGAGGCCGTGATGACTAAGCTAGTACGTTGTAGTGTATTGTCCCAACATCGCGCTTTCAGAGATGTCGGGGACATCAGATATTCTTCAATACGGATTTATTCCCTTAGCCTTATCCTGGGAAAATATTGCTGGCACAAGTTTCTCACCTGAAACTTCTCTCCAGTTACACAATACCCCGTTCCTATTCCACCATTGGGTCAACCAACAAGCTATCGTTATTACATCACTTGTGTGCTCGCCGAAGTCACTCAACGTCATCAGAAAATACCAGCGCATATATCAATATGTCAGAGCGAGTAAGATTATATTTTCCACGATATTAAGATATATCTACCGGGTAATTTTATTTCCTAACATTAAAAACTTCCTCCCAAAGATTCGCTTTGTTGCGCATGGTGGGATCGTCCAAGGTATGTAGGGTATCTACGAATCAACCCCCACCAGTCCGTGGTTCGGGGAGTTACTGATAATATGTGTTGCCACTGACTTTGTCTGTGCTAGGCGTGGGCTTTCGGTATGTCTGAGGAGTTTGGTTGCTTCCATTTATCCGCATTGAAGACGTCGGTGGCCATCTTGGCGCGACTTCTAACCTCTTTCTTCTATTCAGTTATTTCACCCAGAAGCGAGCCCGGGAATATGGCGTAACGGGATGGTGCCGGAACACGGATGACAACAAGGTAAGGCCCTAGAAGTTCCGCGAAGCAGGCAGGCGGCTAATACTCCGCCAAAGGTTGAGGGCGAAGCACAGGGTTCCGTCGATGCGATGAAGCAGTTCCTTCAGGCCGTAGACAAGGGCCCGAGGCATGCACATGTCGTCAAGCTGGACAAGGAGGGTCGTGATCTTGTTGAAGATGAGTCGGCTTTCGAAATTCGCCATTAGTTTAGGACTCAACAGGAACCCACAAGGTGGCGCGCCTATTCGGCTTTGTGATGTAGAGCGAAGCCCGGCGAAAATGTGAACACCTAGCTACTCGATTTCCTATAAAATAGCAAAAGACCGGCCGCTCTCAGAATCCTCGGCCCCGTCGCTTGATAACAGGCTTCTTCACGGCGCCCTGTGTGACGAACTTCTTGCCAGTTATTGTCGCCTTCTTCTTGGTCGTTTTTTCAACTTCAGCTTGTTTCCGATCTTCCTCTCGTTGTCTGTCTTCCTCCATCTTGGCCTCGATCTCCATCTTCCGGTTGAACTCGGTCTCCGTGATACGTTTGTCTCGGGATGAGAAGCCCTTTTCTTTGATCGAGTAGAATACTCCTCCTAGGTCTGCAAGCCAGTGCGGATCAACCGCTGTGACGGTTGAGACGTACACCTTAGAGGTGAGGATAAGCTCGTGATAGACGATGTAGTCAGGCGGGTGACCAGCGTACAAGGCGCTGGTCGGATGGAGCTGAACTCCGAGGTTGGTGCGCAGGTTGATGTATTCTCCAGATCCCTTGTACTTGGCTGCCTGGTGGTAGTATCCGGAGCAGATACACTTTCGGATCAGATCCCAGTCCATGCCGCAGCTGATTAGCTGCATTTTTTGCATCTTCACGATATCCATGAGCTGCTCCCTGATCTCTTTCGCTCTTCTGAGGGACTTTGGATGAAGGAAGTGCCGGACACACCAGCCATCGGAGTACCCGTTGGACTTCCAGGCCGAGTACACTTGGAGATACGTCAAGTGGTCCGACTCGTGGACCCAGAACTTTTCCCTTTGGGCATCTGCCTCGTCCTGTCTTTCCTTGGGTCTGTAGAACACGTTGGGAACAGACAGCATGGAGACAATGGTGATCATCTCCTCGCTGCACCCGTACTCTTCCGCGGTGATCAGAAGCTTTGAAAGCGAAGGGTCCATTGGGAAAGCACTCATTTTGTGCCCCAGAGGCGTCAGGCCTCCTAGATTGTCAAGCGCTCCGAGAGCCCAGAGGTCAAACATGGAAGTTAAAATAGTGTCTTGGGGGGGAGGGTCCATGAAATCAAAGTCCAGGAGATCCTTCACGCCTAGAGATTTGAGCATGAGGACGGTGTTGGCGAGGTTGGTCCGCTGGATTTCGGGAATCGTTTGTAGATACAACTCCTCCTTGAAGGCCTTCTCGGTAAAAAGTCTGAAGGCCTTACCGGGTCCAGTTCTTCCTGCACGACCAGATCGCTGCGATGCGTTGGCTTGCGAAATGGGGGTAATCTGAAGAGTGTCCATGCCCATTTTGGGGTTGTAGACCTTCATTTTAGAATACCCAGCGTCAACGACATACTTGATTCCATCGACTGTTAAACTTGTCTCAGCAATATTCGTGGCGACGATGCACTTGCGGACTCCTGGCGCGGCTCTGTCGAAGATCTTGGCCTGCAAATCCGCTGGCATTTGACTGTAGATTGGCAGAATGCTCAATTTTGGTGGGTCATTGAGCGCGTCGAGCCTCTTCTGCACGAGCTCACAAGTGATTTCAATATCTTCCTGGCCAGTCATGAAAACGAGGATATCACCTTGATCCATAGACACGTGGATAGCAAGAACTTGCTGAACGGCTTGGTCGACGTAATCTTCCACAGGCGAGCGATGGAACATGACATCGACAGGAAATGTTCGGCCTGGAATAGTGAACTCCGGTGCCCCTCCAAAGAATTCGGAGAAGCGCTTCGCATTCATAGTTGCGGATGTCACTATGAGTTTGATATCGCGTCTCCGTTGGAGGATTTTCTTGAACAGCCCCATTAGGATGTCGGTATTCAGCGCACGTTCGTGAGCCTCGTCCATGATGATACATGAATATTTGTCCAAGTCAGGTTCATTGAGGGATTCTCTCAGCAGCACACCATCTGTCATGTACTTGACTACCGTCTCCTTGCTCGTACAATCTTCGAATCGGATGGCATAGCCTACCGTGCTTCCCAGGGGAACCTCCATCTCTTCTGCGACACGCTTGGCGACACTCATTGCTGCGACTCGACGAGGTTGCGTACAGCCAATCATGCCTGTCTTCCCATACCCATCCTCCATCAAAAACTGCGTCAGCTGGGTCGTCTTGCCAGAACCCGTCTCGCCAATAACGATGGTGACTTGGTTTTCCCGAATAACGCGCAGCAGATCCTCGCGAACAGCAAATGCGGGAAGGTATTCACGCTGTTCTCGTAGCGTCTTGCTCTGGCTGAAATTGCTCGCACCCTCCCCTTTCTTCATGTGTTCGCTAAACTTGTTGCCCTTTCGATCTTCCTTGACCGTATCTTCCTCGCCAGCGATGGGGAGAGCGCTGTCTCCATCTTCCTCCTTGGCCCCTAGGATATTGCCAAGCACGGTACCAGCCATACTCGTAGCCTCCTGGGCCTGTCTCTGCCTCTCTCGTTGTTGACGTGCCTCTTTGACTACCTTGCTACCCTTCCTGCTGAAGATCGCCATATCGCTCTGGTAGTCCCTGACGGCCGGAATTGGTTCGACCTGCTTGGTGAAGATTGTCCGTCCATCAAGGAAGGGCGGTCGCAAGTCGTGAGTGAGCAGATGGACACGGGTAGCCTCCTGATCATCGAAATCACTGGCCATGTCCCTGCGCTGGGCCACACCCGATACTAGCATTCGGTTGGTTTCCCAAGCGTCATTTTCCCTTTGCCTTTCTTGTCTTCGCGCGTCGTAGCGGCTTGCCATCTTCTCCGCCTTTGCCGACTCGACTTGTTGATTCTCCCATGCTGACATTTCATAGGATGCAAAGGGGTTATGTGTATCGTCGCCGAATACATGGCCACCAAACTCATCTGCGCCGTACCAGTCACGATCTAAGGCTTTGGCGTCCTCATCGGTCGGTCCCAGACCATCCTGGTCTCGAGGTGGCGGTGTCCCGGGATATTGCGACTGACCACGGGGTGTCGAAGCTCGCCAGCCATTCTGGAACTTGGGCGGCGGTCGCGAGGAGTCAACCCGCCTCCGCTTCGGATTAAATCCTTGGTATTCTCTGTCTTCCCCCATTTTCTGGCCGATTGTCAGTCCCCCAGCAGGTGATTCTTGTTCCTGGGAGGCAAAGGGGATAGCAGCTGTCAATCCATGTACTATAAACAAATAAACTGGGACGAGGTTTTGCCGACAACTTGCGACCGATAAGACGATAAGTTATCGATAAACCCCACTTCCAAAAATTTTGGGCGCATACCGCCGTAGTAAATAATGTGGTGATGAAGTAAAAAAAAAAAAAAACAGTGCTCAAGTTACGGTGGCATTTCCCAATAAACCTGCCTTGTCTGCAGGTCATATTTGGATAGCCATGACTTCTATGATCACTGCGGCCCAATGGGTCCCTCGTGGATTTGCGGCGCCTTTCCCTGAAAAGTACAAGTTTGATGAAGCCGAGTTCGAGAGAATCGCAGAGCTTGCGAAGTTGCAGCTTGATGACGCCGAGGAGGACCTGAAGGAGGCGCAAGAAAAGAGCGGTGAAAAGGAGGATGAAAAAGACGAAGAAGATGGAATGCAGGTCGATGATGGCAAGCCATCCGAGAAAATCGAGTGGGTGCTGCAACTTTGGTCGAGAAATCGCAAACTTCACGGATGCTAACTGCGAATTGGGTGTAGCTTGAATGACGATGACCTCAAGGAGTATAACCTTGATAACTACGATGATGAAGACGACGGCCCTGTTGGAAAAGGCGAGCCTCTATCTATGTTTGGAAACGTCAAGAACCTGGCCTACTACGAGTCAAATGAGGACGATCCCTACATCACCCTAAAGGGCGAGGAGGACGAGGATGAAGAAGGTGACGACCTCCAGATTCTCGCTACGGATAACCTTCTTCTGGCTGCTAAGGTTGAGGACGAGCTGGCACACCTCGAGGTCTATGTCTATGAGGATGCGGCAGACAATCTCTACGTGCACCACGACATTATGCTGCCCGCAATCCCATTGGCTGTGGAATGGTTGGACCTGCCCGTCAACAAGCCCGGCACGGACAAGGACTCGCGAGGGAACTTTGTCGCCATTGGCACAATGGACCCCGACATTGAGATCTGGGATCTGGACACGATTGATTGCATGTATCCCAACGCCATTCTAGGCCAGAAGAAGACCGCAGGCGGCGAGAAGCCCAAAAAGAAGAAGAAGAAGGCCAACCGGGCCAACGATGAGTATCACGTCGACGCTGTTCTATCGCTTGCCGCCAACAGGCAACATCGAAACCTTCTTGCATCTGCCTCGGCCGACAAGACGGTGAAACTCTGGGATCTAAATACGGCTACATGCGCCAAATCCTACTCCTACCACACGGACAAGGTCTGCTCTCTGGCTTGGCACACCTCGGAACCGACAGTCCTCCTCAGCGGTAGTTACGACCGTACGGTCATCGCCGCGGATATGAGAGCCCCGGACGCCAAGGCCCCTCGATGGGGAGTTGAGAGCGACGTTGAGAATGTGCGATGGGATCCTCATGACCAGAACTACTTTTACGTCTCGACGGAGAACGGCATGATCCATTACCACGATGTGCGCAACGCCCCTGCTACCCCGGAAGCTACGAAATCGATCTGGTCGCTCCAGGCCCACGATGAATCAATCTCCTCGTTTGATATCAACCCATCCGTGCCTGGTTTCATTGCAACGGGATCCTCGGATCGAACCGTCAAGCTATGGAATATCCAGGCCAGCGGTCCTTCTATGGTTGTCTCACGCAACCTGGACGTGGGTAAGGTCTTTGCTACCACCTTTGCGCCCGACCCTGAGGTGGCGTTCAGGCTCGCCGTGGCAGGAAGTCACGGAAGCATGCACGTATGGGACACCAGCACCAATGCGGCAGTCAGACAGGCGTTCGCAAACAAGGTGCCGGAGAAGAAGAGCGACAAGGATGTGGAGGATCGATTGATCGGGGTGGATGCGGACGAGAGCAGCAGCGACAGCGAGGAGGGAGGTGACGATGACGGGGACAGTGATGATAATGAAGAGGCGGACGGACACTCAATGGACGAAGATTAAAGCAGTCTGTCACAAAAAATCAAGCCAAATAACACCGTTTAACCCAATTAGAATACATAGAACTGAGCGATTGGAGTGAAGATGACAAGGATTTCCTTGCTCTCAATGGAGAAAAAGTACATATTGCATATTCCTCGGACTTTAGCTTGCTCACCATTTCTCACTCTCCATGGATATGCGTTTCACTTTGGGGCTAGATCCCGGATGTCAGCAAGGATGTCGATTGCGGGATCCTTATGGTTCTTTTACTTTGCGGGAGGCACGGACGAGGAGTTTTCGCGATCGTCAAGCGCGCGATCTCGGTCTCCTCACGAACTTGCCGCCCAGGAGGCGTGGACAAGGACGTCGACGAGAAAAAAACGAAGCATGCACTATTTTGACTTATCCAGCGTGTCGCTCGCTAGCGAAACTCGAAACGACCGAGATGCGCGC
This sequence comes from Clonostachys byssicola, assembly GCA_902006505.2. Classification (NCBI taxonomy): domain Eukaryota; kingdom Fungi; phylum Ascomycota; class Sordariomycetes; order Hypocreales; family Bionectriaceae; genus Clonostachys; species Clonostachys byssicola. The sequence goes on from CABFNO020001240.1 coordinate 1,141,173, forward strand.
CGGCAACCTTCACGCAGGCTTAATTCCAATGATAGCAAAACTTGAAACGTAGGCCCAATCAAGTGCTACTTCATCTTGCCGGGGAACGAGGGCGGAGTTGCATGATAGCCAGGCCCTGCACCTCCTGTGCCAGGGGCAGCAGGCATTATTGGGTTACTAGCGCAGGCACCGCGACAGACGGGCGGTGCCATCATCAGACGCCTGAAACAGAACGGCCTTCAGAACTCGACGGGGACGGCCCAATAGCAGAACGGAACGCAAGCTGCCCGTCGTGGAAGAGGCCCAAAGCGCTCCTCACCCTCCCCCAACCCAGGGAACCTGGCATCGAGGCAATTCCGAGTGGTGCGGTGGGTACGAGCAAATGGGCTCGGCAGTGGGAGAGTCGCCGCCGTGAGCCCAGCCCAATAGACCGGCGCACGTCGCTGCTGGCAATGCAGTGACAGCAGGCAATTTTTCTTTTTTGTCCTGGCCGTTTCGTCATAGGTGTGCAGCAGCTCCAGGGAGACGTGGCAGGCTTCTGCTGGGATGGCTCATCTGAACAGCTCAGCACACGGACCATTGACTCCCGTACGGACATGAAGCCACCGAGATTTGGTGTTCAAGCGTCATGCTGAGAGTCATGTATTCTTTCTTTTTCTTCTTTTCCTTTCTTTGCCAGTATCTTAGGGTGGGAGTAAGGCGCCACGATTTCCACCGGGAAAAAGTACCTGGGCGCTAGCTGGTTGGCTGCCTTTAGTGGTGAGTTGTTGGGGGGCTTTCACAAAGGGCGACGACGGTATTGAATTGTATTGATGGTTAGACGACAATAACGGGCATTCATCGGGAAGCAGGGCCTGACAAAGAAGGCAAATTTGGACTGGCTGCCGTTCCTATTTGTGCATACAGTGGGTGATGCGACAAAGGAGCAACGTGATTCTGCTCCTGCAGGAGGGGCTCATGCGCCCACTGGACGGTGAGGGTGGTGGTAATGTAGCGAACATGGCCGGTGCCGGGTCCAGCAGTTGGTGGCCGAGGGCACTCAAGGCACCTACAAGGCCCCTACAGCTCATATCGGGTCTAGGCGCCTGGCAGTAATATACATGATTCGTAGTAGGCAGGTAAGGATGGATGGACAGGCCATGTGTGCCCATACAACACCCCTGCCGCGCGACTTCAGCGCACTAGAATCTTCGCAGCAGGTCTCTTGTGCTCCCTGGCTGCAGGAGGCAGGCGGGTGCTGTCTGGTGATCTCAGCGCGTTCGGGACGCTCGTGGGATGCTGTGCTTTTTTGTGAAAGGGGCCAGCCCTCTGCAGAGTCATGCAGGTTCCATGGCAGGGTTTCCATGCAGATCAGCGAATGGCTGATCATGCCGCCGCTTAGAGAAACGTTTTGACGCCTGCCCAACAGCACTAGTCATGTGGAGTCGCAAGAGTGGTGACGGCGCGGGAGCAGAAGCAAAGAAAACTGGAAATAGCCGCAACTAGCCAATGGGGGAGGCGGATGCGGCGGGCTAGCACTAGTCAGGGGTTGAGGATGGTGGGCAGGGGGCCCCTTGCCGGGTCCTGCAGGCTTTTTAATGTTTCTGGGGGGAGGGACTGTGCTGTGCCTGGCGGTAATCGCACCATATCATTGCCCGGCATCTCGCCCCAAGGCAAGTGCCAGCCCCGGCCGTCTCTTCGCTACCCTTTTTCTCCCCCGTCCGATCTTCACGCTCCCTCAGGAAGGCTGTCGAGCTCAAGCAATTTTTGCTTTCTTCTTCATCACCCAGAGCGCTGGTTCACGTTCGTCTCTCTCTCCTTGAACGGATTGTGTGCCAAACACCGTTGCGCTTCCCTCCGTTCATTTCATTGTCGCAGGGCTCGATCAGAGATCGTCTGCACCTGTCTCACAGCTAACCCAACCGTCCGGACACGGCTCTTGTTCTCCCAAAAAAAACGAATCGAAGCATTCCTGAGGACCCTCCTCGAAGCTGCCGTTAAGATCGCAAGCGATTTGCCTTCTAGCCCACCGCCAAACAATCTGTGTATCAGATTCCGCGCAGCTTGTACTCCCAGGAACCCGGCTTGACTGCCATTTAAGTGCTCTGAAGTGTGGCAAACCTTCTCTCCCGTCACTCAACCCTCACCGTTGTGCGACGGATCTGTTCACGGGCCACTCCATTTGCCGTCCCGCAAACAGTAAAGACAAGCCTCTTCGCACTAAATCAGTCTGCGTCTGACTTACTCTCTTCGACATCACGTCGACGGGACTGGACTCCACCGCCATCAGTCTGAACTATCGCCAACACCAAGCACAGCATCGCCTCGTGCTTTGAGTTCTCAGCTGGAACAGGTTCCAGGTCAAGAAGCCAAACTACTCCTTTGTACTAGGATTCAGTTTGCCTCGACTGTCAATCAGTTGAAGGAGTCATACACGACCTTTTCCTCGTCAGTGTGTGTTCTGCTTGACGACTTCGTCCGTTTTCAGTCAGCCAGCCGTTTTGGCCGTTTTTCTTCAACGGCTTCAACCGGTAGCCATTCGTTGCACTTACTGCTTCTCTCTCTTTTTTCATTACTCATTCTTTTCTTTCTGGCCAACATACACCGCTGCGTGTGTGTGTGTTCCGTCTCTCGCACTTTTTTGCCCGCTTTCTAGCGCTCCCACCGCGTCCCCGCAGCGAGCCCAGATAACTCGGTAGCTACCTTCCGACTTCATCTTGGATGTAACCTCCAAGCACGTTGTTATCGAGTCACACTACACCTGCACTCGCCCTCACTGCTACGTCAACTAGCCCATCAACGACAACCTTTCTCGTGCCTCTGTAACGTGTCCCAACTTGGGCGCTTGTGGATCTTGAGGACTCACATTAACCTTTTGTTCTGAGATTCATTGCACCCACACACACAACAACGCCCACCTGATTTGGTTCAGGCTACCCCAAAGTCACAGGGACATACTCCAAATCGGGAAATCGGAAGTCCTCGTGCGTGCGATTATTTATCTAAGAAGCCTTGCTTTATCTTGCCCTTGGCTAGATATCGTTTCTCAGTTTCCTCGACACCGACCAATTTCCGGGCCTTCAAGATGTCTCTCGCAAGAGCGTTCACCACCCGAAGGGTGAAGAACTCTAACGATCCAGTTGAAAGCGTGAAGCGCAGCAATACCCTTCACAAAGCGTCTTCACACTCGGTACTTCGCAGCCAAATCTCAGGCCCTGTCCAGCTCGTTCATACAACCAACATGCTCTCGTATAATGCCCCAGATATTCTCCGTCGGCCATCAGCAAGTGACTCTGTTTCAACGCGAAGTGAAGATGATTACGATTCGGCAACGACAATGAGCACGCCCTCGAGCACGCCACCAACCAGCCCTGATACCGACAAGGACTCTTACAGCCCGCAGCCTAACCATCTCTCTTCGTACTTTGTTGCCCCATCGAGCCATACGATAACATCTAGCGAGCTGCCACCGGCTATTCCTAAGCGGTCACCTTCACACACCAAGCAGGGCTCATATGAGGCTGTCGCCCGTAAGCAATCAGTCCGACGCACATCTGAACAATCCGAACAATCCTTCTCTACCAAAGGAAGCGTGAGTTTCTCAAGGCCGTCGTCCATCTCCACGCGAGCATCAACCACATCCTACGGTTCTAGCACGCATCAGACGAAGCTTTACGCACCCCCGCCTATGCCCTCTTCGGCCCCTGCGTTTGATCTGCCCATTCAGCATCCTCCCGCCCGGACCGATTCAATTAGGAAACACAAGGTAGTCCCGTCTGATTCGTCAACGCACGTCATCCCAGCTCGGTCAGACTCGATGCGGAAACATAAGGAGTATCGACCAGAGCCACCAAGTCAGCACTCTTCCCAAAAGTCTGCATCTAGTCCTTTTGGCAGTGAACTGGCTCAGGTTTCCGAGTTGGCAGAGGAATTTGGCGCTCATTGCAGAATGGATATCGTCTACGAGGATGATCAGTACCTCATGAGCCGAGGCCTGGCAAGGATGACGGCCGACGACTATCTGAATGAGATTCATAGTCTCATAGCCACTTTCTTCCCAGAACCTGCAGCCCCAACCCCAATGACCACCACGTGGATATGAGCCAAAAATGAGTCACGTCTTATTTCGCCCTCAGCGGCGCCATCTTGAATACTGGAGTTTACGTATATAAAACGAGCGAGAGACTGGTTCCGCTCACATACCCCGAGCAGCACACCGCACTACACATATATCATCAATCACGATTGGTCTTTCATTAATATTTGATCGGCACCTAGCTATAGTCAAACTTTTCACTTTCACTTTTCTTTTTTCTTTTTCTTCGGGGGAAATACCAGAACAACGTAGCACTCATTGAGATGAGAGGCGTTTTGTTCAATACAGGATCATTTATCGGATGGAGGGTTATTTTATGATGCGAATGCTTTCAAATAGTCGTCCACGAATCAGATATGTCCTTCACTATTACAACCATGAACTCGTTCTCAAATGTGACATGTAGATGATGCGACCATGGGGTCTTGGAGTAATTAGGAAAATGAGGTGCTAACCAACTTGGCATTTGTAAGTGCCATGAATCTCACTCACGCGGGTTATAGAATTCCCCACATGGCTATATCCATGCACCTTGAGCGATCGCGTTATGGAAAGTACTTTGGAAAGGAAAGCGTTCAGATAGGCGAAAGCTATCTGGGCATGCGCTTGGCAACCGCTGGGTAGATACTTGCAGATGTTGGGGTAGAAGCAATGGGGCAAGTGGTGCAAACCTGTGTGTTGCACCTCGACAACGCGCAATCTACTTCGACCAGAGCCATGCAACATCAAGATACCGTGGATTCATTTCTCTAGTATTAGTCGATGGAGGTATCTTGCTATTCTAAATATTCTTAGCACACAGGTGGTTGCAGAGGGATATAGTCTTGATTCCCTCAGGGCGATATAAACCGAGCCTCTCTTATGTGTACATGACCTGTTTCTGACAGGTTTAAGCTATCCAACCGGTCCCATGAATCGATAAAATAATAGATTAAAACAATGTGTAAAGAAAAGAGAACAAGGGTGGCCCAATCCGCCCCGGTATTTCATGGGTGAAGCGTAAAGAAAGTAGTCATAAGCTTATCATCGTCCGCCTAGAGGCTCTATCGATTTAACAAGATCGGTGATTGTGACGATCTCGTATCCCTGGCGCTTCAGTTCTGGCAGGACTATACGGAGCATCGGTGCTGTCCATTCTCTCCGATCGTGGCAGATGATGATGGCGCCGGGGTGCGCCATGCTCAGGATATGGCGAGCATTGAGCTTGGGATAGGGGAGCTGGGGGTCGTGGGGGTAGATGCTGCCGAGGACGATGCGGAACCCTCTGTTCCCGAGGAGGTCGCGCATGCGGCGGTTGAAGAAGCCGGACCCGGGGCGGAAGTAGTTGTTCGGCAGGATCATGTCCTCGGCGGTGTAGACCTCGGTCAGCTTGTCCTTGACCTCGTTGGCCTGCTTCTCGAGGTCGGCGTTGGTGAGCGACTTGGAGGGCTCGTCGCGCATGGCGTGGTTGGCGAGCTCGTGGCCGCTGCGGATCATCTTGCGCAGGATGTCGTGGCGCCCGTCGGCCTGGACGCCAATGACGAAGAAGGTGGCGTGGGCATCGTTCTCGCGGAGGACCTGCAGAATGTCGTCGGAATCGGAGGACGGGGCGTCGTCGATGGAGAGCGCGATGATCTTCTGGGTGGTGGAGACCTCGAAGAGGACGTCGGGGAACTTGTGGCGGAGGTAGCTGATGAGGTATGGCGGCGGCTTGTAGATGCACCAGATGGCGTAGAAGGGGAACAGGACTAGGAAGATGAGTAGCAGCAGGACCAGCTGGGTGGCCATGCGATTGCGGCGGACCCGTCGCCTGATCTTCGCAGGCCAACGGAAGAGGTGAAGTCGGGGCATCAGGGACAGTGCTGAACCGTCGGCATGTGGGATCTCGTGGGGAGACGAGGATCGTGTGACGGGATTAAAGCAGGCTCATGTTCCGTTGAGTAAGCCCGCGCAGATAGGAACTGAGCAGAGGTGTGGCAAAGGTAGAGCCTGCCTGATATGGAAGGTCTACTCGATGGGCTGCGACTCTGATGGAATGCGAGATGGAGAGTCCTGATCCAAGGGAATCAATTGACCAGAACGAACCTACCGCAGTAGGTATTTTCCTCCCCCTGCCGGTGGCAGTTTCTCTAACGTGTGGTCGAACTGTAACGTCCATGTGGAGCAACCTCGATCCAGGGGGAAAGACTAATTAAGGACTATCACGTAGGTCATTGGACAGAAATAGTCGCCTACGTGATTGCCAGACCGGACGAGATCCACTATTGGGGCTGGTGAAAGGTGGCTTGTGAATGGGCTATTTTGGCGCCAAATCTACCCGCGATTGTCGCCGCCGCACCCGTGACGGTTGAATGGCTAAGCGCGATGCCGCAGGGGATTCGGATCTCCCCTCCCACTGGCCCTACCGAACGAAAGGATGGTCCAAGTTCCCGCGATCATATCGAGCTTCTTTCGTACGAAATCTCCAGCACCCAATGATAGCATGGTATCTTGATGTCGATGCTCGAGGACTTCATAGGTCCGCAAAGAGGCCGGCATCAGAACACCTCAGAAGCGATTCTAAAAATGAATTAGCCAACAGTCACGGTTGTTTGGTCACACGGCCTTTGCAGCAGGATTCTGCAAGATAAAGAAACCCCAGAATCCATTAAGCGACGTTAGGTTTTCTCCGGTCTGATTTGCGCGATCAGAGCCGGAGCTATGAACAGTAACGGACTTCAGCGATATGCTGGTGAGAAATTAGGACGAAATATCCCGGTCGATGCCACAGCTGGCTACCAGGGCTGCTTGCACGGCCACACTTCTTGCTCCCAAACGTCAGCCTTCCGTAACATAATTGGCAGCCTCTGGTGGCGCCACAGCCAGAGTGCACCGGATATGGCGGTCAGCCACCTTTGTGACCTTGCTGGCAGCCACACCTTCCCTCAGCCTGGTATAACGAAGATCTCGCAACCCCAAACACCTGAAGCAAATAAATAGCCCACACGCTCCCGCATCATGTTTCCCTTTCGGTTTCTGGATCATGGCTCAGAAAGGACCTTGAGGTTCAAATCAAATCACTTCTTGCTGTTGAATCAGAACTTCGCCTAATACTCTTACAGCCAACATGACGACCCTCCTTGAGCGTGTTCAACAAGCCCGCGCTCGCGAGGCTGCCCAGGCCGGCAGTCCTCCCTCAGAGTCGCAGCCCTCACGGCTACCTTACTCGTCGTGGCTGGAACCAGCTCAAGATGGACCTTTCACCAGACAGACATTTCTTGAACGGTGGCTCGCTGATCTCGAGACACCAACCGAGTTGAATCGCAGTCTCGCTGAGAAAAAGCAACAGCACAGTGAACTTTTCCGCTCATTACCGCCAACACACACGATAGAAACTGCCACAGTAGTTCGACGTTGGACCACAGGATGTCTGGTCGAGTCTCCAGACACAGACGAGCTGCTGTGCGTCGGAGCCTTCGCATCAAACAAACCAGAACGGTACGTTGAAAACTTTCTTAAATTGTGATATTCTCTTTTGTCGTTCCTCAAAGTAACACTCCCCATCGAAGCCCCGTGACCACCGCCCTGAGCATATCACTAGATGATGAAGCTTCGAGGGGGGTGAAGTCTCCGGTCAAAGCTCCAGCCTCTTGCCCTCCCAGCGTCAAGGGCAAGCTGTGAGCGGGCTATCGTCAAGGGAACTCTGAAGAAATTGGCCATTTGTGCTGGTAGGAAAAGGGAATGGGTGCCTTTCAACATCGGCATCGTGATTTTTAATGTATGCGCAAGGTTTCTTTGTGTTTTTTCTCTCTTATTTCTTTTTCTTATTTCTTTTCTCTTTCTATCAAGACATTTGTGCTCTTTTTCAACTGTCTATCTCTCTTTTGTGGTTCTTGATTTCTCTTCTCATTTCTTTTTGGCTGCTTGCAGCGCCTCGAAACCCTGCTGTAGATCCTGCTTCAGGTCCTCCAGTCCTTCAACTCCAATGCTGACTCTCAACAAGCGCGGATCCACGTTCGGGTCGGTCATCGACCGCCACTCAATCAGGCTCTCCACGCCGCCCAGGCTTGTCGCGTGGTGGAAGAGCCGCAGCTTGCTGGGCAGCCTCTTTGCGGCGGCTGGGTCCTTGAGCCACACGGCGAAGACGGGGCCCCAGCCGTTGGGCATCTGCCTCCTCAGCCAGCTGCCCTCGTCCGCCGCCTCCGGCTGCAGGCTGGCGTGCTGGACCAGCTCGATCTGCGAGCCCACGACGGAGGCCGGGTCCGCCTTCTCGCCCGCCAGCCAGGAGACGAGCGCCGTGGCCGTGGCGCTCTGGCGCGTGACGCGGAGCTCGAGCGTCCGCAAGGAGCGCATGCCCAGCCAGCCCTCGAGGCTGCCCATGACGGAGCCGAGGACGAGGCGGTCGTCTCTCAGCTGCTTGATCCACTCCTCCTTGCCCGGGCGGACGGCCAGCACGCCGCATAGCATGTCCGAGTGGCCGCCAAAGTACTTGGTCCCGCTGTGCATCACCACGTCGGCGCCAAAGGCAAAGGGGTCCTGCAGGGGAGGCGGCGCGAAGGTGGCATCGACGGTCAGGTAGGCGCCCGCCTTGTGCGCCTTGTCGGCGTAGTACTGCAGATTGCGCGCCTCGCCCGTGGGGTTGAGGGGCGTCTCGACGTGGACGACGTCGCCGGGTCCCAGCTCCGAGGGGTCGCAGTCGAGCGGGAGCTGCTGGAGCCCCGTCAGGCGGGACAGGACCCTGATGACGCCGTGGCAGCCGTGGTAGCCGTCGCCGATGGCGATGCGGCGCGGGTTCAGGTGGACCAGCATGGCGTGGAAGGCGGACAGGCCGGAGCTGTAGGTTAGCGACGGCCCGTTGAGGATGGAGCCGAGGATGGCCTCGACGCGGGTTGCGCTGGGGTTGGTGTCCCGGGAGTAGATGTGGGAGTCCAGGGGAGCCGTGGGCTGTTTTGCGTCGTCCCCAGAGTGAGAATGTCAGCCTCCGTCAAACTCTTATAGCTCATATATCCTGATATCGAGGGCCTGCTCAGGTCAAGAAACCAAGTTTACTTACGTCCGTGTTCACCCACATCTTCAACTGATCCGGGTCATCGTCGTAGCGGAACGTGGTGCTCACATGCATGGCCGGCGCAACGGCGCGGTGGGCGGAGATGTTGTCGTCGGCGTGGACGACCTTTGACGACAACGAGGTCAGCGTCGCGCCGGGCGTCTTGCCAGCCCCGGGCCCGGCCCCGCGTAGCGCCAGCTCGTCCGTTGTCTTCTCGGCCATGGTCTCTGCGTTGGTAATGCCGGGTTTCTCTGGCTCCCTTTCGTTGCAATGATTTCCTAGAAGTTTGGTATCGTGTGTCTTGGCGAAGGCTTCCTTTCCCCAGAATTCTTTAGTTTTTTTTTCTTTCTTCAGCTTTGAATTAGAAGGGTCCGTACTCCCCACCTCTTATATAAAAATACTCACGTAACTCGGGTGGGATTTGGTCTTGGGCTCTCGTGGTAGGCGAAAACGAAGCGGGGCAGCACGCCATTCTGATTTGATCACCGTTGCTAGTCTCCGGCACCGGTGCGGGTGTTGTTCTCACATGATGGAGAATGGTGGTCGATAAGGCGCAATTGACATATTCGTCCCATCAACCATGGGAAAGCCCATTATGTTGTTTCACGTTCATGTTTGGCTGAGGTGGTTCCTTGTTCAGGATACAGCGTTCAAAAACTCTGTTTCTGCGAGCCCCCAAAGGGGTAACTCGCTCATATTCCATTATCATTAGTTATATGTACTAAAAGCACCAGTTGCGTGCTTAGTATCCGTAAATGCTCCAACCCCAAAAAGGCCTGGGTTGATCTCTATCTCATGATAGTCAAAAATGTTTAGTAACGACAGCAAGTCTAACCCAAACCATTCCCAAACGCCAAAAACGAGTGGACGTAACCAATTGAAACGAAAGGCACCGTAATTATTACACCGTATTTCAATTCCAGATGTCGTGAATATCGCCTTTCTTTCATCGCATTTTGTTTGTTGCGGCCGACGCCGTTATGAATCGTCCCGAACTTAGTGGGAGCGGTCGGAGACGGTCACCATGGGCTTGGCCTGGTCGATGCTGCCCAGCTCAGCGCCTTGCCCGCTTTGGGCCCGCTTGCGACTTGGCAGGAATCGTGACATGGAGTTTTGGCCGGTGAGATCCTTGTCCTGGCCCTCGGAGAATTTGGAGAAGAAGCCGCGCTTGCGTGATTGCTGGCTGTGCTGCTGCTGCTGCTGATGGAGCTTCTGATCTTCGAGGCCGACATCCTCGAAAGCCTCCTCGGCAGTAGGGAGGGGACGGTCCGCCTGCGATCGAGGAAAACGGGGATATCGGGTGCAGTCAAGACTGTTTCCTCGCGACGGGGCCTCATTGGGGTTGATGGGCGAGCGGGCAGAGATGTCCTAGAAGGTCAAGGTATGAGCATTCTGGACTGCGACAATCGCAACAATGTGAATGGGGGAGACGAACAAAGGAGCGCCTGTAAGAATCAAATGATTCACGCGAAATTGAGAAGTGCTCGATATCACCGAAGCTGCTCCTAGTATCGGTCGAGTTTCGAGAGAGGAATTTGCGAGGCCACTGGCCTTGTTCCTCAGTTGGTGATGGCTGCGCATGTTAGCATCGTACGTACAGGGTTGTGTACATGGAAGTGCTCCTTACCGGAAGATAGACACCGCTATCATTGACAACTGGTAAAGGAAACAACATGTTAGATGGATTGACCTATAAGAGGCGGTATCCGAATTGGCTGTAGCCTGGTATGATACGTACCACTCATCTTATACTCGCCATTGTCCTGGGACCTGACACTTCGGATGCTAATGGCGGAAGAGGCCTTGGATCCGACAGTATCGACTCGTTCAAAGCCCGGGGATACGGGCGAGAGATTCTCATCATTGACGACAATCACTCCCGGGCGACGAGCAAAGGGGTTACGAATAGGCATTTTGTCGGTAATAAAAACAATGGGCGACCGAGATATCCGGAGCGGTTGCAGGTCGTGTGATGAATCCCGATCTTACGCACGGGGCCGGTCAGGGTATGTCAATGCAAATAATTCTGCTAGTCCCTCACTAGAAAGGCACGAGGGGCAAAGATACGAGTTGGGTACCGAGATGCTAGTTAAATCTTTGGGGGGATGAAGATGGGAAAATGGAGGAGGCAGGAAAACGCAGCACAGCGAGGCGGGAAGGCAGGAATTCGGGGGGGATCTTTCATATGAATCTAAAAGTCGGACATTAGCGTTCGGGGGGGGACTTGCCCGTTGGCTGGGGCGCCAATTAATTTTTGTAGTATTACTCCCGCGGTACGGTCCATGCCCAGCTTTAGTGGAGGTGTGTACCCAGTACAAGGCAGATGATGGCAGTGACAGTGGCACCACTGGCAGGGTTGCTCCATGCCACCACTTCGGCTCCGGATTGCCAGGCCTGGCAAAATCAGGCTTGCAAGAGCTTGAGAACCGGGTCCCGGCGATCGCAGGCCAGGGGCCGTGGGTTGATTGAGGACCCGGCTTTCTCCCTCCTCTGCCTCTGCTGCTGCGTCTCCGGCAGTTCCGGCACCCAGTAGGGGCCCGCGACTCGCAGTCGGTTTCGTCAAAGTTTGCGATCCAACGAGCTCTATGCCGCTAGCAATGGAACATGGTAAAGCACTAGACATGCGTGTGGGTTGGGGGAGGTTTTGTGTGCCACCGAAGAATCTAAGGGTTTGCCGCTTTGGGCGCAAAGTACCAGGTACTCGGCCCTCTAAGCCATGATGGGTTCTGGAGAAGGGCAGACGGCAAAATCTAGTGCCACTTGGCGCCATTACTTGTCGTCATCATCTGAGGACTTCAGATTCCCTCGCTCCTCTTGGCCGTAAGAACGCATGTCAGCCAGGTCGGTTGCTGGCCTAGCAATCCTAGCCGTGCCAGCTAGCTGAAGATCTCGCTGCAGTGAGACAAGATGAGCGGCTTTGCGCCCGAACGAGTCTGTCTGTCGATTACATGCAGGAACACAGCCACAGCGATCAATACCCAATCCCGCCCTCCGCAGAGGCGGAAACAACGCTGTCTCCAACCAAGCCTCAACCCCTCCTTGCGAGTTTGCATGCCAGATGCAAAGTGTATTGCGGTCATTCGTCCGACTGCGCACCCTCAGCGGCAGCCAAGCAGAGCAGGTGTGTACGCGTGTCTTGGCCTGGATAAATGATGGCATCTGCGTTGGATGCTAGCTGCAACGTTAACAAGAGTTGGTGGCGCCATCAAACACATGCCAATGGCCTCTGGAGGTCCATCTACATCTAGATGGGTTAGCAGGAAAGGAGGGTGCCAGCTCCATCATCTTTCAATTCCGCGCTGCGGTACCTGATCTGGCCCCGAATGAGATCATGACCCAAAAACCTGCTATGGGGAAGAGCCGTCCAGAAGAGGCAATTGGGACCAGCGTGCACTGTGCTCATGACATTCGCTATCGCAAACTGACCAGGGGCATGAATCGAGGGAGCTGCTTGCCCCTCACCACCATGAACACGTGCTGCTGATCACACGACTGGAGCGAATCCCAGCCCGCAATGTGTGCTGCTCAGAGCATGCCCTCGGCATCGGGTTTCGTTGCCGCCGATCATGCCAACGGGTGCGCCCATCATCGAATGGGTGCGCAGCCTTCCGCATTCGTACATCTCTTTCGATCGGCATCAGACAGGTGGGCGAACAGATGGCAAGCTACCCACAGCCAAGATAGGACAGTTGAGACCGCCTGGTCCAATTGGGGTGCATGCTCCCTCCCTCACGGTCCTGCTTGGTATTGCGGCCGTGAGGTAGTCTTTGACTTGCAATGGGTGATACCTGGAGCTTGAGTGTGACGATTCAACACGTCAACAACGTGAAAGTATCTTGACTTGCAAGGATTGATCTTATTCTTGCCGGTGCATGTGCAAATCATTACCCACCCATTTCGATATCAAGTTGGCTGTGCCCAGAAAACTAGGGACTGTAACATTGCGCTATCCCTGGGATGAATTGATGTAGGAACTAGATAATGCATTTCTTGCTAACGTCCTAATTCGAAATCCAAATCATGAGCAAATAGCTGGTATAGACAAAGGCCGGAGGCAATCTCTCATGGTTGTGTGGTGTGGCATCCATGGATGGGACACACCACTGGTAGGTTAGCTATCGCACAGCAAATCCTGCTTTACTTCTAGTAATGGCAGGCCATCTTAACGTATCTTCGAAAGCATGTGCAATTAGATACTCGAAAAATGTGGATTTCTATTTGGGTAGCGATGTGTAGTACTAGTAATTTCGAAGTAGACTTTTGGAGGTTAGGAGGTTAAGCAAATGGCTGCACCTATCCGCCTTCTCACCTGCAACTCAGCTGATCCTATCTTCAGCAGTGATTCAATGCTGGCAATGGGAGTACCTTCTTGTAGATACCTACCTAGGTAGGTAGGTAGGACAATAAGATTAGCAGGTAGAGGTAGTTATCTGGAGTCTAAGTGAGCGGTGCCTGCCTTCTTAGTGCTGCTGTACCAATCATCACGACGTGGAAAGAGCACCCTCTCTTACTCTCTATACTCCTCACCTCTCCTCACCAGTCCGACCCGCGTCCTACCTCGCTCCCACAAGCCAGCCGACTCCATGTTCCACCATCTGCAGTTCTCTCGATGGATTTGACTCAAAAGCACGTATCCATCAAGTCCATCGTCGCACACGGCCACGTGCTGCTCGTTGTTTGACCCAAGTCTCTCGTTTTTGTTTTGGATTGACTCTCTCTGACCGCCCCCATTATTGCCGAAATCCTTAAAATTCAGGATCTCTCGTTTCCAATAACTGCATTTTCGGGGTGGTTTCCTCATGAGCTGCCCACGAGTTTTCCGAGATGGACACCACTTTCTTTATAGGATGGGAGCTGTGGGAACAAATGACCTTTGTAATGTTCCAGCCTGACTTTCATCCCTAACATCAATTAGGACCTCGAGCTGACCAGTAGCTTATAATTCTAGGTCCTCGCCTGCAGTATCATAATCGTTTTCATACTTGGCCTAGGGAAGCTCTGGTGGACAAATCGGCTGATCCAGAGGTTGGAGTTGGAGGATGCAGAGAAGAAAGCCCGACAATTCGATATTCAGCACTGTGGGATCGACTACTTAAGGGCCGATGATATACCATTTGGAGTCCGTGCAATTCAACGCGGAATCGAAGTCGAGGGCATCTGGATCTCACAGGCCAACACACCCGACCTCAGTCAAGTTGCTTCGTCGGCCACACTCATCGGTGATCCAACAGATCAAACAGAGGGACCCAAATATAAAAGCTCACTTCCCGACTTGGACATTACTATTCATAGCGACACAACCCTCGGACCTGGCTACAACCGAAATGGCAACTTTGGTGATGGTCATCTGGACTGCCGTTCACCAAGGCAGTCTTACAGGTGCCCGAGACATGAACCTGTGAAACAGCTCTGCGTTGGTCTCCAAAGCATAGCAACTGCTCCGAATTCACCATCTGTGCCAAGAGTAGCTAGCTACGTTCCTCGAGGGGCACGTGGTGATCTGATACCGGCGTATGAGGAGCAAGTTGTTACTAGGAACCTCAAGGAGCGAGGCGGTCCTATTAGGGACCAAAATGAGATCAGGAACACCAAGTACTATCAAGAATAAACTTCCTTAGAACAAGATGTTCACCTGGAAGGCTTGGTTGTTGGTGTCGCAGGTAAATGTGACCGTTGCTTGGAAGGTTGCGTTGGTATAGACTGACCGATAACTGACGCACGATCAGGCCGAGGTGGACAAGAAGGGGAGGAAAACTACCGATTCGCCAATAATATGTGGTAGGGAAAACATCTGAAAATAGAGACGGAGATCTAGGGCTTGTTTAAGCCCTTCATTGCATAAAAAGTAGGAAACCATAAGTATATCAGAGGATTAGGCCCATGATGTTTGTCCGGTAGAAATCAGAAAGTCGTGGGCCTCCTCATACATAAGATTTTATAGAAATAGAGCATGAATGGAATCAAAATTCAAGAAAAATGAAGAGTATCTTTTAATTTGGGATTAATCAATCTTTCTTTTTCTATGAGTCTGCAGAAATATACATGACTGCGATGAGTGATTAGTAAATGTAACGACCTCTTGCGCGTGTAATGCGGCATGTCGCCATTTTTTTTCTATTTCTCACTTACCGTTGTTTCCTCGCACGAAGGCGTCGCCGTACTCCCTCCGCTTTGCACCGTTGACGTACTCTGTCGTCTTCTCCAGAGCAATGTTCATATATCCATCAACAGACTGGAGCTCTCCTACGTGCGCATAGCGGTGTCAGTAAAAGAAACGCTGTACCTGAGATTGTAATGAGATAGAACATATAGTAGAGAAGTATGTACCCTTATAGACGACACCCGAGTTGAGCTTGACGGTGACGGGGTTACCAATAATGTCGCTGAGGAAGCTTGAAGGGTCCTTGCCCTCGCCCTGGCTGACGTTCCCGTTCTCCATGGCTGCAGCTGAAGTAAAGAGGCTGGCGGATGAGCTGTGCCGGGCAGTGTGCGATGAGGCGAGGTGGTTGTGAGTGAGGTGTGAGGTGCGGTGGAAGATTGATCCATTGTCTGGAGGTTTCATTCGCGGGCGTTTGTTTGCACTGTGGGATGGTGGGGCTCCATGTATCTCGCAACAAAACTGATGGCAGCAGCCGCCAGCAAACAAAGGAGCCTAGCGCGCTCTGTCGCGCAGCATCAGGTACGTCCTGTTAGTGGCAGGAGTCGCAGATGCAGCCTGCCGTGCACTGTGACAAGGAGCGCCTCCCCAAGCACAATCAATAGGTGCAATCAACCAACAAAAGCAACAAAGCGTTTCCGTTCTGATGAGCCCGCGGGCCGCCTCTCTGGTTGGCTTGCGCATTTCGGGAAGAAGCCCGCCCCTGCACTTTGCTTTTTCTTCTTCGAGTTCTTCTTCGAGGCACCGCAGCCTGACGCGCTCCCACCTCCAACATCTTGAACAATCAGCCCACCACCTACAGCTTTCCCGGCTTATTCCATCTCCTGCGCACTCGCTCTCCTCACGATACCGACATGGCGACAGACGCGATGCCACCCAAGAAGCTTAAAAAGCTACCCTTCAAGCCCACGGCCCTTGGGAGGGCAGGCTCCTCCAGAAGCAAAGATCCCGAATCGGACGACTACGATGTCACGAAACTATTCAGCCGCTCTAGGGAGATGGCGCCTGCCCTTCACGCCGAGGAGGAACAGAGATGGAAGAGGAAACAAGACAAGTTGAAGAAGGAACTCGAGAAATCCAGACTACCTGCCGAGAAGCGGCCCATCGACGACGACGACGATGAAGAGGAACATAGCAGTCCCGGCCCCAGCCAGGCCACCTCAAAGGCTTCTGCCAGTGGAAGCCAAAAACGAGATGCGCGAGGAGACAGACATCAAAAAGATAGCATTTCACAGGCCGACGAGGAGGATGAGGAAGCCCCAAGGTACGACCCAGCCTTATGCGCCATCTTTGCGTATTCCTTTTCTACTGTAGATATTGACATTAGTTGTAGTAGCTTGGTCACCCCGCCATCATCCAAGCGTGTAAGGCTTGATAAGTCATGGTCTTCGAGACTGAGCCCAGGCGCAGCATCTTTGAGCCAGTCCTCAGTACCAGAATCGCCTTCACCCAGAAGAAGCAGGCGGCTGGCAGAACTGCCACCATCCGAGTCTCCTGAAGCCAAATCTACACGCGAAGTGGCATCATCCCCCATCTGTATAGAATCTGATGACGATGAGGTCGAAATCGCAAGACCCAGCCAGTCTAGCACCGATGTCAAGATAGACGATGAGGAGCCTGGCGAGGACGACATCATTGAGGAAGAGGAAGAGTTTGCCGAATATGTCCAGAGGGCAAAGGAGCAGCGCGCCCGAGATGTCTCTCGTGATGTCGATTTTGATTGCGATGATAAAGCCGTCAAAGTACACGTCAATAGCCAAATCGACGGCACCCGGGACTGTCTGGTGATCGTCAGATATGACAAGAGCTTGAAAGACATTCGAAAATCTTGGTTTCAGACCCAGACCAAGTTCAATATATCGCTTCCTCCAGGTTTTACCATGAGCGATTCTATCCTGACATGGTGTGGCGCACCAGTCTACAGCCACACCAGCCTTCGTGATCTGTCCATTAGACCCTGCGGATCTGGTAAGGTAACTGCGCCAAGCTCAAACCGAGATGGTATAAGCCCTGACGGTACTGTGGTCCTTATGCGGATACATACCCCTGAGGGCTTCAGGATATTCGAGGAAGAAAAGCGTCGGAAACGTGAAGCCCACGACTTC
This sequence comes from Clonostachys byssicola, assembly GCA_902006505.2. NCBI lineage: Eukaryota > Fungi > Ascomycota > Sordariomycetes > Hypocreales > Bionectriaceae > Clonostachys > Clonostachys byssicola. The sequence goes on from CABFNO020001240.1 coordinate 1,158,494, forward strand.
TCCGACGACGAAGCAGATGATTTGCCGGAATCCGAGGCCGAAATATTGACGATCAATCTGGCGGCCCGAGACTTGGAGCCAGCGGAGTTGAAGGTTCAGCCAGAGACAACCGTTGACACAGTCATAACGACCTACCGAGCCATTCAAAAGATACCGTCTTCTCGCCAAATTACTCTTTGGTTTGATGGCGAAATGCTTGAAGACTACATCACTATGAGGGATGCTGATATTGACGATTTGGATACCATCGAGGTTCATATCAAGTGATGGCAGGCCACGCGAAAGCCTCTGGCGCTGAGTTTTTATTTATGTTTTTGGAGCCTGGGCGCAGGTTTTTGATACCCCGTTGTTTACCTTTGGTTGTTTTCGGTTTCCTAGTCTATCCTTCACCAATCTCAAACAAAATACGATTAAGGTCCAGATATATTTCGAGTTCGCTTGCAAAGGAGCAAGACAGTCTTTTGTTCTCAATCAACATAGCAAATCTATTAAGCGTGCTTTAAAGCGAGATATCCTTGGAAAAAAACAAGCGGGCTCGATATTGGAAACCCCGAAATATCTTGCCAGGCCTCTCATTTGCCTAGCACTTTGGTGGCTGTCGCGGCTCAGGGGGGTAGACGACAATCTTATCGAGGTCGGCACCCTTGATGTTCACCCCGTTGCTGAGTCCGCCGACGGTGATTGTGTTCTTGCCTTTGTTCAGGGGAAGCTTGAGGGCGGTGGAAAGGATGATTCCCTTGTGCGTGTCCTTTTGATACAGCGTGTGTACTTGGTCTTCGTTGTCGTTGACAACGACGCTGCTGACCCGGCGGAGCTGCCATGTGCCGTTGATGCGGTCGGGCGCTCCCATGGCTGAGGGTGGAGGTCAGTGACAGGAACAAGTGAATGACAGGTTGATTTTGGTGAGGAAAGTTGGGAACTTACGCTGATCTCCGAAACCCATGTCGTCGATATCTGGACATGTCCTGTGAGTTGGCCGTTCTGAGATGATGAGGAGAAGTTGCTTACTTTGATGGTAGAACGAGACCCATTGGTCATCTCCTTGGCCGTCAACCTCGAAGGTGATCTTACTGTCATTTCCATAAATCCCTGTTGCGATTTTGCTCAAGGTTGCAAAGTTCTACGAAGTGTTGAGATAAGTAAGGAATGAACGTTTCTTTGGTAGAGGGGATCGTGGGAAGGAGGGAAGGGAAATGAGATGTACAGTCAGGGTCAAGACTTACAGCTTCTTGCAAGTACGCACCGCCAATCGTCTTGGCCTCTGCAGCTGGGTACTCTTTGCCCTCGACAGGTTCCCACTCGCCGGTTTTGCTGTTAAGAGCCCGATAGTTAGCGCGCGCGTCAAGTTTAAATACAAAAGCGGATTCCTTTTTGCACTTACACGTCAAGGTCATAGATGTCGTGCCACTTGACTTCAAGTTTGCCTTTGTCGTCGTCGATGTCCATTGGCAACCACACATTGCGGCTTTCCCAAATCGAGTTTCCGTCCCACTAGGCTCCATGTTAACCTCTGTTCTAGGCATATGACAAAGGCAGGCGAAGGGGGAAGGAGGTGAGTGTGAATGAAGGACATACTTGATCCGCCATGTAGAGATAGGTTGTCTGTTTAGTGCCGTTGATCCGCCATGAGAAGCCCGATTGGGTCGAGAAAGTTCGAGTGTAGGCGGGAGAGACGAAGAACGGCTGCGACCACGGGCCCTCCAAGCTGTCAGCTCGGAAAGCGACGACATCTAGAAGTTTCTCCAGTCAGTCTGATGAGAAAACGATGCAGAGTGTTCAAAGCCCGAGGGACGGCCCGGGCCATCCATCTTCACTCACTGTTGGGCCGGTAACCGGTCTTGTGGCTCATGAGGGCATAGTAGCTCCTCTCAGTCTGGATGATGGTCGGGGCCTCGAGGTCGAACTTGGGCCAGGTGTAGACGACGTCCTCGAGGTCGGTGAGCGCCTCGTTGAACCTGGTGAGGTAGTTGTCGCGGCCCTGGACCGAGTCCCCGTTGGAGTAGAGGGCATATGACCGGCCATCCTTGTAGTCGGTAAAGAGCCCAAAGTCCTGTGACCAGTTGCCCAGAGGTGCGACGGCCTTGTCGAACACGTACGGCCCGGAGATGTTGTCCGAGGTAGCGTGACCCTGCAGGAGGAGGCTGTACTTGCTGTCGTCGGCGTGCCACCACATCTGCAGGAGGATCATTTGACTTTCAGCTTTTTTCTTTCTTTCTGAAAAGCGACGTAATGAAGGTTGGGGAGTATAACTTACGTGGTACTTTTGGTCGACATCGCTGTACTGGACCTTGGGTCGTTGGATGATGCTCTCTGGGGATATGAACTCGTGACCGTCCTCGGGGGCTTTAAATGAGACCTGCATTAGCGGATTCAGACGGAAAGAAGAAAGAGAGATCAGAGATGTGGAGGTTCACGCACTCAAGGCAAGGCCATGGGACGTCCAGGTTGCAAGATCGTCGGAGCTGTACACGGAGACACCACCGCCCTCGGGGTCCTCCTTGGTCTTGTGCTCTCCGAACCAGAAGAACCTCCCGGTGTCACGATCAATGGCCAGACCGCCGGCGTGAGCATTGAAGATGTTACCCTCAGTGTCGTACCAGCGGGCACCGGGGACGATCCACTTGGAATGGGCCGTCGTGGCCAGGGCCAGAAACGCGAGGAGGCTCTTGACAGCCATTATTGACACTTCACTCGATTTGGTCACTCAGCTGTCTGTTTAGAGTTCCAATGGCTAAAATACCACAGACAGAGAATCATGATCGACTATATACCTGGCGTAGACTGGCCATTACTCCGGGACTATCCTCGACGGGTAAACTGGTTCCCAGTTTCTTTCAACGACATCACTTATGCCGGGGCAGACTGCCTTGACGGGCTACGGACAGAACAGCCGCCCCAGTCAAGACGATGACGGCCTCAGACCATCTCCACACCGAGGACGGTGCTTAATCTGAACCCTGCCACGATCGAGTGCTTATTTTGCTTCCTCTGCCGAAGCCTTCCCCCACACTGGGCTAGCAGGGGGTTCGTCAGTCGGTCTCGCATTGCATTGACCCGAGCCCCTCCAGGTGAGGGCCAAGGTTGCATTCCGCATTTATCCCCCAACTCGGGCTCACGAGAACATGGCCTCGGGACCAGAGGAATTACTCCGAGACAAAGAAGTGCCAAGGAAAACGAGCCATAACGTGCTGAGTAGTATTATATCGAGATCATGTCTCACTTGTGAGTTCTATGCAATGCTACATGGCCGTGCCCGCATGATATCTCTGTTGGTAACGAAGGTTTGTCTGATGCATCAGCTGCTGTCTCCCCCAGGGCATGTTCCCCATAATCGCCTCCATATGGGGGAGGACGCAGTGAACAGACGTTACGACCCCAACTTTTGATCAAAGTACCCCATGGGTTTCACTGCAGGGGGATGGGGTACTGGGAAATTCCAAACAAGTCTTTAATTGCGATAGACAACACCTGCTGTAAATGGGTTTAAAAGGTAAAAAGGGGGATCAGGAAGCGAATAAGTCAAGAGAAGAAGGGCGATGATTGAGATGGTATAAATTGAGTCCATCACCAAGTTGGGTGCATCGAAAATCAGCCATCCAGACTGACTGACCCCAAGCGGTCTTTGTTTTATCCGAGTAGATCCTGCCTAGACCCTTTTGTCGAGTTTGATCAGCATCATGCAGCTGCTTCCTTGGCGGATCGTACCACTCCTCCTCATCAGCATCTCGCATGTCGGGATGGCTTTGCTTGAGGAGCGGTTCGTCGCCTTTGAAGCCGGCGATGATGGAGCGCTCGAGCTCCAGAATTCCACTATAATATATGACACTCAGGATCCAAAGGCTGTCCGTATAGCTGTTGACAGTCTTGCGGACGACTTGGAGCAGATCACGGGGAACAAGCCTCCCGTCTGCGAGTGGTCCTCGACGGATTCTTGCGGGGATGAGGTTGCATCAGCCATCATCGCTGCTACAGTGGACTCAAATCTGATCAAGAGCCTGGAGGAAAATGAGAAGATCGATGTGTCGAGCATCCGAGGAAAATGGGAGACCTTCCAGACTTCCATCGTTGAAGAACCTCTTGCTGGGGTGAAGAGGGCGCTCCTCATCGCGGGAAGTGATAAACGAGGAGCGGCGTTTGGTGTTTATACCTTGTCGGAGCAGAGCGGCCAGTCTCCGTAAGTTTGGCAGTTCTCAAGCCTGTCTCTTTTTATCTATATTGCTTTTCGATCAGTATATGCCGATCCAATAGACGGACTGGTCGGCCCCCCTGCCTGCTTTGCTACATCTACAAAACCAGCCTTACACTCTGTTACTGAGTCTTACCTAGCCTCCACTTCTGGGCCGATGTGCCTGCCCAGAAACATGACAAGATCTATGCCCTGCCCAAGACCACCACCTACGGGGAGCCGAGTGTCAAGTACCGGGGCCTCTTCATCAACGACGAGGCTCCGGCGCTTACCCAGTGGTGGGCCAAGAGAAACAACGTCAGCGACTACACCTTTGACTCCAAGTTCTACGCCCACGTGTACGACCTCATCCTCCGCCTCAGGGGCAACTTCATGTGGCCCGCCATGTGGCGGTCGTACATCCCCCGCCCCGGCCGCATCTTCTTCACCGACGACCCCAGGAACCAGCAGGTGGCCGACGACTACGGTATAGTCATCTCGACCAGCCACCACGAGCCCATGCAGAGGGCCTCAAACGAGTGGGCCGTCGTGGGCGAGGGGCGGTGGGACTGGGAGGAGAACAAGGAGAACGTGGCCGCCTTCATGGAGGAGGGTGTCCGCCGCGCCGGTAACAACGAGTCCTACTTCACGCTGGGGATGCGCTCAGATGCCGACGGCCCTATCGAGGGCGATGACCCCGTTGCGATTCTGACGGATATCATGGATACCCAGAGGCAGATGATTGCCAAGTATCACGGGAATGAATCCGCAGCTCCTCGTATGTTGATAACCCCAACTGGCCATTAGACTTTGACTTCATCTCTCCCCTATATAAGACTATCACTTACACCTGAACAGAAGTATGGACTGTCTATAAGGAGGTCCAGGGCTACTACGAAGCGGGCCTGGTCCCCCCAACAGACGTGACTCTCATGTTCTCCGATGACAACTGGGGGACAATCCGAAGACTTCCAAAGAAGGACGAGCTTGGCCGAGAAGGAGGTTACGGGGTATGTGATGTCCATACGTCTGAAATGTGCCATATCACTAATACCCATTTCTAGTTATATCATCACCTTGCCTACGTCGGCGTGCCCAAAGCCTATAAATGGCACAATACAAACAACCTAGTAAGTACAGGCTTTAAACGCTGCATTGTCCCGTATTTCAGGATATGTCAAGGCTTAACAGATGTTGTCAACTTCAGCCAAAACTCTACAAGGAGCTGTATCATGCATATGAGCGAGGTTCAAGGCAGATCTGGATCCTCAACGTCGAGGACATCAAGCCTCTGGAATTGCCGTTTTCCTTCGCCATGGACATGGCCTGGAACATCTCAAAGTTCGACTTTGATTTCATCCCCGAGTACCTCACCCGGTTCTCCGCCCGCGAATTCGGCGAAGAGTTCGCCGAGGAGGCTGCGAGTTTGCTCTACAACCACAGCCGCCTGGTCGGTCGCCGCAAGTACGAGATGACACTCCCTGAGACGTACTCGGTTATGAACTACCACGAGGGGGAACGTATCGTCAAGGACTGGAATGGGCTGGCGGAGAGGGCTAAGTCCATCTATGACCGGCTCCCAGAAGACAGACGTATCGTGTTCCACCACCACGCTCTCTATCCAGCACTGGCCGGAGCAAAATTCCACTCCATCATGGTCAACCGTGCGACGAACTGGCAGTATGCCCAGGAGCGGCGAAACTCGTGCAACGAGGTCGCCCAGCAGATCCTCGACGATTTCGCCGACGAGTGGGATCTCGTGATCGAGTACGAGAGCCTCGTCGACGGCAAGTGGGCAGGCATGCTGTCAACTCCAAAGTTCGACGTTGGCCTGGACAGATCGGAGCCGTCCTCGCGCGACGTCATCACCAACATCTCCTATATCCAGACACGGCAGGAGTTCGACTACAGCTTCGGAAACCTGGGTATATACGCCGAGGGCTGCGGAAGCGCGATCCGTCAGGGGCGGACGATCGCATCCGCCAACCCCGCGTTCCCTACCGAAGGCGATCTGAGGCCATTCTTACCGAGCTTCACTCCATATGGCCCAGACCTGCAGACGGTAGATCTCTTCCACAGAGGCGACCACCGAAAGAACCTAGCCTGGTCGCTGGAGTCACCATACAACTGGCTCAAGTTCTCATCCACCTCGGGAACGCTCTCCAGCGAACTATCCCAGCAGCGGCTCAACGTCACAGTAGACTGGAACGAGGTGCCAGAGGGCTTCGACGAGACATTCGACGTACGGATCAACTGGGAGCCCGCCCCTTACTTCGACAACCTCGGCATCTCAGTCAGGAACCTACGAGTCCCAACCGACTTCTCCGGGTTCCCCGAGGTCAACAACGTCATATCCATCGAAGCTCCTCACTTCCAGCGCTCATCGGGAACCCCTTCCAACTCCTCGTCCGCCTCCGAGGACACAGTGGGCTTCAAGATCATCCCCCACCTCGGCACACGGAGCGAGTCCGGCTCGCTCGCCCTCCGCCCCTTCCAGGCCGCCCGCGAGGACAGCTCCGCCACGCAGTCTGCCTGGGTCGACTACGACATCTACCTCTTCGGCGAGCTGGCGGGCGCCCTCAGCGTCACCCTCCACTTCAACGGCGCGCTCGACACGGACCCGGACCTGCCCCTCGCGTACTCCCTGACACTAGACGACAGCGGGGACGCCGGCAGCTTCACGAGGCTGCTCGAGGACCCCGAGGTGGTCGGCGACCTGCCTGCGGACTGGGAGGAGCGCGTGGCCGACAACGTGTGGGAGAGGACCGTGGATTTCGGCGGCGAGGTCGCGCCGGGGAAACATACCTTGCGGTACCGGGCGACTTCCCCCGAGCTGTACCTGGAGAAGATTGTGGTTGAGTTCAGGGGAGCGGCGAAAGATTCGTACCTGGGCCCTCCGGAAACGAGGTTTGTGTGAGTGAGATGACGGATAATTATTTCTCGGTCGATTATATAGGAAAGAGTAATGGCCACATCGTGTATCTTCTGTCTTGTGTTTTTCTCCGACTAAGATGGGAAAGCCGGTCTCGCGTTAGATATGCTGGACTGCCTCCCTCTTGTTGGGACTATAATTTCGCCACGTGACCCCCTTTTCGTTGCGCCTGCGCAAGCTATCGTAAAATTGATGATATATGTATATTTCGTCCATTAAGGTCCGTATTTTGTACAGGCTTTCGCTTTCAGCCCTGCTCCAATGGTTCACCCCGTCACCTGACGGGTTACCCATATGCTATTTTATCAAAGAAAAGCGCCTCGTCTCTCCATCCCCAGAGCCGTATGCGAAGATTATTGAAGACAATAGTGTGCTTGCTGGTACGTTGATGTATTCGAATATGCGGGAACCTAGACCCTGCCCCAACCCCCAGAACTCCGTGAACACAGGATAATATATACAGATGCGGTGGTAGAATATGTAAAGTGCCGCCCAACTCCTTTCGTTTTTGATGCTTCAGGTATCCTCCATCTAATGCCATGTCTATCCCAATAATAACACTCAGGGGGTGATAGTTGCATTACCCGCCCGTTTCCAATCCAACATCAGAATAACACGTACAATAAATTTATTCATACATCAATCAGTCGACCCATTCCCTTGGGTAATGATTTAGGAGATATCGTTTCTTTGAAATATGGGCGCTTGTGGTCTGGTGTTGTCGGTTGGTCCGAGCCAATCTCATCGAACCCCTTCACGATCACCTCCTGCTTAATAATAATGTTGTCGCCTGTTGACGGCTGAAGGGGTAGCACTTCGATGACATCCTTTTCCAGCGGTTTCGCAGCGGGTTTGCCCGGCCGGCCGGCAACATTCTTAACGGATCTGAAACTGTTAAGCATTGTGTTGGAGGCGGCGTCCTTGTTGTTGGTCTTCTTTGGCTTGCGAACACGAGGCTTCGTAGCCTTGGTGGATTTCTTGGGGGCCTGGGAAGCGGCACCAAATGCCAGTTTGCTCTGCTTTGTCTTCTTGGCAAGTTGTGGTTGTGGCTCGACAGACCTCCCAGGGCTGGAAACAGGTGTAGGCATAGCCACAACCTCCTCCATCGCCTTGGGCTTGACAGGCACATGAACCTCAAATTTGGGGCTCAGTGCAGGCGTGTTCCATCGCTTCTCGTTCTCCTGGTGCTCCTCGGGGGTCACCTTATAATCATCACCAGGGGTGCAATCCCATGGAGGGAGCGCGACTTCTCTCGCAACCACATCGCACTTGGAGCGCACAACAACATCCCAGCAGTCTTTGAACTCGGCCCCCTTAGGCTCCGAATCGACGTTAATCCAGGCGGTGAATCCATCTCTCCGACCACGGGTCACCTGACACATCTCCTTGACCAGTCGTCGCGTGCCGGGAACCTTGAGACTCGTGCCAACAACGAGAACAGCATCGGGTCGTGTCTTGAGGTCTGCGCGGCAGACATTGCCAATGGCTTCCTCATCCGGGTTATACTCATTGTAGAGCACAAAGCGCGGTCGGAGTCGACCAATGCCACGGCCTCGCTTCTTGGCGTACTCAACGCGTACGCTCTCCAATTCCTCACAGGCCGCACATAAGGGGGCTTCAGGTCCATCAAAAACCTCGCCTCGGAATGGGCTAAGGTCGCCGCATTTAGTACATACCATTTTCTCCAGCCCACCGTGCATTTGAATAGCTTTGGGCCAGGGACCTTTCGGGTTGAGGGGTACTTGTGTAGCGAGCGGCTTCATCGAGGTATCAATGCAGTCAATATTTTGAGTATAGAGCCTCAGTAGTCGTCCTTCCTGGGCGAGGGAAGCCAACATTTGATGGAATGGAGTGGGCTTGGCCTTGTTTGCCATCTCGGCCATCTCGCGAACCATGGTGTGGAAGGACTGGGTGGACGCATCATGTTTGTAAACCGAAGCATCAAACAAGTGCTTTCCAGATGCCCTCATCTTCTGGTTTTGCGACCCTGGTGCAGCGAAGAGACCGGTGGAGGAGCGGAAGTCGGGAATGTTGGCAGATACAGAGATACCGGCGCCCGCAATGACCACAATCTTCTTCTTCTTCTTTAGGGCGGTGACCAGCCTTTGCCGCAGGATCTCGTCCTCGGCGGAAAACTCCGGGTCGGGCTTGCTGAGATCAAGGTATTCAGTGGTTCGTACTTTAGGCGGCGCAGCAACTCTTCGCTTTTTTGCGGGCGGGGGTCTATCCTCGACTGGTAAATCTGCGTTGGAGGGGGGTGGTCTGCTCCCAGCGCGGGAAGAAGACGCTGATTTACTCGGTGTTTGGGTTCCGGTAGAGGGAGTCGTCGACATGGGCGAAGGATAGCGATTGGCAGGGTCTTGCGACATGACGATGATGTTATCGGGAGAGTTGGGTAGCGATGGTGTTTTAGAGAGCCGTGAGAGTGGTGACGAGAACTCTGACTCTGGGGCTGAGGCTGCCGAAGACAGCGGACTCGAAGAAATAAACTCCATGACTGCGGCGTGCGGATGGGCCCTTGTAGGTTCTATGTTGCGCTTCTCCTTCTTTTCAGCCAACTGAGAGGCTGTGGCTCCTTCTGCAACTCGAATGATGGAAGGAGAACGTAGAGCGACCACGGAATGGTAGTGAAGGTTGGTGAGAGACAAACAAGGGAGATGTCGAGAAACGCGGGAGAGGTTAAATGCCGGTTGTGGAGTTAGGTCATGCTGTCGGGTGAATAGTGCGTTCTTAACCTGCCAGGCCGAAGAATGGAAGTGGTTAAGTATACTGGATAACAAGGGAAACAAACAAGAAGGGGAAGAGAGAAACAGATTAGTGCCGAGCTGGCTGTGTCGGTAGGCGGCAGGGTAGTTGTGGTCAGCATTGGCCGGGCTGGGAGAGTTGGTTGGTGGTTTGCGCAGTCTCTGTTCTGTGTCCATCTCCCGACAAACACAAACAAGGAGCCCAGGTACCGGGTACTTCCGGGGCGGCTTGTTTTGGGGACCCCACCACCAGTCATCCGCTATTCATAGCTCTGTTTTGAGGCAAGGCCGCCTGCCGCTAACCCGCTTCGTGGCCGTAACCATGGCAGTGCCCAGGCCCGGCAAGTACCCAGGTACAAGCTTGCAGGTACCGCCTGCGGAACTATGTCACCGCACCCAACGCCTATCTCCCTCCCTCCCATCTATTTCACTTCAACTATTGTTTACACTTTTACCTTGAGAGATTGGTAAAACGCCAGCGCATGCCCCTCTTCCAACTCCCCATAATTAATGCCCTTTGCCCCCTAATAAAAATGGCACACCAGAACCGAGGGAAAAGCCTAGCCCAGGCCCGAGAAAATATCTCACCTGATCCGAACTCTGTGACCGCAAGACTATCTATTCCTCCACCCCCCCTTTCAAATAAACCGGCCAAAGCTTGTCATATCATTCCATGCCGTTTCAATGGCTACGCCAGATAGCAGGAGCTGCCCTACGTGTCCGTAGCCAGAGCAAGTTGGGCGCAGAAAATTAATTTTCAGGCCACATATGACAGCAAATCCAGGGGGGTCACAGAAGAGTGGCAATCTTCAACCCGATGACGTTCCTGCATGCAGAGTGCAGAATCACCCGGGAGTTGGGGGGGGATGATGTATGATACATCATACATGCAACACACACCCAGTGGCATGTACACGTCCGTGCAGGCCTCGCCTCCCGCATGACAGACCGCACACTGCCAGTATCCAGCCACAGTAAGACAGGTGACACAGGCTTGTTCAGACTAATCCTACAAGCAAGCAAAACAAGAAGATCGCAATGACCGTCCTGGTGCCAATACTCGGTGTCCTGGAGCGCTTGGCCGTAGAGACTCGACCAAATTAAGCGCCCCCACCCTGGCCATTGTTGCAGGTCTACTGCAGGCCCGTTGCCCGGACATCCCACCGCTGAGGTGGGTTCCTGGGGCGCTGTGCCATCTGCGTGTGGCTAGAAGAAAAAGGGCATCAGTGGGCCTCTCCCCGGGTCGTCTAGTCCCCACTGACGCGCGATCCGCGCGACTACCCCTGCCCCCGCGCCAAACTCGCGCGAGAGACGTACAACCTTCGTGCATTCCTCCAAGTGTTTGACCACGTAGGTATTATAGAGGAGATATATCACGTACCACGTATCACGACAGCGGCTGTCACTCAGAGCCAAACCATGTCTATTCCCCCGCTGCTTGCCCCATTCCCCAGCTTGTTCAATGACGCAGAGATCATTCGCTGTATCGCAATGTGACTGATCACCCAGAGCTGCCCCACACCCATGTATAGTCAAACTCAATGAAATCCGTAGCTCTGGGTGTGGCGCGCACCATTTGGTCTTCATTCAACGAGTCTCTTCCCAAAATTAAGGGTACTTTTCAAGAAATGATAAGACAGATCGCTAGATAGGTGTGTCTCGAGCTTTCAAAATGAGTTACAATCAAGTCTTCCAGCCCTGTGGCTATACTGTATATTCATGTCGTCTCTCTATTAGATATAGATGCTTGATATTTAGATGTACATTGCAACGACAACAAGAAGAGGAGAAATGGCAAATAATGGAACACGGGGATGCCTGGATGGAGACACCCCCTCGGCCTCCACATCCTGGCCCCGTACAGCCTCGGCTTTCTATCTCGTCCTGAAGAGCCTCTACGCCGTGCTAACAGGAACGATATCCTTCACGAGATCTTTGCTCTCGCCGTCCTTCGCCTGCTCCTCTTCTTGGCCCCCACTCACAGCGTTGTGTCTCCCCATGCCGGCCCGGTTAATCAACTCAATACCAATCATGCCCACAGCCATTCCGACCAGATGTGACACCAGATCGATCCCATCCCTGCCCGAGAAGATCCTGCTCGGCCGTGTGAGGTGGAGGGCGACGATGAGGGCCCAGTACACAATACCGTGCACGCCGCTCTCCGGCATCCCCATGATCTTGAAGCGCTCCATGCGGTGCTCCCAGAACCAGGCGACAATCAACCCAAACGTCGCCCCCGATGCTCCCAGCGTAGTGGTGCCCAGCATCCCCCTAGCTCCGTATGCAATCAGACTGCCCAAGAATCCAAATGAGCCGCAGGCGAGGTAGAGAGTCAGGAACGTGGCCCGGCCAAGCTCCTCATGCATGTACGTGCCCACCAGCCAGAGCGGTACAATATTCATCAGCAGGTGGCTTGTCCTCTGGTGCGAGTAAGACGCCGTGAAGAGCGTGATCGGCTTCGGGAGCCCAATCACCAGAACCATGTACTTGTTCAGGAACTTCCAGGCGGGTGGGACCCTCCACGCAAGGTACACGAGGAGATTCAGCCCAACCATCGTACCCAGCGTAGCGCTCGCAATTGGAATCTCGCGAATGAGTCTGTAGCGGTCCTCCGGCTCCTCGTACACCATGCACAGGGATGCGCAGAACCCAACCACCAGAGTCACAGTGACGAGCGAGGGCGCAACCCGCTCCCAGAGGCTCATCTTGGGCGGCTCCTTCATCTCCGACTGGGCGGCCTTGTAGTACTCCGCGATCCCGGGGTTGGTGATGGGCCGCTCACCCTCCGCGACCTCGACCAGCGACCGCTGCTGCGGTTCCTCTGTCAACTGCCCAGCCAGCTCCTTCTGCCTCTGCTCTTCCTCGAGGGCCTTTTGTCGAGCCTTCTCCTTGGCGATGTTCCTCGCCCGTATCTCCTCAAGTACACTCCTCCCGTAAAGGGGGTCCGGTTTATAAACGGCCTCTTCCTCTTCCACTTCCCCCTCGTCCGTAGTTTGGGCAGCTTTGCCCGCCTTCTTCTTTTCCTTCTTTTCCTTCTGTTCCTCCTCCAGGGCCAACTCGTTCAGCTCGTCCTCGGCCCGCAGGCCGGCATTCACCACCTCATCAACAGGTACCGACTTGCGCAGGTATGCCAGCCCATTCTCTATATCCACCTGCGAAAACTGAGCCGTGTGGATCGAGAAGGCCGGATCGTCCAGCGTCCCCGCCACCCGTCGCCCGTGCAGAATCCGAAGGAGGTGGTTGGCAGTCGACGCGCCAATGTCGGGACCGAATATTTTCTCCACCTCCGCCTCCGTCAGATCGTGCCCGCGGAAGGGGAGACCGCTCTTGTCTCGGTAGTTGCGGGGGAGCTCCTCGTATCTTCGGACGATCTTCTCGGTGAAGAACGTGCGCCGGCTGCCGTACGAGACCTGGCCGAGGACGAGAGGCGAGCCTCGAGGCCTCAATTGGCTGCGTCTGGGACTTTCGACGAAGGATATGGACCGGACCTGGGCCGCAACGCATTGGGGCCGTTGTGATACCGTCGCTGAGGGACCTATCCTTGAGGCACTACACCGCAAGGACCCCCTCAGGACATTCCGCGCTACGGACCGTGGCGCATGAGGGCAGAGCAAGTTCATGTTGGCAGCGAGTTATACGCCGCGGCGCGGGAGGAGCGCAATTGCTCGGGAAATGGCGGGCTCGGCCGTTGGTGATGGTGGGCAAGACACGGTATTTTGAAGAAATCCAGCATATCGTTTGATTCTCGGAATTCTCGCTGCAGTTTAAGGGCCTCAGGCTAACCGGACAGCCCTGGAAACTCCACCTTTACAGGGATCTGTTCAAAACCCCACCATTGATCCAACCCCACCCAAAACCACCCCTCCATCAACTTTATCAACCCGAGCTCAAGGCGACAAAGTGATTACACATGCAATAGCAAACCTCTCCAAGCTACCAGAATACGGCTTCTCCTCTACCCGAAATCTGCTCAATAGTCTAACGCAAAGCCCAAACATCCCCAAATAGGTGAAGAAGAAGAAGAACGAACACACAAAAGATGTCCGCCGACACCACCCCCATATCCCCGTCCCGCTTCGCGGCCGCGCTCAAGGACCTCTCTATCAGCATGCTTCACCTCAAGAGCCTCGAGATCCGCAACTCCATCGCCCACCTCCAGTACTCAAACGACCAGCTCAGGCCCTTCGCCGAGGGCTCCGCCACCGCCCTCTCCTCGTCGTCCCCCGCTGCCACAGACGCCCCCGCCCAGCCGGACCAGGACTGCGTCGACGCCATCCGCGAGAACGAGGCCGTCATCGACCGCATGGCCGAGCGGATAGCCCTCATCCGCGCCGAGGTCGAAGAGCGGGGCGTCGCCTGGGTCGACTTCCAGAGCATGGACGAGGAGGCGCGCGATACCACGGACAGAACCGACGGCCCACCTGCACAGCAGAAGACGTCGCAGGCTGCGGCAGTCAACGGCATCAGCGCGGGGGAGTCGAGCACACAGAATGGCGAGCCGCAGTCCTCACCCTGGACGGACGGCACCTTCCAGACGGGGACGATCAGCAACGGACAGGTGACGTTTGACAGTCAGCCAAACGGCCGGCCAGCGCAAGGTGGAAGCTTGACGGATGAGCAGCTGAGGGCAGCACTGGAGGAAAGATTGGGCGACATTGCAAACGAGGATGATGACGAGTCCGGTGGATTGCATTTGTGATACGACGACCATCGCTATTCTTCATTATTGAGCGTGTTCCGTTCGGTTATCCGCGGTACTACGGTAGGGGAACGGCGGAAGTATCAAAATGGGCATGTACTTGGTTGCAGGACTGGTCTTTTTACACCAGAAGCACATGATTTGGAACTAACTTTAAGGACTTTGATGCATACGGTGGGGTTAAGGTTAAAGGAAAATGGAATTCAAGGTAGCGAGACTAAAAGATACGGTCCTGATTTTGAACGAGGGAACAGTAAAATGAAATTGAAAATCGAGGCACAATAAAAAAAAGGTGCAGGCTATGCTCCGTATTCCCTGCCAATTTTGTTTTCCAGAAACCCAAAGCGCCAACGGTTATCCAAACAACAGAAAATGCTACAATCCGAAACCACCATTCCGATATGCGCCGTTGCAATGTCGCCATAAAAAAGAAAAAAAGCAAAGAAAGTGAGAGAGAAGGGAATGAAGCGAGGGGCGGAAATATAGAGTGATGGGGAAAGGGGAGGAGAAACACAACGCCAAGAGCCACAAGCCAGTTCTTCACATCTCAAGAGGCAGCTGAAACTTAGTCGCTGTCGTCACTGACGGGTGAATCGCTTCTGGTGCGGATTTTCAGCTTTGAAGGCTTTTGACGTCTCGAAGGTTTTCGTGGCAGGCGGGCACTACTATCAGACTCGGTGCTTACGATTGTGTCAAGTTTCGGGCGTTGGATGGCATGGCCATGGTAGCCAAGGTGAGATAATGGCCTTGGCTTCGTTGCGGGCATTGTGTCGTCGTCAGAATCCAATTCGGACGAGGGGTTCGTCATTGGTCGTATCTTATGACTCTGTCGCCTCTCAAATGGGCGCTCAACCGACTCATCGACATCATCCAGGGACAAACTCCGGCTCCTTCGTAGACTCTGAGACCGGCTACTGCGTGTCACAAATAGCGATTCAATCAACTCTGCTTCGGTTGGGCTCGTCTGCTTCATGAGCTTCTCCTTAACAATCCTCTCCTGCACAACACGACTCAACCTCACATCGTCTCCGCCGCCAGTAAACCCACTCGATCGACTGCCATTACTGGCCGCCCGACTCACAGGAATCTTGCCTTCCATGACTTTTGCTGAAGGAGGAGGCTGAAGCATCCATTGGTGGGCATTTCGGTTCGGTATTTTACTGCTCACGACTGGGGGGTGATAGTCATTCACAGGAGGATTCTTGGGTGCAAAGTAGAAATCGCGACGCTCCTGGTCCGTGACCTCCTTTTCTACTCCCATGGTGGACTCAATGAGCTTTCCCGCCGAGTTTCTGGCCTTGGAAAAGGCATCTTTGAGCCTGTGTCCTGGCCATTGCCCCCACAACTCTTCGTCTTCTCTTTGGTACCCATGGCGCCGATTCCAGTGGTCATCATCGTCGGCGCTGGTAACAACATGTACTGGTTCACCAAAGTTTATCCGACTGTCAGCGCCATTGGTGCGGTCGGATACACTGAGAACTTCGCTATCCCTCCCCGAGCTTGTAAGACCTCGTTGACTTGAGTTCTTGCTGCTAGACTTCTTGGGTAGACTGGGACCCATGCTCATCTCCTCATGCCAGTATGGGTTGGTATTGAACGGCGACGGGTGGCGGTACAGATCTGGCTGCTCCATGTGGATCTTCTCCTTCTCCTCTCTCTCCTTCTTCGCCCTTTCCTTGACTTTGTGCCTATGCCGTACCTTGGCGCATGGTGTGCAAGCTATGACATAGAAGACAGCGGACTGGAAGGCAATTGGGAACGACATAGCTGGTCGCAGGCTCTGCCGTGGCCGACAGCATCAACACGAGTGCAATCGATGGTGAGAGGTCTCAGGGTAGAAGGTGACGCCGCATTGAGTTAAAACAGAGGCCGAAGTGTATACTGGGAGTGGCCGAGGTGGTAGTCGGGTGGTATGACGAGAAGGAGAAATCGGAAACGGACAAGGATGCTGACAGCCGAATGGGACAGCAACCAAGTCAATCAAACAATTGGACCAAACACATCGATCGTCATCTGCGGCGACAAAGATACGCGGGGGAAAGTATCGGAAGGATATCGATGTATTGATGCACGTGGTGCTGTAGTCGAGTCGAATGGATGGGAGACAAGGCGGGATGGGCGGGAGAGGGTCGGTCTGCTGTGGATGGGGCGTTGTCTTTATGGCAAGCGCGGGAAAAGGTTAAAAAAGAGAGGGAAAGAAGACAAAAGTTAAATCACCAGGGAAGCTAATAGCACAGCTGCACGAATGCCAACGTTGGGAAAGCGGGGATGGACTCAAAGGAAAAGCGAAGAGAACGAGTAGTGGCGAGGCATAGCCAGGCGTGCGTGGGATGCAGCTGGAATGGATGGACGGTTCAGCACTCAAGCGAACAACGAAAGACGACGACGTCGCTCCAGGCAGGCAGGGGCCCAGTGGAGAGATGCAGTGGAGCCTGGAGAGGAGTGGTGCCAACCCCTGCCTGCGAGTGCACCACCTGCTACATACAGTCCTTGGCCTAGCGCACAGGGAAATCGAGCCCAGCGGGGGAGGCTCCTTCGACAGCGAGGCCAGGACCCTACCCGGAGGGTTCCATGCAGAAAGGACTGCTGCTGTGTGGTGTCGTCCAAGCAAGGGCCAAGGCTGCGCCCGCCCTCTGGTTGGCTAGTGCAGTCATGGCGGGGGGCTTGGCGGTCCACCCTGGTCCGCGCAGCACCAGCCAATATGAAAAATAGATGATGTACTCGCCCCTTCGCCTCCGTTCGAAGCGCAAAGGAGTATGGTACGAAGGCATTCGGAGCATTGCCCTGCGCAGAAGGGTAGGGCAGGCTCGCTAAAGTCCCCGGTAGTCGGGCATTTCGTATAGTATTATGTATTCGCTGCACATCTTTGTTTCTCTTTCCTCACGTCCATTGTCGACCCAGGTTGGAACCCGCGACTTGCTGCAAGCAGCAGGCGCTTGTGCTACGACCCGGACTTGGCTCATGCTCTGGGTGGCGCCCTTTTCCCCCAAGCTAGCAAATGTACATCATTTCCATACCACAAATACCGTATCAGAGCCCTTGTAGTCGCCGTTAGCACGTCGTGTTTGATTATTATTGCTTTCCGTAATCACATACGTACTCGTGTCTGATAAAGTTCCCGTATTGCAGACGAGAGACGTATACTCCTCCTCAGCCCTCTTCTCTCCCGCCGCTGATCCTACGACTCTTCTAGCCGCCATGCATCAGCCCCCTCAGCAACAGCAGTCCCAATGGGTTCAGAGCATGCAGCCCCTGGCCAATACAACTCCTTCGCCTACCCTCCCGCGGACCTCAGCCATGTGTTTGGAAGCAGCAATTTGCGCGGCCCTTGAACCCTCATCAGGGGCAGCGCCAGGGGGCCCAGGCTCTTCGAGGTCCCACGCGACTACACCCAATAGCGAGAAATCGTCCTCCTGAAACTGCTGCTAATGCCTCACTTTAGTGAAACCTCGTCGACCCTTGAACCGATCATTCACCACAATCAACCAGTATCCCTGCCGCGCATTCCAGCCCTTCCCAGTATGTGAGTATTATTGGTGCTGTGTGGCACTGCTGACTTGCAGTTCGACAAACAATTGATGTCTCTCTGGGTTCCACGATGCCGTGTTTGGTGAAGAACCCCTCTCCCGAGACTTTCCAAGCATAATTTAGACTCTGAACCCTCAACACAGTTCTAAGCCTGCAAGCGGAATTCTCCTCATACCACCATTGAGATACACGGACTTGGCAAACTGTAGACTTTCCATAGTAGAAGTGGCATTGCTGCCCGGCTAGAGAGTCTCGCGTAGAACCGACAGTACCTAGTGAAGTATACAAGCAACTGGATAGACGAGCTATTTGTACCTCCCCCATCATGTACCACATGAGGGCACCTGCATGCATGCATGAGACGCGCATGCCTGCCCAAAGTCCCATGAAGCCATAATCCGGCGGCAAATCCTCGTAGTCACAAGATCAGCCCAAGGATCTAAGAAGTCCCAATTGATCAATGTTCTTCGCCGAAGAACGGAATGTGCAAACGCTTTGTTATGGCTGCGTCATCCAGCACCTCGGTAGGTGCGAGATGCCCAGCAATCGCTTGCAAGAGACAAACAAGAGCTGCATGTCTTTGATCTTCGCAGTACATTGTCTCCGACAATGCCAACCGCACCCACCAGCCATCACTCTTTGTGTCACCATCCCGTTTAGGAGCTACCTCAGCCACTGCAACGTGAAGCGTCGTATTGCACCACTACATGTCTTTAGAATCACCCACTCGCAACTGTCGGGACATCAATATCAACTATCTGTGCTGTCAATTGACGATAGCTACTAAGAAAGACTATAAGATCTGAGTGATTGTCTTCGGAACGAAGATAACCTCAATCCCCGCCTCGGAAATGATCACGATGCTTTCTCCCACCTAGACACCAGTATTGGTTACCCATCCGACCACAAATAACTTTTCATCTCGTTCTTCAAATTTCTTTTTTTCATACAACCTGCCAGGAATCTTGAGTGAGGAGAGGCGCTCCGCGCAAATCAAACGACTTGCAGCTTACCGGCCCCAGTTCCAGGGCATGCAGCCCAAACCCATATGACGAAAATCAAATTGAAAGGTAAACAAAGGAAAGAAAATATCAAGTAAAAGCAAGAACAAAAAAAGGCTGTGACCTTGCTATTCGCGTTCAACGGGAGGGAATATGCTTGAGCTTCTGCGGGTATTTACTTTACAACCTTGAGGAGATGCTAATGAGCAGCTCTACTAACGTACATGTGAAAAAAAAATTAGGAAAAAATTAGGAAAATGTCTCTTCCATCCTACCTGGCAGACTTCAAACATCCCATTCTTCCTCAACTTCATCAGCAGGGTCATCATTGCTGGTGAGTGCGGAGAAGGATCCGAAGGAGGATGTTGGCTTCGAAGCGCTGGCAGCAGAGGCACTGGGTTGCTTAGGCTGGGCAGCCGGGCGGATTTGGGCGGGCTCATCAACAGAATCGTTTGAAGATTCCTTCTTGCCTGAGCGCTTAGAAGCCTTGGTCTTCACAGTGCTCCACTCGTCAGACTCGTCCTTGAGCATCTCAAGCTGTTCTTCCTCGGAGGGGAGGGATGACATCCAAGAGGATTCCGACTTGACGTTGGCAGGCTTTGAGGCTGCTGGGGCATCCATGGTATCGAGGAGCTGAATAGATCCGTTGGTGGAGGCAGTTTTGTTGGACTGACCGTTGGTCTGGCCATTGGGAGCACCCTTGTCCCAAGCTGAGTTGGCGTTGGCAGAGGCAAGGAACTTGGAGCCATCCTTAGCAGCACGTCCCTCAGCGAGGCGAGCGGTACGTCGCTGCTTCTCCTCAAGAACCTTACGCTCTTTCTCAGCCTCCTCACGGAGAGCCTTGGCAGCCTCGGCCTTCTTGCGGTTCTGTCGCTGTTTCTTCGTCTCGGTGGGCTCGGGTGCCTTCGCGGCCTTCTTCTTCTTCTCCTTTTCGGTGGTGTCGGTCAGTCGGAGGACTGAGGGAGCAGCAGGAGCGGGCTCCAACATATCCGCAACACCGGTAGAGTCGGCAGCGGCAGTCTCACCGAGGTCGTTGGAGGATGATTCATCATCAACCACGGCCCCAGCGGTATCGACCGTGGTCGATGACGGGGCAGATGCGACAGGCTTGACCTCCTGAGCGGGAGGTGAAATCTTGTTGGCACGTGACTGCTTGACCGACTTCTCCTTCTGCTTTCCAGAGTCAGTCTTGGTATTGAACTTTGTGCCCTCCTTGGCCTTGGAGAGCTGCTTGGCAAACTCGCGGTTGGCGGCGTCATCGTTTGAGGTATCCTTGCTTGGATCATTGCTCAGAAATGTTGAGGTTTCGGCGGACTTGGGCTTGGAGGCAGCTGCCTTGTTTGCCTCCTGGGACTCGGTCGTGAAGCTTTCCATTCGTTGCTTCTTCTTCCTATCTTCCTTTCTGGGCTCAGATTGTGGGCCCCTCGAGGCTTTCGATTGAACTGTGCTTGCCCGTCTTCGAGACTTCTGGGTAGAAACCTGATAGATAACATAGCCGACACCAGCCAGGGCGAGATAGCCGCCAACAGTGTACAGGTAGTCTGCCATTCTGAACTGATCGCCAATTCCACGAAAACCGTGCTTCGACTATAAAGAAACCACTCCCTCTTCTGCTTCCCGTTCTGTAGATTATTCGGCCGTCAAGGACGTAGCAGGAGCTTAGCTACCTGGGTGGATAGGGGTAGGAGTTGAGAAGCTGCCTATGAGCGAAGGTGAGGGTATAACGTGGGAGAGAGAAAAGCCGAGTGATTATGGATTGGGGTAGACGAAGGAGATGGGTAGAGTTCCGGAGCAGAAAGATTGTTTAGAAATCACAACCTCGTCAACTAGTAGGTTGGGGCGCGTCTCATGAGGCCAGGTTGGCTTCTGCAGCCTCGAAATACCGTGTGGAGAATATGGGGAGCGCGAGGAAGTTCCACTAAAGGGCGAGTTCGGAAAAGAAGGGGTCCGTCTGATGCTCCTTGGCGCAGGAGAGACAGGGGAGATGGGCAACGGTGCAGTTTTTCCAAGGGCAGGATGGATGAAAGGGATAAGGGACCGACTCAGGCTGGTGGATGGAGGAAAAGTGCGTGCGACGAGGGCTCGAGAAGTTTGGTTTTGACCAGGTGGCTCAAAGTGAACCAAGTGCTAAGGTAGCATTAGTATTTAGTGCAGGTCTGATGGGAAGGTTAATGGTGCCATCCAGTTTAGCTGCAGATGATCGGATGGAGAGGAGAGAAGCCGAACGGGGCGAGCACGTCGCGCTGCAGTATTTGGCCTAGCTCGAGTCTTCGCGTGGTTCAGTCTGGGCTGCCAGTGGACCAATACTACAGTGCTCTGACCCACTGCCAGCACTGTATTTGGTGCCTGGGAGCCGCCCGTCCCATGTCCCTTGAAAGTGACTCGAGGAAGGTGCTTCCTGCTCTGGCAGACAGCATCACCGCCAGTTCCGTAGATTGGAATACATCAAAGTGACGTGGCCCAAGGAGGGTCACCACGCCTCGTTATTTCGAAATGTCTGCTCTCTAGAAGAGCGTAGATACCTCGTATTCTCTTGATTTACGCGTAATACGCTTTCAAAGGCTTACTAGGTTCAAGAATACGAGCACTTGCAGGCAGGCAGGGAGAAAACATGGAAACGGGGTAACGGGAGCCAGGTGAAGGGACAAGAGTCAAACATCCGTTGCAAAGTAAGACATTGCATTCTTCAAAGAACACCACACGCGGCTATCGTCGATTGGCTCGTTCACAGTGCTCTATACCGGGCCTGCTCTCGGACATTACAAGCTCCCAAGACCCTGGTTGTTATTGGTTACCAATCGAACGTCTCCTTTATCTGATTGCCGGAGCGTTATTGCTCCTTCCCCAGAGCTCGGCTTATACCTGGGAAGGATCCGCAATACGCAGTACAACTTACTGTACTGTCGTCACCCAGCCATCGACGGAAGTCTAAGGTATCTTGCACGAGTATCTGAGTGCCTACTAGATGCATTGTTGATGACAACTGCTACCACCTCTCATACCAATCGACCAAGCAACTTAGTATCAATCCGCGCGCGTCAACTCGAATTGATAACCTGTAACTACTGCCCTCGAACTTGGGGAGCACAGCTGCTCCAGACAATCAATGCTTTGCACTATGTCTCATAATTGACATGTGAGAGAGACCAGGTGATCAACCAAGATGTTTATCACTCGTTCGAGGATATTGTGAGCTTTCACATTTGACATTCGCTAGACAAACCCTATGATAGACTTCAAAACAGCCATCTCACCCGTCGAGCTTCCATGTGCGCTACAGCAGTAAAAGGTAGGAGTAGCCCTCTGCTGTTGATCCAGCACTCTTGATGAGGCAGGACAAATCCAAACAGGTAGATTCCATTGCCTACGAGTGAAAAAGCCTAACTACCAGCGGGGTTGGTTGATCCTTCGTCTACTTACTCGCAGATACCTATCACGCGTAAGGGCTTATCTGGCAAAATACAGCCACCCCACCTGCTGAGGCGGGGCACAGAGCACATGCGCTTCAGCCAAGAGTCCTCAGAGTGCCAAAGAGATAGTTGGAAATCAAATTTAAGCTGTGCGGCTTTCGTGAAGAATCATTCAGGAATCAAATTCTCCCCTTCTTTTGCTTGTACCAGATATTGACTCTCAATATCCATCATGGCTGCTCCCAAACACAAGATCATCATCGATACCGACCCAGGTGCGATATAGCCAACTCGTGATGCTTTATGTGTCACATGCTTGACATCCAACTGACTACTTGAAGGTGTCGACGATGTCCTGGCTATGCTTCTCGCGCTGAGCGCATCTCCCGAGGAACTGGAAGTTCTAATGCTATCCGTTACATATGGGAATGTCCCACTTCAAAGGTTCGGCTGCTACCCCCGCCGATTCATCCAATGTACAATCGATCTAACATCTGTCCAGTTGCCTGCACAACGTCGTTGCTCTCTTCAATGTTCTGGAGAAAGAACTTGAATGGAGGAAAGCCTCTGGTAGGCCTGAGGGTTTCGGTGTTCTGAGAGCCCAGAAGCCTATTGTTGCCGTTGGCCCAGAGCATCCCCTGGAGGAGGAGGAGTTAATGGCTGATTACTTCCGTGAGTACTCATAAATGGCTTTCTACTGTGTGGCCCAGAACTATCATCAGAACTAACCAGACTATTACAAGATGGACTTGACGGGCTTCACAACGTGCACACAGCACACCCTCATCTGGCTCCCGCCGAGACTTGGAAGTCCATGTTTGAAAGTAACAGCACTGACACTTATTCCCCTTACTTCACGCCATCCAAGTCTCCGGCTCATAAGGAGATCCTCCGCCTTCTTAGGGAAAACCCGGAAAACACCATTTCCATCCTCGCCACCGGGCCGCTTACCAACGTTGCTCTGGCCGCCGCCGACGACCCCGAGACGTTTCTCAGAGCGAGAGAGCTGGTTGTCATGGGAGGAGCCGTCCACGTTGAAGGCAACGTGACTCCGAATGCAGAATTCAACTGCTACGCTGATGCCATTGCAGCTGCCCGGGTTTACGCCCTTACCTCCCCAAATCCCCAGTCAACCATGCCGGTTATTCCAGAGAGCATCTCTGTTCTCTCCGCCTATCCACCAAATCTCAGCAAGCGCCTGAAACTGACCCTCTGCCCTCTTGACATCACGACCCCTCATTACCTCAACAAGAAGTATTTTGAGGAAATCATCCAACCACACATTGATGCCGGCAGTCCTCTCGCCACGTGGACAGCACACTTTGTTCGAGGGGCATTCCGAAAGATCGAGTCCATGGTAGGTGCCGATCACGACGCGGAGCTGTCTCTGCACGATCCCTTCACCGTCTGGTACGCCATTGCGCACAACGATCCTAGCTGGAAGTTTGCGGATCAGCTTGAGGACATTCGGATCGAAACCTCGGGCCAGTGGACCCGCGGCATGCACGTTATTGACCGCCGACCATGGGCCACGCCTCGCGAGAAGGCGGTCGAGTTTTACGAAAAGGTAGAAAACGCCAAGTCCTTGGAAATGGTAGCAGACCGCCCCGGCGACACTCTCGCCTGGTTCAACGCGGATAAGGGTAACAGAATCCGCCGGATCACGGGCACCCCAGGTGAGGCCGTGCTCAAGGAGGAGCTGATGAGGAGGATATTTTCTTAGGCTCTGTTCACACGCAGGTTGGGATCATAATCTACGGTTCATCACGGTTCTGGGGGGCGATGGAGGCTCACTGGTTGGTCTATATAGAATAGTTATGCATTCGAGATTTCTTTCTTCTCCCAGTGTGAATAGATCATACCACAAGCTGCATGCATTTCAGTAGATAATTGCTCCGAATACTCCAAACGCCGTTCTTCTCGATCAAGTAACAGTATTCTTTTGTCGGAAAAAAAAACATGGACCGCCCATCTCTTGTCTTCTTGTGACATTCCCCGCCTCTATACGTGCTTGATGCCTCCGATCACTGAACCCTTCACCTGTGTCCAGTTGATGCTCTCATCCAACTTCTCATCCACCAGTCCCACAGAGCAGACGTTGTCTCCTCGGACAAGGTAAAGTCCCAGTGGGATCTCGGTTGACGGCTCGTCATCGTCGGGCTCGCGGATAATGCGTTCCGTCGCATTGCTCAGGACCTATAGGCAGGTAGGTTTGGTCAGCTTCGGTTCGAGGAGAAGACGGCATAATAGGTCCCAAGCGTACAAGGTTTGTGGATTGGTCGGCCGCAGAGAGCGTTCCAACGAGGATTCGAGAGTCGGCCGTTACGACGAGGACCTTTTCTGGAGGTGAACGATGGGGGGTCAGTGTCTCTGCCATCTCTGGAACTAGCTTGGGGGATTGCTTACTCTCGAGATAGCCGCCTAGTGTCGCCATAGTGACCTGTTATGTTGAAGCGGTCGGCATCGACGACACCGTCTTGTTCTGAACGATTGGCGATGGGATTGTATTCGTTATTTGGTCTGGAGTTGGGCGAAAAGGAAGAAAGTTATTGAGGGTCGGTCTACCTAGCTCTCCAGAATGGAGCAGATGGTGGGGTAGCTGGCAGGTCGGGAAAACCACCTGCCAAAAGCCATGCGGAAAAAGGCAGTATCGATGTGAAATAGCACCAACAGAGCTTGAACAAATTACACATACACAACGAGATAGACATCGTTAGATCGAAGATCAAGAGGCAGAGCCCATTTCACTACAGCATTGATTCGCCATCGAGGCTTCTTCCTCTTCGATGCAAATTTCGAGCAATCACCAGAAGCCGACTTAGGGTAGGTAGGTTGGGTAGAATCACGAAGTATGACATCCAAGGGAAAGTAAGAACACGATGAGCAATCCTATGGAAAATATCTTTTCCAGTTACGGATATCAAGCTTATTTTCCTACGTATGGACTATCTGAAAAGAAAAAAAGAAAAAGGATATAATGGTGGCGGCGTGTCACGACAACAGTTTCTGGCTTCACGATTTCTGCTTAAGCTTCACGCCCACAGCTTCTGCTCCTCCATGCGTCTCACTGGGCATTTCAGACGGCTTTTTTTTTTTTTTCAGTGGACAAGCCCATTCATCTGTATTTTCTTCTTCACACTGCCGGCAAGCCGACAAAGCAATGAAAAAAGAGGAAGTGTTCGCATCGCCTGGAGGCAGTGTAATACCAGGGACACTGTGGGTTGAATCGTGTGCAAGCACAGAGGAAACAGCCCTGAGGCCAAAAATAGGAATAATCAAGATCGGCCTCCTTGGAGGCCTTTCAGAGATTAAACTGAAAAGAACAGATACTACACTTGATCTAAGCCAAAAGGCAAAGAGAGCTAAAGAAGAAAGGAAGAAAAAGTTCAAAAAAGTCGGCGGGCTCGGCGCGTTTAAATAGTGTGCCTGGGGGCGGTGAGGGCCCAAGATCAGCGGCAGAATTTTGGCCAATCAGAATTCAGCGTTGCACGAGGCAGCTGGTGCCTGGCTACCTCTTACTTAGTGGGCGACATGAGAAACGAGGCACCAAAACACTAGCCTGTTCAGCTTCATAATAAATCGAGACCAAATACAAGAAAAATGATAAAATGAAAATGCTTTCTTTGGGGGGTTTTTGCCATACCTAAGGTATGCAAGGGGCATATCCCAAGATCATCAGGCCACACGTGACTTGAATCACACTTTTCATTTTTAATCAATTTCCATTCCATACCCAGTGCAACCTTCAACTCTATTTTCTTACCTTTGATTTTACACGAAATCAACCACAACACCTCTCCGAGCTCATTATCGCCAACCACCTCTCACAGCGATAATGGATGCCTCCAACGTAATCATCCCCAGCAGCCAGGGCCCGGTCCTTGTGTGAAACAAAAAATTGGTTCTTCGATCGACATTTGTAACATCGTCATTGGCTATCACTAATCTACGGAATTCTATGGCGGTAACTAACCTGCCGTGATCCCGGACGCCATAGAATTTCTGGTAGATTAGTGATGGCCAATCACAATGTTACAAATGTCGATCGATGATCCAATTTAGTTCTCTTATTGAAGGTGGAAATCAAGGCAGCAAAGTGTTAGGTTCTCGAGAACTGGATCCAGAACGGTGCTTGGGTGTAACATTTCCCATGCCACCCATTTGTCTGAATAGGTATCTATCCATATCGAGGTGAGAACACTACGCACGGGTGCTTGAGGAAGGGTGGGAGGTAGAATCAGGCAGCTTGTGGTTAGGCATTCAATAATGGACAGATCAGTATGTAGACAAGGTAGCCAGTTCGACGCTTGAATAGAGGGGGTCTTGGTAAGAAATAATCTCAATTAGATGTGACATTCGAGATGGGTGCATGATGACTTTGTCTATTCGGCTCTGAGAAAGTTGAGGGCCTTCGAGAGCTCTATCCTTCTAGAAATGCCGGCAATGGGCAAGTAAATCACGGTTCAATCTTGCGTCCAGAGGATATCACTCCCTAAAATACAACCGGTGCGCCGCTCTCTTTCCATGAGCCTGTCCTTTATCCTCTCGCTGTCCGTACATCTCTGCCTGAAAACATTTGCCTTGCGAGAAGCCTAAAACGCCAAAGATTCTCTCAATACCGAACCATCTTTGAAAAAAACAAATCACATTCAGTCTTCCACCAGTTCACCTTCTTCGTCCTCGGATAGTCTTGCTCGCTTCTCAGCTCTATCGTCGTTGGCATCAATCTCAGCCTCCTTCCGTTTGTATGGGGAACGAGGAATGTATCTGTTATCTTCCGACCTTGCCTGAGATGCTCCGTTGTGGCTTTCACCACCGCCGTTTGTCCTTGGAACGGGACTGCGACTAGCTCTGTCCAGTTCCATAGGCGTAGCGGCATTCGAAGGGTACGAGTCGGTGATTGAAGCATCTCCTCGGCGTCGAGAGATATCCAGCTCAAATGCTGGCGACGGTAATGACGGATTCTGCTTCCTAAGCGGATTCTCAGTGTAGAACTGTCGCATAATCTCAATGGCCCTGATGCATCGTGTCTCGTCACCCCTCACGTACTTCCACCATGGTTCGCCCTTGACATCGTCTAGCTGCTGGTTGGTGTGAACGCTGGCGAAGAAAATCGCCGTGATGGCAACGTCCCTTGCCTCGAATAGAAGGGGGAGGGCCGTCAGGCATGCATCGTTACAGAAAGCCCAGGCGGCCTGTCGCAGATGCTTGTTATGAACACAGTCGAGCTGGCCAAGAAGGTCAAGAAGGTTTCGGTAGGGGTTATCAATCATGAGGTCGAATGTGAGTTGCTCAAGCATGGCCTCTTCGTACGTGAGAATGCTGTCTCTCCATCGCCAGTACTCCTTGCTCTGCTCATCGATAATGAGCTTGGCGTTCTTCTGAGCGACCTTGGCGACGGCAATGATGATGTCCTTCGTCTTCTTGCAATTCTCTTCGACCTTGTTGGCTAGGAAGAGGGCGGTAGCGGCGATATTCTGGAAGGCAAAGTATTAGCAACAACTCTTCCGTGCGGATGGGGCCTTTGCCGTTCCCAACGAGCCTCCTACGACGGTAGATGTCAAACTCACATAGTGATGAATCCCGCCTTTTTCCTGTACCATACTGCAGCGCATGTAGAATCGGTGGAAAAACACTCCAGCTACCCAAAGAGTGATCTGAGGGAGATCGAGCATCACTCCAGCCTGATAGATGAAGTTGACGCCCTTGGCCCGTCGCAATCTCTCTTCAGAAGGCGCTAACCCCTCGATGATGCTGGGTGTGCTCGAAGTCTCCTCCTCCGTGAACGCCCACTGGTTTGCGACTGCCAGCGGTGTGCGCGCGCCCGGTCGGTTGGGCGATTGCTGCTGGCTTGGTCGAGCCTGGAGGCGTGGTGGCGACGTGCGAGTGCTGTGCTGGGGAGGTGTTGGGACCGCTGGGGGAACATCGCGCCGTCTCGTTGGAGATCGCGACGATTTATCCTGACGCGGGTTCTGTGCGAGGGTTGGAGGTTGATAGCCCTCTCGCTGCGGGCGGTATCGATCGATGCTCGCCATGAGGTCAGATTCGTGTCGGATTGACGCCTGTGAGAGATAAGGACTGGAGACGGATCATGAGGAATAAACCGCCTGATCGGCCGGTTACTGTGGTTTTGTAAACGAATGAAAGCGAGGAAAAAAAGTGACAGGAGGAAGGTTTGGGACAATAGAAGATAGTGGTGAAAGAGATCTGAGACTGCTATTGTCTTTGGGTTGGGAGATGCAGCAAACCGAGTCACCTGACCGCGCACTGGGTCCGTTCCGTCATGTCGGGCTGCCAAGGCTCGCGACAAAGCGCAGCCCATGCTACAAGTCTAATACGCGCTCATTCATTGAGGAAAAATTGCATTGTTTTCCGTTGGGTATCATAAGTGGATTTACTGTATCCTTACTTTTGTCTATATGCCAATTACATCAGATCCCTTCACCATCATTTCGGCCCCAAAGCTTGACAGTCCTGTCATGGCCGCCACTGATGATCCATTTGCCATCCCTGCTATAGTCCACACTGGAGACAGGCCCAGTATGCCCGCTCAGAGTTTGCACCAGCGTCCAATCGTCTGCAGAGAAGATCTTGACATTTTTGTCGAATCCACTGGAGACGAAGAACGTGCCGGATTTCTTAGGTACCCGTGAGCCTTTCTCGTCCAACGCCGGGGGAATGCCATCAAGAGGGTCATCGAGACCTTTGAACCATCGCATATCCGAGACTGCGCTTGAATGGGCACCGATGCCGCCGCTTCTCTGGACTTTGCGTACATCCCAGCACTTGACCCAACCATCCGCGGAACCGCTCAGCACTCGATGTCCGTCTGGACTCCAGTCGAGCGCATGGATCGGCTTAATGTGACCGTCCATATGTCCATCGAGAATCATGACGGTCCGCCCAGACCTCAAATCCCATATTCTGCCGATACTGTCCAGGCCTGCACTGGCAAGAAGTGAACCCTCAGTATTGAAGCTGATGGCGTACACGCCTCGTGAATGACCTTCCTGGAGGAGGATTTCCGTCGTAGTCTCGACATCCCAAAGCCTCCAAGATGTGTCGTCAGATGCGGAGGCTAAATATTTTCCAGAAGGGTGAAACTCGACTCGACAGACGCGTTGGGAATGGCCCTGCAGCGTTGACAAGGGGGTGTCTTTATTTAACGACCATAGGTGAACAAGACCTTCAGCGCCACCTGAGGCCAGGTTGACTGAATCAGGAGATACGCCGCTTTCTGGTAGAGTGGCACCAGGGAACCAGGAAAGACCGCTGATTTTGTTGGTGTGTCCTCGTAGGCTCATCTTCTCAGTCAAGTTGGGCACTTCCACCAGCTTGATTTGACCACCCCAGTTACCAACCGCCACGTGCTCACCGTTGGGAGCCATCCTGACCATGCTGATGTGACGCTCGCCAACAGTCTGACTGCCTTGTAGCTCAAAGGCTTGTAACCTTTCCTTGATATGCTTGCGGAATTTGACGTGTGTTCGTAGCGGTATTGATGACTCTTCCTTCTGATACTGAATCTTCTTCTTTGTCCTGGGTAGAGAGTACTGGGCGAGCTTTATGCGAGCCTGTAACAAGTCTGGCCCACCCCTCGAGTAGAATTCTTCCTCCTGCTCCTCCTCCTGCTCATCGTCTGGTGCATCATCCATATCAATGTCCCCATTTTCAAGGCCATTCATCTCCGTCTGTATCAGCATCAATTCTCGGAGTCGGTCTCGTCGCTCTGCTTTCCCTTCGCCAAAAAGGGTTATGGGCTCGCCCATGGATCTCAGGACTGCGCGAACGCGGTCATCGTTGGTCGGGACGTTCAGCTCTGCGGCAGCGCGCTTTCGCCTGAACTGATCCAGGATTGCCGAAGCCTTTTCTGAAGGGGCGCCGGCGCCGGCGGTCGGCATGTCGTAGTCATGATCATCGGGAAGGTCTTCCAATGCCACGCCCTTTGGCGACTGGGCTTCCTCGACGTATGCTTGTCGTGATGGATGAATCATCTTGAAAGTTGGATCGGGGACACTGCGCACTGGCACCAAGAGTTTCAAAGCAGGCCAGATCGGCACAGCTACCGGATATCGTGCCCTTTCGTTGGTATCACGAGACCAGATAGGCAGTTGGTAGCTAGCAGCGCGATCCTCGTGAGAAAAGTGAATCCGACGATGCGCGCATGTGATGTCCGTGCACCAGCGTGGTTGGGGCGAGCAAAGTGTATTTCACAGGTACATAAAGATACGCAGCTTTACAAGCAGCTTGGCCCCTTTGATAAGTAACGATTTCGTATACTTGCTTGAAGACTTGATTGGACATCGAGCACATTGACAGAGCCCATGTGGGTATCAGATTACCTAAGGTCAGAGCCCCGTCTGGGGTTCGGGCGTGCATATTGAAAGCAACATGCAGTCTCCTTGCCCTCTCATTAGCTTCAAGTGTTAGCGCCTCTGCTTTACCGATACGGCCTTGTTCGCTTTATTGGTTCCGGCACGCGCCTTTTAGGCCAGTCGTTTATTGAGTTTTTTCTCTTTGGCGCCTTTCTCTCTATGCAAAGTTTGTGTGTGATTAGCATGTGACTGTGTCCTGAAATACGAACAGGAACAACGGCATCCTATTGGAATGAAATAAATTACTCCTGGGCACCAACGTAATCTCAGCTGCACGTACATTATTGAGTCAGTGGCCAGTGCCCGTCAGGCGGCTGTGTGAGGGTGAGACGGCCACATCCTCCCGCATACTAATAATACACGCCCAAGATAGCCTAAGTGCCTAGTTTAGTAGCGCATTACCTCCATGCCAGTGCTGTTTCGAGTACCTACTTGCCTGGTCAGTAATTAATGACAGGTTACTTGCCCCCTGCCGCATTGTGGTGGGTGACCTCACCCAACTAATTTAGGCATGTGCGGCAAGGTTTTTTTTTCCCTCGCGGGCTGGTGCTTAGGCAGGTTGTTAGTGGGCAGGCATAATCAGGTATTCGTTAAATGTAACACGATCGCTTTCTTCCCCGGCTTTCTCTTTTCCCTTTCTTTCTACACCATTTGGTGATTCCAACTCCCATCACAAGCTGCACTCCAGAACTCCGATACGACAACGTTGCCAATGCATATACAAAAGCCCTCCAGCGCCCGTACTTCGTTCTTCCGCTACCAGATGCGTATTGCGAGCCACATCGAAATCCAGTTGCACTGCGAATCACGGGTGCGCGCTGACCCTGAGCGACGGCGGGGCTCACCTTGAAGACAGACGACGTCGCTGGCAGGGGACTGAGGACATATCCCTCTGTTGGTTAGAATTTCTTCAAGAGTGAGCGTATTTTTCTTCGTCCTCTATTCAAAATGAAAAGCCCCGTGCCGGCAGCGCGTACCACTGTTCGTGGTTTCCAAACGACCCCAGCAGCCTCCGGCGATGAGGATTCCGACTGCGGCCTCGACACTCCACGCCTCAAGGCCCGCCGTGGCCGTTCTCGCATTACCGATGTCGTCAGTGCCAACTGTAGCCCGACCCTCCGTGGATCCTCGTCTCCTGTTGTGTCGGGAATAGCCAAGTTGCGGATGCAGCTTGAGCCTTTGAGTCTGGATGGTATCCCGACCAGTTCCATGTACCGCACTGGAAGCCTTCAGGGCGCATTTGGTATTCAAAGCCGTTCCGTGAGCCGCGACGGCGCTCGCAGTGATGCGGGAAGCACAGACTCGGACAACGCATCTACAATCTACGAAGTTTGCCTCGAGAATGACTTTGTTAGCGCCAGTGTTGGCGACAGAGGAGGCATCATGGACATCATTGAGGGAGGCCTGAACCCAAAGAGAAAAATGACGACTGAAGACTTTAAGCCTCTCCGTTGTCTGGGCAAGGGCACTTACGGCACTGTGCTCTTGGTCAAGCAACGCGCTACCGGCAAGCTCTATGCTCAAAAGCAATTCAAGAAGGCATCTCTTATGGTCCATAAGAAGCTGATCGAGCAAACCAAAACAGAGCGACAGATCCTCGAGTCTGTCAATAGGCACCCCTTTGTTGTGAAGTTGTTCTACGCATTTCAAGACCACGAGAAGCTGTATTTGATCCTAGAGTATGGCCAGGGCGGAGAACTGTTCACTCACCTGAATACGGAGAAGATGTTTTCGGAGAACGACGCTGCTTTCTACATGGCTGAGATGCTTCTCGCCATCTCCCACCTCCACAATGACCTCGGTGTTGTGTATAGAGATTTGAAGCCTGAGAACTGCCTCTTGGACGCAGACGGCCACTTGCTTCTGACGGACTTTGGTTTGTCCAAAGTATCGGCTGAGCCAACCGAATCCTGCAGCTCCATCCTCGGCACAGTGGAGTATATGGCCCCCGAAGTGATTCAGGGCAAGAAATATGGCAAGGCAGTGGACTGGTGGTCCTTTGGAGCGCTTGGGTACGACCTTATGACCGGAAACCCTCCTTTCCGGGGCGGCAACCACGCGAAGATTCAGGAAAACATTGTCAAGCAGAAACTTGCGCTTCCTTACTTCCTTAGCCCCGATGCAAAGGACTTGCTTACCCGACTCCTTCGCAAGGACCCCAATAAGAGACTCGGAGCTGGAGGACTCAAGGATCTTCAGACTTTAAAGAAGCACAGGTTCTTTCGCAAGATTGACTGGAAGAAATTGGAGGCCCGCGAACTTACCCCTCCAATTCAGCCCATGATCACCGACCCAGAGCTTGCAGAGAACTTTTCACCCGAGTTCACCGACTTGTGCCTGAGCCCTGTGGTAACATCCAAGTACCCGAGCCTTCTAAGTCCTTCCAATGACGACCCCTTTGGTGGGTTCAGTTTTGTGGCCTCACCCAGCCTTCTCGAAAGCCATTTCCCACTGGCGGCATAAATCTTCATGCATCACGCATGGTGGGATAGATGATGATAGAGTATAGACGCAAGATTTAGTATCCTTACTAGAAATTAGAAGAAGACGGTGCAAGTCATTGGGGATTAGAGGGTAATCTGTCAGGAGACGCTAAGGGGGATATATGCTGTGAGTTGTTGTGGATGAAAATGCATTGTCTGAAGTGTGACAAAGCGATGATTTGAACAAAACAGGCGAGCGAGGAAATGAGGTTTTGAGAATTACTCTAGGCGTGATGGGAGAGATATGGGACAGGTTTTTTTTTCATCAAGGTATTAGCAAAAGAGCTTGTCGTGCACATCGTCCCCTTTCTGATGAATCCTCGGGAATACAGCTCCCGGTCAAGTCCACGCGATGCTCAACGGAGCTTTGAGTTTTGTTAGCAAGGTGGGAAGGGTAAAAGACCAGTCATACTCAACAAATGAGCATTGAAATCTTCCCGTAGCTCCATACCATGGGAATGCCCCCAAACTTGGCATCTTCGTCCATGTTCTTAGCAAGACATACGGCGTAATCAAGCAGGCGCGTCCATTTCCACAGCTGAGAAAGATGTTATCAGAGTTTACTCAGCTATACAAATTTCGTAATAGTAAAAGAAGCCATGGGCTTATATATATCATGTGGCGGAAAAATGACCAAAGCTGAGAAGCTCTCATCGTGATGGGCGGTAAATGAAAGCACCCTAAGAAACTCCAGAAAGCGGTCGACTGTAGCCTCAGCATCGAGGTTCATCTGAGAGAGTTTGCTTCCACCTCTGTCGAACAAGCCCCTTCGTCCAGACAAGCAGGCCGCCTCGGGGGGTTATGGCTGGAGCGCAAGAGTTTCGGCAGCGGTGACATCTGTACTGACATTGAGCAGTCCCATCCTTGCATCCCCAGACTCTCACAGCTGGATGGAATCGACGAAAGCAGGACCACGCTTGTGAACAATACTCTCACGGCAGTTCGAGGTGATGGATGTTCAGCAGGGACGGCCTCCATTCGCTGACGAGACCATCTTTCTTGCTTCCTTTCGAACGTGAATGGATCCGAGTCCGCACAAGCGCAGACACAGCTAAAGGAACGTCTATTTCTCCATACTGGACTTGGAATAGAAAGTCGCCTAGGAATGGTTCCATGTGAAATGATCCGTTGGCACTATGCCGTCACCAAATCTCGACTTGTGAGCCTTAGCCGAGGCCATCGCGATAGGGCAGAGCCGAGTGGGATAGATGCGCTGGCGGCCTCACTTCCCAGCGATTAGCTTTTGTTCATCCGACTGGGCCCAACGACCAAAGCCGAGATGCATCGAAGTAGCGGGGGAGGTTTACGCGGCCCCCTTCCCTCGTCCGACTTTGATGATGCACGCGAGGTGAGGGAGGGGTGAGATCTTTACAAAGGATCGGGAGCATCTAAATCGTGTAGTATCACATCCACAGCTGAGCGCACCATCAATGCAAAACCGGCTGGCCTACTAGATAAATGCAAATAGCTGCCGTGCCATTGGGTCGCTGTCGACATGGTGTATTGCAGGGGCAGTGTATATGTATATGCTTGCTGCTGTCCAGACAAGCGACTGGGATTGTATATGGCACGCCTAGACACCCCAGCGTTGAATTTTGGCACAATATCAAAACTATTAACCCAGTTATTGGTGCAATACCTAGCTAAATATCACAAGAATAATTTCTATATTATTCTCTTTTGTGCCCCGTCTTGCGCGTAAAGAGCTTTGGTGTGCCATGTTCTTTTTTATTTCACATACTTGCCGCGCTATCAAAGAGGTGTGTGTGGGGTAGTGCTGCACACATTCGCAAATGAGATTGTGCCCATGGGCTGCAATTAGCCGAACCAGGCTTGCTAATAGCATGTTTGCCATAAGAAATTGATACAAATTGCAAGCAAAGAAAAAAAAAAAACACCCGGTGGGAGATTCGAACTCCCAGCCCCAAGATGATTACAAATAAAAGTCTTGTGCGCTAACCAATTGCGCCAACCGGGTGATAACCTTATATGAAGTTGTAAAAACGGGAGCCGTTAGCGTAGATATCACCTACCAGTTGGCCCATCGGCGGCAGCCCCAAGACAAACAGCCTTGTGCGAACTAATTGCACCAACCGGGTAATGGTTAGGGAACCTTTGCGCTTCTTTCTATATATAATGTATAAACGCCCACGATCTGTTAATTGAGCTAATCGGGAAGACTGTTGACATTGCATTGACAATACGGGGAGGGGGTGGTTCCTGGACCTGGTCTGGCACAGGAAGTCCAACGTTGACATTTGTCACCGCTGGTAGGCCTGTTGAGATGTAAATGCATGGACAGGGCGTCAATCTACAAGGGATATCACAGCCAGACATAAGTTTAATCAAGTGAAGCTTGATGATGTGTAAAGGCAGTAGCCGGAGTGCAGCTTCTAGATTCGTTTCTATAATGTGACGTTAAAGCATCGCATGATTCGCGATATTGACTGGTAATTGGTCAATTATGAAATACCGGCTGCCTATGTATTGGTCTGAGTGACGTCGTGACTTCGTAGTTGCATCGCTGGCTACCTATGCACGCGCGTATGTTGTTATCAACAACTGCAGCTCCGAGCAGGTAATTTTGATCTTATCCACCGTGATCTGGATAAATGCGATCAACAACTGCAGCTCCAAACTACCTCGAGTAGGTAAGTCAGATCCCATCCGCCGCGATGCTGCTGAATGCGATTGATATCTGCAGCCTCGAGCGGCCTCGCAGGTTAGATTCTACCCAGGCTGGCTCTCGCGAATAGGATCAATAACTGCAGCCTTGAGCAGGTAAGTCAAACCCCTCCTCGATCATACCCACCCCGGCCCTCGTTAATGCAATCAACAGCCGTAGCCTCAGGCCGTTTTGAGCAGGTAAGTTAGACCCTATTCACGCTGACTCCCCTACGCAGCTTCGCTTGCGCTTTGGAATGCTTTGTAGGTATTGACTGGTAAGAGTTATACGGATGACTTGGCTCCCGTAACCCCTTATGGGCCTTGCCTCAATTTTCTTCTCCCGTCTTCCAGCCTATCAACGACCGCCGTTCAATCCCTACCAAATCCAAGGGAGTCTTTCCCTCCAGCAAGTCCACTAAAGTATTATACCTGAATATGCGTCTTGTTGCTAAATCGCGATCCCCCGTCCTGATCAGTGGAGGTAGAGTAAACCAGTCTCGAAATATCTTCCTACCAGCCCCTAATATTCGACATTTGATTGCTAGGCGAATACAGGGGTCTTCTGACCTTAGCATACTTGCCTGATTGGCAAGTACGCAACTGTCATGTAAGTGGCCCGGCTCAGCCAAATCGAACTTGGCGGCAACCTTCCATTCTTCAAGAAGCCTAACTTCAGGAGGCAGAGTAACAGAACAAGTGATCGCGTGTTGATGAAAGTCGAAGAGCTTTATTCTAAGACTTCTGTGTCCACTGAAACTGGCGTGACAGATCACACCGTCTTCTGTCAAGAAATCTTGGAGTTTCTTTCGAGAGGGGCCTTTACAACCATCATCCCTAGGCCTGTTATGCGTACGCGTTCGTATTATCCTTCTAGCCTGAGGTTGAGGCTCAAGCTCAAGCTCATCCTCACTGTCAGAATCGTTGCCTTGGTCATCATCCTCACTGTCGAGATCGCTGTCTTGGTCATCATCCTCCAGGATGAGTTCCTTCATTTTCTCGCCCAGAGTAATAGTTTCCTCCGTCTCAGTACCATCACCATTTGGGAGGTAATGGGCTAGCTTTGAGATCTTTTCGTCATCTTCCTCATCATTTGTGAGGGAACAGGTTTTATTCGAGGTCCCTTCAGACCTGCGCTCATCATTAAAAGCACTAGCTTTCAACTCCTTGAATCTTTTCCAGAATAGCGATCGTTTCTCTCGAAGATTCTCGAGTAACTGTTTAACTTTTGGATAAGACTCCGGAAACTTTGGACCAAGTGATCCTCGATTGGGCTTATTCTGGGGGTATCGCCTGCGGGGTACCTCTTGGGATAGGGCAACTCGTACTAATTGTACTCCATCCTCTAGGTTTCCACCAGCAGCTTCCATCAAACTTGAAAGGTCATCTTGGGTTTGGAAGCCGATATGGTAGAGCCAGTCAGCAACTGGTGTCGGCAGTGTGCTGGGAGTCCATGGATCCTCATATTTACCTTCTAGAAGTATGCGATGAGAAATAATGAAGGCTGTTGAAGATTTACTAACCCAGAAGTTATGGTAGATATCTTGTGCTGTTAATGTTGCAACAATACCGAAGACATCAGTTAATTTTCTGATTTCGGAATAATCTCGAAGATGAGATAACTTGCCTGGGTTAGGGCATGTTAAGAATACCCGTTGAATCTTTTTGTCTTGGGTAATAAACCATATATCATGGGAAAAACTATTTAGCTCAAGGCTAAACGGACCTTTAAAGGCCATACTGTTCTTTTCATAGCCTGAGAATGCCCGTTGTATATCCTGAGTTGCTGTGTGGCCACAAAGGACTATTACTCGGATCCCACTGCGCATTATAGCATGCCGGTTTAATCCCTGAATACACTGATCAGGTTCCGAGCCAGGAATAATGCTTGAGGATTCTTCATTTGGGTTTGAAGAAAAACAACTGGACCATAGTCGACAGTTTTGTTCTGTTAAGTTCAGGTTCTCCAGTTTGCTATTATTCTCAAAGCCACCAGCTGTTAAAACGGCTGCTTCTGGGCTATGAATAATAGCAATTATAGCTTGAGTACTTCCAGTTGGCTTCTTAAGTGGGCGGTTAAGTAACTTCTCAGCTCTAGAGAAATTACTTTCCTCTTCCTCTTTAGTGAGACTGAATGTCGTTGTCTCAGGAAAAATAAAGTGACTGAGTGGAAAAAGTGTAGCCTCAGCCTTAGGCCCCCCCAGCGATGCAGCAACTTGCCCTCGAGGATCTAGCCCATTGTTTTCAGCTAATTCGGCGATAGCTTGTCGATAGTCCGCCTTCCATAGCCTGGATATGTGGCGTCGCCGGTTTCTGTGGATGCTCTTCTGCTTCCTACGAAACATATAAAAGGAGGCGATATCATGATCGGGAGATACTGTACAGGCCTCAAGGTACTTGAATCTAATACCTTGTGATACTGACATCCCTTGGAATAAAGGCGGCAATATATTGAGGCCTAAATTTGAGTATCCTCTAGGATTCAGCCCAAAAAAAGCTTCTAGGACTGAAGCAGATAATGACTCAAAAGTCAGGCAGAATACCATTTCAAGAATATTTTGTAAAAGTTCAATCTGGTCATCGGGGAGAGTTTCGACAGTTGAATAGTCAGTTGACCACAGTCGGACAAAGGATGCTGATCGGTGGCCTTTTCCCTTGGAAAGTACGTAGTAGCAGAGTCTTCTGGTATCGCTATTCCATATTGCCTCTGCATGTTGAATACGTACTCGGGTGGATAACTTGAACGACTGTCCAACATAGTATCGTATATAACGTTCATCCCGATCGTCTAGCCCGATAAGAACATATCCACCTATATCTGTCTCTGTCCAGATACTAGGGTCCTCGAATTGCTTTTGATGTATCTCGCGAATACTAAATAAGGAAGAAAAAAGTTAGTATCTGAAGTAATACTTGAATTGACTTTTAGAACTGTGATATTTGACTGACATTTCGGCTGTTAGCGGTTTTCCCTGTAACTCTAGAAACTGAGGGAGAATCTGGGCTATTGCAATCTCTGCAATTTCATCGAGGGAGCCCCATTCGCTAATTATTTTCGGAAAGTTTATCGACTTCAGCTCCTCAAACTCATCATTTGCCATTTTGCCAAGGAGTGATATGATTATATCCTTGAAAACCGGGACAGTTAGGCGCTGAGCCTGGCAGAAGGATTGCTGTGAATCCGTCAGTATATACCGAGAGAACCTAATTGCATAAACTCACGTGGACTTGCTCATTGAACTCTCGTTTCCCAGGGCAGCGATACTCAAAGTATGGCGGCTGCAAGGCACCATCTGGCTGTGGCTGCTGACAAAATGAAGGCAGCTTGAATTGCTGGCTTTGCTGTTGATCTTTTTGTTGATCG
This sequence comes from Clonostachys byssicola, assembly GCA_902006505.2. NCBI lineage: Eukaryota > Fungi > Ascomycota > Sordariomycetes > Hypocreales > Bionectriaceae > Clonostachys > Clonostachys byssicola. The sequence continues at coordinate 1,197,859 of CABFNO020001240.1, forward strand.
TATTGTTCATCCTGCTGCTGATCTTTTTGTTGATCGCGTTGCTGATTTGGCTGCTGACAAAATGAAGGCAGCTCAAGTTGCTGATCTTGCTGCCGACGTTCTTGCTGAACTCGTCGCTGAAGCAGTTTCTGGTACCTTTGGCGGCGTTTGAGAGCTCGCTGGGTCGAGATATGTGAGAAGCTAGGCCGCGTACTTAAATTATGGCGCGTTCGATCTTGGTCTTTGGGTGCAATTCCGTGGTACTTCCACCAGTAGTCTTCCTCTTCACGCTCCTGTGCCTCAAGAGCTCGTTGGTCCCGAACGTCCTTAGGCGTGCGTATGTTTTTCGGTCGGAATGATAGACCTTTTGGCTTTTCGTTGGCGGACATCCTCGAGTAGATAAATTCTCAAGCGGGCCAGAAAAGGGGCGATCAAAGCAAGTTGGTATACGGATGAAGATGGAAGAAACGGCCTGGCGAATAAGTTTTGGATGAAGTTCTTGTGTTGGGGTTTCGCAACAGGGAAAAATCCGCGTTTGTATGGATTTGCTTGTGTAAATTTGCGTTTGTGCGAAATTGCGTTTGTGTGTGTAACTCTGCGTTTGTGCGTGGGAGCTTGCTCAACGCCGCCTTGAGGCATCAATAACCTTTAGGTATTCAATTTAGCAACAGCTATATATCATCGACCTTATTATAGCCCTTCGCTAACTCTAAGCTAGGTTCCGAGTATCTTGAAAAGGAAAGGTATTCGGAACAGACTAGAGAGTACAGGATCGAGGAGAAGGCGCCAGAATCAATGTCCCTAGGGTTTAAAGGAATATATTGTACATAAAGACAGTAGAATCAGATAGTGTATAACTCTCACAAGGCCCATCTGTGGAAGAAAGGCATGTCAAGGAAGGAAGGCATGATAATTACCTCCAACAGCGGTAGAAAATAACTTCTATCTGAGGTAAGAATAGACAGACTACTAGTACTATTCTTATACTGATACTACCTATATTTGCTGGTAGATAGCTAACTCTTCTGTCTTTCTTCATGACAGGCAACAGCTGCAAAGCTGACGAGCGTGTCTTTTTGTAATGACAAGCGATCGCTACGAAGCCGACCAAGCTGTCTGCGGCCGTGATAAGCAATAGCTGCAAAGCCGATCAACGTGTCTCTCGTGACGACAAGAGATCGCTGTATCGCTGACCCGACCGTCTGCTACTACGACAAGTGATTGCTACGAGCCTGGCCTGCCTGTCTGCTGCTATTACAACTGATTTATATGGCCGTCGCCGTCGCCGTAGCCATAGCTCTTAGAAATCTAAGAAGGAGGTGTAGGTGTAGCCACAGCAGCAGGCAGTATGCGAGACTTCTGAGAGACTTCTGAGAGACTCCTGACAGCCTGCTGAGCTTCCGACAGCAATGCAACCCTAACAGCTAAATCGTCTGGGCGGCTGTTAGCCCTCTGACAGCCTTACCAAGTAACCCGGAATGTCCAGTACTCTTGACAGTAAGAGTTTTGTTGTGTTGGCGCTGAGCAGGTCAAAGCGCTGAGCCAGCACTCAATCAAGGCCAATCAGCGCACACTTCTGTGATGACGTTCTGGACCTCTGCTGTGCGTATTACCAGATCATGACTAAAAGCCTAAACTTGCGAACAATATGTAGGTACGCGTACACATCAATGCGATTTCTGGAGGGATCGACGGGACGGGGGGAGACAGCTGGTTCGGGAATGGCCCGTCATCATCGTCTTTATCGCCATGGTCTACGATGCATCATCCATCATCCATCTGGGCTTCAATGGGTATCGGTCAGCGTCGGTAGGGCACTCAGCCACCCGGACGGGGATCGCTCTTCTGGACGGCAAAACGGCAGGTGGTGAGATGTGGTGTAGGATCACGGCTCCAATGGAGGGCAAAGTAAATAAATTTAGAGCTGCCCTCACTTTGAGCTGCGCCGATCCGTAGCTTAACTACCCCCCAGTCGGTCTCGAGGGGCGGCCGCTTCATGTCCCCAAGCTTCGGGCGGCCGCTAGCTCCAAAGCTCTACCCGCCCATGAAAGATTCCTGACGAGGGCGAATGTCATCAATGATAATGTCGGCTAGATGGTGACTTCCCTTTGCAGGCTGGTCTCTTTCTCACTGCCTTACTATCCCCGTACGTCAGGCAGCGTCCTCCCCTGGTGCTCTCGTTGGACCTAGACATGCCGGCGGACTAGCTTCGCGGTAATGCTGAGCACTGCTGCATCGGTTTATCGAGTCTTCCCGGGCTGCTGACGCGCGTTGCCCTGTGGCTTATCCAGGAACTGCATCTGCGGCCTGCGAGGTGCTGGCCTGGATTGGGACTTGACGGACTGGGGTCAGGTCATTGCAGCATCACCGCGATGGATCAGCACGTTTCCGCTTGCCCACTCAACAAGCTTCAATGTGCATACCGAGGGAGAGTAAAGATAATAATATGGGGCACGGCTTTCAGGGGACGAGGATCATCAATGAGAGATCATCCCCACAGACCTTCGACTTACAAATCGAACCCTGGTTCGCTGCTCCCATGGCGGCCTCATCCTTGCTATCTTTACGTGTATCCCACTCTCGTCAGCCAACCAGAGTGGCACTGATGGTAATCCAGAAACATTGTGATAAACTGTAGACTCGTAGTGTGTCCTAGCATCAAGATAGCTTCTCTGCCTGGGAAGTTGACATCAAGACGAAACTATATCCACGATGGCTGTTTGCTACGGTACACCACTTCCAAGCACCAAGACTCAGATCATTATCGTCATCGTCACACGCTGGACATGCAACCTTCCGTCCATTGGCGAGCTGTCACTCCCCCCACCCCGGCAGATGAAACCGTCATGCCGCTGATTGTGTCTAGTGCTGGGCTGTGCAAAATGCGAAAGTTGTCATTCGTCGAGCTAATCTACCGGGACCGCTGCCATACGCGGAGTAGTGCAACGGCGTCGATGCACTCAATCCTGCGTCCAGAGGATTTAAGACGAGCCTTCTCGTGCCTCGTTCCTTTAGGTTTCCAATGAAACATGTAGATCAAAATCCCCTTGTCCTCAACCTTACTCACTTGGTCCTCACAATAATAAGCCACCACATCCTCTTGCTATCTCCAACTTCTCCTTCTGCCAATCGTCTTCCTTTCCACTATCTCCTAGAGTGAGAACGCCACGATAAGATCAGTCACATTAGACCAATACGGTCAATACTGTGTTACGTGATGAAATCGACGTTTTCTAAAGCTACCTTCGGGTTAGCTGCCGCCCTTTGTGAGTAACACCTACCTTGTTGGATACCTATGCCCAATTGGCCCTCCAATGACCAATTACTGCTTGCTGAACAAGTGATAGATGCAACTCTCACATCCGCGGACGTAACCTCCCGCCAAGTGGGCGATTCAAACGACATCCAATTCCAGTGGGGTGTCCCCGAATCATCTGCCAGCTCGAGCTCGGGAGCCTTCTATGTCCAGCTCAGCGCTCCCGTCAAATACCAATGGGTTGGACTGGGTATCGGCTCGCGCATGGCGGGTGCTCACATCCTTCTCATGTACCAAGACGGCAATGGAAACATCACACTGAGCAACAGGCAGGCTGATGGCCATACCATGCCAACCACCACTACTGACGGCCAGCTTGAGCTCCTGTCTGGAACTGGTGTGCAGGACGGCAAGATGGTGGCTAACGTGAGAGCCTCAGACCTCAACCTCCAGCTGGGCGGGCAGAATAGCTGGATAGCAGCCTGGAAGACCGGCAGCTCCCTAGACTCGGCCAACACTGCCGCGCAGATTTCAAGGCATGACGGCCACTCCCAGTTCTCCATCAACTTTGCCCAGGCATCAATCACCTCGGATGCCAACCCCTTCGAGAATAGCAACGGCACAGTAAACAACCCAAGCTCCGGTGGGAACAACAATGGTGATAGTAGTAGTGATGGCGACGATGACAGCAGCAGTGGCTCCAACATGAATACCATTATTCTTGCACACGGCATCATCATGTCCATTGTCTTCGTTGCCATGTACCCCATCGGGTCCATGCTCATGCCCCTTGTGGGCAAGTGGTACATCCACGGAGCGTGGCAGTTTGTCGCCTACCTCATGATGTGGGCTGGCTTTGGCCTGGGTTATGTATACGCTGAGCGGAACGGATATGTGAGTCTCCTGAGGACGCATCAAGCGAAAGGGTCTGTGCTAACATCCACGCGAACTTAGTTCTTCAACCAAACCCATACTCGCATGGGCACCATCGTAGTCGCGCTCTTGGGTCTCCAGCCTCTTTTCGGATGGTTTCACCATTCGCAGTATACCAAACACCAGAGCCGAGGTATTATCAGTCACGTCCACATCTGGTATGGTCGTGCACTGATAATCATTGGTATCGTCAATGGTGGTTTGGGTCTTCAACTCACGGGCAATACCTCAGGGAGGTACATGATTGCTTACAGCGTTGTCGCGGCTGTCGTCTTCGCCGCATACATTGGCTCTATCGGCTTTGGTTTTCTCAAGCGCAAAAGACAGGATGGAGGAGCGGAAGGCCGCCGCAAGAAGTCAGACTCACCGCCAGTCTCTCAGACGCGCGAATACGCATAGATGAGATTGGCCACAGTGGGTTCACATCAAAGGATTGGGGTCCGAAAGTAGAGAAGGATCTGACTGGGAGGCTCGGTGTATTGACCGCTGTTTTCCTTTTATATTGTTTGAGAGCAAGGACATAGTAGAAATTGTTGGTTAGAGCGCATTGAGAGTTTGTAGTAACGGTGTCCGATGAACCAAGATGAACGTAAATGATGGTACCAAATTTTTTTACTTTCTTTCATGAGCTATGCTTAATCGTGGTGAAATCGCGGCCAATTTTGGTAGAAATAAAGGTGGCCACATTAGCCATGTTGGACCACGCATGATTGTCACCGCTATGGTGTACTTGCCGTGATGAAACGTTGGGGATGGCAGTTGGCATAATTCTTAACAGAGCTGGCTGTGGACGCCAGATTGCGGTGGGTATGGAAGACCTACCCTTGACAGATCTCATTCCCAGATTAACATCAACTCTCTATGATGCCATGAATCAAATTCAAGATGGAGTGCATTGAACTGACGTATCGGAGCTTTTCTGAGCTGGCTCTGCTCTTAGCACAGCTGCTATGAACCTCAACTCCAGGGTGAGCTTGGGTCACGTGCCGCCCCTGGCGCTGCGGAAGAGCGGTCTACTGCAGCCTGAGGCACAAACATCTCCGCGAATGGAGACCTCGGACGGGTGAGAACGGCTACCACCTCACGATTTTCACAAAACCCTCAGCACTCACCCCATCGCCCCGGGATTCCCATTGAGCATCAACCAGCCATCCAAAATGCTCAGCCAACTCTCTCGAGCTTCGGTAAGCATCGACTCCCTCTACTTCGGCTTTCTCGCCTCGTAGCCTGCCTCGGCGATCCAGCTCTCCCAACTGACACCTGTTTGCTCTCATTATTTAGCGCGCTCGCTCCGTCGTCGCTGCTGTCGCCCGCCGAAATGTCCCCGTCCAGCAGATGAGGGGCTTCATTGCCCCTACCGTCTCCCGGAGAGGTAAGAACAGCTCCTTGAACGCCCTTTGACGTGTATCTCCATGGATTGGATGCTTGGACCGATCGGATCTTGTATATATCTCGGCACTTCACCCGCATCTTACCCCATTCGACCGACGCCCGAATACCTTCATCCTCCACCCATGACCACGCCGTGGTGTCTTCATTATTCATTCGCGTCGCAACACCATGCCAATGGACACCCAATTTCAACCATCTCGCCAATTACACGATGCCAATCCTTGGAGATACCCGGGGGAATTGACCGGCTGGCCGAATACACACTCCCTCAATGACGTCGTATACTAACACACTTCTTCTCCCCCAGCCGACTTCGTCCAGGAGCTCTACCTCAAGGAGCTCAAGGCCTACAAGCCCGCCCCCGTCAAGGACTCCGACGCCGTCGGCCAGGTCCAGACCTTCAGCGCCCCCGCCACCCCTCAGTCCCCCGAGGAGGCCGACCTCGCCGGCAGCCTCCAGGAGTACGAGCAATTGGCCGTCGAGATCGAGGGCCAGGACGTCTCCGCCACCGGCCAGGCCGCCGCTCTCCCCGACTGGCTCGAGACCGAGGAGGAGGAGGCGGAGGCCAGCCACTAAAGGAACCCAAACCGCAATGTCGTACCGCGATAAACTTGGGGTTTTGAAGCAGGGTTAGTGTATTGGAATGCGGTGTGTTTTGTGTGCATTGGTACGCCTTCGATCGGCTCCTTATGGAATTTCAAAAGAGTGTGGTCGTGCGTAAAGGAGGAGGAAAGGGAATGCTCGACGGCAACACTTTGGCAGGCGGTGCCAGCTTTCGAGCGTGCAAGGGTGACGCGAGGGATTAGTCGGCTGTTGATAATCCCGTGTATACTTTTCATCCAAGGAAAAAAAAAGTTAAGCCTGCAACTGGCGTAGTAGTTCAATTCCAATGTGAACGCGATTGCCAAGCAACTACACATCATCCTGGCCCTCCTTGGATATGCCGTCTTCCAAGAACAGCTCTGCGTACTTGTGCCGACACCCGCGCTACAGCGCCCTTTGGCGCACTGCCCTATTGCGAAACTAACAGCCTCCTTCACTATGTAGCTCCTCTGCTCCCTATAACCCAAATCTGCAGTTAAGGTCCGTATGCCCTCGGGCAAGTCGTAGTGTGATACTATTATGTACGTTGGACTAGCAATGTTAGACAGCAATGAAGTTTAGCACTCCACTTCTGTTTCTTTACTTCTGAAATGTTTATGTTAGCATCGTTGTTTCCCTAGAGCTATCCATACTATATCTATTTTTCGTGTAAGACCGTGTATGATTTGTAATTTAGAACATCTTGCTCGGGCTGGGTGATAAACTTCACTTCGACATCTCGAACCAACCTCAAATGGTGATAATTCATGCTTAAAGATGGGAAATTCACATGAAACATGGGGGAACTGAACTTGATTATTGCTATGTACCAACAGCTCAGCAGGAACGCACTGCAAGAGGCTGGGAGGAGTAATCTAAGCCCCTGGGTTTGCGCATCAAAGCACGCTATTACAATGAAATTTGGCATCAAGGGACGCGACGCAATGGCATGAGCGAAGGTGAACAGGAGAATTTCAAGTTAGAGTAAAACAGTATTATTGCTCGTTGGGATATGTGTGGTTGTTTGTCGGTGTACCGAATCTTGTAGTGATATCAACAGACGAGGCAGCCGGTAGCGAGCGAGGTTTCCCTCTGATGCACCCCTTACTCGCAAGCCAGAAACGCCGGTTCCCCCTTATTCCGCACTCGTGCGTTGACTACTAATGTAATGCTAAGACCATACCAACCTCCATGCATGAACGTCAAAACGAAACCTTCTTTCTCTCCCATGTCATGCCAGAATTCATAAAAGCACCGAAAGAAAACAGTAATTATCAAAGACCAATGTCCTTTTTTGGGTTTCGCGGAAAACATGACCAATTATCATCATAACGCCTAGATAACCTATGAGGCCAGGAAGAGAGACGTGCGCATTGTTACATGTCGAAATGATTTCCTCCAACCATTTGGTCATCGTGAGTGTTTGTCCTTATAATGCCACTCATCCGGTTTCCCCTCCGTGGATCAAGGTCATCGATATTGTCCCAGTCATCGTCGGTTCCCCGAGTGTCATCCATATCTTCGTCGTCGTTGCGGATGCGATCCCTCATATGATCATCGAGCGCACTCTCGTCGACAAAAGTGAACCCCTGGAAATTGGCCTGTACCGAGGGTGAGAGCGGGGTGCTGGCAGCGTACCCTCTGGCAAGGGCGGCAGCACGCTCATTCAGAGACCCGTTCTGGTCTAGTGCGGTGGTGAATTCCGGGTCGAAGTACGACACGTCAGTTTCGGACTTCAACTTGGGCTTGAAGGGAGGAGTGATAAGCTTCTTGGTGAGGAGATCCCAGTCAATATCACCGAAGAAGGCGTGACGCTTGAGCTCTTCAGCATCACCCGTAGCGCCTAGCCTGTGCTTGGGATTTCTGTTAAGCAACCCCTTCACAAAGTTTCGACCCTCTTGCGAAAGGGTATCCCGGGGAAATCGGACCTTGCCAAAGGCGATGTTCTTGTACATTTGTTGCGTGTCCTCCGCATAGAATGGGCTCCATCCGCAGCACATCTCAAACACCAACACTCCAAGGGACCAAAAGTCAACCATTTTGGTGTAACCCGATTCGTCCAATAGAACTTCTGGTGCCAGGTATTCAGTTGTTCCACAAAATGTGTTCGTGGTGTCGTTATTCGTGAGGTTCGCCTTCGAGAGACCAAAGTCGCACAGAGCAATGTGCCCATTGGCATCCAGGAGGATGTTCTCTGGTTTCAGGTCCCGGTAGACAATGTCATTGTTGTGCAGATGCTGGATGGCCAAAATCAACTCTGCAATGTAGAACTTGGCCCGCTTCTCGTCGAACCGTCCTTCCTTCTGGAGGTGCCAGAATAGCTCACCGCCAGACATGTAGTCGGTGACGAGGTAAAGTTCCGAGGGGGTCTGGAAGGAGAATTTGAGGTTGACGATGAATGGTGAGTCGGACATGGCCGTTCTGACAAGGATGTTGCGCTCCCCCACTGTGTGCGCCACTTCCTTCTTTTGCACGATGACCTTCTTCTGGAGAACCTTCATGGCATAGATTCGCTTCGTGTCCCGCTTGCGAACCTGATAAACTTGTCCGAACGTACCCTTACCGATGAGCTTGAGAATCTCAAAGTCGCTAGGTCCAAACTGCCTCTTTTCCGATCTTTGATATGAAGCCTCCACATAAATTTCTCCAGTTGGGGCATTTTCTGCCATGGTATCGGCGTGGCCCTCAAGCTGGAACCATCCTTCGAGTGATCTATCGTTTTCTCGGGGAACCTCCAAGTCAACATGACCAAGGAACTCTTCGCCGCCGGAAACTGTGTGGTCGTAGACGGAAATGTCGACTAGCATGTCTGACTCTACCACGTCACTGTACGATAGAATGTAAGCAATTAGACAATACCTAGAGAGATTAGGCGGATGGCGTGCGGGGTTTCACATACAAAACGGCCTCGGCGTCCCATTTCGGGTCCGTCAATGCTGTGCGAACGGTGAGACGGTTGCGAATTGAACTGTGGTCGGCGATACTCGTGTTGCTGCTCTGACGGCTTCGCATAGGGATAGACATTGGTGGTCTCCCAGAGTCACTGCCTTGCCTCTGGATCGCAATGCCGCCCATACTCGGTGGCGGGATAACCAAGTTCTCCTCATCTTCGTTCGGACGTGGGCCGCCCGAGATGAGCTCGCTTCTCTGAAATACAACTACAACGTATGGGTCGCGACATCTTCGTAGGCCTCGTCCCTCGGGGATCTTGATTGTCAATTTACCCTTGGGTATTGGAGCTTGAGCACCGTTGGGAACGCCGGGGCCGCGAGGGGTCTGAGTACCGCTGGTTTCTGCGCCATCGTTGCTGGATCGACTGGAGCTTATTTTCCCGTCCGAATGCGATTGAGCGGCGGAGAGCGCTCTTGTAGGGGTGGGTGGACCGCTCTTGAAGACACCACGAGTTAGTTCCATAAGTCCATCGAGGGAGAACCACTTTGATGGAGCTTGTGAAGCATTGGGGTTTGCGGTATGGTGCGTATTGTTAGTGGATGAGGAAGTTTGATTGTGAAGAGTAGCTTGAGGTGGGGCTATGCTCGATTTTGAGTTTGGAGCAACCCTCGGCACGACCCGAGACTCAGTCTCAGATACCTCAGCTATGGTGGAAGACGAAGGAGAGGGAGGACGGGAAGAAGAAGATGAAGGTAGAGAAGAAGCAGTAGAAATACGTGGACTGCTAGACGGTTCGCAGATTGAGGACGACTGGGAATGAGTTGTCGATGGCTCTACTGAGGCTTCAGAACGGCTCATCCCAGGGTCGGTTCTCGAATAAATGTCAGAGGAGGATGAACTGGGAAAGCTTGGGTAAAAGGGAGAAGTCCATTGCCTATCTTGCGCAGCATCTCGCTGAAGACCACTATCTTCAGCGTGAAGCTGTGAAGAGGACGGATCGTCATTTTGAGACCCGCTATCAGGCATAGAGCTATCGATAGGGAGCTGTGGCTGTAGAACACTGGAGGAAGCGGAAGGGGGTTCCTCATCCAGCGTCTTGTTCGAGGGGCGGGAATCCGTATGTGGACATGGAACGGAGGAAGACATATCGGGAACAGGAGCAGTATCTGAACGAACCTGGCCGAAATAACTCATGATTCCAGGTAACCGTTTGTCTTGAAGGTCAGGTTGGGGGGTAGCTACACCAGATCGAGGGGTTTCGTAGCCAATTTGATCCGCGCCATCCTCGTCAGCTGCGGCAGTTCTAGTGAGGTGGTCAACTGGCATGATCAATTCAAAAATATAAAGAGTGGAGGGGAGGAGGGGGAAAAGTAGGAACACAGAAAACAGGAACGAGTGCGTGCGCGGGGAAGGGGTCGTGATGTGGAAACGCTAATTCATGACGGCTGCCAAGAAGGTATAGAGGGGTTTTGAGGGATGCAAGTCGCGATAGATGCTGTGGAGATGCCAGAGGCAGCGAGAAAATCACGGAAGCTCCGGTATAAGGGGCGCAACAAGGCGTGATGGGGCAGGACAGGCAAGGATAGGGAATCGATAGGGATTGGGTAGTTCCGACAGCGGAAGCGGCCTGGGTTGGTTGCCATTGCTTGAGTCGAAGCTGTTGAAAGGATGATGATGAATTTTCGATCCAAAGAGGGCCATGTGGAATGGGTGGGGCCAAGCAAGAGTCAGAGACTTTCCATCGGAGGCTGGAAAGACTCGAAAGACGCCAGTCGAGCCCGCCGAAGCGCACGAGAGCATGAGCCGTAGATGAGAGCCGAGTAGCGGGGGCGGTTTGGCCTAGAGAGGCCCAGGCTTAGGCTTAGGCTTAGGCTCAGTCGGCGCCAAAAGTACACCACTTGAGCGGAGCTTTGGGCGGACCACGAGCAAGGGGAGGGAGTCAAGGGGCCCTCAATGATTCAAGCAAACACATACGGCTGGCCTGTGCAGCCTGTTGCTGGCAAAGGTGTTTGCTCGAGGGGCCAATCAGCCTAGCTAACGACCAGTTGCTGCCGCATCCTGCTTGGCTTCCAGGACAAGGTTGCTTATTGACGAGGAGGGTGCAAGAATGTGATTTGCTGGCTTTAGCTCGGTGCCTTCCTTGCTGAGTTGTTTAATTCTCTCCTAACGTCTTCCATTCGTTGGCATTTATGTATGGTGAACGGGATGCTCATTCTTCTAAGCATGCGTCGTCCGATCCGGATCCGTGACATGCCTTCGTTTTATGAATTACTGGTGAGACGGACGGCATCCTAGGAAGCTCCCGGCGACCCTAAGGCCTGATCATCACGAAAGCCATACTCCATTCCATTAAATGAGGTAGCTGGGCTCAGCTGAATCCTGTGTCATGCTGGTGCTTCCACATGGACCATTTCGTCAAGCCGGGATTTGGCGAAGGCACTAGAAGCGGTACCCAAATAAAACGGGAAGAAAGATGCTGACTCGTGGTTGATCCATCTTTTTCAAGCGGTGGCCTGGGAACGCCACCAAGGTCCTTGCTGCTGAGGAGCAGCATCAATGCAGGCGGTGCGGTAGGGGTGGATTCTGGATATTCCTGGGAGCTCTCATGTGTGTCTCAGGGATCCGGCTTCCAGTGCATCCTGGTCCAAGTACTTCATGTACGGTGGGTTGAGGTGACGGGCAACCACGAGAGGGGAGGTACTTCCAGCGCAGGAGACGACCCAGTAATACCCGGTGTGTAGCGAGAAGAGCAGCAAGCCCATGCTCAGGCAGGATGAAAGAAGGGTGATGATGAATATTGGGATTTGCTTGTATGAAAACGCAAGGGAAAAAAACAAAGATGATATCTAGCAATCTGGAACATGGAGGAGACGACCCGAGACTTTACATACCTTGACATCATGGCCTGTGTAGCTCGCCGGAGGAGGTCGAAGCCTCCTGCATTTGCCTGTGCGCTTTCTGTGCCCGACATATTGGCGTTGGGATGATTGCTATGCCACCTGGAAGGTAGGTAGTAGACCAGGCAGGATGTGCTAATTGCTCAGTTAGGGAGGTTCCTAAGAAACCCGAGCTGGGATTGAGGAAGAAAGGCGGCAGCGGAGGCAGGGAGCCTGCCAGCTGAGGAGGGGCAGGCGATTCGGAAGGTCAAGCGCTTGACGACGCAGTTGGAGTGCTCGTCGAAATGCCTGATGCGGGAGGGAAGAATCTCGGGGTCAGAGATAAGGGAAGAAGTGGTGGTGGTTGAATTTGTAGAGAGGTAGGAGAAATGCTGGAAGCACCTCGGGGGAGGGTTTGGGGCAAGGCTCAGGTGGCATTGGCGAAGCTTGCGTGCGGGCATGCTCTATTCGTACTGTAGATATGTAGCGGGCAGGCATGCCGGCACTGGATGTAGCTACTACCTGGCTCTCGTCCTCCGCTTATTGAGTGACGGCAGGTACATTTGGCTACCTGCTAGATCTACCTCGCCTTGCTGGAGCTCCGATCCAATAACGACTGCTCTCCCTCCACCTGGCCCAGCTGAGATGGACTGCTTTCATTGGAAGCTCCGATTAAACTTGCCTCCCCCGATGACCTCGGACGGCTTGGCTTGTGATGCGCCGTTGAACGTTAACGAGGCCGGCGCGGCCGACTATGGCCCGCCAAAAGCTGACAGCCAACAACGTACCCTGTCGTGAAGATGGCGAGATCTTTTCCAGCTGGTCAGAGACTACATATTGTGCATCTAGCGCTCCGCTTTTTATGCGGTCTGGGTTGGATCATCGGTGGGTGCCTTTCCATCTCACGAGCCTGGCTGATGCTATTGATATTGGCCGTGGCCATGCCCTTCTGCCGAGGTGGCACTGGTGTGGCACGAATCGCAGCTTGAGGCGAGCCTGGAGTTGGGAGCGAGGAGAACTGAAGGTCATGTTTCGGGGGAGAGGACGCGCGCCTGGTGCGGCCAAATGGAATGGCTGGCACGAAAAGGCGGAATTCCAATCTCCAACTGCACTCCAATACCGGGTACTATCTGCACGGTAAGATGCAGGACGGTGCTACCTCAATCGAGTAGTGTGTCTTGGGTATTGGTCTCGGTACATCCGCGATGGATGGAGGTACGTAAACGCGACCATCGACCTGACATAACATAATCACGACCCTGAGGGGAGGTACCAGCGAGGTACAGGACTCCAGCGGCTTGAGGGAGTGCTACTGTGCATGAGTCGAGGGAAAATTGGTTCTAGAATGGCTCACATGCTACGAACAGTGGACAATAATGGTTCAGCTGTTTCCCTGACTGAAACCTTGTGATCCCACCTGTGCGTCTGGGAGCCGATGAATTGGATCATCTCCAGATTGGAACAAACACCAGGGCTCGATGTGCTAGAGGTCCAGCGTGGACATGTTGGATGCCGCGCCACGCCGACATCAGAACCCAGACATTCTCCCTTCCCGCCACTTTCACGATGCTTTACCTGATCTGGACAGTCGCCTGCCAAGTTCCAAAACCCTGGCGGATCCAAGGCAGTCGGAGAGTGGAGACAGCCCGCCCTCTGGAGCGGGGTTCAGCTTCAGGTTCTCTCACAAGGTGAGGTGAGCCGAGTGAGCTGCCTGCCTTACCTTGCCCATGGAGATCGACCTTTTGATCCCACAAGCTTATCAGCAGCCAGGTAGGCAGCTGGGGTTTGTTTCTGGAAGGTAATGTTGGAGCCAAGAGAAACTTGAAGGCATCTGCTACGCTGCCAGTCTCCCAACCCGCGCGGTTCCAGCCCCTCATCACAGGGCCGTCAAAACGACAGCTGCTCCTCGTTAAGGTGAGGGGCTACTAGCCGATCCCCGCAGGTGAAGCAAAAGCCCTCGGTGCCGCCCGGGCTCCTCTAACCCGCTTAGTCCATTTGTTCTGGGTCCCGGGCCCTTCTCTAGGGTGCTCGCGAGGTACCTGCTTGGACCTCTGGTGACAGACAGGAAGTCTCCCTCCTGTAGCTCGCTCAACTGCCATGAGATCGCCACTCCCTTAATGATGACTATCTCTGTCCCTTTTGGCGCGTGTAGTATGTTTCCCATCCTTACCTTGAGAAAAGCTCCTGCCTGCTCAATCACCAACTGTGCATTGTGTAATGAGACATACAAGGGCTCTGGACTAGATCGGGGGTTCCGACACTGATCTCAGATGAACGGATAAAGTTGGGGAGATGTTCCATCCACGTTCCCATCTGACACTCGATCATTCGAAGGTCACGAAACAGGGGGTAGAAACAAGAAGCTCAAAAGGCCCAGTTTCTGATTGAGAGAAGAGAAAATCCTCATCACACTAACCCACTCTCACTTGTCATATTCTTCGGTCTCCTCCCTTAAGATGAAGGCGAAAGAAGCAAGGAGTAGTAATTTCTTTCTGACATGTTGGCCGAAGAGGCGGGCTGTCGAGACTGCGTTCTTTCTTCTCCCTTGCCTGACCGTACTGCTATCTGGCCACCTGAGCTGTGGGATCTCAGCCTTGCTTGTGAACTATATGTTCCTTTCGCCACTGAAAGGGGAATATTGATGCATGGTGGCTTGCTCAGGAACGTACATGAATGTAGCGGCCGGGCTCTGACCTATCCAATAGAAGCCAAAGTACCTAATAAAGTAGCTCCAAGGATTATTGAGATTGTATAGGTCAGACCTGAATATGAACCGCACCCCCCCAATGCATGTCTCCGCATGCATGTCTCAATGTTGGGACATCCTCCCCCCAAAAGCGTCATGTACAGTACCGGCAAGTGAGGAGATCGATAATGATACATAATATGCACCAGGGAGCAGGAATGCACTAGGCCATGCATGTAAGTGTAATTGAGTAATATATACGTCCATGGTGCCCAGCCTCATTGCGTGTGCCATACATTGGCAGCTTATCTCACTAAGATCAAGATGCCGTACTCTCTTACCTTGCGTAACCATTGGCCGAGCCTAGCCTGCTAAAGATCTAATACTCGAAGAGCCATGTGTGACCGATACTGTCCCATTTCCACTATGTAAACGGCTTCTGGTATGGTGTAAGATTGTTTGGCTACCCACTCTCATCTTATTGATGCACTACCTTCGTATTCGCACGTTGCTTTTGCTAAAATGAAAATATTCCATTCCAAGAGAAGAAAAAAGGCCTTTGATGATGACTCAGGTGTCAGATGTCGTACTACGTCGCCCGTTTTCCTTTTTCCAGTAAATGCATTGAAGCAGCAATTATCACCGACGAATCAATGTGGGCGCGCGGCAATCTTCTTCACGTATTGCATGTGTAAGCGAAATTGAAATTGGCCAAAGGTGCGGCCGAAATAAAGATTCTCAAAGCCACATCGGGTCTTGTATTGATATGGACCTCCTTTGATACTGGTGTGTCTTCTCTGTGGCTGGACTTGATAGTGGCAGCCTTTCAGATCCGTCCCCTCCTCTCCAGACCTTGACTCCCAATACAACCCCCTTCCCAAAAACTCATGAATGCATGATATGTCGCTGCTGAAAAACACCGCAAAAACTCCTTGCGCTGCGCCCGCGTTGGCGGATGACTGCGGCTACTTGCTGGTGGACGCCTTGATCATTGCAAGCCACCTTTCTTCCATCGCGGCTGTGACACCCTGCGGATAGAACTGGGCATGCGACGTCTGCCCGGGCTTCAGTGGATCGCGAAACTTCTCTATTGGAAACCATCAGCATCATGCCCGAGATTAGGAAGCCCAGCAGCATGAGAAAGGGGCCATACTCGAGTCAAACTTAAGGTCCGTTAGTCTCCCTTGAATAACTTCGGCCTCTTCCCTCACACGCCTCGTGTTGGCGCTGGATGCGTCGTCCACCATTTTGCCGTCGTGAATATGTAGTTACTTCTACTGGTCCTCGGGTAATGCGCTGGAAAAGGTGTGGTCCTGATGCAGGCGGGTAGGCACACCGGCTGATGTTGTTCCCACGACCTGGAAGCAGGTGCTTGTAATTGCACTCGGATCCCGGGAAAACCCACTCTTCAATACCGTGGAAGCTAGAAATGAATCCCTGATCAACAAGTTTGATCGATCAGCAGGTTATAGTAAGTTTGAGGCACCAGACGTTAAGCAGGCAGCACCGTAAGGAGTATATTGTGAATGGGATTATGTGATGTGATGGGGAACTTAGCCCAGGCAATACCTTATTTACCTTTAGGCACTGCCGCCCTCAGTCCAGCTCACTAACACCGCCCCGTCCATTATTGGAGCAACAACGAAGTAGCCCGGAATTAATGAAGGGCAGCGGAGCCGCCCCACAGGAGGACTTTCTAACTTTCGCGCCCTGGAATCCAGCTCGACTTGAAGACATCACCGACATTCACCAATATCACTGGATCAACTAGTAAACCCGTATACCATTGTTTCGATTATATTACGCCCCAGACTCATCGGCTGACTACTGCCTACCGTATACTCCCTCTGGCAGGGCTTGCATTGAACCTGACAGACGTCACCGCGCGCCCACAATGGCGAAGACGAAGACAATAGCAGTGCCTGACGCCTGGGACGACGATTGGGAGACCCAAGCAGACAACGGTGCACCACTCAACCAGGATCCCGAGCCTGAGATCGAGCCGCCGCGGACCAAGGCAGAGCGATTGGCGCAGCATGTTGAATCGAACCGGAAGCTCTGGGAGTCAGCGTAAGATTGATGCCCCCTCCCTTCATTCAGTGCAAGCCCTGTTGCTAACGCGAGTTGCCCGCTCCCCAATAGAGACACGCGCGAGACCTTCCATTTCCTCGAGGCAACAAACAACGTCCCCCTTACCTCATCTTTCAAGTCGCAGGTTAAAGTCCTCAGTCGCAAACCCACGATCGCGAAGAGGGACCCCGCCACAGGCCTCTCCCAGATGACCCTCGAGGATGACGGCGACGACAACACAAAGGAAGCCCAGCCCACGCCCGAGGAGATCCGCGCGAAGCAGAAGCGAGACCGCGAGGAAAAGCAACGACGGTACGAGGAGGCACGTGCAAAGATCTTTGGCGAGTCGGCGCCCTCGTCGGGAAACTCCTCACCGGGTACGGTGACACCGCCGAGGTCGGATGGACAGCAGACTCCCCGCGCACGGGGCCGGGGCGGATCTCGAGGCGGCTCTAATGTTCACCAGAGAAACAATGATAACAGCCGGCAGTTTGAGGGCCGACGGCAGGTACAACAATCTGGGTCCTCCAGGGAGCTTTTCGATCCCAACTACGCAACTAAACCAGACTCACCTTCATCACAAGGGGGAAGCGGAAGCGGCGAGTACTCATCGAGGATATCTACATCCAAGAATGAGCAACAAGCTGCGATTCGATCACCAAGGGGACCAGACGGCAGCGGAAGAGGAGGTTTCGGCTTTGCTAGGCGCGGCGCCAAAGAAACTTGATTTCTATGCACAATCTTCCAAAAGAAAAGAACCAAAAAAACAACTACCATCCACCGCCAATCTTTCCAGCCAGCTGAACGACTTTCTCGGTGTCAGTGATGGTGTCCTTGCCAACGTCGCTGATAACTTCACGATAGCTCGTGAATGCTAGTCTATTTAAGTCTACACCCGTGATTTTGGACCAATATGCGAGAGCATCGTGTATGTACGCATGCGAGATGCCCCCTATGGTATCGTCGTCTGAACCACCCCGAGAGACCTCAAGTTCAGACTCTTCTCCTCCTGAGAAGTAGGCCTCATCAACCTCCGCCAACCACTCCTTTTGCTCCTGTGGTCCAGGATGGGGAGGGAGTTTCTTGCGTTCTATAATGACGGGGTCGTCTACCTTGATTTGACCCCCGCCGTTTGTGCAGCCGCCAGGGCATGCCATAACCTCAACATATGAGTGTTCAAGCGACGACGTCTTCCCAGTGGGCCTCCGCGCACTGCCAAAAGGTTTACCTCCAGGCATACGAGATGGTCTGGCTGGCTTCAATCTCCGTACCAGATTCTGAATATTCCTGAAGCCGTAGTATCGCGCAGCTTTGAATACGGTCTCTCCATTCTGACAGACGGAGTACTCGACAACGTCGATATTGCGACCGCGGGTGATTTGGATCTCAGACCCCGGGATCTGCGCGGCCTTGGCTTGAAGGACGTGGTACAGAAGGCCTCCCGAAGATCCAGCTGATGGTGATGGGTTACGAAGCCCACCGGAGGGGAATAAGAATGCCCTTAGCTTGGGATCAGGGAATGGTGACGACTGTGCATCACTGGTTGGTTTGCTTTTAGGCATATCAAACAGGCTGACACCTCTTGATTCTGCGAGCATCAGGACCTCCTTGCTTGTGATCACACAATCGACATCCCGGACTCCTCTTCCAGGGTTACCGTCGCCATTCCAGATCGAATCAGTGAGCTCTTCTCGACTGGCTTCCAACTTCTTATCGAAGCATGGCATGACGCTGAGGTGCCAGATTCGGCTCGGCGGGATGTTTAATGTGCGACTCAACGTCGTCTTGAGAAGGGTGCCCATCAAGGCTTGTGGTGACTTGACTTTGGATAAATGTGGCAGCACATGTGGATGTGTCTTTTCGGCATAACATACCCAGCCAGGGCATGATGACGCCAGGATTGGCTTGGATGGATGTTGCTTAGCAGCCTTGGGATTTCCAAGAACCTCGTCTGCGCTCAGAACCAGCGTCGCCTCCCTCGCAATGTTTGTGTCGACAACCCATGTGAATCGATTATTCCACTTTCCACCACTCGATAAACCGCTCGGACTGCTTAGCAGGTTCTCGAGCATCTGGCCGGCCTCCCTTTCCGAGATATTCCCACCGCAAGCTGCGGCGAGGTTGGCTCTCGTTTGCGAGCTGACACTTGCGACAAATAGTTTCGCATCTTCATTCCCCAGGCCCTCGACGCTGTATTTGCCTTTGTCATCTGGCCCGACTACTCTGAGTGCTGGCGCGGAATCCAACACTGACAGAACCTCGGCATGGCTCTGGAGACTGACGAGGACGGCTTCGGCGGATGTCACGCAGCCCGAGCATGCCAGGCAGTCCGTCAAGGAAATCTCTGCTGGGTTGTTCGCGGATGCCGCAGGCTGCTGGCCGTCGAGGATGACCTCGGTCTCGTTGGCGGCGTTGGGGTCGGCGGTGGGGAGGGTCTCAACGGGCTTGATACACGCGACGCCGGGGGAGATGAAGTCGTTGAGGTCGTCGGCGGACAGAATGGCGCTCATGATGCCTGTGGGCTGGGGAGCCCCAGCTGCGACTTCGAGTCGTGGCGGGTTGGTTGGTGGCGAATGCCCTTCAGATTGATGCGCTCGACACTCGGGATTCCGCAAAAGTGGGAGATGCGCTAGGCGGCGGGGTCACGAGGGCGGAAGTGTCGATGTGTTTGATGTCTTGGAGAGATTCAGGTCGTAATTTAGGGAAAGAGAGAATACAGAGGATGTTTGCTTATCAATATATTCTTCGTTGCCAAGCTGGACCAGGCGGATCGGTTAATGGGAGATTCGTTATCGCTGCGCAATGAAATGTCGAGGATTAGAAATGCTGCTGTAAAAAAATAGACTACCGCTGAAGGCCTGGTGCGAGTTCGGAGTTCGCGGGGCTAGACCCAGCCTAGTAAAACAGGGACCACATACAGATCGCAATGAATCCGATTCTGAATAAAAAGACTCAATGTAATAATTAAGTACTTCTTGAAGATGCTCATACAATATGCTGGCCTATATAGGTAAGCCAAATTATCTAAAAACCAACTCTGCGTTGCTCGTTTTGCGACACCCACTTGCCACCTGCAGCCCCAAAGCCTCTAGCCTCCAGGCCTGGCTGACGGTCGGGAGTCGGCCAGGGCCAACGGAAACGTTCCGGCAGCACTGTGACGTCGTAGAACGTAGCCTCGGGGGCCTTCCACCCTCGACAACTTGCAGCGGCCAGACATAACACGGGGTGTCATTCTCAAGAGGAATTGGTATGGGAAACCCTAGTAAGATCGGAGAACGTTATCTGTAGATCAATCAATCCTAGAGTTTTGCATGTCTGTACTTGCGTCACGAATGCATCCGGCGACCAAATAAGGCGACTTGGCCAATTCCGCACTGTCCCCATTCCACTTACATGTGCCGCTCCAAAGCAACGAGGCAAGGTTCGTCATCAGCTATCATCACCTCCACTGTCAATTACAGCATAGAACACAACGTCGTATCCCAAACATCGTAGGCGCGTTAGCAGTCAGAACAAAATACGCACCCCAGAGACCATACAGCACCTCCCATCTTGAAGATCTGTCGCAATGGATGTAAGGCCACCTCTCCCTTGCTGCCAACGCAAGCTCATGCTAAGACTTTCGCAGGCCGTCTCATCCTACAGCTTTGGCAACCTCGCCTGGCTCAGCACCCAGGCCGTTCCCCTCATTATATGGCCCGGATTCATATCCTCTCTACTGAGGGTAGAAGGTGCCAGCTCTAGCTGTGAGTCCCTTGCGCCCGATATAAGAGCCGCCATCTATAGGTTGTTAACACACGTCCCAGCTTTGGAAGAGTACTTTGCCCGATCCCTCGGGTTCGCCCTCCTCTCTCTCGGCCTCATTGTCGTGCTCCTCTCCGGGGCCGTGCCTCTCGGTTCTTCGCTGGATGGTAAGAACAAATCCTAATCAATGAGGAAGCATACAATGGCTAACTTGCACTACTCCCACCAGCGGCCAAAGACGGCATCTCCCCGTACGCGTCAGCCGTGCTCATCATATCCATCTTCCACCACACATCCAGCGCCCTCTACTGCTACGGGAGATACACCTACTCCGGCGAAACGGGCTTCATGTTGGGACTGCTCGGCAGCGGCTTCTTCGCCGTCTTCGCCCTCTACTGCGTCATGTTCGCCGGGGACAAGGCCATGATCAGCAAGTATCACAAGTTTGACCAGAGCACAAGCGGCTTTCCATTCAAGAACTCTGAGTCCTACCGTGCCAAGAAGAAGGCCCTCTAAGCTCCCTCCCTTGGATCCCGATTATTTCAAATTCGCTATTCATAGTTTGTTCCGTAACACCAAAAGTAGTAAAAAAAGAAAAAATCCTGCATGACATCCCAGAACTCCAACCCGTTCTAATACAAAGCACTCGTATGCGGTGTGCTGGTGAAAGCCGTCTTAAACTGGGGATACCTCCCTGGCCGGGACACCGTTCGAGTTGACCTCCTTTTCGTCCGTGTCCATCCTGTCGGTGTCCGCCTTGTCGGAACCCTTTTTGCTCACATCGTCCATGAGCTGGTCAATAGCGCCCGGGACCTGCACGTCCGCCGCGCCCGAGATTATCGCCTGCCGCCTGTCGTGCCAGTCGACCTCGCTCTTGACCACCTGCGAGACGAGCGCCTCCTTCTCGAGCCACTCCTTATGATAAACCTCCTCCCACTCCTTGCACTCCTTCATCAGCTGCTCGCCAATCTCCTCCGCCCACTTGCCCTCCCAGTAGCACTTGCGGTACAGCTTGTCGGCCGAGAAGGCGAGCTCCTCCTCGCTGAAGAGCTCCTTGGAGAGCGCGGTGTAGAGGTCGGCGTTCTCGCCGCTGGCGTCGTCGCCGTCGTCGCCCCCGGGGCCGTGCGACTGGGGCGTCTTGATGATGATCTTGAGCTTGTTCGTCTTGCCGCCCGGGCCGTGCATCGACTTTGGGATGGGATCCGAGGGCCGCAGCGCTTCCGTCTCGTGAACTGTGCGCATATGCTTTGCCAGGGCATCTGATCTCGTGAAAGACCTATCGCATTCTGTAGTAACCTGTTAGCAAACTCTGCGGCGACGCCTCTTTCAGTGCCTGTGTCTGGGAGGGAATACCTGGGAGGTAGCAGTAAAAGGGCTTCTCGCGCGTGTGGCTCCGCATGTGAGCCTTCAGAGCATACCCGCTCGCATGGGGCAGCCCCTTGCGCGAGCAGCTCGACCACTCGCACGTGTACTTCTTCTGCCTGCTCTCGATGTGCGAGTTGTGGATGTGCTCGACCAGCTTGTCCATGTTGCCCTGGTCCCCCGCCGGGCAGCCGTCCCAGTCGCAGATGGTGACCTGGTCCTGGAAGTCCTCCTCCTCGAGGCGCGCGTTAACGGGCGAGCTGGGGATGTCGCCGGACGTGTCCGACGACACGTCCGACATGCCCTCGAGGGGGTCCGGCTCAGGGACGACCTCGGGCTCGGCCTCGGGCACGACGGCGGACGAGGCTGTCGATCCGACCTCGACCTTTTGGCGCTTCGACGGGCGGAGGGAGGCCTCCTCCTCCTCGTGGCCGTCCTCCTCGTAGGGTTCGGATGAGCCCATTGATGACAATGGCGAATCTGGGGGCGACGAGTTGCGGGCCATCGAGTTGCGGGCCATTTCGACGCGTCGTGTTTGGCGATGCTATCTGTGGATTGCGATGCGCAGAGGAATGGGTGATGGATGAGGTCGGTGGGAAAAAATTATGGGGGAAGCACCTCGCACGTCTATTAAGATGGCGAGGTTTTTGTAGGATGGCAGATCGTAGGCCTTGCTGAGGGTCGACGGGGTCAATCTCTTTCCAGGAGCAAGAAATGTTGCGCGAGGCTCACATTGAGCACAGTGCACGTCAACTGTGCTTCTGAGTGCGACATGTCCTCTGCATGGACTAGCCTACAGGTGACTTAAAACAGGCTGCATCAGAGCCTCAGTACGGTACTTTGACAGTGCTCAACACATTCATCAATAAGATATTAACTTATGAATTAAAACCATTACATGATTTGGGGTTCTATATTTGTGTATTTAATCTAAAACGAAGTCGTTATCGTTAAATGCGGAAGACCAAGCCAATACTCAATCCTCTTAGCGTTTTGATGTCTCGCTTTTAATATCACCCACTCAATAGCTTGGCCTATTGCAGACCTATAAGTATATTTGCACTGTGTTTTGGTAAGCCTCAATTTATCTGTTGCTATGCCCAGCAACAGTGCTATATTTCCCCCTTGCAGCGACTTGCGCAACTGAAGAAAAGAAAAACTTTTCAAAGATCACCCTATTTTACATTCCCTCTATCTAAAATAACAAAATGCTTTTGATTTATCTGTCCTTTGAATTTCATTTTTTCTTCCCTTTTAATGGAAGTTGGAGCTAGCTAGGCTCATTTTCAGTAGCATATCAGTTGCCACCCAAGATCTTGCGTCTCTGCTTAACGGCCTCGGCCAGATTGTCGAGGACTGATACGGTGTCTTCCCAGTTGATACAAGCATCGGTAATGCTTACGCCGTGCTTGAGTCCTGCGCGACCCTCAGGGCCGACCTTTTGGTTACCTATAGCGTCGTCTATGTTAGCATCCTGGAGAAACCGACGAAAAGGGAGAAAGCACGGGGCAATGGTCAATTGAATCCTCAAGGAGCGCTTACCTTCGTTGATGTTGCTCTCAATCATAACACCCATGATGGCAGTCTCGCCCTGAGAAATCTGCTCTGCCAGGACAGAAGCGACCTTGGGCTGGTTCTTGTGGTCCTTAAGGGAGTTGCCGTGGCTGCAGTCGACCATGAGCCTCTGGCGCACGTTCTTCTTCGCGAGGGCCTCCTTGGCCTCGCCGATGCTCTTGGCGTCGTAGTTGGTGCCCTTGGTGCCGCCGCGGAGGACGACGAAGCAGTCCTTGTTCCCTACCGTGCCGACGATAGCGACGACGCCGGGCTTGGTGACCGAGAGGAAGTGGTGGGGGTGCTCGACGGCGCCGATGGCGTCAATTGCGACGTTCAGGGAGCCGTCAGTGCCGTTCTTGAAGCCGACGGGGAAACTCAGGCCGCTGGCGAGCTCGCGGTGAAGCTGCGACTCGGTGGTGCGGGCGCCGATGGCTCCGAGCGAGAGCAGGTCGGCGAGGAACTGAGGGGAGATGGTGTCGAGCATCTCGCTGGCGATGGGCATGCCCTTGCTGGTGAGGTCGACGAAGAGCTGTCTCGACAGGCGGAGGCCCTTGTTGATCTGGAAGCTGCCGTCGATGTCGGGGTCGTTGACGAGACCCTTCCAGCCGACGGTGGTGCGGGGCTTCTCGAGGTAGGCGCGCATGACGATCACGAGCTCATCCTTGTGCTTCTCCTTGGCCTCGAGCAGGAGATTGCAGTAGGCGAGGGCGGCCTCGGGGTCGTGGATGGAGCATGGGCCAACCATGACGAGAAGCCTCTTCTTCTCGTCGGTGTCTGTGACGACGGCAACGACCTCATCGCGACCCTGCTGGACGGTCTTCTTGGATTCGGGAGTCTGGGGGATTTCGGCCTGAAGCAGGTAAGGGGGGATCAGAGGGTTGTAGCCGCGGACTAGAGGCAATTGAAAAAGTCATCGTTAGCTGCTAGTTCAATAGCTGTGGAGGAGGTGTTGGGTGCAGGCAGGCAAGGGTCACTCACTTCTCCAATCCTCAGACTCCTGCTGATCACCAACGTGCTTATTGTCAAGAAAGAACTACACGCAATTGAGTAAGCGCCTGTGTTAGGAAAAGACGGTCCAAGATCACGATGTTCGAGAATTGGGAGTCCAATTTTCGGACTGATGGTGGGGGAGGGGCAGTGGTGTCCATACCGACATATTGAATGTAGTGCAAAAATAAGGGTATCACAGCGAAGAACAGGCAAGTAGAATGGAAAAGATAAAGTGGAAGTGGAAAGGGAGGTTTGCACTCGAAGAAAATCAGCCCAAACCAGAAACTCGAGTTGCAGAGATCAGAGTGATAACTTTTTTTGCGCCTTGGGAGTTTTGGAGAAAAAAATTACTCCAACGGCCAGGTCTTCGCTGTGAGCTGCGACTCATAGCTTCGGCGCCGATGGACGGTACAAACCTTACCTTCCCCTAGCAGCTTGCTTGACTCACCACCAGTTCCGAACCGTTCGCCCTTCTTGTAACGGGTACATGCATGCTGCTATTACCTGGGACCCATTGGACCGGTCACTATTTGGGAATCCTTCTTCATCTTACTCGAGTAGACCAGGCCCCTCCTCCGTCCACTACGCGGGTAGAAGGAGAAGTGATGGTCAACATGTTGCTCGTCATTGGCTGGCCACAATTTTCACCTGCTACCTAAGACGCAACTCTCTCTTACTGCCCCAGTACTTCCAACAGTTAAATACCTTGAAATGCTCCCTCCGATGCAAAATCTCAGCAATAAAAAATCAATGATGAACCAATTGACCCCCCAGCTCATCAACTTGAATACCAGTTTGACCCCCAAGCTCTGTAACACCAGACCTTGTCCTTTAAATGGTCTGAGGCCGCGGGCTGTACTGGAGTTCGAGGGTGCCCACCCTGGCAGCTCCGTTATCGCAGGTGGTGGGACCACGACGTAATATTGCCAAGCAAGACGGCCCTTCTTTTCTCTACGCGCGATTGCCTGCATATGCTTCCATTGGGACCCAAAAGGATCGATGCGTAAATGGGTCTTGGCTAATTGATCTTATTCGCTTTGCTTGCTTCATTTCCCATTGAAATATGAGTGGCCCAAGGGGGCAATTATGATACATCTATGTTCAGAATCTTTATATCTTCCTCTGGTTTCTCCTTGTGCGTCCTGGCATTCTCGATCTTGTGCACTACGTCAAAGCCCTGCGTGGCTCGGCCAAAGACTGTGTGTTTACCGTCCAGCCACGGCTGTTGCGTGTTAGCTTCGTACATTCACCTTTCAAGGAGGAAGAGAAAGGGCAAGAACTTACTGTTTTCTCCGTGGTGATGAAGAACTGACTTGCATTGGTGTTGGGACCTGCGTTGGCCATGCTGACCGTATATGGTTTGTCGTGCTTCAAACTGCTGAACTCGTCCTCAAATTCCCGACCCCAGATACTTTCGCCTCCGGTGCCATCACCCAGGGGGTCACCACACTGGATCATGAATTTGCGAATTACTCGGTGGAATATCGTATTGTTGTAATATCCGCGCTTCGAGTGCGTCACGAAGTTTTCGACTGCCTTGGGAGCCGCGTCTGGGTACAAGCGGATGTGGATATCTCCGTATGTTGTATGGATCACTGCTGCGGTACCCGTCTCGGTCTTTTTGACCTTTGTCTCCTTCTTTGCCCCGATCATCGTTGGTCGTTCATTTTGGATATCTCTTGTCGATTTGGAGAACTCCTCGTCGTTTGTGAACAGATAAAATCGCACCTTTCCAGCTGCCGTGGCGATGAGCACTGGGTCGCGCGTCTCGGATTCCTGTAGAAGAGGGTTGCTTGAAGCACCCATCTCCACGGTCGTCACGCCCTTCTTCTGCGGCTGGCCCTGGTAGATGGAGAGGTTTACAGCGCGCAGGTTCTCGTCTTTGCCATAAACCTTGACGACTTGGTTTGTGAAGATGTTGAGGACCTTGATCCCGACCATGGTTCCATATATGATGAAGTTTCCAGACTCGTCAAATATGACGTTGGTCTTGTTGGTCAACAGACCTGATTCCACTTCCCGTTCCTGCGCAAGTCTTCTCCCAAACTCGACATTGTCGAGCTTGGCTGAGGAACTTCCTGCCTGCTGCATGTCCTCGAGAGCTTGCAGTGATTCGTCGTAGGTGCGATGAAGCTTTCCGGTCCCGAAATCGAAGATTCGCAACTTGCGATCTGGGAATGAGAAGGTGGCAAGCTGTTTCCCATCACCCGATAAAGTGAGGCAAGACGGCACCGACTTGGCCTTTTTGAAATCGAACAGGTTTGTCGAGCTCTTGTATTCGAAGACGTTGTCTGGTTTCTCGTAGTTTCCGCTCGGTCGCCAATATTCAACCATGCCGTTCTCGTCCGCTGACACCACGCAATCGTACTGCTCATTGTAAGCCATCACATGGACGGGCTTGCGGTGAAGTCCCTTAATGGTATGTATAGGCTCCTCCTTCTCTCCTCGCCCATCGTAAATGTGTATCAGGGGCTTCTCCTCCTCGGAGATGGCCAGCCTAGGCAGGGAAGCTCCCTTCTTGTGAACCCAGCATACGCACTTTGGCACATACGACAATGAGAGTATAGACAATAGATCAAAGGTGATTACGTCGAAGATTTTGACTGTCTGGTCGACTCCTGCTGTCGCGAAACTGCTGCCGTCCTGGCTCACCGACACCGACTTGATCTCGCCATCGTGGGCCTTGAATTCCTTGACAAACTCGATAGCCTCTGCGTCCTTCTTCCAAAATTTGACCACGCCATCCACGGAGGAAGTGATGAGGAATTCGGTAATCGGCGTCCAGGTGGTGAAGAGAACCTGGTCCTTGTGCATCAAAGACCTCGAGTACCGGGCAGATTTGGGAAGCGCTGCGACATAGAGCTTTTCGTGTCGGAGGACTCGACGTTTTTTCTTCGGTGCTGCGGCCGAGGGCAGCTGGGGCCCCATATCATCATCGGATGAGGAGTCATCTATCCCAATTGTTAGTACGCACCTCACGCGCGACCAGTCGCTCTGGAGTAGAGCGCATGCGACAGTGGGTATTTGTTTACCTGAGCTATCGCCATTGGCCTCGGAGTGACTGCGCTTTTGACTGCGCTTGTCGTCCTCTGCGGCCTCAGGGCTGGGAGCCATTGTCTGTTTCCGCTCTGCACTCTCTCAAGTTTGTTGACGGAATAGTGACTTGGACCGTGGGGAACTGGTTGATTCACAGGTTTGGAGGAAGAGATTCGCTTGATCTGCACTTCCCAGGAAGTTATTTGGTGTGGCGCGTGCTCTCAGACATGTGGCGCATGCGGTCCCTGCGAAACCCCTTGTTCTTTTTTATCAGGTGGTGGAGCCGTATAATAGGTATTTTAGAACCTCCAGGTCTCTAATTCACACTTCAATCTAGAACTACAACGCAAATTATCTGTTTGGTACCATACATATCTCTACGTACCTAGAACAAAGCTCCAAATATATCTTTCCAACCCTGTTTGTTGCACAAGCAAATCCTGCAAAAGGCAAATCCAGGTCTCTGCCCATTCGATAGGTACCTAGGTAGCTGTAACACATCACCACACAAGCCTAAGAGGTCCTTCAGACCGACCTGGACGGCAATTGAGACGAAACCAGACACTACATGGCTATGAAGCATTTCAACTATTCATCTTGATGATAGGGTCAACTGGAAGCTCTACAGACTTGCTCTCAGTTTATTAATCTATCGTATACCGCTAAACCGGTGGATTTCTTGCAATAGCCTCCTTAGTAGTCGCGTTGCTCTTGTATCGGAATTGCATCATGCAGTGTTTGGTACCGTCACAAACAAGTCAATGATCAAATTGTCATCGTGCTGTGTATCTGAGTTTTGTTGCGGAGTGGAAGAGAAAACGACGTGGTCCGATGCATAGATTTATTGTGCCTCACATTTTTGAGACGGCCCTAGCACTTGGGTAAGAAGACTCGGACGGGGAAGCAAATACCTTCTACTTGGAGCCATCCAGAGTCATTGAGATGATCATTCCAATCCGTTGTGATATCTTGCTATTTCAATTCCCGTGAATATCAGAATCTCGAGAATGCTCTATCGGTATTTATCGCATCTACTAGATTGGTCTTAGAGCTTATGATAGAACCATTTCCAAACAATTACTGGCTCCTAGACCAGCATTTAGGCCGCTAGTACAAGGCCTGGGTGATGGTGTAGACTGGTTGCTGTCCACCAGTGCACTAGACTTCAAACATGATAGTCATATCTTTGCCATCCGTGTCGGTCCCGTAGAACTCATTCTTGGAAACTATATGATTGTCCCATTCTGAAGCCTTCTTATATCTATCTTCAGCTGTAGCTGATTCGACCACTCCTGATTTGTATTGCTCAGCAACGGGGCATGTAAAACCCTGGGCTGTATGTGAGCAAGGTGCATGAACCGAATCAAAGAGGCTACTCACAAAAGTCAAGTTAACTTCAGTGTGTCGTTCAAGTTGAAGATTCCATGCATTGCCTCCAGTGACTCCTGCGGTCGAATCATGACTGTTCACGCAAGTGAACTGTCCAACAGACCAGGGACCAACCTCAGTTGGCCATGTCTCATATCTTCCCGTATTAAAGTAGGCAGGCTGGCGTACTTGAAGACTGAATTGCGTACAATTCTTCACGATACCTTGAATCTAGTAGCTTTTGTTCTTGGTGGCACTGCCTGGCTCTGGATCTGGAAGTGCAAGTGTCTTCTCGTAAATTAGTCAATGTATCGACTAGTCAAGGGATGGGTAATACCTCTCCGGTCTTCCATTGTACTTCCGGCTGCGTAACAAAATGAACTTTGATTTCAGGCATTTTGATGGATGTAGAGCTTGTTTGATCACTCAAACTCTTCAATGCTTTGAAGAAGGTGCTTTGAGGTATGCGATAGATAATATGAGACTATCCAAATGCATCCGCAATCTGCTTGGTGGATCTTCGCTCTGAGTATGCCAATATTGGCATACTGCAGAATAGGATATCCACTTCAAAGTCAATTCGTGAATCAGAACAATTATAAGTCTAATGAGTTCCCTTGACTAACGGAGACTGACATGTCGGGGTAAAGACTTGCAACAATCAGGTCAAGCTCTTGACCTCAAGCCTCAATTCGAGTCTCTGGAACATGTGAGTGCTTGAAGAGCATAGTCTACATACAGCCAATTCTAAAACTCTTATAGACCTCAATTTGCGACCAAGTTCTCCTGAAATATCCCAGATTCAACGTTCCAAAATTTAATTACGAAGTCAAGGACTGGAAACTGACATTTGGCGATTTACCGCACTCGCTGGTGACTTCTACTACAGTTGGCAGATTAGCGACTGCATGCCTTCGATCAGCAATGATTGGGGTTCAAAATCCAGAGGAGAGCCTACTTGTTGCCGCAGAAAAGGGGAATCTTCTTCGAACGGACTCTCCATGAATTTTGAAATGTGTCCAACAACTTATTCAAGAACAGGGTCTTTCTCTCAGGGCTCCCCAATGCGAATCATGATCAAGTACTTTGAGGGCAAAAACTGATTCGAAGTTGGAGTTCTGGTCCTTGCCCGAAAAAACTGAACAGTCCTCCCTCCTAACTTGGCTCACTCAACACAACAAAGTTGAAGTGAGAATGACCTGAAATTAGATACTTTTCGTCAGCTAACATTCTTTAGCTTCTTCGTGTCTCACAAAATCGAGCAGACAGATTCTTTTTCGACTATTGTCGGTTATCAGAGTAGCCCTCGTCGATATCTACCGGAACATGGTACTTCTGTTGCTGGATGTCCGAGAACTAGAAGATGCGGCTCACAACGATCCCTCAAACCAACCCCAGCCCTGCAAACTATCAAATCCGAAAGAGCCGTGAATCCTGCATCTATCAGATGGTTTTTATTAATTGATGTGCTTATCTAGATTGAGGGTTGGGATTGATGTTAGTGAATCCTGGTCTCCCACTGCACCACCGAAACGGCCCGGTTTAACACAGCTTAAAAAATCGCCCACAGAAGGCCGCAAAAAGACCTTCGTGTGTGAAATCCTTGTCTTTAAATGCGCCATAGCAATAATGCTCGGCATATGGAAGGAAGACGCGATTGCCCCCGTTATGATTCTACCGAGGTCCCACTTATCCGCAGAAATTACGGGCTGGATGAGGTCACGACTGAGCTCCAGCATCAGGACAGTTTTATCTCGGACTTTTAAATGCACCCGCCACCGTAAACAGTCCTTTTCTCAGCATCTCATGATCTCGGGTAGCCAGCAGACACGTGCATTCTAATTCCTCACCGCATACCATCTATCTCCAATGGCCCAGCATCCCCTCCAGCGACTCACATCGCCTTCGCGCAGCTTCTCGCTGCTCCTGCACCTCTTAGGAGCAGCATCCTTCAGCTACAACTTCCATTTCCTGACAGTGTGGAAAACTCCATTCGATGAGGCCTACGGCTGGCATTTCCAGTTCCTCACCATCATCGGCCTGTCGGCCTCGCTCCTAGCCTTTGTCCTAGGCATCTTGGCAGATCTGACCCTCAACCCAACCTTGTTCAGGGTCAAGAACGCCATCTGCATCGTCGCCACCCCGCTCGAGGTCCTGATCTCCATCCTCTACTGGGGGATTCACATGATCAACCCCGAGCTCCTCTTCGAAGGCGAATTTGCATTGTCGCTCCTCCCTGACCTCGGATTCCACCTTGCCCCGGCTGTCTTCCTCAGCCTGGACCTCATCTTGCTCAGTCCCCCCTGGACGATACCTACGTACGGCGTCATGTCCCTCAGCACCGCTTTGGCATTTTCTTATTGGTACTGGGTTGAGCTGTGCTTCAGCTACAACGGATGGTAAGCGTTATCCTCGTCCTCGTCGGAAGGCTCTTTGGTTAGCAGGGCGGTTAAGGCTGACATTACTTGCAGGTACCCCTATCCTCTCTTTGGGCTCTTGAACACGTATCAGCGCATCTTCTTGTTCACATTTTCTGCATTGTTGACTACCGGCTCGTCCGTTGGACTGAAATGGGTGTATGCGCGCGTGAACGGCTATGATAAAGCGCAACATGAAGCTCATAAACCTCTGAAGAAAGTTAATTAAGATGCTATAGATATAAACCCCATGCCCAAGATCCCGTCTAGTAAAGAAACCGTCTATCAATTGGATAAATTAGTTGAAAGATGAATAGATGCAAATACGAAATCAAACCCCGGTTACACACAAAACCAACAGTCTATGCCGCATGCCCAGATTCTAACCCAAAAAACCGCCTGCTTAGTTATCGACCTCCAGAATGCCAACACCGGAGATAGTGTTCTCGTCGCTAACTGTATTGTTCTCGCTCCCGTCCGCAGTGCTGAGTACGAGATATACCTGACCCGCAGGGGCCGGCTGTCCTGCCTTGCAGAAGTTTGCCCCGGGGATAGGGGCAGTAAACTATTCATATATTGATTAGCGATCGTTCTAGAGATGAGAAACACATGCGGACAACTTACATCGTTACCAGAGCGAATAGCTGGGACATAGTACGTCTGCAACCCCGAGAAGAAAACGGCGAATACCTTGGTATTCTCAGTGACGGATCCGGCACTCTTAGCATTTTGAAATGCATTGGTCAAGGTGACACTCCCCTGACCGGCATGGTAGGTTGGGGATGCAGTTGGGTTCGTCGCCGTCAGTGGGGGAAACGCTTTAAAGGGCAGGTTGGTACCAGGTGCGAAGCCAGTCACGAATTGCGCGGCCAAAGAAAAGACTTGGTTGAAGCCGAGAGGGGTGTCGAAAGGGTTGGGGATCGGTTTCTGGCCTAGGGCCGCACGGATATAGGATGAGTGCCGAGCCTCGACAGCCAAGATGGATCCAGCCGCTGTGAGAATACTCTTGTCGGCGATGGCTGGGGCAGCTCCCAGGTACGCCGAAGTTCCAACACCTTCGAGGACGGAGGAGAGGCCGATGAAAGAGTGAACATCCTTGACGGGGAAGGAAAATGTGGGTTCTTGGATGGCCTTGGGGCCTAGAGCTCCGGCCAGGAAGTCAACATGCGTCTAAGAGTATTGTGTTAGCAAGCGGTGTCAACCAATAAGTGGGTTTCTGAATGAATGGACGGTCTTACCTGCTCATCCTTGAGAACAGTCTTCATCTGCTCATAGAAATCGGGAGAGAATTCAGCGTTCTGGAAGTCTTGCGCAGTGAAGTTCTGCAAGCCTTCGGTGTAGAACCGTCTCTCCAAGAACTCCAAGGTCAAGGCATAGTTGAGGATGGAGATGTCACCACCGTTGGGTGCCGTGACGTTTCGAGAGTTGACCGGCGCAGCAGTGGCGGGCAGAAAGAGAGAAGCTGCGAAGCTTGCAAAGACGAAGATGGGATGCATTTTGGGCGATTGAAGTATTTCAGGCTGATGACTCTGGTGTTGACTCTGGGATGGGATGAGGAGAAGACAAGTTGAACATCTCCAGACGAGACCTGTATCTTATATAGAGCATTCTTTTACCATCGCGATAATCTACAGGGTCTATCGTTCTAGTCCGCCACAACGATTCACTGTATCTGACCCCAATGCACTGGGGCGCAGTCTGTCATCTTTGGCACGGATCTCAACTATTCCGTGATTTTGCTCGACATCTTGAAACTACAAGACTGGCGGCCGACCACATCTTGACGCTTACTATAACATTGAGGCTATCCAAGCCTCGGGCGGCAGTGCAGAATCTCCCGGATACAAAAGCTTCCGGAGCTAAAGCCGTCAGCACCAGCGATCAATTGATTGTGGAGGGGCGGGTTGGCGTTTCGGAAGAGGCGCAACAGCCCAAAATGTCACTCTATGCTCCCAAAATAGACCTGCCATTAATTCTTCTTGCTGACTCAGTTGGCAGGTTCATAGTGGTAGGTTTCAATCCACCACTTCAAAATATCTTCAATTGCTACGCTTACCAATATCCTCTGCTCGCAAGATTAACCTGGTAGTAGATATCTTTCACTACAGAAAAATATGAAGGAGTCTATAGTATTGCGCCTGGGACTTTTTTTAATATTTGTTTATGCCTGTCATGTCCTCTGAATGTCCAGTGACCTCTCGTACTAGAGGCGGACACTCCCTCTTGACAAGTCTATCACCAATCGGATGTACATATTTCAAAAAAGACAAAGAAAATCATATATTACGATTTGAATCAATAATATGACTCATTTATTTTACTTGAGCTTCGTAAAAACACCTCTGTCGAACAAGTCGGTCTTTCCATGACAGGATAGTACAGTGCCATTTATGTGATATGGCTTGCATGCACTGTGTACTGAACCCTCAATGCTTTGGGACACTTCCGATTGTTGCGCCAATCGCGAATTCATTCAAACCAACCCAATTGCGAACCAAACTTCCACGTAATCTTGATAATCAAATCAGACCACGTCTTTTCAATTGCGTCCGTCTAGTATAAGAACACGCAAAACCGAAAACACAACACATGCACATCCCACCATGGATATTGACGATATCCTGAGAGAAGTCGATCCCACTTCTAGCGGGGTGCCCAACGAGACGAGCGACCTGCAATCCCTGACGCGTCTCTGGGTTGCCGAACGCTCTGCTCCCGAGCTCCTGGAGTTTGCCATCCCTTTGTATTCTGTGTCTTCTTTCAGCTGCAGCTGCTGACCAGCTTTTCCGCAGGTGGCCTTCTGGTGGTTTGTTTGAACGCATCAATGACAGGATCAAGGCGCAGATCGAGAAGATTGAGATCTTGACGGGTGACATGGACCCCAAGACCAACTTCGCCCTGATCGTCATCCAAACAGAGCTTGAGAGATATAAATTTCTCGTGAGGAGCTATTTAAGGGCCAGGATAGCCAAAGTAAGAAAACTACAAGCCCGCCTTCTGCCCCAAAACCCCGCCAATATCACACATGGCAGCTAACAGGAAAACCAGATCGACAAGCACACACTTCACTATCTATCCAGCGAGGAGCTCAGAAATAGGCTGTCAGAGACAGAGCTCGCCTACGCAACAAGGCACCAGGCCCTCCTCCACAACCACTATCTCTCCTCTTTTCTATCCTCCTTCCCCACGCAGCTGCAGAACCTAAACGACACCGCGGGAAATGTCAGCATGATTGACTCCCCCGATCTGGATGC
Source organism: Clonostachys byssicola (assembly GCA_902006505.2). Classification (NCBI taxonomy): domain Eukaryota; kingdom Fungi; phylum Ascomycota; class Sordariomycetes; order Hypocreales; family Bionectriaceae; genus Clonostachys; species Clonostachys byssicola. The sequence goes on from CABFNO020001240.1 coordinate 1,232,250, forward strand.
TGCTGTCTTCATACGCATGCTTCGTGACCGGCCGGTGACTGGCCAAGGCACGGATGCGGATATCACATTGAACGCAAGCAACGGCGAGGTGTTGATTCTTCGGTGGTCAAGTGCCAAATCCATCGTCGAGGACGGTGATGCTGAGCTGGTTTAGCATCTGCTTTACTATGATCTCTCAAAACCCCAGAGAGCTACTGCGTCGCGGCACGACGTCTTGTGTCGGTCACTTGCTATTCGGCATCAAGCTTGTTCTGGTCTACTCTATAAAGTGGCATGGAACATTTAAACCCGCCGCGGGATCTCATGAAATGACCCCGGGAAATGGTGAACGCTCAAGGCATGCTGATTACCCCACCACACTTGGTCGATGCTATGCTCAAACGCTCGCATTACTAGCTAGACGCTCTAGTCGTGCCAACGCAAATCTTTACGGAACTACCTTCTTCCACCAAGAAATGGATAGGCCACCAGTTTTTCTTAAGATTACGGCAAGCCTCGCACTGAGTAGCTCTTTGAAACCACATATGCCCTTATCCGTTGGGCTGACCTCTTCTCACTGAAAATCACACGCATCAAGGCACACGGGTCGCATCCATTCAAACAAATCACATTCTCATCATGTTCAGACAATCTACTCAGAAAATGCAAAGCAATCTAGATACAACAGTCCCTTGTCTTAGGGTCAAACCAGTTCCAAACGATGGTAAAAAGCAAAAAATGCTACCCCAACTCCAAAATCTTGAACGAAGGTAAACTCCCTTTATGCTATGCAAGGAGGCAAAAAATCAATCTTCCCTTCCGGGATTCGGTATAGCTCATGTAGCAATCTCACACAATGCAACTCGTTCTTCGTCCCCTTTATAAAAAGCAAACAAACAATCTGATGGATGCTGAGCCTGCTGCTCAGTATATAACAATCTCGTATCGAATATGCGTGCTTGTAGTCCAAATAGAATCATATCGCCATGCTCATCGGGTCATAATCGTCAATCTTTCTGGACCGTATCTTCGTTCGCGTCGTTCCCAGAACGCGCCATAAGGACTGGATGCGGTCTTGCCAAAGAAAAGGAAAAAAACAAAAGTCTAATGAAAATTTCAAATGCTCGCAAAATAACGAATCATTCTCGTAATATAATCGTTCCCATTGGGGTTGGTCGTTGCAACTAGTTGCTCATCTGCCTCCAACGACACCCTTGGAGAAACCGTAGTGTCGGGATGGCTCACAGGTCTGCCTTGTATTCATTCCGAGACGCTCGGGGCGAGGGTCGAGGATGCATCGCTGCGGGGGATCGAGGATACCTCGCCGCGGGGGATGTGTCCCTCCGCGTGAATCTTAGTCGTCGCGGGGGGCAGCCCGCCCACGGTACCTGATAAGCTGAAGATGCGGAGCTGGCCGAAATTCTGCGAGAGGCGGAATGACTGCCGCTTGGTGCCGAAGTCACCGTGTCGTCTGCTTGACTTTCTCGGGACAACGGGGGTTATTGTTGTTGTAGTTACTTGGGGTGCATCCGTGGTATAAGCGCCATCTGACTTATCGGGAGTAATTGATACTGCCCTTTGGACTTCCTGTGTCTCAGGCAGTGTCTCAGGCACGGGCGTATCGGGCTGCTGCTTTTCGGCGCTCTCTTGCACCGCTGTTTCCTCTGGCGACTTGGGACGTTCGTATGTATTCTCGGGCTGCACGATCTCGAGCTTCTGTTCTTCGGGAACGAGGGTTTTGGTAGCGGAATCGTCTGATACTTCCTTTTGGGTTTCCTGTGTCTCAGGCACGGGTGTATCGAGCTGCTGCTTTTCAACACTCTTTTGCACCTCTATTTCCTCTCGGGACTGGGGACGCTCGTATATATCCTCTTCCGACTCGATCTTGAGGTTCTGCGCTTCGGGAATGAGGGTTTCGGTGGCGAAATCGTCTGTTTTTACCCTAACTTCCCGTGAGATTTCGTCTCTCGGGGGGACATCTACTGCCGAGGGGACATCTGTACATGATTCGTCTTCGCTCTCGATAAGTCGGAGGCTTGCACCATCGAGCTTCTGTTCTTCGAGAATGAGGGTTTTGGTGGCGAAATCGTCTGTTACGGACCTAGCTTCCCGTGAGATTTCGTCTCTCGAGGGTATACCTGTCTCTGCTTCGTCTTCGCTCTCGATGGATCGGAGGCTTGCACCATCGAGCTTCTGTTCTTCGGGAATGAGGGTTTTGGTGGCGGGATCGTCTGATACTTCCGTCTGGCTTTCCTGTGTCTCGCGCACGGGTAGATCGAGCTGCTGCTTTTCGGCACTCTTTTGCACCGTTATTTCCTCTGGTGTTTCTTTCGGCGAGTTAGGACGTTCGTGGACATCCTCTTCTGGCACGATTTCGAGCTTCTGCTCTTCGAAAATAGAGGTTTTGGTAGCGGAATTGTCTGATGTAGAGCCAGCTTCTCGTAGACTTTCCTTTGGCGAGTTGGGACGTTCGTATATATCCTCCTGCAGTACGATCTCGAGCCTATTTTCTTCGGGAATGAGGGTTTTGGTGTCAGAACCGTCTGGTGTGGAGGTAGCTTCTCGTGCAATTTCCTCGGGCGACTTGGGGCGTTCGTATATATCCTCATGCTGCACAATCTCGAGCTTCCCTTCTTCGGGAATGAGGGCTTTGGTGGTGGAATCGTCTGATGTGGAGCTAGCTTCCTGTGGGATTTTATCGGTTGAGAGGATACCGACTATCGAGGGGATGTCTGCTGTCGAAGACGCTTTTTCAGTCGAGCAGATTTCTTCAGTCGATGGCACCTCGTTAGTTGAGGGGACCTCTTCAGTTGAAGGGACTTCCTTCGTTGAAGGGACTTCCTCAGTTGAAGGGACTACCTCAGTTGAAGAGACTTCTCTAGTTGAGGGGACTTCTTCAGTCGAAGGGACCTCTTTAGTTGAGGAGGCCTCTTTAGTCGAGGGGATATCCACTGCTGAGGGAATCTCTACTATCGAGGGAAGCTCTTCGATCGAGGGGACTTCTTCAATCGAAGGGATCTCTGCCATTGAGGGAATTTCTTTAGTCGAGGATATCTCTACCGTCGAGGGAATCTCCATCTCTCCCTGGTCCAAATTCTCGATGAGTCGGAGGGTTGCATCGCCGAGGTGAGCAGGATGATGGATGACAGAAGGTTCCTCGATGTAAGAGCCCGACGACAGGCGTGTGGACTTTGACAAGGTCCTTCCTCGCGCGACTTCGGGCATCAAACCCCACTGATCTGCGGGCGACGGCTTGCGAGCGGACGCCGGGGTGGTGATGCCATCAGTCTGCCGGGCGCTATCAATGTCTGCCAGGCTCGGTGCCGAAGTAAGCGAGGCGCCGCCCTTAGACGAGGCCGTGCAGTCGTAGTCTTGCGTTTCGTCGAGCTGCTCTTCTTCTTCATTCTCACGGGTGGCGGAGCCATCAGGGGAGTCGAGGCGGAGATTTTCCTGCGCGGCCCTCTTCACAATCTTGCGTTGTGAGAGGCAGATTGATACGGGGGGGGTGTTGGAGTACTTGGACAGGGTGTCCTCGTCGCAGGCGGGCGTTATCTTCAGGTTTACCATGAACGCTACTTCGCCCAGGCTGCAGGTGTCCTTGCACACGGCGGTGATGTCCTGACTGATACCTTCCCGGAGAAGCTTCAGGATTGCCAACCGGTTCTCTGCCTCTGTTTGGGTTTGGTTGGTGCTCTGAACAGTAGCTGTCTCGCTCTTAACAGCAGTGGTTTCAGGTTCGATGTCTGGGATACCTTGGATAAAGGTATCCAGGACAAGATGCCCTCGCTTATGCGCAGTGATGGCAGCCGAGAAGCCTTGGCTCTGGAGCGTCTTGTTCAAGCCAGCTTGAATTCGCTCCAGGACTGCTTCGATTGTCGTCCGACACTCTGTGATGGAACAATCAAGAGATACTGCCAGGGCTCTCTCCATGGACCAGTCTTTGCATGACAGAAACTGAACCTGTACCCGCAGGTCATCCAGGCTCCCGATGCCGGTGTCGGCTTCGTCTCGGAGATCCTCCACATTGCCTTCGATGAGCTCGACAAACTCGTCGAATTCGGCGGTCTGGTCTTGGGTGAAGAGAAGCTGGAACGTCTGAATCTTGAAGTGGAAGTGGGAAAATTCCGGTCCAATGTTATTTCGAAGCTTAACCTCGAGCCCAAAGGCGTCTTCCTCGTAATGCTGGCAGCCGCCGGTCCCCTCCAGGCCATTACAGCCAAAATGGGCCTCATCGTACGCCGTCTCCCGGCCTTCAAAGGCGCGCTGGATCGTGTCTTGTACTCTGGCCATCAGGCTTTCTCCAGAGTGCAGAGTGAGTGGTGAGTTCTGCCGACTCTCGATGGTCTTCACCCAGTTCCGCACGTTGCCGCGGTGCTGGGTCTTGAGGGAGAGTTCAATGGTGTATCCAGGCATCCCGCTATAGTTGGGAATGCAATCCAGCGCCTGGGCACATCCGATGACAGGATGGTATGTCTTGTGAGGTGTCTGCTCCTCGCTTACGATAGCAGGAAGTTCCCAGTGGAAACCAGGGTCATGGCGTTGGAGAAACAGAGAAACTATCCTGTCGGTTCCGTAGATGACCTTTCGCGCTGCCGCGGCGTCAATGGGCTGCTTCTGGAAGCAGGCGAAGTACTGCTGGCCCCAGGGCTGGCCATCGCGCTCGACCTGGAAGATGAGATGGTAACGGGCATCCTTGACGTGAGGGGGTGAGCCCAGGAGAGGCTGGGCCGCGTCCGGGTCATGTCTTGTGATGAGCTCGTTGGCACAGTGCTGGATTCGGTTGACCAGCGCGTTGAAGATCTTGTCCGATCCCTCGAACTCGGGCGAGGTCTGGTAGGTGTGGCTATTCGTGAAGTCCACGGGGAGCTCGAACCGAGCTGTTACTGTGATGCGAAGTCCGGCTGGTTTCTGGGAAATGGCAGTTGCAGCAGTTGCAGCAGTTGCAGGCCTTACTGATACTGCAGGGACTTCATTCTCAGCGGTCTCTTCAGACCCGGATAAAGCTGTGGTAGGAGCCTTCCCCTCACTCTTGGTCGAGCTGGTTGGAAGTTTCTTCCAAAAATGCCGGAGGCCTTGTTTGGCCTTTGAGGCCTTTGGACGAATCTTGCGTCCCAACATGGTTGGGGACATCCTCGCGTGGGAGTTGCGAGGTGGGAGGGAGAATGCTATTTTTTGAGAATGTTGTTTTTTAACAAGACAAAAGAAAAGGAGGTTGGGAGGTTACGGATAAAGTTGTGCAAAGATGCAAATATTTGAACACGGGAGTTGTGTTGAAAATAATTTTTTGCATGTGCATGCAGAGAAAGGCGAGTAGGCATGGGGAAGTACGTGGTGGTGACGGAGAGGGGAGGGGGCCCTTGGCTGTCAACGGGAACGAACAGCAAAAGCGCCCCCTTCTTCCAAAACAATAGCTGGTCTCATAGCAACCGGCATTAGGGTCCAGCAGACGTGCTGTTGAATGGCATGGACAGCTGCGGGCAGTTGGGCTGCTGGGCAGGACACTGGAACGTGCCAACCGAGACAGCCAGCTGCTGGCGGCTGGTAGGAAACGGTCCATCTGTGCAGGGCCCAAGGGGAGAGAGCACGCGCAAAATGCGGTCGGTGACCAGCCACCAGCGGCCGGCCACGTATGTGCGCCCCGTCCACGCAGCAAGATAGGAGGAAAAAAGGACTGGGTTGTTCGTTAGGAGGGAAAAAGGACTGGGTTGTTCGTCGTTGGGATTGTTAAACCTGGATCGCGCGAACAACGTCGGCCACTGGGATCGTGTTCCCCAGTGGGGATTGGGCCAGCGGACGCTTGGCACCTAGCCATTGAGATAACACATGCCAGCGCTGTCCACGTCAAAACCGAAGCGCTGGAGAAGCACAGAAGAAACTTCATCGTCACATGCCTAAACGCCCAAAAAGATGGAAATTGACATTATCCTATTCCCGTGATCTACAAAAAAAACTGCTCACATGAATCCCATTTCAACTCCTAATATGCCAGAGCCTGATCCTACCCCCGTCGTTGCCCACCGCCAAAAGATCACTATCCCTGCCAAACGCGATCGCCGTGACCCGGCCGAGCGGCGTCGTCTCCGTCGGCCAATTTCTGTACACGGTGCAGCTCGGCAGGTGGACCAGCCTTACCGCATCCTTCTTGTGCTGCGACCCAAACGCCAGCAGCTGCCCGTCGGGCGAGAAGGTGAGCACCGTAATGGGTGTGACGAGCTGCTCCAGGACCCGCTTGGGCGCCGGCCGCTCCGTTACGGTTACTTCGCCCTTCTTCTGCTGCTGCGCCAGCTCGAGGCGGTCGTAGATATTGGTGATGCCGCTGTTGGAGCCCACCGCAACCCAACGGTCACCCCCCAGCCCTGCCGGTCCGTTATGCCCCCCGAGCGCAATCACAATGCCTCCCACACATCCCTCGTCGTTCCAGATACCGAGAAACTTACGGCTCTCCATACTATACTCTCCCACCTGCCCATCCTTGCCTAGAATTGTCATGCCGTCCCCTGTGCTCCACCAAGCAAAGTCCGCGATGCCGTTCTGGCTCGCAAGTCTTGCTGCCGCAATCCACTGCATCGATCCCGTGCTCAGTACATTGATGATGCCACCACCCTTCTTCGTAGAGGCCACGATGGCCATGTAACGTCCGCAGGGGCTGAGCTTGAATCTCTCCATGGACTTGTGCTCCAGGCGATGGCCCTGGATATTCGTAGTCTTCTGCACCAGCCCAGATGGCAGGTCCCAGTGATGAAAGTACTTTCGCCGCCCGGAGAAGAACACCTTATCTCCCTTCGGGTACAGGAACTCGGCTCTTCTCACATCCACCTGCTTGGCCTGAACCGAGGTCAACAGAGGGTTGGGCGTTGGGTGCGCCTCGGGCGCAATGTGATGCAGAAATAGGATCGAGGCTGTACTAGCAGACAGGAGGACGGGGTACTCGGGGTGAAACGACAGCGACTCCACGCCGGCCTTGTGCTTGTCGGGGATCTCGCGGGTTCGCTGGATGTCAATGACCTCGGGTCGCAGTTTCCGCTTGCCCTGGGAAGCGCCGCGCCCGGCCAGCTGGTTGACATCGCGAAGGAACTTCTCGAGTGGCTGCGCTTCCACATCATCGTCACTGCCTGACTCTTCGCTTGAGGCATCCGACGCAGCGGCAGACGACCGTCTTCTTCGCTTGCTGGGACGCTCAGAGGCTGCCTTGGCCCACGAGGGATACGGGTTCAGTCGGAGGAACTGCTGCCTAAGACGTCTGGAATACTCGGTGCCGCTGACAATGTCCTCGGCCTCTGAGATTCGCAATTTTCGTAGTCTCGTAGCGCTGGCAAGCGAGATGGCCAGCCTATCGTCGTCGCTGTCTTCCCAAGCGGGCGCGTCTCCTGTGAGGGTCTTCTCTGCCGTCTTGGCCGGCTGAGGTGCCTGGACTGCAGAGTCTGGGCGTCCGGTATCGATCATGAAGAGGTCTGCATCATCCATGTCTTCGAAACCACCCTTCTCGGCGGAGTCTACAGCCTTCGATTCGCCATTGGTATCGAGGTACTCGTTGTCGGAGAGGTCTTCACCCTTGAAGAGATTCTCTCTGAAGCCAGATGCATTTCCTAGTACTAGGCGCTCTAGCTCCTCCTCGTCGGAATCCTTATCGAACATGCTATTGTTGGATTTCGTTGGGCGGGAGGATTCGCTGTCAGAATCTAACCCAGAGAAGTCGCTCTCTGAAGTTGAGAGATCGGCCATGTCTTCGTCTTTAGGCGGTGCCATCTTCTAGGAATCTTGTCCGGCCGGCGACGTGAAATTTGAGGGTGGGATGTCGAGGTGAACCGGTTGTTGAACTAATTGAGACAGGCCTTCAGCGCATGGGTAGTTTTTTTTCTAGCTCCCGCTCCTACTTTTTTTTTTTTTGGAGCACAGCTCAGCCTTGCAAAATAGCCCCGCTGTGGGGCTTCTACTCATCCAATAAAAGAGAGGAGTAGACAAGGCTGTGATGTTCCATCATTCATCCTCAAGGCCGTCAAAGTCCGGCATCATCTCAATTAATGGAGAAGTTTACCCAAAAAGTAATTGATGATTTGATTTGATTTTTAGTTATATAGGTAATAGATTTTATATAAGGCTCTATTTTGCTAGTCTCTTAATTTCATCTTCAAGCGCTGGCAGCTTAGGGCTCACAGAGTCTGAGCATCTCAGCGACATAACGGCTCCCTTTTGCGCAACGTCAATCAGCTTCTCTGGGCTGCCGCCCTGTGCAAGGCCTGAAATTAGCACACCCAGAAATGTGTCTCCAACTCCATTCACCGAGACGACATCTTTCACGTCCTCTACTCGTGGGAAGAGACGCATGTAGATACCTCCCACATTGGGGTCGCCGGTATTGGATCGTGTGAGAATAAACTGCTGCGACTCTCGGTCAAAAAGTCGGGGGTCATCCTTACCCAGAAGAGTGGTGAGCAATACACCTTCCGACCCGAGTTTTGTAAGTAACGTAGGAATGTAGGGGAGGAGCTGCACGCTCTGCACGGGTATTCCAGCGTCTGTCAACTCGGGCGATGTCATGTAGACAAACCGCTCTCTAGCCCCGCGCATTCCAAATGCATCGATGATTTCGAACCACTCATGTGAGCTCAGATACTCATTGCCCTTTGCAGCTTCATACATGGCCGATAATTCATAAATGTTGGGGGAGGCTAAGTCGACACTCGCGTTGGGATATAACCCAAGCGGAGAGACTCCTCGAAAGGGCGAAAATAGACGCTTCGACTTTTCCACAGAAACAGGCTCAAACGCGACCTTGCAAGATTGGTCCTTGCCAGCTTTGACCCAAGTCCTGATATCCTTCTCGCTCCAATTACCATCAACAACGAGCCAACTTGGCTTCGTCGCCTTGAGCGTCTCCTCCCAATATTCGGGGAAAGAGTGCTCAGAGAAGATGCCCATGTCGGCCATGGCCATGACCAGGTTCTTGTTCGCGTCGTTCACAGCTACGTACTGCGCTGTTCGATTGGCAGGGTGGAATTCTTGGCCCAGCTGCCTCACATATGTTGTGTCCATGCCAGATGCCTTGAGAGTAGACAGGACTGTTGCACCCGCCCTATAACAGTACTTGTCAACACAGAGCCTCATGATCAAGAGAGCGATGAGAGATGAAAGGAACCTACACATCTTCGCCTACTAAGCTACAGAGTTTCACTGTTGCATTCCTACTTGCCCGGTGCGCAGCAAGGGCGACATTGTGCCCGACTCCGCCGATCGACTGGCTGATGGCAGCTGGGTTTGAAGTGGCTGTCTGGGGTGATACATCGCCGGACTTGGGCCCAGCATAGTCGCAGCTCAAATCAACGGCTACGGATCCGGCAACAAGGATGTCTGTCTTTTTATCCACGGAGATATCATCTTCTTTCTTGCTCGGTTCGGATGGCGCGGAACTATATGTGTATCTACCCAGCATCAGAGGCACTGTCCCAAGTACGTTTGTTCCGTTTTTATGCGTCTTTTTCAAATTTCTATTTCTTTTCTTTTGGAATTTTTTCTTGATTGGCTTTCTATGTACTTACGGGATAGTGGATGTCTGCGACTTGGATGACTGCAGCAGGGCTGACAGTTCCTTAGAGATATTCGTCGCCCGGACAATGTTCGACTTTACGAGGGCCATGTTCGCAACGACGGCTCGGTCGCCGGTAAGCTCCTTCAGCCGGCCAAGAACATACGGCGTGTTCTTGCTGCCGGTGAAGCCCTTTTCGACACTCTCGGTCACGGCCTGCTCGATGAAAGCTTGCATCTCCTCAGAAGGGATGGCGAACTCCTCGGGGATGGGGTTCGCAAAGAGCATACCCGTCTCGATGCCCAATTTCTCCTGGCTGTAGATGATGGACGCGGCCTCCCTCTCCGTATTGATAACTGAGGGGCTCTTGCAGCCGCTGTCTCGAGCCCAAAAGGCAGGGAAATCAACGTTTCCTGTTCTACCATCGGCAAAGGTAGAGATCAGGCATCCTTGCGTTTCGAGAAACTCGAGGGTGCGAGGAATATCCAGGAATCCCTTGGAGCCACTGCTAACGACGGCAACACGGGTGCGGCCAAGCTCAGTCAGGTCCGCAGAGATATCCATTGAGTTCTCTCCTCCGCGGTGAACACCGCCCAGGCCACCGGTGCCAAAGACGCGGATCCCGGCCAACCTAGCGAGCACCATGGTACCAGATATGGTTGTGCCACCGTTCATCTTATGTCCAGCTAAGCCCTACCAATAAATGGAGTGTCAGATAGCTCCCCTTCCCGTGATAATAAGAGAGCAGCACTCACCATGCCCACAAGGTAGGAGATATCCCTTCGTGAAACCTTGGACACATTCTTATCTTCAATCATGCGGACAATCTCCTCGGGCGTGACTCCGACTCTGGGAACACCATCGACAATACCAATGATGGCGGGCACGCCGCCATGGCTCCGTACAAGTGTCTCATGCTCCTGGGCCAGGTCCTTGCCCATGGCTCCATGGGTGTAAATGGTAGACTCGAGCGCCACGACAGGCTTGTCGGTAGCAACGGCGTCTAAGACCTCCTCAGACACCTTGAGAATCTCGCCCAGGGCTGAGGTAGCGGAGGCGCTCATATAGCGCGATTGGGCGAAACCCCCGCGCAGGGTATTGGCCAATGGTCCATTTCTATATACAGTTGAGGAGCCGCGGCAATTCAACTGGGCGGCCAGACGCCGGCCAAGAGGCATAGATAATCGGCGAGAGCAGTTCATTGTGAGAAGGGCACACGCGGGCCAGCCAACCGGGATGAAACTCAAACCAAATTGGCCTATAATAAGCGGGAGTTACTGCTAGATAAACTGGGGTCGGAAGCGAGAGAGCAGTTCCTTAGGCCGGTGAGTCGAGATAACTCAGATAAGTGGTATCTCGGTGATAGTTTTCCATGGATAAGTTCAAGATTGTGCTATCACTCAGATTGCACGCCCCTACGCCCACTATAGACCCGCTGTATCGGGGTGTCCACCCCGCGAGAACCCACTGATAAGAAGCCGTAGCTAAGCGACCGGTATGTTTCTTAGTTCTGGCCTTTAATTCACCCATTTCCTTCAAAGGACGAGGACAATTGAGTGAAGGTTTAGAAACTTGTTGGAAGATAGTCGACAGGCAGAGCTTATCCGATAACAACTACCCAAACCAACTCTACCTGCCCAGTCACCTTACTGGGATTTCAATCTGGCACCCTGGGTCCCACATCTAGACATGGGCTGCAACACTTATAGCCCGAGGAAGAGCGATCAATGTCGAGTTCTTCCTTGAAACCAACTTGCATATATATAATCCATTCTGACAATTCTTGTCCGTCTGGAATGTCGTCAATCCGGATGCAAGTCCCGCTGACACTTTCGCATAGCCCAATAAGGCGGATGTAATAAATCAAATCAGGATTCAGTGGTCTTGGCTGTAACATCATCTCTTCTCTTTTAACCCCTGTGTAATAGAAACCCATGACGTTTCTAATTTTTCTAAAATGATTACATTCGCATCTCGGCCCGCCTCTTCCGTTGAGTTCTGTGATTCTTCATATGTTGATATATCAAGGTCCATTCGTCGTACATTTTGTCCCAGTAGTATGGATAGCCTATAGCTGATTAGTAGAGGTTGCATCTTCATACGGAGCCCCATGATTCAGTTACCGCTCATCCTGCTTGCTGCGGCAGGCGTCGCTCTAGGCGACATCGTCACCCACAACGGCCAGATCTTCACCCCCGGCTTCGTTGTCGTCAACGCGCCGCAGCCCAACACTCCTCTGGGAGGTGGTAAGTGGGAGAACCATTTGACAAAATTACAGGAAGTAAAGTCCAATGTTAACTCGCCGGGCTTCGGTGATCAGAAACACTCCACCTCTCTCTCGACGTAACGGCCAACGGCGTTCTGCCACTCCCCCCGCTAAAGGAAGACAGCGCGAGCCAGATATACAACATCACCATCTTCCTGTACAGCTATGACACGGGGAGGAACTTCACCGTCTCCAACGCCACAGCCGTCGAGGATGCGAACCTGCCGAGCCTGGGTGACATCATGAAGCAGGAGACCTCCAGCACCGTCAAGCACGTCAATTGGATCTGGCCAGACTGCCTGGTAGGAAACGGTCAGCCTTCCGGGAAAGACAGCGACCGTGGCACATATAACGTAAGAATCCAGTTCCTCCCTCAAGCACCTCAACCCATCATGAGGTCGTAGAAATACATCGGCTAAGTTGCGCGAACCGAAAAACAGGTCTCGATCCACCAAAACTTCCGCCTGAACAATACAGATCACTATACCATCTTCGACCTACCGATATCGGTCACAAACAGCATCGAGGCGAACGAGAACCGCACATCCTGCGACGTGCTCGCCAATACCATCCTGCAGCCGGACGAAATCAACTGGGAGGACTCGAACCAGATCGGTGCGTTGTTTGTCCCCGACAACGCCACGACCGTCGAATATGACAGTGCGCCGAACAAGGATTCGGCTGGGACGGCTCTGGCTCAGGCTTTGGGTGTAAAACTGATGTGGGGGCTGCTCATCGCCCAAGCTCTTCTCGGGTAGATGGGTTTGATCCCGAAGAGATCTGACAGGACTCAGTCCCAAGAGGGGAAAGGGAATTAATAGGAAGTCGGACGTGAGGTAGGACAAGCACCGCCACCAGCACAGAAATCTACCTGCTCAAAGGAGCGAGAAGGAAGAAACGGACGCACAAGGCGATTCCCAATCCGACCGCCAAGAGCCAATCATAGAGGTCAATTGGGCTGAAGACAAGACTGTGTGGCAGCCAAACTAAACATCGAATCTTGTCCCAATCCAGTATGCATTTCGGGTTGGGGAAGCGATTGGGGAAGCAATGACCATGTCAATACCTAAACCCATGTAAATGTCAAGGAATTAGCAAGGGCACTTTTGCCGTTTCCACCGTCCATGCTTATTCACTCTGGATGGGCTATAGATTACTGCATTGTCCCTTGCCGAGCTCCAGAATTTTGACGTGGTATTGATCTTGTTCCATGTACTTGGTGGGGGGTATTGAGCCGAGGCTGCGTGATGAAACTCAAACTGGATGGACGAATCCAAAACTAGTTGCTATTTTTATTGGCTTTTTCCCTCGTCAATAAACAAAAGATGAGCTCACAACAGCCTGCCATATGACCTACCCCACATTGTTCCCTGTTGATGCCAAGTGATGCTACGATACCTGTGTGTCTGGACTAGGAGGCCTCGAGCTTGACCTCGGCGCGCATCTAGGTCAAGCTCAACCTATGACCCCTTGAAATATGTAGCTCCCCCTCTAAGAGCCCTGGTGTGTCCCAGCATCTCGGTTCCCTCTGCCTACCGCTCAACACCAAGTCAAACAACGGATATGCCTATGCACAGAGGGCTCTTGCCCCGCGAGGGCTTCTGCGCCGATGTTATCCTTAGCCTCATCCGTTCCACAGCCTTGAATCCGAGCTTTCTTTTCTCTCTCATTCTTCTAGGTCGCTTCACCAAGACAGGCAGAGCGCTCTCCACCCAGCATGGAAGAGCCCACAATGGGCTACATACCTTGTTCTATGTAGCCGTCGCACGCGTTGTGAACAATTGGCTCTCCAATATGGTCAGCAACAACTGGGTATCGGATAAGTATGATTGGGAAAAGGAAATTGTCCTTATCACAGGTGGTTCTGGTGGCATTGGCGGATGCATGGTCCGTCTATTTGACGAGCTAGGGGTTAAGGTAGTCGTACTTGATATCCAGCCTATGGCCTTCACAACTTGTGAGTGAACGACGAGCGATCACTAGCCGACAAAGAGACTTTGGTCTGAGCTAACTCAACTAATTTCATGGCCAGCTGGAAGAATCAGTTATTATCACTGTGATCTTAGATCACCTGAGAGCGTCAATGCTGTGGCTGATAGGATTCGCACCGAAGTAGGCCACCCAACCGTCATCATCAACAACGCCGGTGTCGTTCGTGGTAAGACGATTCTCGACAGCGAGCCGAGCGATATCCGGTTCACGTTCGATGTGAATACATTTGCTGCGTTCTGGGTCACCAAGGCCTTCTTGCCCAACTTGATCGCACGGGATCACGGCATGATTGTCACAGTAACTTCGACTGCCTCCTGGCTCGCCATCCCCAACTTGACAGACTACTGCGGCAGCAAAGCTGCTTCACTAGCCTTTCACGAAGGTCTCGCTGCTGAACTCAAGTCCAAGTACAACGCCCCAAAAGTTCGCACCGTGGTAGTTCATCCTGGCCATACAGCGACTCCGCTCTTCGAAGGTTACAACCAGGATACGGCGTTTCTCATGCCTGAGCAACAACCCGAGTCGATCGCTGAAGCAGTAGTTAAGAAGGTTCTGAGCGGGCGTTCGGGCTCCGTCATCGTTCCCCAAACGGTCGGCATGTTATCACCGCTGCGAGCAATGCCTGAATGGTACGGTCGGACCGTGCGGTCCGATGCTAGAATTATGTCAAAGTGGAACGGACGGCAGGTAATCAACGATGTTAGTGGGCCGCAGGATGACAAGCAGGCGCAGAGTGATGAAAGTGAGAGTGTGTTGCTGGTTCCCTAGTTTCAGATGGGCGGAAGCAAAATGATCTTTTCCCACAAGCAGGGACTGCAAAAAGAGAGTATACTGCGAATAGCCAAATGAAGGATCATAATCTAGGCAATACTCAAAATTGCAAGATAGTGATAGTTCCATTCTCGCCCTCACCCATCAGCCACCTTTCATCACCATATATGGTCCCTTTTGTCATGAGTCGACCCCAGTAATAAGGCGAGAACTGGACCTCATACCCATCACGACCATCTCTCTTCTTTCCCAGTGTGTCATTTACTTTCTGATTAGCCTCTTCCGCGTCGCCATTTTTCTCGTCCAAGGCAGAGCTGCCGGGCGTTTCAATGTCCCTGAAATGCAAAGCATCAACTCCTTGAACAAACAGTACAGGCTGCAGCTCAGGTTCTCTGTGATTATACAGGCTATGGCGAGCTGCAATGCGTATCCCTGCGTCCGCATCCAATACTTCGGATAGAGTGAGCCAAGGATACAGTCTGTGACGCCAGCATGGGGCCCGACCTGGCCACGAAGGGGGGTCAAAGATTCTCTCAGCTTGGTGCGGAAGTAACGTTCCTCCTCTGCTCAGGGATAAGAGACTATCGCCAATTACCTCACAGCCACATTCATCCACCCATTTTGGGCCGATAAGTGTCAGCGGGACGCCAGTAGATTTGACATGGTGGTGTCGAGCCCGCAGAACACCTCGATGAGGGCCTTCTAAATTGCGGTGGTCCTCCTCATGCACAAAAATGTGACCGCATGCAGACTGTGTCTGCGTATTCCATGTGATTGCATCCAAGTATATTCCCCTTAGTTTTGGTGATATTCGTTGACGAACACCTAATGCACTCAGTTCGGAGTTCATCCAATTTTGGACTAATCGCGGGCCTTCCGGCACTGCTTTTTTCTCGCCAGTAGAATCAGATTCTGGCGTAGCTTCTCCCAATTCATAGATCATCAATCGCTCCCGAGGATCATTGACGCCCCATAGGCCACCGCTTGACTGCCATATATATACCGCGTAGTGAGTAGCATTATGGGCAGAGAAGAATCGATCCTGAAGAATTCCCAAATCGTGTATTTTCCACTCGGATCTCCAGGTGATACTCCAGGGAAAAGATTGCGTCTTTTCCGGCACGCCAAGTCCATTCGTCAGATCGTAGCCGACAATTCCACCACTGACTGGAGTTAGATCAAAGGCTGTCGCGTAATGTCGATAAACGGCAACCCTCGAATTGAGAAATTCGCAGGGCTGCTCCTCGCACCACTCGATGATGAGAATTCCCGAATTTAGTCTTACCCGACGTATGACCTTGCCGGAGACGTCAAAGGGGACGCTCGCCTCAAGCTGCGAATGCAGGTCTTGGGCAAGGAATCCTTGCCCATCGGGTGAGGGGTACACAAGCAACGCCTCGTCCGTGCCAAACGCCCAGAGGGGTTCGCGGGCCTGAAAGGGGTCGAGCTCCCCGTCTCTGCTCAGAACCCTATCCCACGTATGCACTGCATGCAGGTGGTTGTCGTCCTTGAGAACCTGGACCTCGCGGGTTCGCCACGGCGTCGCATTGCCTAAATGGTAGTAACGCCGTGTCAGACGGGCAAATAAAGGAGCCAGGCTGTGACCCTGTTTCAGCTCCGAATAGGCTCCATTTCGGATGCAATCGCGCAGCAGGCGGCCCTCCCTTGACCGGGGGAAATGCAGCAGTATTAAGGAGAGGCAGAGCTCTGGGCTGGTGAGCGTCCTGCGAGCTCCGGTAGAGAGGCGGCGGCAGACCAGGGCATCGACTGCTGGGAGGTGAGCAATGATCTCCCAAAAGAGCGAGTATGGGAGGTCAAGAAAGCTCATGACTGGCGCTGCAGCAAGAGATGTGAATTGTCATAATTTCCGATCTCTGCCGTGGCAATCAGGAGTTTATTAAAGGGTCGGATAACGCGACGCGCCTGCCCCCTCATCTTGACAATAATAACCTACCTACCCTAGAAGGGGTCGATTAGAATTGCACCTTGACCTCTCGTCTTAAGCCGTTGGTATGCCTCTCGTGTCTGCAAGTACAAAGTATAATAATTTTCTCTAACTAACAAACCAGGGATAATATCCAAGCGGTATCGTAATACAATAATATGTGTAAGGCGAACGAAAGGTCTTTGAGGATGACCATCAGATAAGCTTTACTGCTACCCATCACCAACCAACCAGTCACCAGACTTTCATCGGTGCCTAATGAAACCTCCAATTACCACCTATATACTTGGCAAATATGCATCGATGAACAGCCCCCAACCCGGTGCCAAAAAAGAAACGCCAGGAACAAAACACCGTCCTGCATCATGGCCCGAAGTACATTTATTGGTTCCCCACTTCGCCCGCCAACAGCCTCCTCCCTCTTTCTCCATCCATTCTAGCTCCCAGCTTGCTGCAAATACGGCCTAGCTACTCGAACATGCCCGGGCCGACCTTTTTCAAATTCGACGGCCCGTCAGGTGAAATTATAGCAGTCTTCGGACAGGTGGCTGCAGACCAATGGCTGCCAGCTTTCAAGCTCGGCGCCTCGGGCTTCCGTGGGCCTCTGCCCTCGGTCGAGGACTATCTAGAGCGTGAGGAGTACCTCGCCAGTCTCCAATTCACCAAGGATTGCAGGATGAAGACTTGGTGTGTCTATAACATTGATGACCCATCCCAAGTCTTTGCCATGTGCAAGGCCATGCCCAGGGATTTGCTCATAGGCGATGAACATGGTTTCAGGAGGGAGGCGGGCTACTGCCTGACATCTGTTGTCACCGATGAGCAGTATCGCAATAAGGGTCTTGGGAGATTCCTCCTTGAGCAGGTCTCTGAATGGGTGGATAGCCAGGGACAAGGCGCGGTCACTTTCCTCTACACTTCTTCCCCTTCCTTCTTTGCCAATAAGGGCTGGCATGCCCAGTCAACGCCGCAAGCGGCCATCTTACCATTCCCCTCAACTTCCTTCTACGAGAAGGCCGGGCTGCCTCCAACCCGGATACTAAGAGGAGCCGACATCCCAGAGCTCTGTAATCGTGACGTGGACCGGTTCATTAAAGCCGTCGAGCAGCAGACTGTACCGAATGACACTACTCTGGTCACCGTAGTGCCAGCAGCAGACATGATCGTATGGATGCACGCCCGCTGCGAGTTCATATCATACAAGCTCAGAAACGAAGCCCCGGATTTCAACGGTGCCATCCACGAAGAGACCGGTACCTGGCTGTATTGGGCTCACGATTTCAGCGGCGATCAGCTCGCCGTACAGAGAATATCCAGGCCGCAAGAGGGTGATGTGCCTGTGGAGGTGATAGCCAGCCTTCTCCTAGATGCCAGAAACGAGGCTGCGACCTGGGGTCTATCCCGCGTGTCGATTTGGAGCCCGCCTCACGATGTAGGAGCTGCAGGGCAGCTGCTTTCTTCAAAGACTAGTGATCGTTTCGTGTACGAGAAGCAGAGAACAGATGCTGTCCCAATGGTCAGACTAGGATTGGGAGACGCATCCAAGGAGATATATTTTGGATATAACGAGTATTATGCTTGGAATTAGCAGCACTTATAATGGAAAATGGATCTAGGGTTGAAGCAGGCTTACCCTGAGAATTAATGAAGCTACTAATGAAGCTCAGACACATGACACTGCACGATTCAATATCGAGTATATGAGCACATGAGCATTCACTTTTATGTACCGAAAACATTGAACCATCAATAGCATCATTCAAGCAACATACAGCTCAGAACAGAGTATCGATTAAAATTTTCTCATTCAAAATTCATTTTTAAAGTACATTCCTCACTGAAGCGTCGGCATGTGAACGCTCGCCTTCTTAGCCACCGCATCTGCGCTCTGCCACAGCGCGGTCACAGTCTTGAGCTGGGTGTAAAAGTTGATACCGGGTCGACCGTAGAAGGTGCTTGCTCCGCCACCAGCAATGCTCTTCTTGTTTCCGGTGAAGGAGAACATGGGCAGGGGCACCGGGATCGGGACATTGATGCCGATCTGGCCTGCCTCGATGTTGCGTCGGAATGTCTCTGCTGTCGAACCCGACCGCGTGAAGATGGCTGTCCCATTGCCGTACTCGTTGTTATTGATAAGCTCAATAGCATCATCGATAGTTTCCACATTCAAACAGACTAGGACTGGGCCGAAGATTTCTTCCTTGTAGCAAGTCATCTCCGGTGTGACGTTGGTGATAATAGTTGGGCCGATCCAGTTCCCATCGGGATATTTCGCTGGTGCTTGACCACGCCCGTCAAGCAGAATAGTAGCGCCTTCCTTCTCGGCGGTAGAGATAAGATGCTCGATTCGTTCCAGACTCTGCTTGGAAATGACAGGTCCAAGGTCGGCACCCTCCTCAAAGCCTCCGTTGATCTGAAGAGCCCGAGCTCGTTCGGCAATCTCGGGAAGCCACTCCTTTGTCTCGCCAACCATGACCAGGGTGCTGAGAGCCATGCACCTCTGACCGGCAGCTCCAAAAGCAGCTCCAACCACGGAGTTGATGAAGTGGTTCTTATTGGCATCAGGGAGGACAGCAGCGTGGTTTTTGGCTCCTAAATTGGCCTGGACACGCTTGCCGTTGGCAGAGCCTCGGGAGAAGATGTACTCGCCAGCCTTATTGCCTCCGACAAAGCTGATGGCCTTGATAGCTGGGGCGTCCAGAATAAAATCAACAGTCCGATGAGCACCGTGAATCACATTTACAACGCCGTCTGGAAAGCCGGCCTGCTGAACAAGTTCCGAGAGAATCATAGCGGCTCCTGGATCACGCTCTGAAGGCTTGAGGATAAGAGTGTTACCAGTGATGGTAGCAATAGGAATACACCACAGAGGAATCATTGCCGGGAAGTCTAGGATTTGGCCAAATGTTAGCAATCTACCATAATGTATGTATTCTCGAATGCAAACGCAAGATTTGAGAATCAACTCACTGAAGGGACAGATAGCAGCAACCACTCCCAGAGGCTCGCGATAGCTTCTGGTCTCCATATCCTTAGCAACCTCAAGAACTTCCCCCTTGAGCAGCTCTGGGGCTCCAACAGCTGCCTCGGCGACCTGGAGACCACGGAGCACATCACCCTTGGCATCAGCAAAGGTCTTCCCCTGTTCTAAAGTAATACTAGCGGCCAGACGGTCCATGTTGTCCTTGATCAATTGCACGAAGCGGAACATGGTCTGCTGGCGATGGAGCACGGTAGTGTTCTTCCATGACTTGAACGCCAATTCAGCGCTGTCAACAGCAGCATTCATCTCCTCGTCTGTCATTTGAGGCACACGGGTGACGAGATTGTTGGTAGCTGGGTCCGGGAGGTCGATGTACTTGTCCGTCTTGGACTGCACAAACTGGTTGTTCAGGAAGTAAGGGGTGTTCTCTACCTTGGCGATCTTCTCGTGGGTAGTGGGATAGCTCTGTGCGGCCGCTGCGGCGACAGGCTTGAGATGCCGCGATGAGGCATGAATCCCCCGGGGAGCCAGCACTGAGGAGACAGAGGTCATCCTGGCCGCCGCCATGGAAGCTCGAGGAGCAGAGGCGCCTCGAGAAATGAGCCGCCGCATTTTGGTGACTGTAGAGCAAACTTGAGCTGTGTAAGTGTAAGTCTCGCCTCGGTGGCAAAGTCAGCAGCACGGTTGGGAATTAGAGTTGGGGAGGGCTGGAATTTATAAAGCCCCCTCCATGGTACATTTACAGTGTCTCAGCAACAGCTCTAGCTTTCACACAAGATCGGGAAAGCAACTGTGTGGAGGGGGTGGGGAAGACCCCAGTGAGTGGAAGATGGCAATGACGGAAAGATCGGGTCTAAGAGCCGTTGCTTGCCGAACTCACCTCGGAGTTGATTGCAAGGGAAAAGCTTATGCGGTCTCCACGTCCCGGGCTTAAAGCAAATAGACAAACCAAGCAAAGTCTTCTTCTTTCTGTGGGTTGGAGAGTAATGGATCCTATTATGGGCCAAAATGTAGTTGTTGGATTACATGTTCAAGTTGCAACTGCACATGTGGAAACGTGCGTTCTAAGACAATTCTTAGTTTGACGGCTACTTGGACGTGATCTGGAAAATATATTTGTCTCTTTTTTTTTTAGCTTTTACTTTTCTTTCAAGTTATCTTTCAGTGCTTTGCGATAATGCGCTCCCAGGTTGAAAATCCCAAACTCTCCATCAAATCAATTGGTAAGAAATTGTCAGTACACTCCCAGTTCTTGCTCTCGCCCTACCCTCATCCTAGCATTCAACCTCGAAACCTAATCTTTTAGGACTGGCTGCGGGTAGTGCGCTTGGTAACCTCAGACTTGGTCTTATCGGCACCGGAAGCAGTGGCCTCCGCGGCCTTGTCCTTGGCCTTGTCCTTGGCGTCAGTGGCAGTCTTCTTGCCAGCAGGGGCAGGAGCGCTGGAACCACCAAGAATGGTAAGAGTAACAGCAATCAAGCTGACAATGATGGCCACAAGTCCAGCGCCAACCTCGGGAACAAACTTGAAGGCTTCGACGGGGTTCTGCTGGAAGATGGCGATGAAGAGGGTGACCTTCTCCTTGATGTAGGTAACGGGGTCGTCCAAGAACTTGAGGTCAAGAGGCGACTTGGGCTTGTCGTCCTTCTTGGGCTTCTCAGCCTCGAGGAGCTGCTTCTCAATGGGGTGCTTCACGTGGAATGTCTCAGCTGCCAGCTTAGCGGCATCCTCGATGGAGTGACCGATGTAGATGTTGTCAAAGAGGATATCGTTCTGCATGGTCCAGATCTCGAATCCAATCTTTCATTGCCAAGTTAGTATGGATGCTCAAGTGATAGAACGGAAAGCACAGGTAAATAACTTACAGCGCCCATAGGCTCAAGGTTGGCAGGGGTCTTGTCTTCGAAGTAGTCGGGGTTCTTGATCTTACGAGGGGCCCAGGGACCCTTGTAGTCGGGGTTGTCGACGAGAGGAGCGGTCCACTTGCCCTTGTAGTCAGGGTTCTTGATGTTGGGCTTGGTCCAGGGACCGCAGCCAGACACTTCGGCGCACTTGGGGTTGGGGACAGTAGGAGCGATCCAGTCACCATCTTCCTCATCATCCCAATCCTCAGGCTTCTCGGCCTCGGGGTCAGGAATGATCTTGGCCTCATCAACGAGCCAGTCATCAGGGATGGTGGCGTCCTCGTCAACAATCTCGAAAGGCGCATCCTCGTCCCAGTCCTCGGGCTTGACAGCCTCAGGGTCAGGGATTCGGGCCTGGTCAACCCAGTCCTCGGGTTTCGAGTCCTTGGGGTCATCGATCTCGGCGGGAGGGTTGATGGCGGGGGCAAAGTCCTCGAGGAGGGAGCCGGTCTTGATCTCAACATCATTCTGCTTAATAGCATAGGTGTTGTTGGGGTGGACGATCAAGGTGTAAAGCTCGGTCGTCTTAACAATCTTGGCGGTTGGGGGAGACTTGAGGTGCTTCTCCTCGTACTCGCCAGTCTTGGGGTTCTTGTGGTTGATAATGAGATGAACCTTGTTCGTGTGGCCGCACTTGTCAGGGCCGAACATGATGACGTAGGGGGTGGTGTTGCTGAACTCTTCTTGGTGAAGAGCCTTGTTGTCGCGAAGCAGCTTCATGTAGGCACCACCACATTCCAGGCCATCTATAAAACGGAGCGCATGTTAGTACAACCAAGGTCATTTGCGAAAGCAACGAGAATACCGAGAGGAAAGAGATGCGACGTACTCTGAAGCTTGACCTCATACTGGGCAACAAAGGTCTTGCCCTTGTTGTCGATCTTGGAGGGGAACTTGGCCGAGATGGCGTGGTGAGCGGCAGGGTTCTTGACAACAAGTCCCTTGTCACCGTTGATACCCTTATAAACGACAGGCTCCTCAACAGCCCACTCGCCAACATATGCCCATTCCTCCTCTTCCTTGTCGGAGCCAGTCGTGTCCTTCTTGGCAGTGGATGGCTTCCACCGCTTGTCCCAACCATCGGTGAACTGCTCGAGGAAATCGGCCTTGAGAGTGGTAGGCTAATCAAGTACAAGGTCAGCGATCAATGGCGATACAACATGAGGGCGGAAGAGACGGGAATGGAAGCTGCAAGGTTGCTGCGGGGAGTCGGAGTGGGCGGAGCAGTGTAAAGACTTACAGTGAACTTGGGCAGCTCGGGAGCTGAAGCAGTGCTCTCCTCGAGCTCCTCGTGGGCCATGACGCCGGAGAGCATGGCCGCCGACAAGGCAGCGGAAGCAGCGTTGAACTTCATGATGATCAAGCTACTTTGTAAGCTTTTGGTAGTGTAGACCCTGGAGAAAACAGGCGCAGTTCACAATCAAGTGACTGGATGGGAATGAATGTGGATGTTGTCAAATACCAATTGGGATGACCCAGCGCTTGAGGATTGAAGATTCCCTGAGAGAGAAGTTGGAGGAAGGAATGTTGGAGCGAGGCGGAAGCTTTAACTTTCGCTTGGAACTCGAGGGTGGAGCCCAAGCCTCGCTTTAAGGACACGTAGAAGCTGATGGGGTGGTAAATGTGGCTTGCTTAGGTGCTCAAGGCCCAGAAGAGCTGCTGCCGGGTGCGCTGAGTGCGGGGACGGCAATTGGCGCGCCACATGGGATTGCCAGAATGGGCAGGCCGCAAGCCACCACGCTCTCAGGTACCACCTTGGCTGCAGCCGAAGGTGATGGAACACGCTTGCACAAGCTCATGCTGAACCAAAGAACCCTAGCTGTCTGGCTAAAAGGACACAGTATACCCGTGCTACGACGCAGACACCGGTGTTCCGTTACTCTGGATGCGGAGATCGTAAGTTCAAGCACCCCATTTATGCAGGCAGCGCATGACAATTCCCGTATCCTTTGTTCAATGGCTTGGTTTGGAAGCCAACTGGCGGAACTAAAAAGTGGCACAAAGATACTCCCAGCCTGGTGATGGATCCAGTATTTTTTGGGTTGACAGGAGCAATTACAATACTGAGTGAATAAGGAATCCTTGTATAATGCCTAGACACCTTGTTAATATATGTCCATGATCAACCTCATTGTTCAGAATAAAATATCGAAATCTAAGGTCGATGGCCTGGGTGTGCTACTGTCTACCTATTTAATTACGTCTCTTGACTTTCTGCTACCGCTCATAGATTGGTCCTTCCGATTTTCCCCAAGCAACACCACGGGGGTGTACCCACCCGGATCTGAGCTGGATGATTAGTAATGCCGAATGTCCATGTCTTAGACCTCATGACTTTGTAGATTCGCCTAGGAAATCAAGAGAGAAATGGTGGCAATGGTCCTGCGAGAGGGTAAGTTCATACTATCAGGGCTACCTCAGTAAAGGTTCAAGCTAGCGCTCATGGACGGGCGCCCGGATCACGAGGGGATATGGAAGGGTTCGGGTCTGTGAGAGATCACGGTTCCTCCACACCAGATCTTATGGCAAACTCAAGCACAGGAATCACCATACTCGCTTATACGAGATGAGACATAGACAGCTAAGTTGTAGAGCAGAGCTCATATTGCCCAAGGCATAGCTGAGCGTTCTCAAACTATCCCTCAGCTGAGCAATTGAGCTTGCGAGAGAGCCCATCAAACTACTAACCACGCCCTAAAGAAATTATCCAACACATCATCAAGGCTTCCGTCGTCCACCACTAGGTAGATTAATCGCGGCAAAACTGAGGCAGGCGACCATGTTGGCTGTAGAACACCCGAAGACATGTGCGGGTGCTTAGGTAATCGCGTTTCCTGCTAGGCCGATGGTAATAAGCCCCCGATGATTGGCCAGATGAGCCGAGGAGCCGACTCCCCGATCCCGAACCTCGTTCCTGTCCAGCAGAATCGACGTCAAACACTCTGATTCTGACAATCCGGTCGCCATCGACAACGCAGCAACTTTGGATGTAACTTGTTGGCCATTCCAATCTATTGCTGAAAATGGCTTCCTCCATGGCATTGAGGCGTTTGGCCTCTGGATCTTCGGTGAGTCTCAGTTTGTGCGCCTTGTGCTCGAAATCTTTCCGTCACCTGCAAATTGTTGTTCGTTCGCCATACTGACCGCAACAGTTTGCGCGGTCTACACAGAGCCAGTTCCGGGCTTTCTCGTCAACGAGACTTAACGGTAAACTCACCTCCCCCAGGCCAATGCGTGCCATGGCTTGTCCAACGAGCTAATCGTCAATTTTCTTGCAGCCCGCGTGATCGCAAACCGTCCTCTCCGGGCCAAAGAGGCTTCTCCTTTCGTGAGCAACAAGTATCCCGTCATTGTACGTTCACCCGCTCCTCAGCGTCGAATCCCAGGATCAGTGCTAAATTGGCTGTGACAGGACCACGAGTACGATGCCCTCGTTGTCGGTGCCGGTGGCGCCGGTCTCCGTGCTGCTTTCGGTTTGGCCGAGGCCGGGTTCAACACAGCCTGTATCTCTAAGCTTTTCCCCACGAGAAGTCATACCGTCGCCGCTCAGGGTGGTATCAACGCCGCCCTAGGAAACATGCACGAGGACGATTGGCGATGGCACATGTATGATACCGTCAAGGGTTCTGACTGGCTCGGTGACCAAGACGCCATCCACTACATGACACGTGAGGCTCCCGCCTCTATTATCGAGCTTGAGCACTATGGTTGTCCCTTCTCCCGAACCGAGGATGGCAAGATGTAAGTTTGGAAATAAAAGTTACGAGGGGTGTTGCCTTGGCATGCTGACCAATTTCGCCTAGTTACCAGCGTGCTTTCGGTGGTCAGTCTCAGAAGTTTGGCAAGGGTGGTCAGGCCTACCGATGCTGCGCTGCCGCTGACCGAACTGGCCATGCTCTTCTTCACACTCTCTACGGTCAATCGCTTGCCCACAACACCAACTACTTCATCGAGTACTTCGCCCTCGACCTGATTATGCAGGACGGTGAGTGCCGTGGTGTCCTGGCCTACAACCAGGAAGACGGTACTCTCCACCGATTCCTGGCTAACCACACCGTCCTCGCCACCGGTGGTTACGGCCGAGCCTACTTCAGCTGCACTTCTGCCCACACCTGTACCGGTGACGGTATGGCCATGGTTGCCCGTGCTGGTCTTCCTAACCAGGATCTTGAATTCGTCCAGTTCCACCCCACTGGTATCTACGGTGCTGGTTGCCTGATCACTGAGGGTGCTCGTGGTGAGGGTGGCTATCTTCTCAACTCTGAGGGTGAGCGTTTCATGGAGCGTTACGCCCCTACCGCCAAGGATCTCGCTTCCCGTGACGTCGTTTCCCGATCCATGACCATGGAGATCCGTGACGGCCGTGGTGTTGGTGCTGAGAAGGATCACATCTTCCTCCAGCTCAGCCACTTGCCCGCTGAGATTTTGGCTGAGCGTCTGCCTGGTATCTCTGAGACTGCTGGTATTTTCGCTGGTGTCGATGTCCGCAAGCAGCCTATCCCTGTCCTGCCCACTGTCCACTACAACATGGGTGGTATCCCTACCCGCTACACTGGTGAGGTTCTCACCGTTGACGAGAAGGGCGAGGACAAGGTTGTTCCTGGCCTGTTCGCCTGCGGAGAGGCTGCTTGCGTGTCTGTCCACGGTGCTAACCGTCTGGGTGCCAACTCTCTTCTGGATCTCGTCGTCTTCGGTCGTGCCGTCTCTCACACCATCCGCGACAACTTCAACCCTGGCGACAAGCTGAAGCCTCTTGCTGCTGATGCTGGTGCCGACCACATCGAGGTGCTCGACAAGGTCCGCACTTCAGAGGGTCCTCGATCCACTGCTGAGGTCCGTCTGGCCATGCAGAAGGCCATGCAGACCGAGGTCAGCGTTTTCCGAACCCAGGAGAGCTTGGACGAGGGTGTCCGCAAGATGACCGAGATCGATGCCCTCTTCCCCGAGGTTGGTATCAAGGACCGCAGTATGATCTGGAACACTGATCTTGTTGAGACTCTCGAGCTCCGCAACCTGCTGACCTGCGCGTAAGTCTTCCTCCCTCTAACTCCTCAAAAACATCAAAAGTGATTTCATATTAACCGACTATAGTACCCAAACCGCCACTTCCGCTGCCAACCGCAAGGAGTCCCGTGGTGCCCACGCCCGCGAGGACTACCCCGACCGTGACGACGAGAACTGGATGAAGCACACTCTGTCCTGGCAGAAGCAGCCCCATGGCAAGGTCGACCTCTCCTACCGCCGTGTCATCTCCACCACCCTGGACGAGAACGAGTGCGCGCCCGTGCCTCCCTTCAAACGTGTATACTAAGCCATCAAATTCTGTTCATTTTTTGTTTCATAGATGTGTGTCAACAAGGAAAAGTGTCAGCTATTGGGATGACGCCGAGGTGGGAGAGAGGAAAAGATCAATGTTGGGTCTCGATCGTAAACTAACCAGCCAGGCCGCTTCTCTACCTGTACAAACTGAGAAGGCCCAGGCCTGGGGTAATGCAACATGAATCTGAAAGCGAAGAAACACAAAAATACAAAAAAAAGAATCGAAATTAAAGCGCTCAGTTGGCCTATCTCGTGATGTCTCAGGAGTCGTTACCCTGGAGTTGATGAGGATGAAGACCGGAAGCTCAAATGCTGCAATCTCATGATGCAACTGAAGAGAGGTCGGCAGGATAAACCAAGTTTCTTCTTGTCAGTTTATTCTTCTTACATGTCGGCGTCACACCACAACCAAAAGTCAGGTTGCCCTCGCACCTCCCGGTACCTCTTTCTAATATGTGGCGCATATATGCGAGACGTTATGTTTCGATTTCGCTGATCATCGTCCGGAAGTCTCACAGTCTCTCCTAATTCACACAAGTAGAGTAGTTCTTCCCGGAAACTAATATCTAGGCGCACATGGGAAGCATTACAGGTTAGTTTCCTGACTTGAGGGAAATCTTTATCTGGATCCATTTTCCATCCATTGAATAGCAAGCCAATGTAGGTGAGCCTCATAAAGCCATGCCCTTGCTCAATCACCCGGATCAGCTCGGCCGCCTGATCCAATATCGGCATTCCACATTCATATATTTTGAGGCATTCCAGGCTCTCGGGGAGACAGTCGGCAATCTTGGGGGCACCTTTTACCCTCACGGGCATGTTAGGGGCGGGTGGATTAGGAGTGTCAGGGTCGCACACGAGCATTCCAGTAAGGGCTTGCATGCCAATCTCAAGCCTCTTCAGCATGCACATTTGACGAAGCCCCATCCCCATGTATAGTCGCTCGGGGCAACCGACCCATTTCCATTCTTTATCCCAAGTCTCCTCCATATTCAGATAGAGAGACTCGAACGTGCTAGCGTGAGGCAAGATAGCGTCCATGACATCTCGAGGCATCATCAGACATGGAGTACCTAGCTCACGATTGAGCGGAAAATGAGTAAATTCGAACTTTCTAAGTGCTTTACAAGCACCTAGCATGCCATCAAGTGTGTCCTTATTGATATAAGAAGCGTGAAGGATGATCTCTTCAACCGACGATGACGCACGTGGCAGGCGTTCAAACCTCCCTTCTACGTTGGACCACACATGGGCCAGAATGCATTCGTAATACCGAAGCCGAGGGAAGGTGAAGAACTCCGGTGCCTCCATCCCGAATTCGGAGTAGCCATGCTTGTAGTCCATGGTTTCATGAAAGACATCTTGGAGATTGGAGAGTGGGATAATCATTTTAGAATGATCATGGGTACGAATGGACGCGTTGATCTCAGTCAAGTTGTGGACTAAACTTAGTAGATGAGTGAAATGCCTTGGTTGGTCAGGCATCTCATATAAGAGTGTGTGGATGTTCGGGCAGGCGAGTAGGATCAGAGCAGCCTGAGCATCAGAAGTGCCACTTTTGAGATCTTCTACCCACTCAGCGGTCCATCTCTCAGTATACCCAGAAGGTAGCTGACCTAAGATGAACTCGATATGTTGTTGATAAATGGCAGTTTCTTCCTCGGTGATTGAAGCCTGGCTAGGTCTTTCTTCCTTATCATTGCCTTCTCCATCTCGTGACGAGATGCGTCCAAACACAACAGTTCTGACGTCTTTGGCCAGCCAAGGCTTGGAAACAAGAATGTAGCGCAGGAACTGTATATTACGAGTAGTAGAACAGGGACCCTGCCCCTCGGTTTGGTTTATCGTATTCCGAAAGATAGATACGGAGATCGGAAGTGCCACCTCGTAGAGTTGCTTGCAGGTCCTCAGAACCTCTTGAATGGTTGACTTGCCCCAGGACACAGCAAGATGTAAAAAGATCTTGGTCTGGAGCTCAGGTGGCAGGGTCAATAGAGTCGTGCGATTTGACCGCACCTGCCCTTGTTGCTCCTTGATGGATGCAGAAGGTGATATGTGAGGTGACAGCGCTGCAGATTGTATGCGATCCATTCCGGGAGGTGTTACTCAATTTGTGGCGGCTGATAACGGCAATGTTGTGAAGTCTTTCGGTTATGAACAATCACTTCGTCGATGTTATATTACAAGTGGACTGGCGGTCTGCTTAGCCTGGTGCGTTGGTCCTGTTGTTGGTCAGCCTGCATATTAGTGGAGGCTACGGTTGGATTCTGCACGAACAAAATTATTGGCACAGCTCATACTTTAATCCAGAATGCCGTATTCTGTTCGAGTAGACAGTTGTTCAACATGTTGGTAAGCTCGAGCGAACGGGTGGAACTGTTACTATGTATGTTGGTTCTCGCCCCCCAATCCAGCGTTGATACCGCTCAACCGAGTATGACTGTTTTCAACTAGAACGAAAGGAGCTTCAAAACGGAATATAGCAAAGACGATGCCAAATGTTCAAAATGGGTCTAACATGAGCAGTAGTTGTCGGCTTGGAGTACGTTACATTTGATACTTACAGCTGTGGCAATTGAGGCTCACCTTAGGATTAGGAGGGGTGTGCTGATGATGAATATATTATAACACCATGCCGAGTAGAGAAACTAGGATATCTCCCCATTACGACGGGAATTCTTTGCTCTTTGTCAACCCCAAGAGAGAATAAACCCGTTATTTAGAGCTGGTCTCTGTCCTCTTCTCTGATCCTCTTACAGAGCTACACTAATAAGATAGTCCCGGAAGAATCTGGGGCAAGGAAAGAGCCCTAAAGAAGAGCTATTACTGCCGTCCCTTCTATCATGCAACTAAAGGGTCTTGCCATGATGTGTTATGGTTAAAACAGGCTCAGGTGCTCTTTACAACAATCATGAGGTACGACTCTACAGGTTTGATCCATAGGTAGGGGGCCACGAAAGTAAAAGAGGGCATGAAATAATATAGTCGTTTGTTTAGTCGCTTAATCAGGTAGCTAGATAGCTGACCATCGCTTCTGAAGCCCCTCTGGACGTAACATAAAGAGGGCTATGTGATATATGGGCAATACTAGTCAGCATCATGGGATCCAGTGAGTGGAGCGTTTACTGAGCCTTTAGAAATGGTCAATGTTCAAGAGTAGTGGGATAATTCATTGACTAGGGAGCCCCTTTAGCCATTCGAGTAGTAGCGAGAGCCGCCTGCTGGTTTAGTTGTATGCATTTTTCATGGCGTATATGTATGTGTATGTATTAATCTGCACTGATTAGGGTAGATGATGATCAGGATCAGTCCGGCAATTGAGGTGGCATTGATCGTCAGGGGCACGGGAGTGGCGCCAGAGCTTCAACGACAAAATCTGGAGGTGGCTGTGCAGAAAAGTTCCACCACAAATAAGCATCGCGATCAGCCGTCAGTAGTTTGTTTTTCACGATTTAATAATACTATGCGATAGCGATCGCGCTTTATTGAAGCAAAGAAAGTTTGTCCTTGCTGATAAAAAAGACCAAATGCTGTGGGCTTTCGACATTGAAAGGGCGTGCTGACCTTGCATTCCAATGCCGGCGATCGCATAACTCGACTTTCAAACTACAACATTGGTCACCTTTGTATTTGTGCTATTACAACATCGATCACGTATGAGCAAGGACAAGCAGTAGTACTTGGGTATCAAAACCGCACTGTTTATATCAAAGCTATTTCCACCATAGACTCCTTCAAAAATTAAAGACGGGTCTGAATACCAGACCCCGTCAGCGGAAGACTCGTCCTGTAAGAAAGCATAGACCTTGCCAAAAATTCCAAGCATTATACACAATTCATACCCAGCTTTCCCTCATTTTTAAATTGCTAAACCCAGTGAAAACGGAGCACTCAATTACAAAGCAAGGGCAGCGGCCACAGCGCCGAGAAGAGCGACGGAGGAGCCGAAGAGGGTAGCAGCAGCACCGGTCTCGCTGCTCTGGGAGCCGGAGGCGGTGGCGGTGGAGGAACCAGAGGCAGAAGCAGAGGCACCGGTGCCAGTGGCAGAGCTGCTGCCGCTGGTCTGGCTGGAGCCGGAAGCAGTGGTCTTGGAGCCACCGTTTGAGGCAGAGTTGGGGGTGCCACCGTTCTTGTCGTTGTAGTAGAAATCGGAGATGCACTTGTTCTGGCAGGTGGTGTAGTTGGTGATGTCGGTCTCGGTGCCGTTGCCCTGGTCACACTTGGAGACACACTCGACGGTCTTGTTGGCCTGGTCGTCGCTGGGGTTGGGGACCTGTTGGGTTGATTGTTAGCATTCTCATCTTCCTAGCGGCCAACTGGATACGGCGCCACATACAGGGTTGCACTTGGCCAGGCAGGCGACGTCGGTCTGGTCGCAGGCGTTGTAGCAAGCGGCGACAGAGGACTGCTCGGGGGTGAGCGAGTAGGTGCTGGTGGGAGTGTCGACAGTGGTGGAGGAGCTGGACTGGGCAGGGACGACAGCGACGAGAGCGCCAACGAGGATGGAGGTAGAGAAACGCATGGTGATTGATTGCTGAAGAGCTTAAGGAGAACCTTTAATTAGAAGTATTAAGAGTGAAGATAAATATTGGCAGTGATAATAGCGAGAGACGTTGAAGCAAACGATGGACGGTTGTGCGTAGGAAAGAGAAGAGAGGCGGCACGCGACGGGGGCCTTGACGGCATTTTAATAACAATCTCAAGCAGCCAAGGCCGGCCTGGTGCCCGTCTGGTCATGAGAGACAAGGCGAGGTACCAGGTACGAGCTCAATTGCCCAAGAGGTGGCCCTGGCGAGTTATGAAGACGTTAATGCAGCATGACTCCAGTTATGCTCGTATTTTGCGGCCGGTTGCCCAAGACCGCCTAGTGCCGCTCTAATTATGCAGATCGGCCCTTGTAGCATCTGGGGAAACGGCTGAGTCCAATTTCCATCCACAAGGCACGATCCAGCTGGCAATTTTTTCTTTACGGTCTTCTGAGTCTGGCACTGGCCTGAGCTCCCAGGCCTGCATGAGCCGTCAGGGTATTACACCCGTTTGCTGTGTCTGGTTGACCGCCAGCAGGCCATCTGTCTGCTAATCCTCGTCCTGACGCAACTCTCACCTTGCCCCTTTCCTGTTCCCCGAGGCAGGAATCCTGGCTATCATTAGCAGCAAGTGCCACCTCCCAACACCCTGTCTGTGCGATGTAATGAGTCCAGAGTGGTGTGAAGCGCGGGTGGTTGCTCCGAGCGAGACCAACTAAGTTGTCTTCAAGGCAACGGCCCTTTTCTGATTGGCCACGCGATGTTTCAGGGGGCCGACGCGGAAACAGAGCAAATCAAATACATGGCACAAAAACAAAACAAAACAAAGAATACCTGCAATTGCTTGCCGGAGCGACCTGCAAATGGATGAAATGCCTGACCACATCCATCGCCGAATTGTGCAAAAGTGCAAGGCCCGGCAGTTCTGAGCTGTTCCTGGGGCGCCCGAGGTACCGTCTACTTTGCAAGGTCCTGGGCATGAGCATGGGCATGGATGGGAATGGACTTCCGGCAAAGGCTATCTGCTGGCTTCTCCAGAAGGTGAAAATTGAAATGAGACCGGGGCTACCCGCATGATGGCTTCCTAGTTAATTTACCCATGGCCAGCTTATTTCACGGCCTGAACCGGGCCACAGCTCCTGGCCCCAGCGCCATCGACGATGCCACCACCAGAGTTTAGCACGGACGGAGGCGACGATGGAGCAAGGAGGCCCGTGGAATCGCCCCAGAGCCACTTATTCTTAGCTCCTGTGATGGAGCGATTTAAAGAGAGCTTGGTGGTGTTCCTGTGCTAATGGGGGCCATTTGCTTGGCGCGTCTCACGAGTGTGACGCTCGGCGTGGCCTGAATACGAGCTCTCCCAGTCCGGATTGCCACTTGAGCTGCCACCGGACGATTTCTGCCTTGGTTTGCTCCACCCCTTTTACAGGTGGTTCCATTCATTATGCTCCCATTTCATGTGACGCTGGCCCTGCCTACTTTCAGGGCAACGGCGCCTAATCTCTGCAAACTGGGCAAGCGTCAAGCCTCAACTGAGCTTGCGCCCATCACAGCTAAGAATCCCCCAGCGGTATTAAGAACCTGATCGAGATCAGGTAACGGGCCAATTGCTCTCCTCTTCGCCGCAGCTGTAACCGCCTGACGCCGCGTTTCAATTTTCAGGCCGCAAATGAATGCAGGAACACTTGATCCTTGTAGACTAGCCTGCTGCTGAATCACCAGAAGTGCTATTGTGATTGGCGCCATCCCCTACTCTGCATTCAACTTCAGCCTATGGGACGGCTGCACAGTTACGGTGTTAGCTAGTATGCATTGCAGCTGCAGAAGCAATTTCATTTCAGCAGATGAATGTATGACAGGTCGCTAAAAATTGGAATCTGCTGTGTACGGGCAGGCCGCTCAGGGCAGCGAGTCGTGCTGTCAAGCGTACCATTTCGACCTGATGATCGTGCTGGTTGGGTATAGGTTTGTGTTTCAGGTCCAGACTACCATGGAAATCCCTTCAACGGTGCTTTGTTTGAGCTGCTAAAACAACTGTGCAAGGTACGGGGCGTCATTAATATCTTACATCTGATCTTTAGCTCGTTTTATTGATCTAGATGTATCGAGCTAGTAGTTGAGCCGTCATTAGAGTTGGTTCAAGGAGCCACATTGCGCTTCTTAATAAGCAGCTTCTCTGAGCAGTCCCATTGGTTGCGCCTGAGCAGTCTTATCGGTTGATAATCTCTATATCAGACCTTGCAAGACAAGAAATTTAGAAAAGATTGCTTGAATGCGAGGGGATCAAAAAGGCTACGAAATGAATTGACTCAATAATGGAACCACTTCCTACAATGGTTGCAGGAAGCTCTGTCTTGGGATAGACAGAAGATCCCAAATGTTCAATTGGCACGTTGAGATTACTGCTCTCTTATTTGCTTTCTAGTTGAGGCCTAATAGAAAAGAGAATGACGTTAGCGGGGTAGTTTGTTGAGCTGTAAAGCTCAACCCCGCCAGGAGGTATCAAAAGTCTCAAAGACGTGCTACTGATATTGGTAGTAGGCGGCTTCATTTCGATCACATCCATACTTCGGGTATCCTAATACGCGCCTAACTCTTCTAACACGTGTATCGAGACAGTCGGAACAGAGCAACTTCTCAAAGAAATTGCCAAACCAGTCCCTCGACGAGCAATTGCACAATGGCCGCCGATAAGATTGAGAACCCCGACCAGCTGGTCGTCTCCGACGATCCAAACCATCCCGCCAACCTCATCCCATCACTCTGCGCCAAATTCTGGACACTGGGTTGGGTCACTGGCACAGGAGGAGGCTGCTCCATCCGCGACGAGTAGGTCCTTTCCCTGTTCATGCTCGCAACGACATCACCTCTAGAAATGCCGTTTACTTTGTATGGAGCCTGTGCTAAGATTGCTTGAACTGCCTCTTCTTAGTGATCTTGTCTATCTCGCCCCCTCGGGCGTACAGAAGGAGCTCATGAAGCCCGCCGACATCTACGTCCTCTCCCTCGCCGCCCAGGAGCCCACCTTCAAGCAGCGTACCTACATCCGATCGCCCCCAATCTACAAGCCCTCTCAGTGCACCCCTCTCTTCCTCGCCGCGTTCACCCGCCGCGGCGCCGGCTGCTGCATCCACACCCACTCCCAATGGGCCGTTCTCGTCACCCTGCTCCTCGAGTCCCAGGGCCCCGGCAACGACAAGGTCTTCGAGATCAACAACATCGAGCAGATCAAGGGCTTCGGCAAGGGCATGAACAAGACGGGAAACCTGGGCTACCATGACACGCTCCGCATCCCCGTCATCGAGAACACGCCCCACGAGGAGGACTTGACCGAGTTCCTCGAGGAGGCTATGGAGAAGTACCCAGACACCTACGCTGTGCTGGTTAGACGTCACGGCGTCTATGTCTGGGGCGACAACGTCCACAAGGCCAAGACCCAGTGTGAAAGGTAAACAGCCGCACCTCTCCTCTGACCTCGCATCTTCTATTTCGTCCTTTGTACGTCTCTTTCTGTTGACGACTGAGCTGACATGCATGAAATGTAGCTTGGACTACCTTTTCCAGCTTGCTGTAGAGATGAAGAAGCTTGGAATCCCATGGATCAGCAACGTGACACCAGTTGGGCCACAGCGATAACAAGAGACACGTCTCAGTCAGATAAATGTGTGTTTGGGCGCTCGTTTGGTGTTGGTAGGTGGGAAGTAGGTGAAACTTATGCGCGTAGTTGAATGTGCTGGGATGCAAGCTTTGAAAAGCGTAGTTTGCCTTATAATTGGATTGCCATATTACTTGACTCTCAAACTTAAAGCTCATCCCGTTCCCTCGTGTACTCTTCCACTACGTCGTCTTCATCCTCATCCTCGTCGTCCTCGTCGTCATCCTCGTCTTCATCGTCATCGTCAACCTCTTCGTCATTTTCGGTTTCGACGACCTTCTCAACGACCTCCTCTCGAACCACATCTGCTGAACCTGTATCTTCTTTTGGAATGGAGCCCAACTCATCGGCCTCCTTGACTGAGTCAACCACTTTCTGCACCTCCTCCATCACCGAGTCGGTGTCTTGTTTGGCAGGCTCTGAGGGTTTCTCCTCAACCTTTGCCGTAGGCAGCTCATCACCCGGGATGCCATCCACAGTCACTTTATGCTCCCCAGTAAAAGTTTCCACTTTCCCAGACTCGCCAACACTCCTCCGACCTTGTAACGCCGTACTCCCAACGGTGGATCCAACACCCAGCAGAAACCTCAGCGGCAGCCAGACCAACCACCACATAGGCCCGTAGAGGAAGCGCCTAAACACCAACCAAGCCCCGACAATAAGAAGCATGTAGAACGTAGTGATGAGGTACCACGTGTCGCTCTTCTGCGACTTCATGAGCGTGCCCAGCAGATCCTTCGAACTCGCCAGCATGACCTCCAGCGAGCTGTACGACTCGTTGAGCTGCTGGAACGCCGCCGACGACTCCTTCATCGTCTGGTGCGCGTAGTCGCTCCGCTCCAGCTCGGCCTGCAGCGAGGCGTGCATCTGCCGCAGCGCGTCCGTCGCCCGGCTGCTCGCCCCCACCGCCTGCTTGTCCTTCTCGGACAGGCTGCTCGTCTGCTGGGCCCGCTGGTTATATCGGGAGAACTGGTGCTGGAAGGGCGGTGGCGCATCCTTCTCGTCTATCGCATCGGGCGACGCCGCCTCAGAGACGGGGACGGAGTAGGACTTGACCATGAGCTCCCGCTCTAGTCGCTGCGCCTGGACGAGGCTCTTCTTCGCTGCGAGCCGGGCTTTCCTGAAGCCAATTCGACAGCTGTAACCAGATAAACCGTCAGCTGGGCCTCCTTCTTAAGATTCTTTCCTCAGAACAATGTAGCGATGAGAAAGGCGATGTTTACCTTTCCAGTTCCTTGCCTTGCCTCTCCACCCCTTGTTGTAGTCTGGTCCGTCCTCCCTCCTCATCGTCCTTTAGAAATTCGACTTCCTCCAGTAGAAGCTCCTGGTCGTCGTCGCCCTCCCTCAGCAGCTGGCTGATCTCCGCGCTCAGCTCGCCGCTCACGCTGCCCTCCTCGTTGGTGTCGAGCGGCACCGAGCCGGGCTGGAACTTGAGATACGTCAGTCGATCGATCAGCTCCCGCAGCTGCGACGTGGTCTCCTGCAGAGCGGACAACCGCTCCTGTAAACTCTCAAAAGACATTTTAATATAAATTAATTCCCAGTATTATTTCCCAAGTGTCAAAATCACCGCATTTCTTCTATAGGGGAGGGAAATAGAAAGTTAACAACCGTGGAAGTTGCCATGCTGGCCCATCCCCGGCAACTATGATGGCATTGGCGACTCCAAGAAAAAAACGGGGCTATTCTTATATCGAGTTTTCCAACACCCGAAATTCTCCAATGCCGCCAAAGAACATCGCAGACCACCACGACAAGTCCGCCAGCGCCAATTGAAGTCACGGAAGCCTGCAGTTATTCGTCCTCTCCGCCCGCCAAAATGCTGACCAAGTACCTCACCGAGGTCACCGCCAAATTCAACCCCTTCTCCGCCTGCGCCAAGCCCGCACGGCTCTTCCTCACATACCTCCCGCCAAATGCCCGCGCGAGCGGGATGAAGATCAACACAACGCTGCTGCCGAGGACGTCGGCCGAGAAGAGCTCCCTCCTCGTCAAATTCAGTACGATTTTTCTCTCTCTTGCGAGCTCTGGAGGATCTCAACGGTTTTACTAACATGGCTACAGAGGATGGCAAGGAGCTCAAGTTCGAGACCGACAAGATCAACATCAAGGGTGTGGTGGGCGAGTGCGACAGACACTCACGACAATTACAAAAGGCAGACGATTTGATGGATTAAGCGATGCTTATAATCATGTACTTGCATTTACGGCGTTTCTTTTCTAGAGGTGGAATTGCAGATCGTCGGCATGACCTTGTATAGAAGGCGATATGATATACACCATGTACAACAAGAGGTTTTGTGGAAGATTTCTTTTGAGTCATGTATTACTATGTGGTGGTCTATATGAAAAATGCCATGATTTTTCTACATTGGTCAAATACTCCAACCCGCCACACTGCCTTTTTTTTGGGTGGTGAACATCAGATGCTTAGTTGGCAGCACCGCTGATGAAGAACCACTTGTCAATGGAGCTGTCAATCTTCTCGGGCTGGAGATCCTGGTGAGGAGGAAGAGCAGGGACTTGGTTGGCAGGAATGAAACCGGTGGAGCGTTGAACGGTGGTGTTGCCACTATATTAAAGTTAGTTGAATGGCTTCGCGTGTTAGTTTACTCGAGGACATACATAGAAACACCGTTGGCGGCGGTCTTGCCAGTGACCAGGCGCTCCCAGGCCTCACCGCACTCACGGACGACGTCGAGGGCGTAGCTAGAGGGGAGAAGAAAGGTCAGTCAAATGCTCCATAGGTCAACCTTGTAAAGTCATAACATACTCCTTGTTCTTGCATTCGCCAGTGAAGGCGAACTGGTTCTCGGGCTTGCCGTCAGGGATCTTGTAGATACGGAACCACTCGTTGGTGGCACGGAGGAGGCCAGGGAGGTGGCGCTCGACATCCTCAATGTCGTTGAGCTTGGGAGCGAGAGGGTCGTTGATGTCAATTACGATGACCTTCCAGTCGGTCTCCTCCTCGTCGATGAGAGCCATGACACCGAGGACCTTGACCTGCTTGACCTGGCCAGGGTAGCCGACAAGCTCGCCGATCTCGCAAACGTCAAGAGGGTCGTTGTCACCCTTGGCCTTGGTCTCGGGGTGGACGCTGTTGGGGTCTTCCCAGGTCTATTGCGTGTCAGATCTTGGATCCCAAGAGCCAATGCCCCGGCGTGGAGTATGGAGGATGGACATTGTTTCATACCTGGGGGAAGGCACCGTAGTTCCAGAGGTAGCCCTTGTGGGGGAAGCAGTTGCGGACGAATCGAAGCTTGCCCTTCTTCACATCCTGCTTGATGGGGTTGAAAAGCTCCTCCTTGGAGATCTAGAAACGTGAAAATGGAGGTTAGCAAGGTGGTTGCTGTGCCAGTGGTGGCGGTGATTTGGACGCCAGCAATGCCTCTCTATGAGCGTGTAGAAGGGGGCGGGAATGAATTGAGCCCCATTGGGTATCAAGGCTAGGGTCGGTGAAGAGCATACCTCGAGCTTGCCATTGGTCCAGCGAGGAATCTCAACGACCATGTTGAGAATGTTCTGCTCCTTGTTGGCGTACAGAGGGATATCGTGGAAAGGGGAGACCGGAATGCCATCCTTTTCAATGTAAACACGGTGCTCGAGGGTGTTGGCAGGAGCCACCTTGCGAAGGGTGTACTCGGACATTGTGTTGGGATTTTTAGCGACAGTGGGGGACTGGCTTTGGGATGAGGAGGGAGATGCACTCGATAGGTGACGAGCTATCTGAGAAGTCCTTTGGGAGGAAATTTTGGAGGAGAGTGCAGAGGGGTTTGTAGAAGTTGATGGAGGGGGCGGGGTCATTTCTGTCCTTGCGTGTCCTGGACCCAGTGTTGTACGCCCATGATGGGAGCTAAAAGCCATGGCAACAGCACCGCCGACACCAGCTGGAGGCGTCCGACTAGCGTTGGCACAGACGCCGCTGGGGCTGCGACTGGGGCTGCTGATACGTGCTGTTGGACGTACAGCAGATGCGCTGCGGGTGGTGTGTCGCTGGGCGTGACAGAGCGTGTGATTGGCTCGCTGTGTTGTGAGAGAGCACACAGAGAGTGGCCACCGCCTAGTTGCCGCCAATGCCTGACCGAAGCCCATGGAAAACGAGCGGCGGCCGCAGGGAGAACGGAAGGATTCTATAGCAAGCGGAAGGGATGCTTACGATAATACAAAGCTACGGCACGGGGTCCTGCAGCATCAGATTCGGCTCGAAGTTGGCCAGTCCCGAGGTAACTCTCGCGTGCTCACACTCAACGGCGAGAGATAAAAAAACGAGCCGACAGGGGTCGGCTTAAGGGAAAAGGGGCCCAGCCGGCCGGAGCCTAGGCCTAACAGCGCTGTGGGTTGCACTCTACCGGGGCACTACTGCCGATGGGTAACACTCCGTGCAAGCCTTCATCATGTGCCGCGATATTATACAGGGCTTCCGATCAACCAAACATACCCGCCTTTCGAACCGGTTTGCATGATTTGTGTTCTGAAATCTGGTTCGTTCGTTTGAACTGTCGTTTGGATTCCTTGTTTGACGAAATAAC
This sequence comes from Clonostachys byssicola, assembly GCA_902006505.2. NCBI lineage: Eukaryota > Fungi > Ascomycota > Sordariomycetes > Hypocreales > Bionectriaceae > Clonostachys > Clonostachys byssicola. The sequence continues at coordinate 1,271,642 of CABFNO020001240.1, forward strand.
CTTATATTCAACGTCAAACAGCTTTCTGAAGAGGCGCGAATGTGCTATTTGAATGTTTTAGACTGACCACGTGCTGCAACTGAAGACGCTGCCAGGCCCCTTCTCAGCGCGCTGCAGGGGCTCGAAGAAGGTGGTCATGAAAAAGCTTGTCTTTCGCTGGACGAGTCGTAAGCTCGTTCCTCACCTCCTGCAGAGGTTGCGATCGGAATCCAGGAGATATCCTTCAGGAACCTCTCCCCAAATAGGAAATACCGATTTGAAACATGCATATCAAACCCAGCAAACAAATTCACCTGGAGTTTGGTTTGTTAGATTTGATAAGCTTTCCCGTTTGATTTGGGGTTGGGTTGATTTATTTGATATGGGGGTTCAGCTGGAAGAAGACCTGCTGCCGATCAACTCCTCGCAAGCAGTTCGCATGTACTGTGCCCGAAACGCCATTTGCTGTGATTACAAGTTGCATATACATCCATTCGTTTTGAGGACATGCCCCCACCCGTTGACCACCTGTACAGAGCTAATGCACTTAATGGTATTCGCTCGTATGTCGCTTAAATGGAATGGCCGCATATTACGCCACGCTTTACCTTGGTCTCGGGCCAATTGTTATCCGGTTTGTTCTCCTGTCTTACGCTTGCCCCTGGCTCCAGCGGTGTAGAACAGCTTGATAACCACGGCACGCGACTGTTTGCTCAATAAGTTGAGATTCCATATTAATTCGGTACCTAGGAACTAGAAGGATACTCATTAATTTCCGAGATAACCTATCACTATCCTGCACATTTCCAGCGAGGACGAGCTGTGTCGTGGCCTGCATTGGTATGTTCTGGGCTACAGATATACATGCACAAATGCTCGGACCCCTTAGCACACGACGTTTCATCAAATTAAAAAACAAAGTAGCTCGCAACTAGTCACGCGTAATCATTACAATTCCTCTCCAACGCTCGACTTAGCCAGCGACTTCAGTGGTTCTGGAACTTTCGGCAATGGCTGGTGCCCTGGTCTCAGTCTGAACGGATTCAGCATCCCCCACCTCAGATTCCTTGGACTTCCCCTTGACGGAGGCTGAGGTCGGGCTCTGCATGGGAGGTGTAGCGAAACCACCCTCCGGCTCCGGCTGCCAATCTCGGAGGTCGTCTTCAGCGTCATTGAGAATTTGTCGAGCCTGCGCTGCATCACTATAAGCTACCCTGACGTCTCCAGGTACCACAGGTGAGTCGTCGAGAAGGGTCAGAAGGCGGCGTCCATGCTTGGCCAAAATGATTTGCTTCTCGGCACGTTCAATGGTGGCCGCGAATTCAGCAGCGTATGCTTCCTTGAGTTTTTGGCGGGTCTGTCGACGTTCACTTTGATTAGTCGATCTGGCGATGCTTGTTGTAGCAGTTCCCATGTCTTAGACTCACAATATTTGTCAACTGTGCCTCGGCGACCAGGTTCTCTGCCTCAGCCCTAATAAGTTCTTGCTCCAGCACAACCAGGCGCGGACTCTCCGGCTCCTTCAGCTTCAGCTTTTGAATCTCGTCGGCGACTTTCGACTTGCCGTCACGGCTAGGCTGAACACTCTTCTCTGTATTGCGAATCGTTTTGAGAATTCCTCGCGAGTCATCAAGTGCATGAGCGTAGGTGTCTTCCTGCTCACCCATCTCGCTCAAGATGACACCGATCTTGTCCGAGATATCGTTGATAGCATCGTCGCCAGTGTGCTCGCCCCATTCTGAGAGCTGCTGGGCGATGGACACCCGTTCGCGACCGGCTGCTTCATGGGCGGATACTAGGTTGTTTTCCGACTTGATGAGCTTGAACAGCTTTCGGGACAATTCTGGCTGGACTGTGCCTCGAAGGGAGCTAAATGAGAGGCCTGGCTTGCCGGTAGTCGATGACCCCGAGCCTCTGGCTGAATTCCTGGATCGGAAAGAAAGCGTTCGACTCCTGGAATGGACGGAGAGGTTAGCGACGCTGTCGGATGACCCAAACCGCCTATGACCCGAGACATATTGGGAAAAGGAGCTTTCGAAGCTGGAGCGAGACATGTTTCATTGAATTGGAGTGTTCTTCGAGCTAGGGAACAGTCCTCGGGACAGAAAATGAAAGAAAAGAGAAAAAAAGGCAAGGCCTTGGTGACAGCCACGAGCTTACATGGTTGAGAGTAGATTGAGTGGACAGATTTAAATGCAATATTGGTTATACTATATAGCGCCTGCCTTGTTCGAAGAAGTATATGTTAGCATAATGATATGTGAGGTAGGCACGACGAGGAACAAGAAGTAGGTGCGCGATGCTTTTGAGCCAAACAGCCGAGGTTCGCACGCCTTGATAGCTTCAGCTCGTCACTGATGGAACATACAAATAAAAGATCGCAAGCGGCGGTTGAAATCAATTATTAATTATAAAAATTGGGTGAATTTTGCTGATTGAATCGGTTGGCACCCTGTCGAGATCTGAGGATCCGAGCAAGGATACAGGCCTCTTTTTATTTTCACCCGTCTGGGCCGAAGTGCGTCTCCAATGGTTCACGAAGTTTATCATTGTTGTCGTCATCATGTCCGCTATCTGCCTAGCCTTGGCTCTATATCGTCTAATGGGATGTTGACGAATGCCACATTCGAACATCTGGCGAACTGGTGGTCTGAGACAGAGAATGACATAAACGGATGGAGGGGGCGTGATGATGTCACTGGGCTCGCTGCAGCTGAAGTCGCTGCTCCACCCTGCCGATGAGCATCCGATGACCTCAATCAGGTCCCGCGATGGCTCAGTCGTCATTCTCTGATGGGGGCCAAAAAGATCATAATTTGACAGCTTATCAATTATTCACATGGGGTGGAAAATTTCAACATTATTGTTCTCGTAGTTGCACACGCTGCATCGAAACAATTATCATTAAGCTCGTCTCTCAAGTCGTCTATTCATCAAGCGTCCAATAACAAAAGGAAACCCGTGCGCCAATCAAATTGCCGGCCACACCCGCTTATTGCCCATGTGAATCATCCCTCTCAGAAACGCCGCCCCCCGAATAAGGATACACTGTAGTAGTTGCGATCGCAGGATCTATGTATACACCCGATAGCTGCTGTTCGGGGGAGAGTGAGAGTGAGAGTGGTATGATCGTCTCTTCACACTCGTGTAGCTTGATCGGGGCGAGTGGTGGTGGTGGTGGCCATGGTGGTGATGGTGCCCATGCTCGGTGTAGTAGCGAGGTCGTGCAGGAATGATTTCCTCGTGGTAGTAATATGTTGTTCTAGGCTCACGAAAACACATCTTGTCGTACAGAGATCTTGAAGTCTAAGTTTGAGTGTAGCGAATGCGAAAAAGAGGCTTTGTGTATTGCAATTGCTAAACGTTTATGCAAATGGCAGAAATGAGGATAGATTAGATTGGTGTGTATGTTTGAATTTGACCGGAAGGCGAGAGGATCAGGGCATCTTATAGAAGAGCGAAACAAAGAAACAAGGCGCAGACAGATTTAGCATTGACCAGCTGATGTGGAATTATGGATCCCGAGCCCAGCTTGCATCAGAAGTCACCCTCTATTGTCAGGAGGATTCTAAGTGGTAGTTCGGACAGGGCGTCCGCAGTCGTCATTGAGGGTCGGCAGCCGACGGCGGACCCCTGTCCACTGATGGCCTCGACTCTAGTTACGACCTGGAAACCTGCCGGATTCCCTACCATCTACTGATGATCCACACCCTCACATGTCGTATAACATGGACCCTATGAGCGTGTAGTAATGCGCGACTGGGCTGGATAGAAATATGGCCTTCAAAGCAATTGCACAGTTCACCTGGCAGAGATGATAAAGAGACATATACAAGAGTTTATATGCGTACATTAAGTAGGCACTGTCATGAAACCCCTCGCTTCTATAAAACTGGAAAAATTGCCTGCTGGTCGTGTTGTTACATATTTTTTATCAGAGGAAGATCACCATGCAACCATCTGACGTCGTTCTTATTCCTCCCACGGGGTAGCGTCTTTCGTATTTTTTTTTCTATTTCTGACCAAATCCAACCTCGACCTTGCCGATAGCCCAAGCGGCAGCATATACCGTGAGGAAACTAGCGAAAATGACAAGAGGCTTTCGTAGAGTCATTGCGGAGGGAACCTCATAATAGATAATGAGATCACGGTCCTTGAATTCATCCACAAGGTTGCGGGCCTTGATCGTGACTGCGGTGCGGCCGATAGTATCAAGATAAGTCTTGTGCACGTCGACCGTAGTCTCAACGATGGAGGATTCAGGGACATCGGCGAGAAGCTTAACGTTTCTGTCGGTTGGTTAGTATCTGAGATTGAGTAAAGAATGGGGCAAGAGATTGACATACTCGGCGCCTTCTGGCAAGAGAACCCTGACATTGATGTTCTCGTATTCGACACCCTCGGCCTGCTTAGGGCCCTCAAGGAATGGTGCCTTGAAGACAAACCCACCAGTGGCAGTTTTCCTCACAAAGTTGGCCGCGTTCGAGTTCCAACCGATGGTAAAGGGGTACTTCCAGCCTCCGAAGATGGGGTATCTCGGCTTTAGCTCGAGAAGAGCTTCGCGCTTGTTGCTCCTGAATCTCGAGGTGGACACATTTCCGATCGTGTCTGTGAAGTACGTGTCGACACTTCCAACCTGCAGGGGGAAACGCATCTCCTTAAGGGCGTGGCTCGCTGGGTTGAAATATTGGGATTGAGCCCACTTGACTCGGTTGAATTGGCTGGAAAGGTTTGCGCCTTGGTGGTGCAGGACGTATCGCTCCTCGAATGCGACGTTACCGCCCCAGTGACTGACTTCAATATCGCGCTCAAGCTCGGAGATGTGAGTAACGGGCTTGTTGAACTCGAAGCGGACTGAAGCTGGCAGAGTTGCCCCAGCGGGCTTCTCGCCGAACGGACCGTAGGTCAGCTTGGATCCCTGCTTCTGGGGGAATTCGGCAACATCTCCATTGCCTTCAACCTTGGTGAAATCGGGAATCGTTGCAGAGGCGGCCTTGACTTCTGTCTTTTGCTTCAGGGTTGGGTAGGCAGACTGGGCATAGGGCGAGAACTCGTAGCTAAGATATTGAGTAGCTTCTTGTGGGATCGATGCTGGAAGAGGTCTGTAGGCGCTGAGATAGTAGAAAGTGATTCCAAGGGTTTGTTGGCCGCCAGACTTGAGGGGGGCGGGCAGTCGAATTCGATAGTACTGAGTCGAGCTGTGCGCATACTCAGTTAGCATGATTTGATGAGGGGAGAGAGAACAGAGGTTCAATTGAGGGACTGAGGAAGTGTATCATACCTTGCTGAATCATAATTCACAACGTCCACCGTGAAGGGTCCAGCGCCGCTATCCTTTCTGTCCTTGACTTCGAAGCCTCCGACTCGCTTCAGCTGGTCTGCGGTGAAGGGTAGGAAATAATCCTCCTGAGGTTCCGCAGCAGTGTTCTCGATCAAAACATTGACTTGCTCCTTAACATAGTTTTTCTCGAGGGAGATGATATGTACCAAGTTGGCGTTCTTGAAGACTTGGGGCGGCTTGAAATCAGCAGGTAGCTTCACTGTCGATTGCTGCGAGCTTGCAAAGGCGCTGCAAACAAGGCCCAAAAGCGCCGTTGCGATGGTAGAGGGCTTCATATTTCCGAGCGAACGAGGGCAGCGCTCATTGACGAGATGCGCTGTGTACAGGTGGGAGAAAGCTCAAGGAGAGGCTTCGTGCATCAAGTAGGATTCCGCTAATGGGGAGCTCTTTGAGGCACCCGACACGTTGCCCATATGGCGTTGACTCCCAAATGTGGACTAGTCCGGTGTCGAGCTCACGTACCACAGACAGCGGTCTTATCGATAAGACGCGTCTCGGGTGTGATGGGAACGCTGGAAAGTTCAAAGGGAACAATTTTGGGACGGATTAGTTGTTTCTAGCTGGGGAATATCTGATCTCGTTGATTCGCTCAGTTTAACCGTTGTGTAATATATCTTTGATTAGGAGTATGTAAATTTAAATGGTAAGATGCCTCTTATCACCACCCGGCCGACAGCCTCGTGCATTGGGGCCATTCGAAAGGGGTGTGGGGGATCCACATCCAAGTATTACGTAGGTACTACTCAGCAGACAAAATCACATACTGACCCGGCCAAACTGTCGTAAACGCAGTGTAGTCTTAGATGGAGGTAACGTTAGAGTAGCACCCTGGAGTTCATTGGCTCTACATTCCAATTCACTGGAGAAAACGCGTTGAGACTAACCCACAAGCAACTGCATAGAGCGCTGGCGGCAGCACTGGAATTAGTTGAGATAGGTACCTGCTCCCATGTACTATCGAGACTCTTGATGCTCTTGGTAAAATGGCAGTAGCTGGCCTATGACAGCGCCCCCATTGGCTGCAAGCGGCCCCATCCACGTAATAGTGACCAAGAGCTTTCCAATTGTTCCTGACTTGGAAAACCCGCCTCTTGAGCAGGCACCTTACCCACCTGAGCTACTGCCATATAACCTGTGAGCTTCAGCTCTAGGAGAATATTTTGTTGGGCGCCTCCAGCTGGACCAGATAAGCTCCTACAATCCTAATACACCGCTCACATTGCTCACCCCGAGCATCATCTTTCATTCTCATTCTCCTCGCGTGGTTACACTATCTGCGCGTGTTCTCCCACAAAAATCTACCCCGCTGTACCCCGCGATCCGCAACAACTTATCACCATGGTTGGCCTGGGTCCTCGCCCTCCTCCCTCTAGAAAGGGTAAGTTGATGACAAGCTGAAGTTTTTTCTTTTACCCTTGTAGCTCTTATCCTCATCTTTGCTTTGCCGCAATTGATGTTCTGTGACGTGCCAAGGATGTGAATTTGCCAAGGCTCACCTGATCTTCTGAAAGGAGACGGTGAGGGGGCTTGCTTTTTACACACGATGGCAATCGCGGACCACAATAAGCCCGCATGTCATATGAACATGACGGATTCATTGCCTCCGCAATTCGCCAAAGACTCTAAGAGCCGCTTGTGAACGAGCATTTCGTGTCACGAATGTTTGCCACCTCGTTAAGCTACAGATTCATCCGCCTTGACACCCTCTTTGCCGAATTCTCCAAGTGAGACAGAAGTGAGAGGAGCGACGGGCCCCGTGCCTCAAAAGAGCATTTCCTCCCGCACATGCCATCGGATTTCTTTAACAATTCAAACAAGCAATGTTTGCCTAGACAACTAGCTGACGGCTCAACATGACAGGTTCCAAGGCGGAATTTCCCAAGGATCTCTTGGACCAGATCAAGTACATTGAGGAGCTTTTCACAGTTGAAACTCCAAAGCTCAAGGAGATTTCTGATCACTTTGTCAATGAGCTTGCCAAAGGTACGCTGGCTGGAGAACAACCCCGGCCGATTTTGAAAAAACTAACAGGGTTGGATTTAGGACTCAGCGTCGAGGGGGGGAGCATCGTAAGCTTTCGTTGTCTGCAAAATATTTGCGTAACCTAACAGTCTGGTACTAGCCAATGAACCCAACTTGGGTCATGTCCTACCCCGATGGACACGAGACGGGCACATTTTTGGCCCTCGACATGGGTGGCACGAATCTGAGAGTTTGCGAGATCACGCTGACAGATCAGAAATCGGAGTTTGATATCATTCAATCCAAGTACCGTATGCCCGATGAACTTAAGACGGGCAGCAGCGAAGAGCTTTGGGAATATATTGCCGACTGCTTGCATCAATTCGTCGAGACCCACCACGGCGACTGCAGCAAGCTCGACTCGATCCCTCTTGGATTCACCTTTTCGTATCCGGCTACCCAGAACTACATCGATGAGGGAATCCTTCAGCGATGGACCAAGGGCTTTGACATTTCCGGCGTCGAGGGCCACAATGTTGTACCCATGTTCGAGGCTGCTCTGGCTAAGCGAGTATGTTGACTGAAGCAAAAAAAGAACCATCACAAGGACAAAATTGACAAAAAGCAGGGTGTTCCCATCAAGCTGACTGCCTTGATCAATGACACCACTGGCACACTCATCGCCTCTGCTTACACCGATACGAAGATGAAGATTGGATGCATCTTCGGAACCGGCTGTAATGCCGCCTACATGGAGAACGCGGGCTCCATTCCCAAGCTCGCCCACATGAACCTCCCACCCGACACCCCGATGGCCATCAACTGTGAATGGGGAGCCTTTGATAACGAGCACAAGGTTCTGCCACGAACTCCATATGACCTCATCATTGACCGTGACTCCCCACGGCCCGGACAGCAAGCCTTCGAGAAGATGATTGCGGGATTGTACCTTGGAGAGATCTTCCGTCTTGTACTGGTAGACTTGCACGATAACAAAGATATCCATATCTTTGAAGGCCAAGACATTACCGCGCTCCGAAGACCTTACAGCCTGGATGCTTCATTCCTGTCGGCTGTTGAAGAGTGAGTTTCTCTTCACAATATCTCTCTATCCCAGACAACACTGTACCTCTAACATATAATGAAGGGACCCATTCGAGAATCTTCAGGAGACGTATGACAGTTTCGTCGCAAGGCTCAGCATCAAGTGTACTCTCCCGGAGCTTGAATTCATCCGCCGACTTGCTGAGTTGATTGGTACACGCGCTGCTCGTCTCTCTGCATGCGGCGTGGCTGCTGTATGCAAGAAGAAGGGATACCAGTCGTGCCACGTGGGTGCAGATGGCTCGGTGTTTAACAAATACCCCCATTTCAAGGCTCGTGGTGCTGTGGCCCTGCGGGAGATTCTCGACTGGCCTGCGAAATCGAACCCCAAGGAAGAAGATCCTGTCGAGATTCTCGCTGCCGAAGACGGTAGCGGTGTTGGTGCGGCACTCATTGCTGCCCTTACTCTCAAGCGAGTCAAGGAAGGCAACATGGCCGGTATCCTGCACCCCGAGAATTTCAAATAGACTGAGGTTTTCTTCCAATACGATGGCCCGGAATGTTAGGGATTCACGGACGAAAAACGATGTCATGAGATGAAAACCAAGACAGAAGATAAATAAAAGAAGAAGATAACAGAGCAAAGTTCAGTCTGCAGCTATTGTCCGCTTACTACTGAATTGACACACGTATTTGGGCACATTAGCGTCATAGCTAGGTAACTAGACATTGTCAGCTTATTTACTCGCTTTCAACTCTCTCTGACTCTCGTGTTTTTAATTCCCAATTAATCATATCTATCATCTCCTTCTCTTGTGAAAACATGGTAGCTTTCACTAGCCCATGAATGTAAAAATCGGGAGCATGTATTCTGGAAGCAATTAGCACGGAATTTCCTAAAAATGAAAGAACGAAGAGAACGTGGGACCTACTGTCAAGGGTCCAGTATCGTCGACGAACACCCTCCCACTCTCCCTTTCCAGCTTCGGCGAGGGCGGACATATCGACATCAATCTCCTCCCATGAAATGTCGAAGCCAGCCTCCTTTCCATGATCCTTCACCACCTCGAGGTAGACATCGTAGCAAATCTTTCTATCCGCGCCAAGGCCATTAAAGAAGCTGAATCGGCCCTCCTCATCTAAGAGGCCTAAGAGGTATTCGGAAAAGAACGTGCGCAGCTCCGAGTAGTCTTCCCCAAATGTGTCGAAGTAGATGGCGTCATACACCTCTCCTTGCTCCAGCAGTTTGAGTACTACGTCCTGCCATTTCCCGGCGTAAATCTTGTAGGCGCCCTCCTCGGGCCCGCTCTTCTCCCAGCTGGGACCGAACTTAGAGTCTGACTTGGCAACGTGCTCTAGAACGGCGGGATGGGCCTCGATGATATGGTGACGGGAGGGCTTCAACTCAGCGAACATGCCGTCCACAATACCCATTCCGAAACCGATGTTTAGAATTCGCTTTCCGGTTGGAGCATTGGGTAGCAGAGCGGCTACAGAGCGCTTCATGATATCGGTCTCCCAGGCCATCATCACACCGTTGAGGTCTGAGTCGACGAGTTTGCCATCGTCGTAGGTTAGCTCCGACTTGAGGTACTCGTCGCTCGTCACTGGCTTCTCGTTATCACCGGGAGGAACCAACTCGGTCTCATCTCCATTGACGGTGACCAGCTGAGGGGCTTCATCCTCGACGTCCATGGCGTCGCCGTCATCCTCGGCCCCGGCGGCGGCTTCCTCCCCCTCGTCCTCTGATCCCGAGGGCAGCACTTCATATCCCACATCATCGGGAAGGGATAGTTGCTCGTCAGGAAGGGATAGCAGCAGTTCTGCTTGGACGCCGGCTCTAACGCACCTTTTATACAAGGATTTGCGGCCCAACCTAAAGGCCACGCAGCCAGGAGTCTCATCGTTCTCGTCGACGGCGTTCCAAATAGCACCAGAGTAGAATAACTCCTGTATAATTTCACTTGCCTCCTCTACGACACCGTCCTCCTCTTCTTCGCCGTCATCCTCTTCTTCGCCGCCATCCTCGGTCTTCTCAGCGGGGCCGCAGGCCCGGATGGCAGCATGGAGAGGTGTCTCTTTCGTATCAGGGTCTTGGGCATTGGCAACAGAGTGGTCATAGGTAAAATAGGAGGGAGCATTGGCCTCAGGGCGCGCTTTGAAGATCTTTTTTAATCCGTCAAGGTCATGACCCCATGTAGTGTAAAGGATGTGCCGGATATTTTCAGGACATTTATCGGAAATCCGCGCCGGCATGGAGTCATCGATAGGTTTTGCCATTTCGCCAGTATACCAAATGCTTGTCTGGTATACTGACACCCGCACTTAGTGGCGTACTTGTGGAAGGTTTTTTTTTTTTTCTCTCTGCATCTCCACCTGGGTTCCTCCAACAGAGTGTCCAGCCTATGGCAATGGGTAGGAGCAGTGTAAGCCCCAAGAATCCTGACTAGGTACAAATACCATGAGAGCTTCTGACTACCTAATGAATCAAACCACGATGGTTTGAGAGCCATTACAGAATATGTGAGCCAAAATTCCTTAAAAATAAGATAGAGATTCCTAGCATCAAAGACATGTCGAGCGAGATATGACAATCGCACTTGCGACTCGATAGCACCCCGCGCCTGTTGTTCTCGCTGTGTGATTACTACTACCAGCTCTGCCCCACGTCGACAATTCCTATTTGGTAGAGAGAATTACTGATAGCCTCAGGGCTTGATGCACGGCAAGCCGTTCCAGGAGCTATCGCCTCCAGCTGGAGCACCGCGAAGCTAATGCACCAGTGGGTAGGGTGGATTCGAATGTGGGCGCGACCAGGTCTCCCTTCACGTTGCCCTGACATTTACAATGATTCGCCAATGCACGATCCGCCCTAGAGCTGTTCGGGCGCAGGTACCGTGGTAGGTGAGGCTAGCGACAGTGCCGGCGGAGCTGTGACGAACTCCCTCAAAAGATCGAGTGCATATCCATTCGTATCAGCTGTTGGCAATATTCTCGTACCTGAGGACAATATTGTATGTTGGCAGAAACTGCGAAGCGATTGACGAGAGGATGGTGGACAGTACCAATTGCCGTGCAAGTCTTGAGTTACGATGGAAGGTTAGCAATTGATAGCTGTAGCAGGCCAAAGCTTCAATCCCAAGTCGAGTGATCCAGGATGGTAGGAGCTAGTCAGTTCAGTGGGGTTCGCGACTTCCCTTCAAGACCATGCCTTGCACTAATAACCGACCTCGTTCGCTTGTCGCATCGTCCTTCCCTTCACTTGCTCTCTGGAACACCTCATTCCAAGGCAAGGTCTGGCTTGATCCCTTGCGACAACCCAGCTCTGGTCAAAAACACATCAGGTGAGCACTTTCCTTTTTTGCAGCTACCCGCGTCCCTTTCGTCATTGCCCTCCGCCCCGGTGCAGTGCAGTGGGTAGTAGAGGCCTGAAAATTGGCCCCGGGCCGGAAAACACGAAAGAAAACATCGCTTCATTCGCTTCAAATCGACTGACGGGTTTATGCTATCGGCCACTGCTCGACAGTCCCGCTAACGCCTGCCAATGCTCATTGTTCAGGACCTGAAAACACGCAGTAAAACTTGGACAACGTCCCGATCAGAGACCGTCCGGGTCAGACCTGGTGTCGTCGTCATGAAGTTCGGAGAACAGCTACGATCGAGCGTCATTCGCGAGTACCAATGGTACTACATTGATTACGATGGCCTCAAGCAGGAATTGAAGAATGCCACCGGCCCTCCACTCCCCAGCTCGGGCCTGGGCCACGAGTGGACCGAGGAGGACGAGACGCGCTTCGTCACCAAGCTCGAGTCGGAGCTCGAGAAGGTTCACACTAAGCAGCAGGTGAAGGCCATGGAGATCTCCCGCCGAATTGCCGTCAGCGAGCGTGAAGTTAGGGAGGTCGTCAATCGCCTAAACGAGCGTGGTCTTCGGGAAGATGGCCCTACTGAGGAGGAGTTCATGCTCCTCGAGGAGGATCTCAGCGACGTCATCGCCGATGTCCACGACCTTGCCAAATTTGTCCAGCTCAACTACACTGGGTTCTCGAAGATCATTAAGAAGCACGATGTAAGTTCGGCCAACTTGATTCTTCCAGCCACTTTGTTGGCCGTGGCTAACAATCGAACAGAAAACCACCGGCTGGCACCTTCGACCTGCCTTTGAGAGCCGTCTCAAGGCAAAGCCTTTCTACAAGGAAAACTACGACGCATCCGTTATCAAGCTTTCGAAATTATACGATCTGGTTCGAACCAGAGGTAACCCGGTCAAGGGCGATAGCGCTGCTGGTGGTGGCCAAGCCAGCTTCATCCGACAGACGACCAAGTATTGGGTGCACCCAGACAATGTAACTGAGCTCAAGCTCATCATTCTCAAGCACTTGCCCGTTCTAGTCTTCAACGCCAGCAAGGAATTCGAGCAGGCAGACTCGGCCATTACGTCCATCTACTACGATAACACGGATACATGGGATCTTTATGAGGGCCGACTCAAGAAGACCGAAGGTGCCGAGGCAATTCGTCTTCGTTGGTATGGTGGCATGCAGAATGACACCATTTTCGTTGAGCGCAAGACTCATCGTGAGGACTGGACTGGCGAGAAGTCCGTTAAAGCCCGTTTCGCAATGAAGGAGAAGAATGTCAACGCCTACATGAAGGGTGAGCTCCTCCCCCCTGCCATTTTCGAAAAGGCTCGCAAGGATGGTAAGAAATCCGAGAAGGCAATTGCCGAAGATGAGCGACTGGCTTCAGAAATCCAATACTCTATCCTCAGGAAGGGCTACAAGCCTGTGTGCCGTTCTTTCTACAATCGCACGGCTTTCCAACTTCCTGCCGATGCGCGAGTACGTATCTCTCTTGATACCGAGCTTACCATGGTTCGAGAGGACAACCTTGATGGTCGCGACCGAAGCGGCAAAAACTGGAGGCGAACCGATATTGGAATCGATTTCCCCTTCTCTCAGCTGCCCCCGGAGGATGTGGAGCGATTCCCGTACGCTGTCCTTGAGGTGAAGCTACAAACCCAAGCTGGGCAAGAGCCTCCCGAGTGGGTTCGCCAGCTCATCGCTTCCCATCTTGTAGAGGCAGTTCCCAAATTCTCCAAGTTCATTCACGGCTGTGCCACCCTATTCCCTGACAGGATTAATCTACTGCCCTTCTGGATGCCACAGATGGACGTTGATATTCGTAAGCCTGTGTCTCACAGCTTCGGAATTCACCGTCCAGGTCAATCTGCTACGAGCACCTCAGATGACGCCGACGATGACTTTGATTCTGACGATGAAGATATCCAACCCTCTACCGATGTAGTCGCGCGCGGTGGAGCATCTAATGGAGCTGGAGGAGTCGATGCCGAGGGCCAAACCGTGGAAGTTGCTGGGAATGACGACTATATCTATGACTCGGATGATGAATATGATGAAGGCTATGAATTGGAAGAGGCCAGACGCGCGGGTGGGCTGCACTACTACAAAAAGCTCGTTGCAACCAAGGGCCAGGCCTTGGGCCGGGGCGCACTGTATGTCCTGAAGGCATTGATTCCTGCCCCCCGTGCTACGCAAGTGGACCGCAGCGCCAGGCAGGAGATGTTCTTTGGTAACGGTCCTGTTCACAGCAAGAAGTTCAAGGCGCCTCCAGGCAAGAAGATTTATGTGCCTGTGCGTGTCGAGCCGAAGGTATACTTCGCAGCTGAGCGAACGTTCTTGGGCTGGGTAAGTTCATTCGCATTCATGCCATCTACTCGAGTGTAGCTGCAGACTAACTGGTGCTCAACAGCTCGAATATTCCATCTATATTGGAACCATTGCCGTGACGCTTCTTAACTTTGGATCCAGCACTTCGGCAGCCTCATTCTGGGTCGCTTCTCTGTTCACGCTGCTTGCCATCGGAAGTCTGCTCTACTCGGTAGGCACTTATCTCTATAGAAGCCGGTCAATCCGAAACCGCAAGGCCGCTAAATACTACGACCGCTGGGGCCCAACAGCCCTTTGCGTCTCACTCTTTGTGGCGGTCGCCCTGAATTTTGTATTTGAGGGACGGGATAGGGAGTTTTGGTAATTGATTTGGTCAACCCGTTTTTGTATATGTCTTTCGATTGCAGATTGTCTTGGTTTCACAAAATTGTCGTCGACAAGTTGCCGTCTGTGTTGCACGAAGGGGCAGTTTTTTGGCCGTGTGAAATGGAATGTATCACCATAGTCTTATATGTGTTATATCATAATAAATTCTAGCCATGGCTGTGTCTATACCGTCTACAGTTTTATGCCAGAGAGGTGAGAACATAATCGACGGTTCAAGGTGACTTCTGTCAAGGCAGGGGTGTCTTCAACGTTTCAGTAGCCGCCCACACAAAGGTGGCCCCGCTGACAATGTAGCATCCAAGTTATTTGGGAGCTGGAGACTTAGAATAACCGCCATAGTCTTCCAACAAATCCCCCATGTCTTTTTAGCTTGCCTTCTAAACAAGGTAGTTAGTCTACCTTGACCTTGCTTAGCCCCATTCATATTAGAGAATCTGGCACCGTTGCATGTCTTTCTATAGCAAGTAGCTGAGATAAAACATGGCACACCAGAGTTCTTTTCATAAAAGCGAGAGACCTCTCTCTCTTATTATAATACTAATAACAATAATAGTAAAATAATAAATTATTCTATTCTATTTATCTTGATATTATAATAATATCTGGGTTAATTGTTCTGATGTTGCATCGTAATCTGAGGCTGTAAGGAGGCTTTGGTATGCCCAAAATGCGGCCGGGTGGAGAGGGAGGCTTCGCTACCTGTACGCAGATGACTGCAGGCAACATAGTTACACTGCTAGGATCAGCAGTGCCACTACACGAAGAAATACATATATGATTGCCCCATCGCATCCTGTACTTGAGCCCTTTATCACTGCCATCTCTTCCGCTTCTAAGATATCATTAGGAGTTCCCTTACATCTCCTCGGTTTTGAGGTATGTCATATGGCTCAACTTCTGTGGCTCAGATGACTTGGACCGGTGCCATAATATCTGCGGTTACATTTATCGCTTTACTGCTTGGCTTCTTACTTGTTCTTCCACGATGGAAGCGTTATGCGACACCTTCTCCAAGGATAGCACCTCCCATGTGCTATAGAATCCAGCAAATTCCTGCTACTGTGACAGAAACGGAGCTTCTACGCCAGTTGGTCGAATCTATTCCAGGCTTGGATGGACCGGGTAGTAACTCGGCAAGCCTTCGCTTGAAGATCGCACACTCGTCTGGGCAGTCTCGCACCGCAACATTCATTTCAGCCAAAGCTCCAAAGAACCTAGGATATCACGTTGACAAAAATTTCTACGGGATAACCCTTTTATATGAGGGGGAGGATGCCACGGTCGAGTAAGAGCAGTGGCACTTCGCCGCCCGTATTAAAACTTCGATGCTAATGTGTGTATAGCATCATTGCGGTTCACGGTTTGGGCAGTCATGCAATTGGTGGATTTCAGAATAAAGAAACCCAAGCAGTCTGGCTACGCGATTTTCTACCCAACGATTTTCCGAACAGCAGGATCCTTGTCTATGGGTATGGCTCAGCCGTCACCGATAAAGACAGTAAGATCTCCATTGAGGGCCTGGCAAGGTCCTTTCTAGACTCCTATAAGGCCTTCCGACAAACGACAGAGGTACGGTGATCATATCTGCTTCTCCAAGAAATTAACAGGTATTCAACATTCGGCATCCTAGACCACACAGAGGCCGATTATTTTCGTTGGCCACAGTTTAGGAGGGCTTTTAATCAAAGAGGTACACATTGGCCACTGTTCACAGCCTCAATACTTTACTGATCCTGATTTAGGCCCTCATCTTAGCAAGTCAGGATGATAAAGACCGTGAAAATAACGACTTCTTCAAATCCGCATCTGGGTTGATGTTCTTTGGTGTCCCGAATCTGGGAATCAATCTCGGAAAGCTACGAGAGATTACCCGCGATCAACTCAATAACCAGCTGATAGTGGATCTCCAACTTGATTCAGAATCGGAACCCACTCCGTATATGAAAACACTACTAGGAAGGTTCAGAAGCTGCCATGAGAAGCAGGATCCTCCAATGAGAATTATCTCTTATTACGAGGAGAAGATGACTGACACCCTGATGGTACGTTTACAGGCGTTCCTTCTGTTCAGGCAACGATTGAATAGTAGCTTGCTGACAGACAAACTGACCAGGTCGACAAAAGGGGCAAAGTCTCAAGAGGAGGACAAAAGTGTTTCATGGTGACAGAGGAATCAGCGTGTCAGATCGGGTTTATGAACAACACCCACGATAGGCTACCTTTACCTTCTAATTATTCAAACTTGGTAAAGTTCCTGAACGAGGCAGATGACAGCTACATAAGAGTACGGAACAAGTTGCGAAGACTTATCGAAGAAGGACCGGATGTTGTTTCCAAGCGATTTGTACCCCCGACCAGTATGTAGAAACGGCAAATCTCTAATCCAGTCAGCAATTTAACGTTTCCATCTAGAACTTTCGTCAAAAGAGAAGCGACACTGGGATGACTTGAACGTTCCTGACTACCGAGCCTTTTACAAAAGCGGAAAACTAGCGAAGCCAACTGAAGGTACTCTTCAATGGCTCGTGCAAGAGGACCCTGCTGAAAATAATCCTTTTATATACTCCTATGATAAGTACCGGCATGATACTCACAGTCTGCGAACAAAAGATTTCGAGGCATGGCAAAGGAATACGAAGCCATGTGCACTGCTAGTACTTGGGCAACCTGGGCAAGGCAAATCGGTATTATCGAATTTCGTAGTGTCCCACCTCCAGCAACAGGAGTCCATCGATAAGAAGAGTAGTGTGAAAGTGATCTACTTCTTCTGCAACATCAAGGACAATAACTCGAGAACTGCTTCTTCTGTTCTTCGGGCACTGATAGTACAGCTATCCGAAGACCAGAGACTTTTTCAGACTCTTCCCAACCGGTTTCAAGACCCAACAGAATACAAGTCCTTTCACTCTGCCGGGTTCTATGACCTATGGAGCACGTTTCATGATCTGGTGTCTTTGAGCCCTTATGACTGGATTCACTGCATCATTGATGGCTTGGACGTGTATCCCGATCCGGAGATCAGACCCCTAGTGCAAAAATTGCACGACATGGTCCAAGTCAAGACAACATACCGGCTGAAGCTGTTCTTCACCAGTCGGCCAACTGGTCCTGTGGACATGTTTGCGACTGAACTAAGACGAAACCTTCGACCGCCTCAAAAAGCTATAAAAACTTTCATCGAGTCGCAGGTCGAGTCGTTGCCTGCAAGATTCAAGAGCTTCAAAAGAGAAATAGTCGACTCTCTTTCGAAATTTGCAGGGGGGACTTTCCTTTGGATACATATCGTACTAGGGGAGGTCCGGAAACTTCGGTATCCAACCAGTAATTTGGTTCAGGCAACAATAAATCAAACACCACGAGAGCTCAATGAGCTGTATATGGCCCTTATCCAGGCCGCGTTCAAAGACGACCACGATAAGGCCATTTTGGCCTGGGTAGCCTATGCCAAAAGACCACTTTCTCTCGAAGAATTAGAAATGGCCGTTGCTGTCATGGTTACGAATGCGAACAGCTTGTCAGAATGCAATAGGCAGAAGGCCTCTTTGGATAGTGATTCCATTCATGAAAAGCTGGGAGCATTAATCGATATCATTAACAACAAGCTCTATCTAATCCATCAGTCGTTATTGGATTTTTTGAAGGGCCAACCGGAAATATGGGAGAAAGGAGGCCTCGCACTGAAGTTCCAACGACATCCGAATATCGAGTTAGGGAGGGCGTGTCTAAACTATCTAAGTTTTGCCGATTTAACCTCCAACGATAAATCCACCGTTAACCGACCCGGCATCCCGTTTGTTTCTCTTTTCCCTCAATATGCTTCTGATCATTGGTATGAGCATATACAGAGCGCTGAGGACGTCACGGGCATCACGGAAAAGCTGAAATACGTATTAAAAGGCCCAAACAAGATGTTTTGGCTAAACAGAAACCTTCGGTGGAACCAAAGGGTTTCCCAGAGAATTTTTTTTCGTGGACGTCAATCATCAATATTCAGCATTTCCCTCGTGTTAGATATTGATTGGCTAGCACGAATACTGGTAGATAAGAGCATACCAGAAATCTCCTGCGCTTTGAAAGAAAGCCACCTAGTAACAGCAACTGAAGGTGCACCAAAGGTGCTTCAGGAGCTGCTACGGGATAAAGGCGCTTTACCAAAGGTCAATATAGGAGCGGGCAAAAACAGACTCAGAAACAACATCCTTCTAATGGTCCTCCTGGAACATGGGGGTAAAGAAGTTAAGATCTCAGAACCCGTGGTTATGGCAGCAGCAATGATGCGCTACTTAGGGAAGGAGACCCTAGAGCTATTGCTAGAGGAGAGAGGCGATGAGGTTCAAATCACGGAGAATGTTCTTTTTGCAGCAGCAGTGAATTCCAAGAGTGGGAAGGAGATCCTAGAACTGCTGCTAGAGAAGAGAGGCGATGATTTTCAGATCACGAAGAAGGTGGTTACACAAACAATATACAACGTTGGTTGTGGAAAGGAAATCCTAGAGCTACTGCTAGACAAGAGAGGGGACGAGGTACATATCACACAGGCGCAGATTCGACACGCAGCAAACCTTCAGGATGAAAAATTCCTGGAGCTACTGTTAGAGAATAAAGGCAATGAGATACAGATCACAGAGAAGGTGATTCTAGAAACAGCAGAGAATATCTCTCACGGCAAGAAAATCTTCGAGCTACTGCTAGAAAAGAGAGCCAATGAGGTTCAGATCAAGGTTCAGATCACGGAGAAGGTGATTCTAGCAGCAGCAAAGAACAGTTCTCAGGGTGGGAAAATCCTAGAGCTACTGCTAGAGAAGCGAGGAAATGAGGTTCAGCTCACGGAGAAGGTGATTGCAGCAGTGAAGCAGTGGAAATCAGGGAGGAAGTGGTTAGAGCAGCAAGGGATTGTAGGCTGACAGGGCCCCAAAGCTACCACGAGAGAAGAGAGGTGATATGAAAATCGCACATGTCCAAGCATAGGGCTAATAGCAGGAGGGAGTGGTTCTACTAGCGAAGATAAACCAAGAAATTCAGTAGTATAAAACGAAAGAAAGTAACAGAATTTACATACTATCTCTCAAGTGTGCATTAATACTCAATAATTTAATAATACAGGTTCCAGACTCGATAATAAGCAGCTTAATGTTTGGGTGTCTCAATTTCAATGTCACCCACTTGATAAGGTAGAGCTGGATTGAGCTTGAACAGTGGGCATTAAGCCACCGTTAACTATTTTCACAGCGCAGGTACTTTATTCATACTATTCATACTAACGAGTTACTTGTCAACCATAAAGCCAAAGTGGCTTGGGTGCAAATCAGTCAACATCCCGAGAGCGGGATCGGCCGTGAGGGACCGAAGGATAACTGGAGCCGTGATGGGGAAATGGGGCACCACCCCGGTGTCGCTGCATTTATATAAACCGCCTGCTATCATATACCTATGCTGTGCGTACAGGACTGACTGAGAAGCAGAACCGAAACTCGTCCGTAAAGAAAGAATAAAATGGTGGTGCTCAAGCCTCAATCCAAGTTTGGCCACGCGCCTCCTCCACAGACTCCCTACAGCATCATCAGCAACCTCGGCACTTGGGAGGAAAACAGGCTCTTCCGCGAGGGAGACCCTGAGACTCTCAATCGCCTTGTCCATATCTATCCTCGCCTGAAACCTACACACTACGCTGCCCGGGTAATCGCTCCTCTCCCTTCCGTCCTGTCCTGCCATGTTCAAGTGTACATGTACAGGATTGGCAAGATCGAAGTCGTTGGATGTAAAGCTAACTGTCGGCTTTCTTGGTCTCATAATGTATAGCTATGCGATGAGATTGGCCGCGTGCTCGGGGCTGAGCATCTGGGCGTCCAGATGTACCTGAACCCGGATCTCTGGCCCTTCACCAAACGACACATCACTCTACCTCAACGCCGCGCCAAGGTCCTGAAGCCAGAAGATGTCTCCTTCCGATGTGTCGATGTAGCCGGCCACAGGCTGTACGTCGTCCTCTATGCCAAGGAACATGCCGCCGGTGTCTCCTTGGCCTGGGCGATGCCCGGCCTCGGTCTGTCCATCCGCGGCGCAGAGCAGCTGCTCGAGGGCGTGAGCGATATGCGCGAGGTCCCAATCGTCGATGGCCAAGTCCCCGAACCTACCTGGACGCCCGAGACGGAGGCTCATCAGGGTGTGAAGAGCCGTATCATCGAGCTTCTCCATCACGCCGCCATTGAGCCCAGTAAGGTCCAGGCCACTCCTAAGGATGTGTTCCTTTATCCGACAGGCATGGGAGCCATCTTCCACGGCAACAGGTCCATGCTCAAGTACCGTCCTGGAACCATTGTGGTCAGCGGTGTCATCTTCCACAACTCGTACCACCACTTGATTGAGGAGTGTCCTCATGGCTTCAAGCATTTCGGGAGGTTTGACGACCAAGGCATCAGCGACCTCGAGGCATGGCTTGAGACGGAGAAGCAGGAAGGCAGGGAGGTAAGCTATCTGATCGTCGAGTTCCCGGCGAATCCGACTTTAGAGACGCCTGATATTGCACGGATCAAGAGACTGGTAAGGAACGAATCACGACATGACGACCAAACAGTTTTGACGACAGTGTTGCTAAAACCTCCGTAGTCCGAGAAATACGGCTTCGTCCTCATCGGCGACGACACGGTAGCCGGCTTCGGCAACATCGACATCTTCCCCCAGTGCGACGTCCTCCTCACCTCCCTCACCAAATCATTCAGCGGCCGCGCCAACGTCATGGGCGGCTCCATCACCCTCAACCCCCTCTCGCCACACTACGCCGCCCTCTCGTCCCTCTTCACCTCCTCCCACCACAACGAGCTCTTCCACGGCGACGCCCAGACCCTCCTCGACAACTCCCAGGACTTCTTCGAGCGCACCAAGATCCTCAACCGCAACGCCGAGGCCGTCGCCGCCTTCCTCCACCAGCAGGCCCTCGACCCGTCCTCCCCCGTCATCAACGTCCAGTACCCCACCGTCTCGCCCAGCAAGAGCCTCTACGACGCCTACAAGCGGCGTCCCTCCCCCGAGCTCCCCGAACCCGGGTACGGCTGCCTGCTCACCGTCGAGTTCGACGGCATCCCCTCGGCCAGGGCTTTCTACGACCGGTGCGGCTTCTACCCGGGTCCGCACCTGGGCGGGCATGTGACGATCCAGTACGCGTACAACATGGCCGTGTTCGGGAAGCACGCTGAGGAGCTGGCGTACTTTAGGGAGTTTGGCGTCAAGGAGGAGGCGGTGCGGATTTCCGTGGGCTTGGAGGATGTGGAGGACCTTCTTGATACGCTCAGGGATGCTTTGGATGGTCTTCCTGTGGTAGAGAAAGAATAACCTTATGGCATATGAAATAAAATCAAATCAGATATAAATGAAGATCCATCATCTCACCACAAAAACAGGCACAAGGAAAGAACTGCTTGATCAGATGCAATTTCGCTGTAAATGACTGGTCTTCTCACTATCATTATATTCGTCTATTACCATCACATTTCCAAATCCAGCTGTCCACAATGCCCTTGGTGACACCTTTTCCCCTGCCCTGTAACAGTAGCCACATCTCAACCAAATGCAAACAAAAAGGACAGTTGAGAGGACGCCAGAAACCGTCCCAGATCGTATCCGCATCTAGATCATTCAACATCATCGTTTATACAGTTCCCTCATACGATAGCAGTGACCCGCCTCACGCTCCTTCTCGGCCCGTCTCCGGAAACCATGATGGCATTCTCCGCCTCGAGGGCTCGCATGGCCTCGTTGAAGTCAGCCTGCTCCACGGGCATGTTGAAGCCCTCGCTAAGCCTCCTTCCCACCTCACTCCATCGCACCGTGTTGCCACCGGCAGTCATCTCATCCAGCAACTTGATAAGAGCTTCCTTGATATCGGCCTGTCGCTGTCGGTCTGCAGCGCTGACTCCTTCAGTCAGGAGACTCATGTCGATACGGCCTTGAGAGTCGGTGGCTGCGGTCTTGAGAGCGCTCTGGATGAGACGGTAGGCCTCTTGGACGTCGTCGATAGTGACGGTTTCTGAGAGGCGCATCTTGGCGTGGGCCTCGGACAGACGGATCATGCTTTCAAGCTGTCGGGTAGTGGCTGTGATGCGAGTCTCCGAGGAGCGGACATCCTGTCCCAGTGCTCGCATGGCGACGTAGTTCTCGACGAGCTGCTGTGCAGCTTCCGAAGAAATGACAGGCTGAATGTTGGACCGCGCGTAGGAAATATAGAGAGTGAGGAACTCTATATCTAAGATGTCAGAATCGGAAGGTGCTGAGTCGGGCTTGTCTTCTAGGTACAGAGACAAGAGATGCTTTGCCAGACGCTTGTCTGTCTTCTCATCAACCCGATCAAGAATGAGATAGATCAGGTCGAAACGAGACAGGAGAGTTGGTGGCAAATCGATGTTCTGAGGGACGGAAAGGTCAGGGTTGTAGCGACTGCCGATAGGGTTGGCAGACGCCAGAATGCTGGTACGAGCGTTGAGAGTGGTGATGATACCAGCCTTGGCGACGGAGACTGTCTGCTGTTCCATGACTTCGTGAAGAACCGAGCGAGTCGCGTCGGACATCTTGTCGAATTCATCAATGCAGCACACACCACCGTCAGACAGAACCAGAGCTCCAGACTCCAACACGAGCTGTCGGGTCTCGGGGTCACGAGTGACATATGCCGTCAGACCGACAGCTGAGGAACCCTTACCGCTGGTGTAGACACCACGAGGTGCGATCTTGTGAACGTAGGACAGCATTTGGGATTTTGAGGTAGATGGGTCACCGCAGAGAAGGACGTTGATGTCGCCTCTGTACTTGGGGCTGCCACCTTTTTCGAATGTTTTGTTGGCTCCACCAAAGAGCTGCAGAAGGATACCCTTCTTCACATCGTCCATTTCATAGATTGAGGGAGCGAGAGACCGGGAAAGAAGATCGTAGATATCTGAACGGGCAGCTGTCTCTCGGATCTTCTCCTCCTCTTCTGGTGTGATGACGCGAGTCTCCTCAAGCTTGTTGGCTCCCTTCTCCTCCTCCTGACCATCGACCATGAGTGTGCTCTGGTCTTGGCCCAGACGTCTGGCGTCCACCTTTTGAACATGGACCATGTCGACAAAGGTCTTGTGCACACTCTTCAGTGCTCGTTGGCGAGGGTTGACTCGCACAGGATTCACTCGGAAAATTCCAGTTACCTGGATACGATCACCAGCCTTGCAGAAGTCCACCAGGTCGTTGTATGCAACAATAGAGACGGAATGAGGTGTCTGACCTGCAGGGACTGCATCGGGGGTCTCTTGAAGCTTGATGACTTGTTTGTCTTCGAAATGACATCTGTTGTGGATGATTTGCATCGAGTTCTTGGACTTGCAAAGGTCTCGTGGGCATTCAGTCGGCTCGCGAATTTTGCCACGCTCAATCGAGACGTTGATTGAGTGGTTGCACACATTGCAACGGAAGAAAGCCTCCTTCATGTCAGGAATGACTGGAGTCGCACGGATAACCAGTCCCTTGACACAAACCAAACGATCCATATCTATAAGGCGTTCGTGGTTAGCACAATCGTGGACTCGCATTTGCAAAATGTGACAATTTTCTCACCAGATGGGTTTAATTCTCGCATGTTAGTCGATTGGTCCAGTCCGTATGGTCGAACGTAGTAAAGAGTCGAGGCAACCTGGTCCTCCAGAGACTCCGTCGCTTGGGGGCGGGGAGTAACAGGCTCATCAGGTCTGTCTGAGCTGGGAAATACAGGCTCAGAGCTCTGTCGGGTCTGTTGAGACGCGGTGTGTCCTGCACTGCTCTGTGATGGTCGATTCCTCTGATCCTCAGAATGTGCGACTTCCATCATGCAGTCCTTCAGTGCCTGATCCATGATGGGAATGATCTCATGGGGGTAGGCTTGAACCTGGTGCCACATCTTCTTCGTAGGAGGGTACAGATTCAAGTCCTTAATGTTCAAGTAGAAGCGAGATTCACCCAGGAGAAGCATGTTCTCCAAGGTCTCCCAATGGATTTTGGTTTCAGCCATTGGAGATTCCCGAACCTCCTCATCCGTGAAACCATCCCCATACATGCGATACTTGTAGGTGAAGTTGCGCAGAAAATCACGGAACGACTGCAGACCGTCGGCCAGGGAGATGGTTGTACCCCACACGAGAGCTGTGTCAGAACCACCAAGATGATCGGCCTCAGACGTAGTCACGTCCCGATTTGCGAAGGAAGCAGCGTCGGATCCGGGGACTCCCGTTTCCTGGACAACACGACCGTCTTCGGCGAGAACAAGCCGGCGAGGGGGCATGCGAGGTGTTCCGACGAACTCGGAGTTGATATCACCTCGGCTGTATTTGTTTGCGCTTCGCTGAGATCCCAAGAAGAGGCCACTGCTTTCACTTCGCAGATCACTTCGTAGATCTGACTGGATTGCACGCAATGATCGTCCAGGACTAGAACTGGGGTCATATCGAATTGGGGAGGAATCTGTCAAATTGTTAGCATCCACCTCAAAAAAATTCCTTGTTTCAAATTGACAGTCCACGAACCTCCCATCATCATCGCACTAGCTCTGGGTGTCCGCTGAGAGTCATCTTGAGACTCCGTCATCTGCCTCAGGGGAGAGCTAGGAGGCATGCCATGTCGTAGTGTGCTCTGGCTGTTGCTCATCTGCCTCAATGGCGAGGAGACAATGCCAGCACCATCTGCTGCCGGAGAGGACTGGAAGAATAGGGGACTCGACACCAAGTGCGCTGGGTTGGGAGCTGGTGTGCTGGCATCAGACTGCCCATCAGGACGCGGTGTACCCGCCTCTGAGGGCGGACCCTGTCCAGGCGACGCCATGTTGCTTGATATATTCGAATTGTATTTGGCTCCTGAATTAATTCGAGATGATCGATCTTTAAAATGGGGGTCAGACCTCGGAGGGTGAATTCGTCTGGTGTTGGAAGTGAGGGACAAGGGATACCAAGGTGGGGGGAAGCTGAAGGAATTATTGTCAAGAGCGCGTAAAGGAGACGCCAAAGCCCGACGCAGACGCGTAAAGTGATTTCCCATTGGAGCGGTGTGGCCCGTGCGCACGCGACAGGGAGAACACCGGTGCCCGGCGAAAGTTTAGGCCGACGCTCAGCTCAGCACCCGCCAGTTCGAATTGAGGGTGCGGTGGCATCTGTCAGTTTGGAGGGGCCCTGTCTCCAGTCCACCTCGTAGAGAATCGCCCAACGACACAACCGCCCAGCATGTCTCGTGGAATGAGCCTGTCTTCCGTGCAAGCCGTCCTGATCCTCAGCACCGAGGACGGCTCCCGCATCTTCTCCAAATACTACGCCTCCCCTCACACAGCTCCTAATGGTATGCATACCGCCTCACCGTGGGCTTGGCGCATGCACAGCTACTGACAGCAACCCTCGTATCTATAGCTGGCAACGTCAACGCCAACCCCTATTCCGATGTGAAGTCCCAGAAGGCGTTCGAAAAGGGACTCATTGAGAAGACCTCAAAGCAAACGGGCGACATCATTCTCTACGACAACCGAATTGTCCTTTACAAGCTCGAGTCCGATGTCATGATCTACGTTGTCGGCAGTGTTGACGAGAATGAGATCCTCCTATACAACACAATCCTAGCTCTGAGGGACTCGCTACACCTGTTATTCAAGTATGATCCTCATCTGCCGGCCGCTACTAGCTTTAGGGCGAACACCCCGTATAAGAGATATGGTTTCCTAACATCGCACGCAGGCAATCCGTGGACAAGCGAACCATTGTCGAGAACTACGACCTCGTGTCGCTCGCCATCGACGAAATCGTCGACGACGGCATCATCCTGGAGACGGACCCCACCATCATCGTCCAGAGAGTAAGCAAGGCCCCAACGCAGGACGTCCAGCTCGGCCGCATCGACCTCAGTGAACAGGGCGTCAACAACCTGGCGCAACTCGGAAAGTCAAAGCTCGCCGACTGGTTGCGGCAGGGACTGTGAAGGGGTGGTGGTTTTCCAAAGGAGGGGATAGACTGTGGGATCGCATTGCGGAGAGGATAGCGCAGGGTACTGGGAGTCTTTTCGTCTTCAATTTTTAATCTTCTTTTTGTTATTTTATGACACGACAAAAGGGGGTTCACCACATATGCATGCCAGCCTGCAACGGGATTCCTTTCTAGATGAAGAGAGAGACAGAAAAAAAGGGTATTATATGTCTATTTTTTTCCGTCTTGCATGCTTCATGCTCTAATGTCCGATGCTGCCTTGCGCAGCCGGTTCATGACCGCCTCGGCGATGTCGCTTTTGTCCTCTATACCTTCTACGAAGATGATGTCCGCGCCTAAAAGGTCCAGCTCCCTCAAAGCTGAGAACAGTCCCTGGGCAATCCCCCGGGTGTCCTTCCCAAGATCGATGTCAAGGACGAGCCCAACAGTCTCCCCATCGTTATTAGTCAGGGCCCCTTCCAAGACACTGTATGATGTGTCTGCCTGTTTCTTATCTCCATTCTGCTTGCTCTCCCCCGCCCTGGCAGGGTGAAGCTCGCTGGTCTTGAGTCCTGCCGCTTGCTTCCACCGCTGAGTGCGCACAACACCGACTATCGGTTGTGACTTGCCGTTGGATCCCTGGCTCTGGGCGGTATACGCAGACTCAATGTCATCCAAGCTGATGCCTTCCCCTTGAGATTGATATGATGCTTCGTACAGCACAACCGTGGCCTTGGGGCTATAGTGCTTGTACTTCATCCCAGGCGCCCTAGGCGCCTGGCCATTCTCGCTGTGGTCCTTATACCCCTTGACGACGTTCTCCCAGCCGGGGCAGCTCCTCAGCTCATCCATGCTCAAACCGCCAGGCCGCAGCACCGCAGGCGGGTCAGAGAGACCGTCCACAACCGTGCTCTCCACGCCGACCTGGCACGCCCCGCCGTCGAGAATGAGCTCGATCCTCCCGTCGAGATCGTGTTTGACGTGCTGTGCAGTGGTGGGCGAGGGCTTAGTCGATGCATTGGCCGAGGGGGCCGCGAGGGGAACGCCGGACAGCTTGATGAGGGAGAGCGCAAGAGTCGACGACGGCATCCTCACGCCGAAAGTCGACAGGCCCGCCGTGACCTCGGGGGCCAGCTTCGGCTGCGACGGGTTGGGCAGCAGGATGGTCAGAGGGCCCGGCCAGAAACGCTCGATAAGTGATTTGTACCTCCAGGGTATCACGTCGTCGGTCTTCTCCGCCGAGGCAGAACCTGAACCGTCTTTGCCACCTAGCAGGTCTCGCAGCATCTCCAGGTCACAGACATGGCTGATGAGAGGGTTGTCAGAGGGTCGGTTCTTGGCTGTGTAGATCCCCCTCACGGAGGCGGACCTCGTGGCATCAGCGCCCAGCCCGTAGACGGTCTCGGTAGGGAAGGCCACGGGGGTATCTTTGGTGCTCAGGTATTCGCCAGCTTCCCTCAGGATCCGAGTTGCCTCGACGTTGTCTGTGTTGACGTTCCAGCGCTCCAGGCCTGATCCCTTCTCAAAATTTCCAAAGGACTGGTCGTCCGGGACTCTCAATATTCTGGTCTCCATCTTTGTAGAAGCTGGTGGTCTCTCGACCACGGCTGTGTGAATAGAACCAGATGTTGATACTGTAAGTCGGTAGATGCGACGATGTGCTTCCTTTGGTGAGTCAGAGGGCGGCAGTGAAACTGCAGGATGCGTAGTAGGTTTATCCCCGCGCCCAGGGCTTGGACTTATCAAAGAGATCGAAGAGCAGGCTCGCTTGGGGACAGGCACGAAACCTAGTACAAGACGTCGAGATCGTAATGTGGAACTACGGGATATTGCTGCCTTGAGAAAATTCATATGAAAAAGAAAAATTACACCAGTGTGCCACAGCACTAGTCACAGCCTACTACCTCACTCTAACGGGTAATTCTTTGTGGGTAGAAATGTGACTCATTGGCTGCAGGTGGTTTTTTCCTGTCAAAGTTGGCAATGAGGTAATCCTGCTCTTCTTACCAGGCTCAGGCGTCAAAGAGTTTAGTTCAGGTGAATTTTGCCCACCGACGGCGCTGTGATGACTAAGCATCATGAAGAATCACTTACACGGAGGTTATTTCCATCGTGGCATCTAGGTCTCAATTGTTCCATACTTGTTTGGACATTAGGTCTACCTATTAGAGCCAGCTAGTCTCTGGTGCGTGACATCATTATCGTTCCGTCTATCTGCTCATGTGATTCATCGTCTCCCCTCTCAACGTTTCATCTTCTTCAACGAAACTCGCTGCCATTAGTTCTCTCGTAATACCAAACAGCATTCTCAGCCTGAGCACAGCTTGTGAGTCTTCCACCGACGGAAGCGGGCAGTCTGAGGGCCTTTTGGTCCTGGAGCCTTCCCAGTACATTCGAGTAGTACCACATCTCGTTCAAGACTGTACCGCCGTTGTCCAGGGAGCCTTTACCGGCCTCGGTCTCATTGTACTTGGGGCCACCGCAACCGACGAAGGGGGGCTGGCCGTAGCTGTCGCTCAAAGCCTTCTGGATCTTGGCCACGCTGTACGAGGTCTTGTTGGAAGGCTTGATTCCGGCAGCGCTCAGCCAATCATAGGTTGGCAGAGTACGATGGTAGCGAATGACAGTCTCGAAGAACTCGAAGAGGTCGTCAAACTTGGAGTAATTGGGACCCTGGGAGCTGGGAGTTAGTATCCAATCGGTGGAAAAGGAATATCCAAATGGAGCTGAAACTACTTACATAGCACTCGGTTTGGAAGGTAGAGAAGCAGGTGGCGTGCTTGGAGTATTCATGGGCCCAGAGAACCCAGTTGGGATCGAGCTGGGAGACCCAGTGCCTGTTCATGTATGCCAGAAGATCCGCCTTGCCGTTCGGGACAAACCACTTGTCAATGGACTCGCCCTTGTAGGGAGGCACTGGGGTGCCATCGGGGGTACCAGTAGTGGTATTGGGAGAGGGTTTAGGGTCGTACTGGCGGCTGAGAGATCGTTAGGGCTTTTTTTATTTTCGCGCGCAATTCATGGGAGATCGCGACCTACCTCAAGTCGCAGTACTGCGTATACTTGCCTATATGTGCAAAATAGTCAGAAAAAACCCCCAACAAACGCAGGAATTGAAACAAATGGGATTCAATCGCTAACTCGAACAGAAGTCAGGCCACCCGCCATGAATAGTCCAAGCCTTTTGAGGCAGAAGCTGGCCATCTTTCTCAAGACCGGTGTAAGTGTCCCAAAACTGGGTGATAAGCTGCAATTGATATTAGCCTATCTGCACCACCACTGCGATTGTATTGCCAGGGTCGCGGTACATGTAGTTCCGCAAGCCACTGGCCAGGCTAGACTTACCACTAGGCCACCAAAGGTCTCAGTGCAGCAGCTGTCAACCTTGGAGGGGTCGGCAGCGGCAGAGCAGGACAGGATAGGGTCGACTGCGACAACGGACGAGCTAGCAGTTAGCCTCGGGTCCCAGGTTACAGATTGAATTGCGACAGGCAGCAATTGACGTACCAAGAGCACAGGTGTGGTTGTGAGGGGTGATGCCAGGGTAAAGCCCAGCGGCCGCGAGCTTGGCGGAGGCGGCCAGAGAGAGGAGGACGGTGTTGCGGAACATGGTGACGGCCTAAGCAGTTCGTTCGTGCAATTGTCTCGCTTGCTTGGCACAGTCTGGCTTGGCGATGCGCTACGATCGATCCTACGACGGAGGCTGCGTGTGGAGGATTCGTTCTGGAAGCGAAGCAGAAGCAGGTAACAAAGAGCAGAGCAGAGCTCGATTATTTATACCGCTCTACCTCCATGGCGACGAGAGCCATAAGCAGGTCCAAGGCCCGATCCTTTGGCCCAATTGACGTCAAGACCGACAAAAGCACATGCCTGTTTGAGAAGGCCAGGCGATCCATCTAAGACTGTTATCGGCTGGTTCTCTCGGGGTGGCCACAGACCTTGCAGCTTCCCATCGCGGAGAGGTCGAAGCCTCCACCAGCCCCATGCGAGCGCATGCTTCAACGTTGCATTGTGGTTGGCTCCCGGTCTGTGGGTGCCGGCGCGGCACGCGGAGCTGGCCGTTGGGTTGGGAATAGCTGCAGAGTTCCAAAGGGCCCTTTGGAAGCTCGATCAGAAACGGACTGTGGCTGGTCCACGTTTTTGCCTCTCTGCGCTGCCTCGTGCTCTGCTCATGCTTGCCCGTGCCCTTCCCTCGCGATGCTGCTGGGCCTCTTCAGTCTCAAGCGGCCTTGGCGAAGTAATTGGGGGGGCTGGAGATTCCCGATTATCGAGCATAGCCGGATGCATATTTGTAGGCAGTTCCACTGTCCAAGAAGCCTGCTCACGAATAAAGGCAGCACAATGCGATAATTTAGTGAGCTGCAGAGAGCTTCCCAATTCTCAATGGTTGTAGGTGCCGGAGGAAGGAGCCACCTGTCTCCCGGTCGATAGAGCTCATGCAGGCTAAAATTGTCAGCAGCTTGGTGTGTAATATCCCGGCAAGTGGGTGACATTAAAATTGAGACACTCAAACATTAAGTCGCTTATTCTCGAGTCTGCGACCGGTATTCTCATGTTACTGAGAGTTAATAATATTATTTTACTATACTAAATTACTAAAACTTATCTAGTATCAAATATAACTATTTAGTAGCTATTTTGTTATCTTTTACCGTTAAAAGTTCTCGACAATCATATCCTGATTATCTTTCTAGGTTGGTTGAGCGCCCCCTACATGCGGCGTTATGGGAGTGATGAAAGGGACCAACTGGCGGTTGTTGTTGTGATTTTCTTCCCCAAATTGCCCTGGAGCGAGGTTGCCGAGTTCGTTATTTATGTTAATCAGAGCGTGTAGGCTTGAAATGCGGTTATGGACCCTGATAATCGAAGCTGGCTTTTTCTACCTTGCTATTACATGCCGCTCACGAGTCACTTACGTAGAAGAAGATGAATCGTAGAATTGAACTATCTCATCCTAAAACTATAATTGTGTCAACAACCTGTACGCCGTGGGGACCCAAAGTGACATAGTGTAGATATTTAACACCTTCTTCCTTCGCCTTGGTCAGTGGCAGGGCGGAGTGGCATGCAAGGCTTGATAATGGATTGCGAAGTAGTCATTTAAAGGGGAGCGACATATTTATTTCCACCCTTCTCTGCTAAGTATCCAGCGCCATAGTTCATAATCCCGGGTTTCCATCTACAGGCTCACGCCTCGCTGGCATAAACGTTTCTTGTCCAAACCCAAGCCAGAATACGGGATACCCTATGATCTCCAATATAATCTCCAATATGTGTGGGCTCATTTTTGAATTGCCACTGAATCCCATTGTTGAGTGCTAAGTTCTTCATCTCATCAACGAAAATGTCCTCTTCACCGACTATATGCACCGTAATTGCGAGAACAGTACCACACACATACTCCGAATCCCTCTCCCATTCCGAGAGTATTGCCATATTCCTCACCTTCGCGATATCCTGTTCGACCTTCGTTTGAAAGCCGCGAAAATCACCCCTAATAAGGCACTTGAGCTCCAAGAATTCACGCAGATATTTTGAAGGTTGATAATCTGACAAGAGTTTATAGGAGGTGAGAAAATCGCAGCGCTGGTTAGTGCCCGCGTAGACCTTTCGCTCGCGAGAGCATTCCGTCCGCCAGGATCTGTCTTCTTGTTCATCGTTTTCAGTTTTTTCGGATATTCGCTGGATTCCGAGTTCAGCCTGAGCCCAAAGTTCCCACCCGAGGCCCATTTCGAAGATTTTAACGACCTTCTCGGTTTGAGGTGCCAGGGCGTCGAAGACGGTTATTTGCCAGCCTTCAGATGACATGATTGAGGAGGGTTTAGATTTGATAGTTTGGCTTTTGGTAGATTGTATGTATTTGAAGGAAGAGTATAATAGTTTGCTGGTATATTATTACTTGGTTGGAATAGGTAAGAAGAAGGGGATCACATAGGGACTTTATATTTTGCAAGTCTGGGGGTTGGTTCGCCGAGGCTGGAAACGGATGCCTTGCCTAAATTCTTTACGTGATAATCTTGCACAAATTCATACCCAACAGGCTGACCGTAGTATTGCGACCGACCATGCATGCTCACAGGGTGGTCAATCAGCACATGTGTCTGTAAGGTCAGGTGTGACGATATGCATCAAAATGCAACCACTGGTTTCAGCCGTATGAATTGTGCAAAATATTACCGGCTTACACCTCCTTGATGAGTTAACCATTTTACCTTGGTACTCTCCGCCTACACACAACACCACACACGAATAAATTGCAGTTTGATAATAAACTTAGGTATAGAGTTCTGGAATATCTTATTGATAGCTTAGAATGTAAGTTACTAACTCTACATTTTCAGAAGTATACGAAGGGTACTCAATAGCGAGCAGAAGCGATCTTCTGCTGAGCAATTGACAACCTAGGTAGGCAAGAATGGTGGACGAAATTGATCCCAAGCATCAATTTCTGGTCTGGCCGAGGTTCAAGGTAGCTCAGAAAGCGAGTTCACGGCAAAATCATGCCAGCCAGCGGGGAAAACACCATCAGTCCTCAGGCTCTGAATAAATTGAAGCCGGCTGTAGTCAAATTCCTGCACTGAGGTGAGATTCGCCAGCTCAAATATGCAACCTTGGCGAGGACCACAGGTATCCCTAGGACATTCGCTCGTCCCCTCGCACGCACTGTAGGAAGGCCAATGGGGCAGTGTACCACGGACATTGTCAGGCTTGTTAGGATTGGAGCTCTTGGCGAAGTTGGTCAGGTATGTCATGATATACATCGCCATCTTCGCGTCATCGGGCCCCGGTTTAACGCCTCGTGTTGAGAGCCCGAAATCTCTAAGGGTGCCAAAGTCGTATGGCAAATCCTGGCCATGTCCAGCGATTGGATTGAACTCCGAGGTGAAGTTGAAAGTATAGAGCCAACTCGGCTGGCCAGTGGTTCTCTCATGTTCATGGACCGCCTCCCAAGTTTGCTGTCGGATTACCATATCTCCAGTCCAGAGGAAAGCTGAATCTTCGGCTTGGGTGTCCGATGTGGCAGGGAAATATTTGCTCATGGCATCTCTGAGCGTAGCTTCGGGAAGCCCTGACATGTTCAGCCACGAGAAGAGGCGCTCATTGAACAGATCAGCTGTACCATGCTCCAACGCCCGCTGCTGGAATAGAGTGTCCTCCCGGGCGTTAAATCCAGCGAGAAAAGGCACCCTCGCCTGCTTTCCGGAACTGAAAACGCTCGGGACATATTGAGGGATGACATAGTTGTCAATATTGGGACTAAAGGCGACAATAGCAGGGTCAAGGCCGTTCCACAAGCTCGTGTTCTGTACCAAATATGCCGGCATACTTCGCAGCTCTGCAAGTGTTGCATTGGGCCGTGCGGCTGAATCAGCCCAGTTCAAGCCTCTCTGACGGGATTGAGCAAAGCTCTCCATGTTGCCGTGCTCAGAGTCCCAGTAGGTACCGCTCGAGCACATCACCTTGTCAAACAGGCCCTCGCTGAGAGGCGATGCCATGAGTATGGGCAATGCGTGCGCTCCAGCCGACTCGCCGAAGGCCATGACATTTTTTGGATCGCCTCCAAACGCCTCGATATTTGCTCTCACCCATCGAAAGGCTTGCATGATATCCTGAAGCCCGAAATTGCCAGAGTTCCCGACGGGATCCTCAGCATCGAGAGCGGGATGGGCCAAGTATCCAAAGTTTCCCAGACGGTAGTTGATAGTTACGACAACGACACCTTTCAGGCACATGTGCACACCTTCGAATAGAGGGTTGAGTCCTGAATCGAAATTGAAGCCGCCGCCGTGCACCCAGACCATGACAGGCAGACGCTCCAAAGCAGTCTTGGCCGGGGTCCAGACATTCAGATACAGACAATCTTCGGAGGTTGTTTCGGTAACATTGTCACCAACAAAGCCCCAACAGGATGTCGTACCGACGGTTGCATTGATCGGCTGAGCGGAAGTATCAGGGGGGAGAGGAGAACGCCATCGCAAGTCACCAACCGGAGGCTTGGCATATGGAATACCCTTAAATACTGAGATTCCAGTCTCAGTGATGTTGTTGGTGATAATAGTACCATAGGACGTCTTAGCGGTCGATGTCTTAGTCGTTGGGTTGAGACTAAACTGAGCCGTGGCAAGGTGTGCCAACCAAACGAGGGTGCAGAATTTTGAACGCATGATAAACAAAAGATGGCCCGAGTCAAATCTTGGAAGAATGTTTCTGAAGGGATAATGGAAATAATGGAATCCAGTCCGAACAACAGGACGTTCAGCATCCATTTATACCCCGATGCATCATAGATATGGTGGCTTATAGGGAAACCGAATCTCATGAGGCTCACTCCTCTAGGTTTAGTGTGCGATACCCTTGCGTTTGAGATCATAAGCAGCCTCCATACTTTACGCGTCATAAGATTTCGATCATTTCATGTTAAAGGCATTATCCAGCGGTAAAGACCAATGACCTGAACGAGCTGTATTGTAACAACAATGCTGACCTGCTGGTTCACTCGTAGGTGGAATTTTTGCTCAACGAAATACCACCGTTTGTTTGAAGTTCCTTGAGCGGCCATTCAAGCAGCTCGCTAAACTCCCCATCAAGATCCTTTATCGCTAGATGGGCCAATGTGTCCATCGTGCCGATCAGATAGTACAACTTCGGCGCTCGTGACATTACGGCGCACCAGTACACGAAAATTACCCTTGCAAGGCCACAGCCGCTCTCCAGCATTTCGATATACTCCTCGGAAACTCCTGCCGGCCAGCTAAAGAAGTGCACCCACATCTTGGGTTGACATGAAACAAACTGAGCCCATTGCCTGAGGGACTGGGCCGTATTTTGCAAAACTAAGCTACCAGATGTGGTCGTTTTGGCGTGGCAAGCCCCCTCCAATCTGCCAATCGCCGCTATTAATTCGTGATCCGGTGGGAAGCGGTGTTGCAGAATTCTCTTCAGAAGATTATCAGCCCGAGGGTGAGAGAACACTAAAGGATCCATCTGGCTTCCGAGTGACTTGGGCCCTCGTAGAATCCTCACTATAGAGGCAGGACTGGCACTGGTGCTCGGATCACCAAATCTCTGGGAAACGAAGCTAACGTCAAAATTGAAGAAAACCGAGGTTATGATGAATTCGGCCACGGGAACCCAATTCTCGACATTGAGATCTGACACAGTCGAACGGAAGAGAGTAGATGCTTTGACTGCATGGAAACAGGCGGCGTGGTAGTAGAGGCCGCCGTTCACGAAATCTGTCCGGCATGCATGTAAGCCAGAGATAGCCAAAAGTGCGTGTCGAAGAAATGGGTAAAGAGTAGACGCGTAAGCTACATGTTGATACCAGTCTGAATCCGAGTCAGCTGCTGGAGCAAATTCTAGCGATGTCCGGACGAGATAGTGATCCATGAGAATGGCGCTGAGGCCATCCTCAAGGGACGAGTCGTGGAGCCGGCAAATAGGTCGTGTTTTTGAAGACAAGGAGACTTCTGGATAAATAGGCATTCCAAGATATGGATGCTTCCCAAAAGCTGTAGGTACCCTAGAATGGCTGGTCGAGATGCCATTTGCCCCAGAGGTATTCACACTTTGTTTGATGTCGACCTCGCGAAGCTGATAATCACACATCTCATCCCTCTTCCAACAATTAGAGCACACTGGCGGTCTTAAATCACACTTGAGAAAACAAAAAGTCTCGTCTTAGCTATTCTTCTCCAGTCTTGAAGTGGGTATAGTTACCTTGACATGTCTTCGTTTGCACTGGCCACACCCATTCCGTGACTTGTGATGAAATCTCTTGGATCCAACCGAGCTCAACACCATATTTCTCGAAACCACTTTTGTCATGAGAATAACTTTGATTCTGCTTGGTTAAGTTTGCTGCCGTACACCTTCAACATTTAATTGAGGCTGCCATCAATGGATCCTTGATAACAAGACCCAGGCAACCGGGGCTTCTGACAGGGGGCTCGCACACCAAACCATACCAGGTATAGCCCCTTTATTGCTTCTAGCCACTTGATGCTTAACCCGGACGGTTGCCGTCTTACCCCAGCAACCAACCGCCCATAGTGACATGGGCCTAGTAAAAGTGCCTTGCTTCAGCAGGCAACTGGATCAGCTTACAATTCTCCCTCACATTTGCTTATCTAGGGGGTGCGAAAGCAACACTTACCTTGCCGTACAATTATACCTTCCTCTCCCTCTTGCTAGGCTTCGAGGGGTGAGCGAATTTCGCTTGTCCAGCATGGCATTGAGGCAAAGAAGTAAGGTGACTTGAATGAAATCATTGCCAGGATAGACGCCCAATCCAGTTTCTTATAAAGTACCTGCATTCAAGGCAGCCTGCTGATAGGTTGGTGTATGTCTGACTGTAGGACTTAGCTGCCCAACAGGCTGTGTAGTTGAGTTGCTAATTGCACATTTCTCCCATTGACCGTGTCTTTCATTTTGTGTCGCTCGCCCATCATCAATCACCCATCCATTCAGTGCCAGTTGACGACAACAAGAATAAATTCATGATGGACCCTATCACGGCTTTTCAAGTCGCAGCTTCGGTGATCACCTTCGTTGAATTAGGTGCAAACTTGATACAAATCGTCAGGGAAGTCCGCGACTCTACAGAAGGTGTCACGAAGGAAAATAAGTTGAGAGCCGCTGTCAATCGGTCGATGCGTCCAATACTGGATGCAATCAGCACATCAGACTACTCCAGCATACCCGAAGATGAAAGACCTTTGTATGACCTCGCTCTGGAATGCCAAAAATGCCACAATGAGATAGACGAATTACTGGGCCGCCTTGCAGCGAAAGGGAACCGCCGGCTCGACAGGTTTCTGTCTTCTTTCAAAGCGGTTCGCAATGAGCCCGAGCTGAAAAAGTTGGAGTCGAGACTTGATAAATGCCGTCTTCAGATATCAGCCCACCAAATCCAGATACAAGGGTAGGCCTAGCCTCACGCTCTCTATACACCCAACTTCTAACATCGATTTCCCCAAGAAAACGACTCATCGAATTCTATCAAGTACTGCAAGCCCAAGGGAATAACGGGCTCCAGATGGTCGAGGCTATGCAAAAGCACGTTGGCTCAATCAAAGCAGACTTGAACCAACTTCAGAGCAAGATAGCCCAGGACAACCTCTCACTCATTCTTGCGTGCCACGAGGAAGCTCTTGCGCCTATATATGCCGATCGCATTCAAAAGAAGCTCCATTTCTTCAAAGCGACCGCTACAAGGTACTCAAGCATAGACAATCCCAAAGAAGGGACCTTCTCCTGGATTTTCGACGATAATTACAACCTTGTGGCTTCTGAACACTCATCTCCAGGGGAAGATACTCGCGATATTATCGGAAGACCGCAATTTCTCAATGAACAAGACCAAATCAAGAGGGCTCATATGAGAGATAAGTTTATAACTTGGCTTAGCTCTTCCGACGGAATATTCCATTTCACTGGAATACCGGGTGCGGGCAAGTCCACGATGATGAAGTTCATATACGAAAATCCAGCAACGAAGGAAGAACTCCAGAAATGGGCTGGTATGGGAATGTTATGCGCTATCTGGGTGACGAAACTACTGAAGCTGATCGAATCTTTATAGGAAGCAGGACATTGTGTCTTGCTAAGCATTTCTTTTGGAGGCCCGGCTCGGACCTACAGCATAATCTCGCCGGCCTCTTCTACTCTCTTCTTCATGAAATCCTCGAAAACTGCCCGGAATTGATACCAGACGCGATGCCTGAGTATTGGAAGATGGTACAACAGATACCAATAGCTGTTGATCCAGACATCGAGATTCCACCCATCGCAGTTGAAAATGCTCTGTTTACTTTAATTCAGAATGAGAATATCATCAAGCATCACTGTTTTTGCTTTTTCATCGATGGTCTTGATGAGTTTCTCGGTTCAGATCAACAAGACTACACGAGCTTGGCAAATTTATTGACCAGATGGGTAGAAAATTCAAATGGAAACCTCAAAATTTGTGTCTCAAGTCGAGAAGAAAATGCTTTCATGAATGCATTTCCCGAAGACCAGCGGCTCCAACTTCACCAACTCACTTGGGATGATATCTCGACCTACGTCCGTGAAGGATTAAAGGGACTTGAGGCCGGTTATTCCAAAGATGAATTGGTTTACAGACTTTGCGACCGGGCCCAAGGGGTCTTTCTCTGGGTGATTCTCGTTGTCAGAGATATCCGTGAAAAGATTGAGAGCGGTGAAACCAACCCTCAAGAAATCGAAGCAAGACTATCTATCCCTGAGGGATTAGAAAATCTCATCGGCCATATATTGCACAGACTAAGCTCGGAGAAGCGAAAGAAATTGTCACAGATCGTGGCAATGTTTCATTTGCAGCGTCAATTCGAAGACGAGTGGATAGGTGGTGGTCTCATCCTTACACGACTTGCTTTTTCATTTCTTGATGAGTATAACTCAGACCACAAATTTGCAACCAGGAATACTTTCAATGAAAACGAAACACACCTAAATGAGAGACTTCTGCGTGCCGAAAAGCAAATCCGATATTGCAGCGGTGGGTTTCTTAAAACATCCGAGCAGGAGGAAGCAATAGTGTTCATCCACAGGTCCATTCCCGAAGTCCTTGGCAAGGAGGAATTCAGGCACCTCCTAGGATATGTTGATGCGGTCGAAGCCGCAAAGGCGCTATCACACCTAACATTCGCCCAGATTCGTGCCGGGGCGTACAACAACAAAGAGGCTGGCGGTTTTCTAGCTCCAGTCATGACTATGTGCCTTAAGGCCCTTGACGAGAGTGTTTATGATTTCCTGGCATGTATACACGAATGGTATAATGACAAATTTCCTCTCGAAGCTCCCGAAGCGCACTGCATTTTCACTCTACCCAGAGCTCCGCGCATGACACATATATGTCGTGGCTTGGGATACGTGCCTCGAAGATGTAGGCCAATCGATGAGAACGAATTCCTATGCTTTAATGCTCTCTTTTACGCCGCAATCAGTGGGAATATCAAGTTCGCTAAATTCATAGTTGGAAAGAATCCCGATTATCTGAAGCAACCATGGATAAGAGCGCAAGTAGTCGAGATACTGCTCTTCAGTCCTAGACCGGACATAGCTGCCTGGAACAGCTTTCTGGATGGTGAGATGTTGAAAGAACATCGAAACCGTCGCTCCATCAAACCATATTTACCATATCCACTTAAGTATACAGCCGATGAATTATTACCATGCAATATCAGCATCTGGCAGTGGTATTTAACTTGGGAATTCTTCGATTCTCTGGCCGAAGAAAATGCTTCTCGCGATTTCGTAACCGTTGAGTGGTTCCTAAGCCACGACGCTTCTACGAATTTCGAAGCAAAGATCTATTCTCAAGAAATGATCGACAGTGAGACGGAAATCTGTATATATTTTGGCAACAACCATCTCTCATTCCTAGTCCCACCCGAATACATTTCTCTGTGGGCAAGCCGGAATCCGAACCTGTTTAAACTCCAAACAGTATCTCTTCGAGAATGGATCACACACTTTGCCCCTGATAATATGGAAAAGCTCCTTGTTCTGATCAATGCGAGCCCGGAATCAGATAACCATCCCTCCAGGGATGAGCATTCACGTAATGCTCTAGCTCAGAATAAGTCAGTGCTCGCGGTATCTAAAGCGCAGGAGCCTGCAATTGAACCAGAAGATGCAAGATCAGGGAGGGAGCGCATTTTGGATATCAAGCGAGGAAACCTGGCAGCGTATGCTGACTTCAGAGCCACAATCATACTAGGTATGTGATTAACTCCTTGCCACCTCGGATAATCATTCTGACTGGGACCAAAGCAACATTGGCTCTTGGTCTAATCATAGCTTGGATACCAATGGGAAAATCTTAGATATAATTGGAGGGAGCTTGTACTCCCCAGGCTTATGTATCAAGCCCAAGAGCTACTTGAGGCAGAAAATTATGGCGTGGGACATTGATAAGGAATTTTGAGGTATATTAGCGGGAGTTTTATACCCGGTAGAGACTTGGCATTAACACCACCTGATATTGATGTGGCATGAGAGATGCAAAAAGCTTCTGCTTGCTGTTATAAGTGCATTTACACATACCTCTTCCACATACGACCATACCTATTCGAGAACACGCGATCCCGTCCGCTCTCGCCTAGTTAAACGGATAAGGGGCCGATTAGTAGTTGGGTCGGTGACGACCAGCGAATACCGGCTGTTGTATGTGTTTGAGTTTTTTTTGTCTATTTTTTGGTTGATAAATGCCCTCATTGAAGCTCAAACCGTCTGTCTTTTCCTCTGGTTGTTGGTGACCATGCGGCCATGTCGGCCGGCCCGAATTGTGGAGATTCCCATCACGTACACTTGTTCCACTAACACCTACCTAGATTCCAATCATCACTCGCAGGCATACCTCGATGGTACTTGGCACTTTAACAGGCGAACAGTCCAACGGCTCTATCTGCCTCCAATTTCCTAGTATACCGATCAGATAGAATGATACCGGACATATAAACATGCTCATCCTCCCCTAAAATACTATAAATTTCCCTCTTGGTATATTTCTATATTCATATGTATGCTTTTAGACACGTAGAAAACAAAGCGGCCTCACAGGTTGATGATTCTAGGCTCTATTCCCAAGCTCAATCCCTAACTAAACTCCTGGCTTTTCTCTTCTCTTCGTCAGTCAAGACCCAGTCCATGCCATCCTCGCCGTCAAGCGCAACCAGCTCGTCCCACTCGTCATCCTCCATGTTCGCCACCATGAGCAGCTGGGTAACCTTGGCGAACGTCTCTCTGACGAGGTAGTTGCCTCGCGAGACGATGTCCACTATGCCCGTAAAGTCTCTTTCTATGCGTATAGCGCCGTAGGCATTTGTCCTGCCTCCATAACTCAAGATTCGCTTCTCGAGCACCTTGGAAAGATAACGAGCTGTAAGGTCAGACAGGCTGCTGAAGGTCCCTGGTGTCATCAGCCGCCCAATGGGCTTCATCAGTTGGTCCCATCCATATTCAAACCGCCGTGGCACCTGCTCGAGTATTTCGTTCTCGTCTTCTTCACCCCCTCGCGTCAATGCAGCAATGTCATCTTCGGTAAGAGTATAGTCTGCATCCCGGAATGTATCTGCCAGCACTGGTCGTAACCGTGGCTTGATGACCTGGTTGAACAGCACCTGGATTCCTTCATTCAGGAGCTCTGTTGTCTTTGCGACAAAGGATGATTGAAGAGTGTTAAGAGCGTTGGTCACGAAAGCCACATCTTTTTCGAACGGGAATGCGTTCTTCAGAGGGCCTCCACCATCTGCGCCCCCTCCAGCGCCAATACGACCGCTGATGATTCTTGTCAGGTACTCGTTAGCTGTGTCCAGGCTGTTGATCAGTACGATGAACTGGATAATCTTGTCCTCCGGCGGGAAGCCGCCCTGAACAACAGGCTTGGGGTACGACTCGTCGCGCATCTTGCGCTGAATCATGCCCACAAAGTCCGAGCTGAGCACTCGCCCAATTGTAGGGACAACGGATGCAATGATGTCTCTTTGTGAGGTTGCTATCGACTTTTCCACGACGGCATTCACAATATACATGACATCGTCCACGGCCAAGATAATATAGGGCGTGTTGCTGTCAATCTGCCTGTTCATGCTCAGACTCAAGCCGGTAGGGTATTCATCCAGCTGGAAGGCCTTTTCTACTGAGCGACGGAAGAAGAAGGTCGTCATGACATTATAGGGGCTGATCAATTTTCCTGACACCTTTCGATATAGGTTTGATTTAATAAGGACCTCGGGGATGCTTAGAAGAGATTCCACAGGGAGATCAGGATCCTGTAAGAAAGGTTAGTAAATGTGGCTGCTATGATCGAATGACAGGCAATTGTCCTTACCTTGCACTTTCCGGCGAGGAACCGGGAAAACATGGACCACCGGGCTAACATGACAGCAATTTCACTCAATAGGCCGTCTACCTCTTTCATGTTCACGCCTTCGTCCTCACTGGCCCGTGGGTTATTCCCAACACCGACCGCTGGCGAGTTCATCCTCGGCGTGCCCACTCTAGGGGGTTGTGGGAGAAAACTCTGGACCAAAAAGGAGAAGGGGTAGCTCTTCACATCCGTCAACTTCCTGTCAATGTTGCGGTCGTCGCTCCACGAATCAATAATGATCCCGCCCTGGACATCAGCCTCACTCTGCAACCGCTCGATGACTCGGACCATCTTCCCACTGCCGTAGTGTCGCTCAACGAGCGCTCCGTGTCCCTCCACGATCTGCGCAATGTGCTCGAATAGTTTTGTCAGGGAATTGGCGTAGAAGAACCCGTCCTTGCGCGTCTGCCCGCCAAAGCCTTCCTTGAGTGTCGTCCGCGCCGTACCCGCAACGCCCTGACACACATATCGCCCGTAGACGTCCAATCCCACCTCAGCCCTCCCAATAAGAGGAAACAGCTTGAAGAACCGGGTAACCTTCGTCCCGTCGCTCTGGCCCGCAGCCTTCTCGAACTCCCGCAGGAACAGCCCGCACAGGCTCTCCCTGGAATCCTCCAGGGTCACCCAGGGAGCATCGGGGACCTCCACGCTGGGCACTATGCTGGCCGCGAAGGCGCCCTTGGTGATCTCCTCGGGCACCTTGCTGGCGCGGTCGAGATACGACGCCGCCGCCTCCCAGTCCTGGGGCGCACCCATGGACCCCACGACCCCGTGCACGCACGCCTTGAGCTCGGCCACCTGCTCCACGACCCTCAGTGTATCCTCGACCCGGCTCTTCTCCAGGTCCAGCTCCTTCACCTTGTCGCTGAGCCGCCCGGCCGTGTCGGCCGCCGTCGAGAGCATATCATTGCTGATCGTCCTCGTCGCTATGACCTGGGCTCCCAGCCCGGCCCGGAGGAGGTCTAGGCGGCCTAGATCGCGGGTCACATCGGCCTGCGTGGCGATGAGGGAGTCGAGCTTCTTGCTTATCGCAGCCTCCTGGGCGTGGAGGGCCTCGAGCGCGGCGCGGATCTCCGCTTCGTTGGCGGCATTCTGGATGCTCGATGTGGACACGGATGTGGGCGCGGGGACTGCGGCGGCAGGAACGTGGACGCCGTTTGGAATGGCTGACATTTAGGCTGCTTGGACGAGGAGGTGCATAGCTGCTTGGTTTACTGTCGCTCTCCTCGTCGAAATCGGGCACAACAAACGATTTCCGTGCGGCCTGGGAATTTCAATTGTAATAGCAAGGTCATGGAAGTCCGTTGCTTTGCGAACGTGGCCGAGTACCTGCCAATGTATGTGCTACCCTATACACACCGCCGTGTTAGTGGACAGTTCTTGACTGGGGCTTACCTGCATCTGATCTACATATTTATATCACAATATAACGATTACTAGATAACTGTGAAGATGGGCTTATTCTGACTATTACCGTTATCTCGTTCACATAAGATGACCACAATAGGTGCGTTGCGCTTCAATCCAGAGTCGATATCCGCATCGTATTCCTGTAACCAAATAATGTAAAAGTCAAAGACAACTCGCATCTGCACAAGCAAGTTGGAAGGTATACAAGTATAAACAGTAAATTCTACCCCATGTGAATGGCGGTATTTTTTATACATCTACATTGATAGGTATTCTTATATATGCGCCCCATTACCCATAAATAGCACGCCAGAATGCGTATATGTAATGCAAGTGCTAATTTACACTGCCTGACTATATCCACTGGTGAAACGCCGTTTCCCATACTTTAGGTATTTTCTCAATTCATCCGCCCAGAACACGGTGCTGCAGAGAAATAGCAGCCGAACAAGATC
Organism: Clonostachys byssicola; assembly: GCA_902006505.2. Classification (NCBI taxonomy): domain Eukaryota; kingdom Fungi; phylum Ascomycota; class Sordariomycetes; order Hypocreales; family Bionectriaceae; genus Clonostachys; species Clonostachys byssicola. Next base: position 1,315,741 of record CABFNO020001240.1, read on the forward strand.
GAAGAATCCGATGGCTTCAGTCTGGAAGGTTGACTGCAGCCAAGGGAAGTAGATCACCAGGAGTTGGCAGATGATGCTCCCTGAAACAGCCCAGTTGAATAGATTGTTGGCAAAAAGTCCGATTTCACCTCGTAAAACAGATTTCGATTCAGATCGGCAGCTCAATGCGTTGAACATGTCGAAGAATACAAAGCAGGTGAACGTCATGGTTGTGTCACGTCGAGTCACCTGACCATCTGCTAGCATTTCGCGGCTGTAGATGAGCATAGTTCCAAGCGTGATGATTGTTGCAGAAGAGAGAACTCGTCGAATAAGTGCTTTAGTTAGCACAGGATCATTTCGCTTTCGTGGAGGTCGGTTCATCACATCAGGATCAACTTTCTCAACTCCGAGAGATTGAGCGGGTGGACCGTCCATAATGATATCTGGAAAAGTTAGAAGGGTTTCGTTTCATCTTCGAGGGGAATAAATGAATATGATAGACTTACTGATCCATAGAATCTGCATCGCATTCAAGGGGTTCTTGAACCCAAAGCAAGTGCAGATGAAGACAAGTGCCAAACTGGCGGCACTGGTGCTCAGTTGAAATGTTAAAAAGTTCTGAATGTTGTTGAATATACCCTTGCCCTCCTCTATAGCATGAAGAATGGTCGAAAAGTCGTCATCTGTGAGAATCATATCCGCAGCCTCTTTGGCCACATCTGTCCCATGCCGACCCATTGAGATTCCAATATCAGCCTTCTTCAATGCCGGAGCATCGTTGACACCGTCACCAGTCATGGCGACAATGTCGCCCCGAGACTGCAAAGCTCGAATAATCTTCATCTTGTGATCGGGGTTGGTTCGTGCAAAGATGGTCGTATGCTCCATGGCTTGTGCAAGCTCCAAATCGGACATTCTGTCCACTTCGTCGCCCCTCAGCACAGATTTGACCATCCTCTGACCAGCAGAGTGTGGGCTTGGGGTAGCGATGGCCATCCCTAGCTGCTTTCCAATTGCCAGAGCGGTTGTCTCAGCGTCACCAGTGATCATGATAACTTTCACACCTCCATGCATCAATGTCCTGATCGATTTAGCGACACCTGGTCGAGGTGGATCGCTCATACCGACAAGACCAGCGAAAGCAAGTCCCTTGTATGAATCTTCGTGGACATTGTCAGCACTGGGGGAGCCACCACGTGGTCCTCCCCGAACTCGTGACGACCGAGGGGATACCGTACCGCTGGCAAATGCTAGCACACGAAGACCTTGGGCTGCCATGGTCTCAGCTGCCCGTAATGCTTCCTCGCGACGCGAGGCATCAAGAATAATCTCCCGTCCATCCCCGTCCACATACGTATCGCATGCCGCAATGACCTTCTCGATGGATCCTTTCATATACGCAAACTCTTTGTCGGCCCTTGCCGTGTCTGCAGCAATCGTGACCCCCATCCATTTGCGTTCAGAACTGAAAGGTGTCTCGTTCTTTCGAGGCCCGATAGACTCTCGCACGTCATGCTCTTTGAACTTGTCTAGCAGATCCAACATGGCGACATCCGTTGGCTGTCCAACCCATCTAGTATGAGTTGTAGCCTCCCCGCCTCCCATTGTGGATGTGAGGATGGCGGAGGTTGCGGCCCCGTTTTCGGTGAATTTCTGTGCCAAACGAGCGTTGTTGGCAATATTCCCAATGCGCATGATTCGAAGAGAAGCTGGATTAGGTTGGTGTTCCTCATATTCCTCATTTGAGCCAACATTTAAGATGTCCTCAGAACCAAAGTACCATAATTTTGCGACAGTCATATGGTTTGTTGTGAGGGTTCCTGCGGTTCGTTCAGCAAATGGTTTAAGAATGGTGGGAAGAAGCTTGTTAAAGGAAAATGAAACTACCCACCTGTTTTGTCGGTACAAACAACGTTGACCGAGCCGAGAGTTTCAACCTTGGGCATCCTTCGCACGATCGCATTGTGCTTAGCCATACGATGGACACCAAGAGCCAAGGTCACCGTGACAATAATTGGCAGACCCTCTGGGATGGCGGCGACAGCCAGGGAGATGGAGATTGTGAAAATTTCGAGTAATTTCTTTCCCTGTAACCACCCGACGATCGAGATTAAACCAATGACTACAAAAGAAGCCTTACTCAACTGTGAGCCAAGATCATCCATGGAAAGTTGCAGAGGAGACCGCGGACTCTCCGTGCCCGACACACTGGTTGCGATGGTGCCGAAATGCGTTGATCCTCCGGTCGCGAAAACAATACCCTGACCATGGCCGGACTTCACAAGTGTGCCCATTGAAACAATATTTTGCGCAGATTCATGGCCGTGTGGTTCGTCTCCATGGGTTCCGTTGGAAGGAGGTTGCAAATGAGGAAGCAGTCCATAGGAGCTGATTTTACGTGACCTTGCATCTGCGATAACTCTCACAGGCTCGTTCTCTCCCGTGAGGTTGGACGCATCGATTGTCAAGTCTGCTGCCTTGGTGACCCGAATGTCGGCTGGAATTCGATCTCCGGTTGTGAACAGAACCAAGTCGCCAGGAACCAGTTGAGACGCCATGACTTTTGATGACGCTGCCTCAAGTACTTCTTCCACAGGCGTCTGAGAACCGGGCGTTATCGAGATATCCTGGACACTTTGATCCGCTGGTGGCCAGGATGACGTCCTTGCGGTGTTGAGGGAGCGGCTGGCCGGTCCTCGGACGAGATGCGCATGGTTGGGGACAAGGTGGTTCAGGGCCTCGATAGACTTCTCTGATCGATACTCTTGGACAAATCCCACTGAAACGACAATAGTTACAGCGACCGCAATACTAACTGCATCGTCCATATTTCCTAGGAGGAGAGAGGTGCCGGCAGATACTAGAAGCAGAACAATAAGGGGCTCCTGGAATTGTTTCAAAAATCGTAGCCATATTGGCTCCGGCTCCTCGTGCGGTATTTCGTTAGGGCCGTATTCGTTGAGTCGCTTCACGGCTTCGTTCGGATGGAGGCCCTGGGTAAGGGAGGTTCGCAATTGGGCGGCTGCTTCGCTGGGTGTCATGTAGGAGTACTCATCGGCCATGTTCTATCGCTGCCAGTTAGACGGTAGGCCATAGAGAGGATGGGGAATTTATGGGGACTTCAACAGAGAACTTACACGGGCCGCTGAAGATGTTGTCCGAACATGGCGAGGCCTCGTGGGCTTCTCGCCGTCTTGAAAGTCAAAGGAGGGCCCTGATATGGTCGGGATGTTCTTCGTTGGGAGACCACCATCCGCGGGAGCGCTTCCACGCCCTGGCCATGGGAGCTGCATCGTATTATCGAATGCGATGTTCTAGGACGAATTTATGGGCGAGGCATGGGCAATAAGGCGGTTGGGACTCGAGGCGACAGATTTGACAAAGGGTGCAAGTCGTTACGTCAGGTCGTGAGAGGAAGGCGGAACAGAAGTATGCAAAATTACAACAAGTTCAGGGTAACGGTATGAACGAAGGGAATGAGTGAAAATAGAATAGAAGATATGAAGCGCGACCCTTTGGCTGAGAAAAAAAAAAAGTCGCCTGCCTCCGGTTTGATAGCAATACCTAATTATGAGGTTGCTCAATGATGGAAAAAGAGCAAGCGTGTCATTCTACATACAATAGAGAATACAGGCGACTCCATAACCAATGCGCTAAGTTGTTTTAAGCCAGTTCCAGGGGTGTTGTGGCTTGGAGGTACAAGGTGGCCTGCATTACAGGCCAGTGCGAACTTTCAGTTACAGCGCGTTCAATCAAATTGATCCTGGATCTGATCACTCAGCGGGCCTACAACGGTACCCACTGTCAATAGCGTCCCGTCTGATTCTGATTCGATGGGAGAGCCAAGCCTTGTTGGAGGAGCGCAACGGTAATTATTCCGATCGTGCGGTGTCGTCGAGTGAACGGGCGGGAGATGGAGCAATAATGACGAATTCCATGTTCTGCTTCTTGCTAGGCTAAGTGCGCTTGCACGCGACTCGCAATGCGACAGGATTGAGCCTTTGGGAAAGCGGGCACCGAATGTCGAGGCTCGGTATATTGGTATCCGATCACTGTCATGGCCTCACCTGGGGGACAATACCTGAAGTCAATAGAGTCTGAACGTCTCTCGACAGGCCATTCACACCCGCTAGGCCCTTGCTAGGGTAACCGTGTCTCAAATTGGTCGTCAATCCCCCACCACTCAGACAAAGCGCTGACCTCCTTTTTGTATTAGGTAAGGGGCACGTCCGCTTTCGTTCACCATGACCGGAGCCGGCAGGAGGCTTTTCCGGCACACCTACAGGGGCTGGATCCACTCCTGCTACCTCGCCAACACCTGGACAACCTGAAGGCCCCACAACCCATGCCTGAGCCACGGATTCCCCAGCCACGCCATTTAGCAGTCGCACCTCGTCAAACAAGGTCAAGGCAGCCGTCCCCTCCATTTGCTCCAGTCGAAATTTCCCATTCCCACGCACCCAGCAACCTTCGCATCTTCTAGCGCTTGCACCTTGCATTCACACCGGCGGTCGACCACCGTTCTCTCGCTCACGATCGCGCGCATCTCGCACCGGCGATTGTATTTCTTGGCCCTATTGCCATTCGCATCGAGTTTGCTATCCGTGCAGTCGCTTTCTGCCAGCAAGCTGTTTACTTATTGTCGGGTGCTTGACCCACTTTGGAACGCGCTCTTCCCTAGACCTTGTTTATCTGTCACTGTGCGGACGTCTCACCCGCAACCACTCCGTGTTCGATCCCGCAACCACCACGCGCGCCTGAGCTTCACATCGCTACACCTGGCTTTCCACTACTCGCTCACTCGTGAGCTGCTCGATTACCGGCTGCCTCCCCTCGAGATTCCGGTGCGCCGGCGCCACGCTCCGGCACCATGTTTTACTCAGAGACGCTCCTCCAGAAGAGCGGGCCTCTGGCCCGCGTCTGGCTCTCCGCGAATATGGAGCGCAAGCTGTCCAAGAATCATATTTTACAATCTAATGTCGCCGATAGTGTAGATGCTATTATGCAGCCTCACCAAGCGCCAATGGCGCTTCGCCTTAGCTCACAGCTTTTGATTGGTGTTGTCAGAATATACCAGCGCAAGACGCGCTATCTGTTGGACGACTGTAATGAAGCCATGATGAAGATCAAAATGGTAAGGATCACGTCTTTACTATCGCGTCGAGAACGCGTTGGTTGATAGTGCTATTGCTAACCGCGTTAGGCCTTCCGATCAACTGGAAACAATGACTTGGCAGCAGCTCTTCAGGTTCCCAACCGTGAAGCTCTGCTTCTTCCTGATCGTATCACACCCTACGATAATCTGGACCTTCCACCTCCCCCGGACGCATCCTGGCTCCTCTCACAGACTGACGATGTTGCCACCCACGTTGTTGGTCGCAAAGGTCGCGTCAGCAACCGAGAAATTAATCTGCAGGAAGATTTCGACAACAGCCAATTCTTGCAGGGAGCCTCTGCGCCCGAGGAGGATGCACTCGACATTGACGGTCTGGACCTTGACCTGGATTTTGGCCTCGACAACGACGACCTCTCGCAGAGCATTGAAATTGGCCGAGATGCCCCTGCGGCTCGCCCTGTCGACGATGACATTTTCAGCGAGTTAGATGGCGGCATGAGACTGAAGGATGGCGCAGAGGGAGACCACACCATTGATGATGGTGTGCGAATTGCTGATACTGATGGTGATATCGCTATGGGCGACGACTTCCACTTCAACCCAGATGATCAGTCTGCCATGCCAGAATTGCACACCGCTCCAGAAATCAACCGACAGCGCATTTCGGAGTCACCACTCTCAGATATTGATGAAGCTTTTGCCAAGGAGCTTGAGGATGAATACACCAGCCATCATCAAACTGATCTATATGAACCTGACGAGGATGCTGAGCACACTCTTGTCCGACGACCTGCTCAACGCGTCAAGAAGCAAAAGGTCCTGATGCCTGATGAGGAAATCACCTTGTCAAGCTCCCATATCAAGCAGCAGCAAAATGATCGGACCAACATCCTGCGAGACGCCACGTTCTTGCCCAGCGACCCATTCTTGCTGGCTCTTATGGATATGCAGAAACATGGCGGCTTTGTATCATCAGTAATGTTGGAGGGACGTGGAACCGGCTGGGCTCCTGAACTTCGCGGTATGCTATCGCTTGATGCTGCCCGTGGAGCTGTCGAGCTTAAGCGCAAGCGCGATAGCGGCATCGCTGATGTCGACAGTGATCATGGAAACCCTAAGTCTCCCCGTCTGGAGCTTGGAGAAGATGATGAGACGGCTCTGCCTGGCAGGGAATTTGGCAACCAGAGTATGGCTGCCGATGGCACGATTCTTGACATTCCTGGTGATGATGGCCATATGCTTGGAGGAGATGATGAAACAGCTCTGCCTGGCTTTGATGAGACGACAGCACCATTGGTGCACCCTGCAGATAGCGGCCCTGTTTCCCTAGGCACTAAGCATGCCGTCCACATCCTCCGCGACCTGTTTGGCTCCGAGGCTGCTACTGATGACGAGAAGCGAAAACAGTCGTCTGTCGTTTTCCAGGACTTGATCCCTGAAAAGCGGGCAACCAAAGCAGAGGCCACCAAGATGTTTTTCGAGTGCCTCGTCCTCGCAACGAAAGATGCCATCAAAGTCGAGCAAGGACCCGATCTTGGCGCTCCAATTCGGGTCCGTGGAAAGCGCGGTCTGTGGGGAGCCTGGGCCGAGCGTGAGGCTGGCGGCGAAATCGCACACCAAGAAGAAGAGGAGGAGCATCAACAGCATGTGGCACCAACTGGTGCCCCTGTGGTAGCCGTGGAAGCATGATAATGTATACAATTCGTAGACCTTTTTCTCTCTCTGATTTTGGGGCGGACGGGCTGTTTTATATTGGACAAACGGATTGTTCAGAAATCATGTTGGCTACTGTAGACTACGCTCCGCCGATTTTGCGCATTTCCGGCTGGTGCTTTCATCGTTTGGGCGTCTTGGGCGTTGGTGGAGTTTTGAAGATACCATTGGGGTTTTCTGGTTGGAAAGTATAGGACCTGGAAAAATGGATTAGTTGCTCGCTCTGCTACTCTGCTTGCTTGGGAGTCGGAGGCTTGGACACAGATGGATGGATGACGACTGTTTGGCACTGTTGCCCTTAACATATGTACATAGCTTACACAATTAAATATATAGTTTGATATATGAATGTCCACAATTGATAGTGACTGCTTGGGACCTCTGTCGGTTGTGTATGTTGAGGTTTTGGTGTTCGTTGAAGCTATGCAGGTAGCTTTGTTTTGGCGTGACTTTTGGTGGAGGGGCTTCACCCCACGCTGAGCGATGATCTCATTTGTTACTGCCTGCGCAAACACGTTGCAGGCAGCAAAATAACGTTCGTACTTTTGATACACCAGGCACCCAACAGATCCGAGGCCAGGCTCCTCTAAACGTTTTCCTCGCGCGATTGATCTTCGCATAGTCTCATCGACGGACCGATACGACAGTCTTTGCGGATACCCCGAGCTCCACGTTCAATATGCCCGCACCTACACCCCTCGTTATCGCGACTGGCGCCGTCCTCCGCCTGGTAAAGGAGGAAAACTCGTACCACAAAGAGCTCGTCGACCAGGAGAAGAAGGTCAAGACTCTGGAGGACAAGATTGCCAGCGGCCAGGCAAGCGAAGATGGCAACGACGAGTACATGTTGAAGCAGCAGGTGAGCTACCCCTCCTCCCCTCCCGTGGATGCTTTCAAGGGTCCTTGGGCTAACTGTAGTGCGAACTCTCCTTTAGAAACTTGCCGTCGACGAAACCAAAGCCGTGTTCGACCCTCTCCGCAAGAGACTCGCCGATGCCGTTGCGAAGCTGGAGGATCAGGTAGCGCTTGCTGGAGATGGTGCAGCTTCGGAAACTGAGCTTCAGAACGCCAAGGATGCGCTGGCCAAGGCTAAGGAAGTGCAAAACGAGGCTTGATTTAAGTTATCGTGGAAAGGCCGGAGTGATACATAATTAGAGTTGTTTATCAGATGGGGCATTGGTGACAACAATGTGAGACCTCAAATCATACGAGAGGAGGAGGATACCGCAAGGACCTATGCACGCGTCTTTTTGTACTTGGTTTTGGCGTTGTTAGGCTTCATGCCTCTGGTGTTAAGTATTATTGCTCTAAAATATCATGGGTATCCTCCTATACATTTTTTTCTTCCACTGCTGGACTAATTGTCCACGTCCATCTTATCCCCAGCGGCCTCGATATGAATACGTGGAGTTTCAACTTCCGTGACCTCTCTGGAGTCTTTCTGATCCTGATCCTCCATTTCTTCGTCTTCCCCTTCCTCTAGGGGTAGTGGCGTGACATCTCGACTGCCAGCCTGAGAAAGACTGCGCCCTGAGCCAGCTCCAGGATGTAAGTGAGAGGGTGCCGGGCTGTCACGAAGCGGTGTGCCGACGTTGGAGCCCGGAGGTTGTGGCGTCTCCCCTTCTGCATTGCTCTTCGCCTGTTCCGCGCCCTCGCCCGTGGGTGACGGGCTGCGACTTCGATCTGGCCGCGGCGTCTGCCCAGACACCTCATCATCGCCTCCTTCGTTCATGCCCTCGCGTCTGTCCACCTCCTCCTTCTCATCTCTAATCTGCCGCCGCAGCATCATGCCTTCCTCGATGATCCTGTTGAACTGTGCTCTCCGTTCCGTCCACGTGGCGCTGTACGTCTCGCTCTCGCGCTCCAGCTCCCTGCACTCCTCCTCCAGCTTGGCTAGGTTGGCTAGCTGATCCTCACGCGGCCGTAGTAGCCGGTTGGATGTGATCTTATCCGCCATCGCGTCGAACTCCTTGCGCTGCGCCAGCGTCGCGCGCGCCCCCTCCAGCTCCACGCGCAGCTCCGTGTTCTTCTCCCTTACCGCCTGGCACTCGAGCAGGATCCGCTCCTGGTCGGCCTTGTAGCGCTCGCGCTCGCGCGCGTTGGCGTCGTGGAGGAACTGGAAGCGGAGGAGGGAGCTGTCGAAGGAGGCAAAGTCAATGGTGATGCCTTCCTTCAGCAGCTGGAGATCTGGTTTCGTGCTGGGCTTGCCGTTGGCGTCGGCGGCCGGCTCGGTGTTCTTTAGGGGGATGTTGGAGGAGACGACGTCTGTGATGGTGGCGAGGCGACGGACGCAGCGCTTGAATGGCTTTTCTTCGATGTTAAGAAGGCGGGCTTTGTGAAGCTCGGCTTCAGCCTTCTCGTCGAGGAGGCCCCAGTCGGCCATGGCGTGCTGCTGGCGGACGTCGAGAAAGAAAGGTAGTTCGATGCTTGCTTGTAAATTGGTGAGAAAGAATTTAGAACAATCGTGTGAGTGAAGGTAAGTTGTAAAATGAACAAGATTTCGATGAACGGCGGCGCAATTTTAGAAATTCAGATATCTTTCATTGTCTCTGGAAACAATCGGCGAGGCTGCTGGCGTTGGCGTTTTCAGTAAAGCACCTCCAGTGCCCCACTCACCTACCCTAGAACAAAGCACCTGCCCTAAAACAGGCTAGCCTATAATTCAAGCACCAAGCGCTTCGGCGAGTGCCCCACGACTTCTCTTATTCATCACACCTGCACCGGATCATAACTTGACTTTCTTCCAACCTCATTTCTGACCGATACGACAAGCAATAGCGATTCAAAGCACGTTTTACATAGCCTCGATATGACCGACGAAGAAAAGGAACTCTTGGCCCGTATCGGGCGACTTGCCGGTTTGACTCAACCCACACCTACCATGACGTCGTCTTGCGACGGCGATGCCTCTCTACGATTCTCACTATTTTCTCTCTCTAGGCCAGATTAATCGCCACAAAAACCAGCAGGCTGGCGTGCAATCTGTCGCGAACTCTAGCTACCATAACAGTACGTCTGGCCAGTAGTAAAAAAGCTGCGGCGCGAAGTATGTTAACGAGGATGATTTTAGGACACCAATACCATCGAAGTGCTGGCGCGCCTTACCCGACAAGAGGGAACCGTGTTCAGCGGCCTCGCCCGCATCAACATCGAACCCTTCATCTTAACGCTCTAGGGAATTCCAGTAATAATGATACTGATAGTGGGGGCTCGGACAGCGCGCGCTGGGTGACAAAGAACGACCGTCACCGCCAGATCATCAACGCGAATGTGTACGAGAAGGAGAGCCAGAACCGAGCCAAGGCCATGGAACAAACGAGACAGCGCAAACAAGATGAGCATCGTCGTGGGGAAAAGGCTCGCTTCCATGACTTCTTGACCCAACACAATGCGCATGCCAATACTGGTGGTAACTCTAATGCTACGCGTGCAGCCAACAATGAAATAACTATTGGGGATATCCGATTCCGGGTCCTTGATGGCGGGAAGAAACTGGCCAAAATCATCGGTCCGTACACAGGCCCCCCCTTCATTACTTTACTCGCTGACTGCTTTCAGATGGGTCAAATGACCTTGCAAAAACACCTAAAAACACCATTGTGGCAGGCGTAAAGTTTCACCGAACCAAGACAGGCAACCTCGTCGCAAATAGGATTGTGAAAGACCATCGGTATGTTGTTTCCTCAGACCGAGCTCTCTTACTGACTTTACGGCAGACGGTCTGGAACCGTGAAAAAGGTCAACGAGCCATGCAAGATCTTCTCTGCGTCCGGTAATTTTGAATTCTCCTTCGTGCGACCATAAGATAGCCCTGGGAAAGTGGTCTTCTTTGGGTATGTATCACTCCGTTACTGACATATTGTGCCTAGGTTCTTGTCCGAAGGGGCCCCGGTGTCGATACAATCATGACCCCAACAAGGTGGCGGTTTGCAGGGACTTCCTCAAAGAAGGGAAGTGTAGCCAAGGCGATTCCTGCGATCTTTCCCACGAGCTTACTCCCGAGCGTGTGCCTGATTGTTTACACTTTGCCAAGGGCCACTGTGCCAAATCTGATTGTCCGTTTACTCACTCTAGCGCACCACCAGGTGCTCCAGTTTGCAAATCCTTTGGGTTCCTCGGCTACTGCGATAAAGGAGCAAACTGTTCAGAGCGCCATGTCTTTGAGTGTCCCGACTTTAGCAACACTGGCCGCTGTAACACGAAAGGATGCAAGCTTCTCCACCGTGAGAGGGCAAGCGTCCTCCGTGGGCAAGCAGGCCAGTCTAATGCCATGGAAGAAGACGTATCTAGCGACGAGGAGGCTGCGGACTCTGACGATGTCGACTCTGACGAAGTGGCTGAATTTCTTGACGCGGACTCGGACTTGTCTGATTTCGAGGACCGAAAAGATTTCCTAGCCCTCTAACTAACAGAACCGCGATCAAGCCTAGTTCCATATGATCGTGACTGCATCCCAAGGACCGCTTGTTAGTAGGGTGAGATGGCTCAGCACATGTTTTCCTTTGTCTAGCCTGCCCATGAATATTTCTGCTTGGTATATGACAATTTGGTTGTGTTAGCACCCAATTCTTGGAATACCTTATCAGTGATTTTCAGTACATAGCATGGCGGACCCTTGTTTGTTCTCTTGCTTCCCTCCCATTAATATCCGCCGCAGTACAATGCGTGCGAAGATGGTCTTGTTGCCAGCTTGCAGGGGAAAAAAGAAAAAGAATAAAAAAAGAGGATACGCAAGCGTGTGATAGAAGAAGCATATGATAGGTGCCCTTACGAATAGTCTATTCTATAGATTAGCAACAGAGACAATCGCGAAGAGCGAGAGAGAAAAGGATGAGCAGAAGAAATGAAAGATGAAAAGAAGAAGAGACAGACAAGGATAGTAATGAAAAACACGATGTTCAATATAACGACCCAACTATGCAGTGACACTTGACTATCTCGTGTGCTAGTAATTCATAATATCACGTTCCTTTAATGATGAATCTCTATATAGGTAGGCAGGTAGGTACACAGTATCCATCCCATCAAACATCACGGATACTTCAGGTATCCAAACGGGCAGCTAGTATCACGGATCTACCCCATACATGATATATAAGCGCTAGCTACACAGGCGGGCTCAGCGCCAGGGCTGGCCTTTGTCGCAACGAGGCAAAGATGAAGGGTCCTTGGGGGCGATGATTCGTTGCGGGGGCTCCCTGTGGTTCTACTAAATTTAAATTTGGGCGCTGAAACGGAGCCGGCAATAAATAGCAAGTGAATCCGTTTCTCTGCCCAATGAAAGAACAACCAGCAGGCCTTGAACTAGACGCTTGGTTGTCTGTCAGTGCCGTGGCCGTGAGCAGGAATATCTTGCTGGCTCATCTCGTTTAATCCACCGCATTCACTTGTTCCAACTCACTCAGCTATTTGAGCTCGGAGCTGATTCGCTCGCATTCACGCCCAGCTCGCAATCAATCTCACCAACAGCCCCGCCAGGCATTGCTATTACAATTCAGGCCTGCCGGTCCCTATAATAGTGCCACCTTAGACGCCGCCAGCTGAGAAGCATTCCCGTGGCGGCACAGCCCCTCGCGCTTACTCTTATACGCAGCCATCTGATACAGCCCTCTTGAACGTCATCAACGACTTCCTAAAGACTTAGGAATCTAGCCTTACGAAAAGAGCTATTTTATTCGGGTTGCCAGGACTTTCCTGGACCATAGTGGAAACTACCCGTCCGAGTGATTGACCAGCTAGTGTTGAGCCCATCAGCTCGACCGTTTCGTGTCTCACCACCACAATGGGGCTCCGAGACATGCTCAGGAGGAAGGATGACGACGACCAGGAGCCGCATCGACAGAAGGGAAACAGCAACAACCTGGACACGCCAGACTTCGTCTTCATCCGCTCCGACACCACCACCCAGGAGTACATCCAGCCCCCTCACCACCCCGACCATGACCACCTCTCCGCGGCCAAGGAGCCCAGCCTCGCCCGGCGCAGCCTGGACGTCTTCCGCCCGCGAAGCCGGTCCCGTAGCGGCTCCGCAGCCTCGTCTCAAGCTGCTGGCGCCGACGGGCCCGCGAGCCCCCGCCGTCCTCGGCGCGTGTCCGAGGTCCTGCACCTCAACCGGGCGCCCGACTCGTCCGAGTACGTGCCCACCAACCTGCCCGAGATCCAGGTCGGCAGCGGCGACGCCGCGCAGGACGAGTCGCAGTGGGAGAGCCGCGCCATGATGCTGGCCGGGCAAAGCGAGCTCGTGAGGAGCCGCCCCTCCAGTTCTGTCGGCACGCCTAGGACCCCCTCGCGGCCGCCGTCTAGGGGCGGCGCCGTGTCGTCCAAGGAGATCGACGAGGACATCCAGGAGGCCATCAGGCTGCACGAGGAGGGCGACCTCCTCGCCTCGTCGAGGATCTTTGGCCGGCTGGCGGATCCGAACGGCGCCAACAACCCGCTGAGCCAGGTTTTGTATGGTCTCGCGCTGAGGTATGTAATTTATTTTGAATCCCCTTCCTTTCTCTTCACCCCAGAATATGTGTGAAGGAGCCAAATCTGATACACATGGCAGACATGGCTGGGGAGTTGCACCAGACCCTGCCGGGGCAGTCCGCTACCTCACAGCGGCTCTATCAAGCTCAGCATCCATTGAGGAGCTGGCTCTCAAGGCCGGTTTAAAGAAAGGAGGTGCCGCCAAGGGAGAGCTGGTTCTGGCCATCTTCGAGCTGGCCAACTGCTTCCGCCACGGCTGGGGCATAAACAAAGATCCAGTTGCAGCTAAACAAGTGAGAAAGATTCAAACTGCTTATAATGGCATAACCTGTCTCAGCTGACATGATTTCTTTTTCTCATTTCTGCAGTATTATGAGACTGCTGCCAACCTTGGGGACGCCGGTAAGTAAATGCACCTCACAAAGGAACAACCATGGTGCCTCTCGAAGCTAACTATGACCATCACAGATGCCATGAACGAGGTTGCATGGTGCTATCTCGAGGGTCACGGTTGTAAGAAAGACAAGGTATGCAAACACACTCGCCTCTTGACTCGGTTTCGAGATCTGAATCAGCCATACATCCAACCAACGCCCTCCCTTTCCCCGTACCCTGTCCCATCACAAGTCCCCTCCCCAGTACAAACCGCTAACCAATCGGAACAGTACGCAGCAGCTCGCTACTATCGTATGGCCGAGAAAGCAGGAAACAAGACTATTGGGAATTCATGGTAAGCCCTCACCCACTCTCCCTCTCCCGTCCCGTCCCATTGGTCTTTCTCCCCCCCCCCCCCGTCACCGGCCCATCACGCACCCTATATATAGGGTGTTTCGGCATGCTTATTATCGCATCACGGGTGGCGTCTAGAGGCCTCCCCCCTGGTGCTGACTGCATCGCCCGCTGAAAGTTCATCATGGGAGCAAAAACAAAACTGATTCGACCACAGGATCTGGAAGGAGAAATACGATGGCAACGGTAAGAAGTGATCAGCAGCTGCTATAGGACGACGTATGTATGTGGCTGCTGCACGTTTCGCAGTTGGTGAACCTTATCAGGCAAGCCGTTGAGCGCGACCTAGATTGACGGCTTGAGCATACCCCCTTCATCGTCAGACCACCGTACTTTCTAAAATACTCTCATTGGCGTTGAATTCCGCCTATCAACATCCATGCTGTCACCGGTTGTTGGCGAGCAGCTCGAATAACGAATGACTGCTGCTGTGCGAATGGAGACACAGTGCCGGTTGTGATACCTCACATTCAGGATCAACATGCACATCTTTTGTTTTTGTATATCCATTGATTGGAGTAAAGATAGGGTCCACATGTTACTCGGACGAGAGATATTATTCGATGTTGGAGATGGTGTATGTATGTACTCTTTTACGCGCAATATGATATCAAATTCACCTTACCGAGGACCACCCCAACTCTTCCGCATCCACGCCCGTACGGGAAAGAAGATCCGAATAGCTCCGCCCAAAAACAATCAAATATCGCAGTAAGCGCGCCCATCACCAACAGTTTCCCGCAGATCGTGGTGTGAGGTCCCCTCCCCCCAGGCCGCCAAGCAACCCTCTTCTCGGTTCCATGCTGGTCAGCAGCGAAAAGCGAAGCCTATTTATCCATTTCCCAGCAATGAGACGGTCCCGATCGCGTCACGGCTGCATATGAGCAAACGGAGTGTAATGCGGGGCTGGCGGCACAAGAAAACGCCGTGGTTGGCAAGTGTGAGTTGTGGATGTCGCATCGCATGACGGTCAATCACTGCTGATCTAAGGTCCCTCACCACCACCCCGAGACGGACGGACGGGGTAATAAGACCAATGGCCGGGGTGAGGGAATCTTATCAAGAAAAACCCGCCGATGTAGCCCCAGTCAGAGGGCCAATCTGATCTGTCCTCCCCTCACCCTCCTCTGGGGAAATGTATCGTTGCTTGTTGGGAAAAACCTGCCCACTCCTCCAGTCTGCCACATCGTATCGCGTGCACGTGCGAGCCCACCCTCAGGGGGGAGGGGCTCTTTATCTGAAAGAAGAGAGCATCCCTGCTGGCCTCTCCCAATGGAACGGGTGCATGGAGAGGCGAAGCGGGAGGTGGTGTCATGCCGTCCTCGAAGGTGATGCAATGCGATCTCTCACTGGTATGTCTCAAAGGCAAACGTAGAGGGGGCGAACCACCAACTCGTATCAGTTGCCCATTCACCCCCTGAGCTCATGTGCCGATAATAGGTGTGCTGGTGACTGGGCCGCATCCGATGTACACTTGATGGTGGACGATGGTGGTATTGTGTCCAAGGAATCCAATAGCAGGCATACCCATGATGTACATTTTGTTGCATGTTGCTACCTGCCTGGAAGACGACATCAAGTCCGAGTGAGAAAGGCATGGAAATCACACATCACGTTTTGCTTTTGAACTGGTTATGATTGCCGAGTAGAATCTCAGTCAGTATTGCACGTCTGCTATCTAACTAAATTCCATTCTGCTACAAAAAAAAAGACAAGCCTAGAGAGGCCAAAGGAGTGTGGTGTATGTTATGTGAAAAGACTCGTAGCGGTCTTCAGCTGTAATCGACAGTCTGAGGCTGTAACGCACTTGTCTGTAGAAATCAAAAAATAATACTAGACATTCGTTGTCAAAAAACAATCGTTTCATCATCCAGTTCGTCGTTCCCGTTTCCCATTCTCTTCATTGCGTCAAATTCCAGAAATGCCAAAAAAGATGCTAAGGTGAACCAAGTCACCATCATTTCATGTTGGCCACGCACTGTTGCCGTCCATCCCCTTCAAGAGGTGTTCGCCTCAATGACCCTCCAAAAATGTACAAGCTAACCGGACTGGAGCCTGTCGAGTTCTGTCTGCTTGCTGATGTGCCGTCGCAGCTGGCGGTGCCCCAACTCCAAATGAGAAAAAACAAATAGCAGCTAAATCCAAAATTCCACTAGAGATAACAAGAACATGAGAAAAATAATAATGAAAAAAGAATACCAAAAGAATAGAACAAGTGCTTGTGAAATACATAATGAGCATCATAGCTTGAACCAAAAACAAGACCAAAGAAATTAAAGAAATAAAGCAAAAACGCTAAATCATCGCTCGCTTGCTAGTTCCGCTGGAAACTGAGATAAACCCCCTAGTCAATTTCTGAATGAGAATAGAAAATAAAAGTGGTGGTTAAAGGACTGTTTCATGCGTGAGCAACAAGTCTGGGTCGCCAAATGGTAGCAACTCTTCCGCGTGGAACAATGTTGCTACCGGACCAAGAACGTAAAAAACAAACATTCAATGGTCGTCAAGTTCATCTCCGTGATCCTTGATTTTTTTTCTCTTTCCGTTTTGTGTTTTCAAAAAAGCATTTTTATGACATTGCTTCGTTGCGCTGCTCATTCTGCGCATTGTTGCTTTCCGCGACCATGGAGGCGAAATTTCGTACAACGTCTCGAGGAATCTGATCCCAAAGCAGGGAACGAGTGTAGACCTCGGCGGCACCGTCTTGTTTGATTGCGGTTCTCATTGATGCAAGTTCCTGGGCCAAGTTGCGTCGGCCCTGGCTGTTGAACCTCTCTGGAGCTCCATTGTGGATGAAGTCCTGATCCATGACCCCGTTGTATTGTTGGGCGGAGAGGGAGAAGATCTGCTCGTTAGTCTGTTCTTGAGAAGGTTGAGTAAGAGAGTCACCGAGCTCGCCCAGCATAGAGGGAGCCACTGAGTCGGGCATGATGTCATTCATAGCAACGCCAGTGCTGGGGTCGGACCATGAGCCAGAAGGCTGAGGAGCAAGGGCTTGCATGGTGGTGGTTTGCGACCCAACACCGGCGTCCTTCAGAACATTGTTGAGAAGAGTAGCCGACGCGGCCCGAACATCCTCCGACACACGAGGGATGGACGGGGTAGAGCGGCTGGACAAGACAAATGCACCAACGAGGAAGAGCATGAAGAGAAGACCTCCATTCTGGCCAGTTGACTTTTCGCCTTCTCCAGCAAAGGTGGCTTCGGTCTTCTTGGCAGGGACAATGGACATCTCCTGCTTGACCTCTGGCTCCATGGGAAAGTTGTTGACAAAGGTGCTTTGCTCCCAGGGCGCGTTCATGGTCAGGTCTTCCATGTCGCCATAGCCGCCGGTGAAACCATTGGCGGCGTTGGGGGCGCTGCTTCCCATGTTGTTCTGGACATGGTCGGTGAGGACGGCGATCTTCTTCCTCAGCTCACCAGTTTCGTTGGTGTGGGATCGGATCATCTCGTCTCGCTCCAGAGTCAGGGTCTCAACATAATCAACGTAGCTCTGCTTCTCTCGGAGAAGCTGGTCCATCTTGGCCTTGAGCTCGTTCATCTCTTCTTCCATCTCAGTGATGACAGCGGTGTACTGCTTCTTCTCATCCTCGAGGCGCTCAGTGTGCTGCTTCTTTCGCTGGCGAGAGTCAAGACTAGTAATAAGTGTTAGATATGACAGATTTCCATGTGAACGATTGGATTGGGAACTTACGCTGCTTGTCTGTTGCGAAGCAGTCGCTTCTGTTGCTTGAGCTCCTTGACTTCGGCCTCGTCGGTAGACTGAGCAATCAACTGGTCGATATTGCTGAGGTTGCGCTCGGCAGGAATCTCGAATCGGGCATTCTTCTTACGAATACCATCACCTCGACGAAGGTCATTGTGAGAGCGGATGGCAGGGCTGCTTGGTCGGGTCTTCTTGCCAGCCATCTGAGCGTTGCCAATGAAGTCCTTCTGAGGTGATGGAGGAATGGACTGAGCTTGAGATGCGAGACTCGCAAACATGTTGCCTGGGTGGGTGAAGGGAGTCTGCCCTGGCATGGCCCTGAACATGGCGGCGCTGGCTTCATACTCTGGCTGGATGCCGTCAACCTGAGGGAATGGGTTCCACCCATTGGCTTGGGGCGCCAGGGTGTGGTTCTGCTCAGGGCGCATGAAGCCGTTGCTGGTGTGGTCGAAGAAGGGGTTGTTGGAAGGAACGGACTGCATGTCGACCGAGTGCCAATCGTCTGTCTTGGGAGAAAAGAGTGAAGGACCTCCAATAGCGAAAGACTCTCTGCGGCTATCGAGCATCTGAGGTGACAGTTCGAGAGTTGAGTCAACAGCGCTCTGGTCGAGAATGTTGTCGTCCAGCACGTTATTGTCGTCGTCCTCGAAGAACTTGTGAGCGTGATGTGTGTCTACCGATAGAGCAGATCGGTAGAGGGGCTGCATGTTTGCCACAAACGAGGTAACCATGGTTAGCGCCTGGGCGAATTTGTGCTGAGCAGAAGCTCAAAGATTTGGGGTTGGCGTCTGATGGGAGCAGATGCTTAGACTGGCACGCCTGAGATAGGCAGGGTTTGAAGTCAGTTGACTGCTGTCAAGCCAGTTTCGAGTTGATGGGGAGGTGAGAAGGGGATATATGGTGAGGTGAGAGAAGGAAGAGAGATATATATGTTGAGAAGGTGAAGGTGATATGTGTGGATCAGGCAGCGACAGCAAGTGAGTGAAGCTGGGTGAAGCGAGATGGGGATTGAAGGCAGACGGGAAGACAAGACCATACGAACTTCAGGGGAGGAATTAAGAGCGGCGGTGATAAGAATGAAATGAAAAAGAAATAAACAAAGATGCAAGACGATCTGGTCTGATATGACGCTGCTCAAAGGCAGAGAGGCAATGATCTAGGGACGGGAGAGCGGGAGGGGGATGGGTCATGGAGATGCTTATAAGTCGGGAGGGGAAGGTGTGGGAAGAGGGAAGGTGCATCTGGGCCAACGAACGTATGAGGCACCGTGAGGGCCAGTACGGGAACGAAAAGGGAAAGACCCCCAAGAGGGGAATGGTGGAAAGGCAGGCGCTACTCACCAGGACTCGATCCAACTCGTGATGCCGAGATGGGGGGATTGGGCTGAAGCGATGGGGGTGGGAATGGTACCTCTGGTTGGATGGTACCCCCACAGCGGGCGAGGTCGATGTTCCAAGGCAGGTCGAGAGAGTGGATCTCACGGTGCGCACACAGACACACAGATACACACCAGATGCGACCAGCTCAAGCCCTTCAAGCTCCCGGGAAGTTGCGGAGGGCTAAGAAAAAAGTGCAGAAAAAAGGCAGCGGGGGAGAAAGAAGTGATAGAGGCAGATAGGGAGAATGATTCATAAGTAAACAAATGAATAAGGGAATTTCCAAATAAGCAGTAAAATGTAAACACACACCCACGAAAGACCTCGAGTAGTGTAATAGCTAGTCGGCGTTGCTAATGATTCGAGCCTGGCCCACGAGAATTGGGAGCAAGCGAGGAGGAGTCTGGGGGGAAGAAGAGAAATTCAACAAAACACTTTTTTGAGGATGATGATGGAGGCAAAAGCGCGGGAAGGGTGGAAGGCAGGACGGTTATGTATCCGGCATTGATGGGTGGCCGGACGTGGAGTACGATGTAGGCGGTCGAGATTATACATGGGCACCGGCCAGGGTGCCTGGGCCATCCAAGTTAATGGGCTCGGGTGATGAAGGGATATCCACAAAAACCTGTGGTATAACTTTTTTTTTTTTTCTTTTTTGTTATTCTTGCTCCCTGCACCTTCAAACGGGACACCCCGTTCTCTCCTTGCTTAATGATCCAATATTATTTGATACCCGCGTTTATGGGAATGCCATCTTAAAAGCGACATGCTATCGTTCCAGGTATGCACGTGTGTGGCCATGGGCCTGGGGAGGGTGTCGCGAGGAAGCACCGCCCAGTGACCGCCAGATACTCCGTCACCGACTCTCTGGTCTATGGCAACGGGTGTTACTCATAGGTCACTCCGATTCCGCAGCTATGACTGGTGCTGATCGCTCCTTGGGCTCCGACTTGCAAGCTTGCAGCAGGTCTCCCGTCGCAGACCCAACAACCTGTTTTGTGTGGGCTATGAGTGGTCAGAAGAAGCCCGACTAGAGGCAAAGTGAAGCAGGGTCAAATATGCGTGGTCTGTGCGCGACAATGTGTGCCTCAGAAATCCGTAGAGCTATTGACTGTAATAGGCACATAGAGTAAATAGTCGATCCTGCGAGGCAGGAGACATCAGGTAGCGATGAGATACCTACGCTTGATGCTTGCCGGTGGTTATCGACGATGCGACCGATGGCCATCCTTGCTCGCCTTGTC
This sequence comes from Clonostachys byssicola, assembly GCA_902006505.2. Classification (NCBI taxonomy): domain Eukaryota; kingdom Fungi; phylum Ascomycota; class Sordariomycetes; order Hypocreales; family Bionectriaceae; genus Clonostachys; species Clonostachys byssicola. The sequence continues at coordinate 1,336,138 of CABFNO020001240.1, forward strand.
CAAGGCTCTTGCGATCGCAGTCTCTCCGTCACCGTCTGATTCTCCTCTCCCTTGGACGGAGAGACACTACCATCACACATACCCGCACACACTTACAGGCTCTCTCACATACACTTGCCCACACCTGTGACGCTCACAACTCCGGTTCGTGGTCACAACATCAAACCCACGCAACACCCAGGAACTTGCACCCGCGTCTCAACCTTTCAGGTGGCACACCCAGTGGCATGTTAGGGCAGATGGCATGCTCCTTATTGGCAATTACGAGTCTCCGAGGCTTGGTGGTGGGATGGAGGGGCACTGGGCCCATCTGACCGCTCCCTCTGCCAAAGGCTTCAGTTTGGTGATCTTCTCTCACCACTGGTCCCGGCTCTGCTTCCCCGTCGACGGTAGGCCCATTAGCCATGGCGCCAGGCCTCGGCCAACTCTGGTCCTGCTCCTGTATGACTCTTCTCTCTCATTCTCCTTGCCACTTGGTAAGGGCTAGAGACAGGCTAAACCCCACGTTCCTGGTGACATTGCCCAAGCAACCAAAAGCGGCAGCCAGTGAGCTTTGGCAGCGGTCCTACCCGAGCTGTCTCGACCTGTGGCCATGTGTGTGCGTCGTGTGGCCAAGCCTGCTAGCGGTGTCGATGGAGAGCAGGGCAGCCTGGACTGCCAGTCAGGTCAGAACTCGCACGAGCAAAAGAGGAGTGGGGATGGGCGTCGATGGAGGGGGTAGAGTGAGGTTGGGCAGAAACGGCCCGCTGGGATAGTACAGATCCCACCCATGTACCCTGCCAGTAGCTTAATGCCCATCATTACGCAGGACAGTACCTTGGGCTACCTTGCTTGTTTGCTCACGGGCAGGTAGCACGGACACCAAGCAACCACTCGAGCGAGCTGAATTACGTACCTCCCGTGCTTCAGGGAGCTAATAGGTGCTTCTCGGGCAGGCAGGAACACTTTACCGGGTCCGCGCAGCGCGTCTCCTCCCAAAAGATCAAACAGCAGCCTCCATCCAATGGTTTGGCAGGGCGGCAGCAGGGCCGCCTGTCCTCTGTAGGCACCTGCTAATCATTGTCTGGGTACCGCCCAGCAGGCTTACTTTTTGGCCGTCGCAGCACGCGCCAGACGTTGCTGCTTCGAACTAAGGTTTCCATCTGCCTGCCAATGTCGCTCCCGAACAATAGATGCTCACCCGCACTGAGCCTCTTCAGTGGATACGGATGACTCTGACCGCCGCCAACCCAGGCAGGCTAAGACCTTGGGCTTTGTAAATATAGAATTTCTCGTATAAGCGCGGGCAGGGACTACGGTTTCTGGTGTTTTTACTTGATATTTTATTCTATTGATTTTCTCACCGCGAAATCGCAAAAAGACTCGATATGCGATGACCCGACTCTCTTCTGGGTTCATGCCCTGCTCGACTGGGAAGCTGGGACAGCTGGGGGTCGCATCGAACGGGTGCATCAGCGTCACAGGAGCATTGGATAGTGACGCGATAGGTAGATAGAGCTCTTTTGGGGGGGCACCGGGCAGGTCGGGAATGGGAGGGTCTGACCACTCCTGTGGATGGCCCACGCACATCATTCATCCCCCATTCGCGCAGGTATCATACATTGGACAATACATCCGCGGCACATGCTGCCAGCAGGCGGCAATAAAGGGCCTGTTTCCAAGATATCAGGTATTGGCCTGCACAAATCAGTCAATGGAAATCACCTCACCCTATACCGCCATATGAATTGCAGGCTGAACAAATCTCGGAATACAGGGGCTCCTCCCTCGCTCCCAATTCCGAACCCAGAGGTTAAGAAAGGCAGCCACACAGATGTAGCTGAGGCATTAGTTTAGGTATCTCTCGCGCTGCATTGCTAGCGCTTTATGAGGGAGGGTATACCATTGATACTAAGCAGATGTGAGACGGTACATTCTCAGTAGTCCCATTGCTCGTTCTGGCTCCCCAGGATCACCCAGCTGACCTTGACCTTCTCAAACCGGATATCAGTGGGTGGGGGAACGAAGCTGTCAGCCGATCGGGTATCTTCCCACCCAAATCGGGTGTGAGGGTACATCTGCACTAAGTTATTTGACTCACTCTCCACACACTCCAGCCACCTCCCTCCTGTTTTCTGTCAACCTGCAAGACGAAGAGGGTGTATCCTTGCTCCAGAGGCTCGATGGTGATCGTCCGATGAATGTAACGTTTGTCAGCGACCTCCGTTTTCTTTTCTCTGGCAGTTTTTTCTATTTCAAAGCACTAGTGCTAACTGTCTCCGATAGCTGATAGCCCAAGACGCCTTGGCGCCTGCAAAGCCACAACTCTACGAATCCCACGGACAGGCGTCAAGGCATGTGAGAGCACGAGCCATGGCGATGCAGCAACGTGAATGGGTATCCCCATGAAATTCATCACGCACGTTCTGAAGCGAGCCAGTGACTATCAGTGATGATAGGATGCGGACGCCCCCGACGGCCAGAATGTGATCCAACCAGGGCCTCGGACGGCTCCACTGTGCTGGATGGCCGCATGAGGGCCGGCCGCCTACGAAGTCGGTGTGTTTCCGGCTTGTCCAGCCGTCTCCTGTCTGTGGCCCAACTACTTTACGCGTTGAAAGCGCGTGTGATTATTATGTTTATCTGGTCTCGTTGGGCACCAACTGACTGCCTCCTTTCCCAATATGGATATCCCGTTTCGGACCCTGGAGGACGCAAATCACATCAGGCTGATGGCACTCCTCGATATGCAATCCTCAGGTGTGACGACCACTCAGACTTGGCGATACGGTCGACCGGTTAACTTCCCGGTGCAATGAACATTCACTGGCCCAACCCTCAGGCTCGTGAGCTTGTCTCGTCCAATCCTTCTCCGGAAGGCCAAGATCAAGACTCGCATGCCTCAGCTATGCACTGGGGTAGCTTGGTGTTGCTCCCAGCAAGCCTGCCTCATGGCTGCGGGAAAGCCATACGCCCTCCAGTAACTGCTTACCATATTCCGGGTGGAGAGGGTCCTTAGTCCAAGCAGCCGTGCGGCAAAGTCCAGGAAAAAGAAAATATTTCTCGTGAGCGACGAGAATGGACCCCAAGCTGTCGGCCGCATCGTTTGCACTCCCCCCCGATCTGCCACATCTTGCCCGCGCTCATCGGAAACATGGCAATCGACAATGCATGGCTGTCGATAGGCGAGATTTTTCTCATGTACATTGGTTCAGGCGCAGGATCTTCAGCCCCCGATCTCCCACAGCCTTTTCAGCTCTCCAACTTCCCGTGTATGCATTACGATCGGTTTTGTAAATTCGTCAACTGCGGACTTGATATCCCTCCAGTTCAACCCCCATGCACCGCCAAGGCAATAATGCTCCAATCGATCTTTCTCCCTTGTATGTAGCCTCGCCTATCGTGCCTACGCTATGGGCATCAGATCTAGCGAGGCTGGCCTCGTGAGCTCACTCTCACCCACAGCTTATTCTATATGACCCGGACACACATCATCGACTTAATATCATACTGAATTATTGCCTAGATGACCACATAACCCACAAGCCAATCAGCGAACTGGCATTTCAATCTTTGCCGTGGCCTCGTCGGCGGGTTCCGTTATGATGGACTCCTAGTCAAGCACCGGCGGATGTTGGGACAAGGTCACATCCCGGTCCACCACTTCCAAACCGGAGTTGTCGTCACAAAAAGCGCGGCAGCGAGGCATTGCAAGGAGATCATGTTTCATGAATGCGTCAATACCACCTTGAGCTATCCGGCCAGCATGAAGTCCTAGAAACACGAGTGTGTGAACTCGGGGAGAAGCGGATGGCCAATAGGCAACGAACCGCATCTCTACACAGATGCTCCACAGCCTTAGAGCTCGGCTACTATTGATGGCTTTTTCTCTTCCACCACGAGTTTTTCCCGCCACAAGTCCACCACAGTCTCTCAGAACCGGACCATATACGACTAGCTTATGCATTGACAAGTGTCGTGCCATTCATTATGCGAGCCTTCCGGTGCGGTGGGCCCCACGATCAAGAGGCAGGAAGGGGCCTGCCAGGGCCAGATATTTTTACATGGACTCCGGAAAAACGATGCAACTATCTGCAGGAGCCATGTTCCCTGGCCTGCGCGTATCTCATGGGGCGCTTCAGATGTTATGCGTGTCCCGCCCGGCTGAGGCTATTGCCACTCGTCTATCCGACAAATTGCGAAGCCAAAGCTCGTGGCGCTGGGGTAAAGCAGGGAGGCCCTTGCGACGAGAACTCTGGAAGGTCATTCGATCCTCGCCGAGGTTTCTTCGACCATTTCCACTCCGGATGCCATTGTCGAATCATCAAATGAAAACATACAGCTGCAGCTGCGAGGAGGCATGACAATCTCTAAGCGTGTGGAACGCTCACGTGGACTTGCATATGCGCAAGCCTCCTACAAACCCTTCCCCAAGAAATTCAACCATGAACATGAGTGATTGTAGAGCAAATCACGTCCAGTAAATCCTACGAACCGGGGAGGAACGGACCGGAATCGTCCCAGGGGGGTGCTTGACATGCAATTTCCAACATGACGTACATTCCTACCATGCGAAGCATTGATCATATCTTCCGCCATGTGGGTTTATACGTTCGCTTAATATTCAATTTCACTATGATGAGCCTACGTAACCGCTCCGCCTCTAATTGCATCGCGACTATGATCATCAAGGCAGTTAGTTAAAGGCAGCATAGCATTGCGCCAACTATTGGCAATGATCCTGCATTGAACCTGCTGATCGCAGGTCACTTCGAACCACCCGAGCATATGCTCAGCTGATGAGAGCTGAAGATACTGAAAGACTCTGATGCTTTTGCTTTTTCCTCGGAAATGATGGCATGGAGATGATTACGCTCCTCATTCCAGGCAACCACCGGAAAGGTTGCGCCAAAAGCAAGTGGCAAGCCGGCATCCTCGCTCGCTTGATCATGTTCTCGCCCTCCTGTTTGCATTCCTACCACCGAACTCCCCTCCAGGGAACGCAATGCATTGCTAGAGCTGCATCCGATCACCGCCAGCTGAGGAAACCTGCAACTCACCAGCCCCCCCTACACTCACCCTCCGGATGGGTCCAGCTCAAGTTGAGTGCAGTCTTTTCGTTCTCGGAGGAAGAGCGACCGAACGCATGCCAACATTATGCGCAGACAGAGACCCCTCCTGTAAGTAAGATAAACAGCTGCTAATATTGGGAGGTCATGGGCCTCTCGGCCCGAGTTTTGGTGGTACAAAGTTATTGTACACCCCATCTCGGGATGTATTGGAGAGGAGTCTAATTTGACAGAGGTGCTGCGGAAACCTGTCAGATTGGATGAGGCGGTTCCAAGATTGCTGTCGTGTCTGCGTTCTGTGACTGCTTTGTTCTCGCAACCTGCACCGTGTCGGTCCCGCGATGTCAGATATCTTCCCTGTAGAACCGTGGGATTCGTCGCAGAGTATGACTGGGTGTTAGTGTGCTGAGCGCAGTGTGTTCTCCTAGGAGTGACATGAGATGATGGATTGCACCCGTAAATAAGTTCAGACCTGAGTTCGATCTGATCACCAGATGTAGCAAGCTGTCTGTGGTAGGCAAGCAAGTTCCCCAAAGCCGCGTATGGAGAGGACAGTCGCCAATATCCTTCCCCATGGTTCGGTTCAAAGCGCGCTCATGATCGTTTAGTGAAGGAGCCATGAGAGCATTGCGAGAAATAAATATAAAGACGTTATCAAAGCCTCCAAATCGATTTACAGTGAGTACTGTTCGGTTGTTGACACCCAAACGAGTTGCTTCCCACATCGACGAACGATCATGATTTCGCGAGCAAGAGAATGCGTTGCACATCGTCTATATATCGTATCGAGGGGATGAGATGATCTCACACACAAAAACGCAGGTCGTCGGATTGGTTCCGCATGTGTTGCGCTTACCGAGAACACGCCTCGCTTGAAGCCGACAGTTTGCGGCAACTTGGACGTACATGGCAAGAGCCGCTGCGGAGGAGATGGATAAAAAGCTGATCGACGGGAACAGGAAAACCAACATGCCACCCCTCCCGTCAAGTTTGGGTTCGGATTGGAAACCTGGATTATTGATTCGCCGTGAAGTGTTGTTGAACTCTTATTCCGTTCACTCGTCGATTCTAGCAACGACGGGTGGTTCTAGGGGACAACGCACCTTCGACATGAGGTTCTCCAACTTCCCCGTGTTGATACCGGCCTTCACTGCGCATGTGAGTTTCTCCCGGCAGGTTCTCTGATAGAATATGACACTAGAACCAGTGTTCCCTTCTCAAGAATGCAGTACGAAGTAGATACTGAACAGACCTCCCCAGATCCACATCGACGCCCCCCTCGCGATATCCCACGACCTCCTCAACATCCCCTTCCTCCCCAACAGGGGCGGCATCGTCTCGGAGCCGGGCTACCCTTTCCTCCTGCGCGCCACCTTCGTCCACGGCAGCGACTACATCCGGCGCGACCACGACGGCCGGCACGTCCGGCTGGAGGTCACGAGCACGGCGCGCGACGACGAGAACGGCAGTCTCGTCCGCTTCAGCTACAGCGGCGTCGTGGACGTCACGGGGGACGCGGGGAGGGTCATCCGGGGGGACGGGAATGCGACGACGACGGGGTTTGGCAACGCCTGTGAGTGGGCTACCTCTCTCTCTCGTACATGACATTGCGGGTATGACACAGGATGAGCCGATAGCTGACCGAGTTTTCCTTCAGTTGTGCAGGTCAGATTCGAGACCGAGGACGCTTTCCTGCGGCCGATTGAAGACAGAGTGTATGTCGGTTCCGGGCGGTTCATAGTAGAGGCGAATGCGCCCACTATAGTCGAGTACAAGATAAGCGAGGTGGCGGCCGCGTGTATGGCCATGTATTGACTCTGGGTTCATGGTCGAAGGAAGTTTGAGATGAACATATCATTCGTCAAGAAGCAGGCCTTCCGAACTGCCAGACTTGATCAAAGAAGGGCACACTCGTACTGCGTGGCTGAATACAAACCAGACTGGCTCGAAACTTGGTCAGAGTGTTCAATGCATTGGCATGTTGCACTGTTATTGACTGAACGTCTCAGCCTGGTTTCCCGTTGGGTCACCGTCACTTTACGGGATCGAAATTCCAACGCATGAATGCTCATCAGTGTCTAAATTTGGTGACATGAAGCCGTAACGCCCTGGTCCCTACTTATTTTTGCTGAACTTTATTTTACCTTTTTGGTGATTTCCAACCCCAATCAACACCCAATGTACTCCTTTTGTAAATAGACTTAATTTACATTAATTAATTTGACACTCCAGCAGCCTGCAACAGCCGTTCTCCAGCCTTGACATTTGCGTATTCGTACGCCTTCGACTCGGGTGGGAAAGTTCCGCTGGCGGCCCAAAGATCCACGAGGGGCTGCATTGGTTCCAACTCCTGGGGCTTCAGCATATCCAAGGCAGTTGCCGTGAGGATAAAGTGGGAGAAGCAGCTGTTGAGAGACTTTTCGAGATCAAGGTGGTAGAAAGGCTCGGTAAAGTGAGCCCAATAGAGGTGGGCATAGACACGGAACATCTGACGGAAGATCATTTGACATACGTCAATGAACTTCTCCGGGAAACCGGATCTCTTTCCCACCCAGTCAGGCTCTCCCGGGTTCAGTGGTGCGCTCATGGACGGATTATGAGCATACGACACACCAGATGAGTCTGTGGGAAAGATGTTCGTATCATCAATCTTTCCAGAGATCCATCTCTGCATCAACGTCATGTATTCGTAGGCTGGGAGCTCTACTGGCTCGCGCCGGCTATTCAGCCAGGTAAATGAGTGGTTTCTAGTTCTCAAAGTTAGACACGCCGCATCAATATCGCAAATGTAGGAACCTTCGAATAACTCACGCTCCTGCCGACATTCGTGGACAAGTTGACGAATTGCAGATCGTAGCACCGCTATCTTCCTTCTCGTGGAGAACACGGACAAAATTCCAAAGGTTGCGATAATGTTCAACAACTATATTGTGTCAGCAACAGAAGTAGACGAGGAGCATACAGACCATCCATACCTTGATGCGCAATCCATTCTCCCTGTTCAACGGTCTTAGGGCGAGCACTCAACGTCATGAAGTTACCCTTAACAATGTGCTTAGCATACTTTGGGTTGAGCCAAAGCGGTAACGGTCGGGGCAGATGATAGGACGCAAGGATTTCGTCTCCATTTTGCTCCATGCCAATTGTCTGTGCCAGTGAGGGTGAGTTTGGTAAGGGTGAAAGCTTTGGAGCAGCTGTTGTTGTTGCAGGTGGGAGCTGTGGAGGCAGCTGCTCCGGCAGAGGAGTTGTAGGAGTCGTAGGGCTCTTCTGCGGGCCTGAGGTCCTGCCTGAGCCTCCTCGAAAACGGGCGTTACTTGAGTGAACTGTTAGAATGCTGCAAACACATATATGAATCAAAGAGGACGCGGGACGCATGAAGACAAGAACAGTATGGATGTCGACCAATAACAGACAACCACTAGGTCGGTACGGTGTTTTTAGGCGACACAACGCTCTGCAGCTCGCAACAAAAGTCTAGGCGCACACCACTTGGTATGATACCTGTACCCGGGGGACGGATGGAGACACTGCAAAGATGGGCAAGTCTCGATACCATCTTCAGAAGTCGCATTACCAAGCCAGTGGCCATACATGAACTACCATGTATTGCCATTAGCCTCTGTGCGCCATCCTCTTGTCGCATCTCAACCTCTCGCGAGCTGCTGGGCAAGGGTAATTCTATAACGCGCGGCGGTTATGGAAAAGGGTATGTAGCCCCGAGCCCAATTGAGTTGAGCACCCAGCTCCGTGGGGTGAAACCCACGAGGCCAGCAATGGGTAGAACAGAATATCAGATTTCCCGTGCTAACTGCCGAGATAGACTGGCCTAGTGGCTTGTTGCCAAGTATGTGGCAGCGACTCCAATTTTGGAGGTTGATGGAGCACGCGACATAAGCTGACGATGGACCCTCCCCTGAGAGAGAGGCTTCTGGCGGGCGGGCGGGCGGACATGAAGATGATGGGGATCATCCAGCATGAGATGCGACTGGAACCACAAGCCAATGAGAAGATAAACTTACATGCCAGAGAAGAGGTTCGACATTATGGTAGAGCGAATGCGACCGATAGATGGCCGACAGATAAGCAGCTGTTGGTTGATTAGGTAGAAGGCGAGAGACAAGGCAGCTTAATAGCTACCCGTTGCTGCTAAATGGCGGGGTGGGCAGCTACTATGGTCCAGTCCACCAGAAGCGGTGGCGGCGGTAGAGCGATTTGCTATCGTCTTCAGGCAGAAGGATGCGCCGAGCTCAGGCTGGCGATGGCGGCAATGATGGCGAGAAGGATGGTTTGGCCGAGCAATGCAGAGGCGAGAGTGTTCGAGGAGCAAAAGTTGGAAGCTTCGATTCCTTTGGATCCAGGATGCATTGACAGAAAGGGATGAACGCCCGGCGGGTTCAGTTACTGCCGTGGGGTCGGTTTGGGCGGTTGTTTAGGCGCTGTTTCAGAGCGCGAGCCCTGCTGACCGCCGCAATGAGGCCCCTAAAGCGCAAGGTGTCCATCGCCGGCGAGGTTGGGCCGCCATCCGCAGGCACGCCCAGCGCCTGCTTATCCACCATGGTGGCTGATGCTGATACGTAGCGGGTTCCAGATGCGAGTGGAACAGGTTGCGCACTGCTACAATGTATCCATGGCTACCTACTGGCTGGTAAACATCATGATCATGCCTTTTACCAGGTGCAGAGCAAAGAAGGCAGGCCAGCCTTGGGGCCGTCGCAATAACACTTACCTAGGCAAAGTTGCCTACCTTGGTAAGAGTTGGTCTACCTCGACGTATCACAAGCGAATAGGATCGGAATATCGGTACAGGGGCCTCGAAGCGCAGCTTCTTAGACGATACTACCTTGGCCAAAAGAAAATCGAGAAGATGTATTCGATTGTTCGGTATTATACTATGGGATGAATAAATACGAGGGATGGATGACTTTAAGCTCAGAGTAAGCTGAGACGTTTGGTGGAAAGTAAGGTGTAGGGTAGGCATAGAGCGGCGCGGCCTGAGGCGAGGTCGCGCGCTGAGATCAAAATTCCCAATTGTCCTTTGTTCTCAATACTCGGGACGAATTCCACTTCGATTCTCATCGAGCCTTTCGCAACCACAAACATCCCAGGCGCGATAATTTATACCGAATTAGAAGAATGTCCGACTCAGAGGATCCCATTGACCCCATCGATGAGGGCGGCGATGATCTCTTCGGCGATGACGATGATGGCGACGTGATTGAATCGCCCAAGGAGCGCGTTTTGGATGACGATGACCTCGCCTCAGATCCCGAAGGAGAAACCTATAATCGCTACCGCGATGATAACGATACCAGACAGCAAGATGAGGTCACAAAAGAGACTATGATCGCAGACGTCACTGCTTACCGACACCCTATCCCCAAACCTAGCGACGGCATTGTGAGTACCAGCGCAGTCTCGATGCGAAAAATTCACTTGCTAATATTGTTCCGATACAGCTGCGAGCTTTACGAGTGCCCAAGTTCCTCAAGTTCCTCCCAGAAGAGTACCAACCGGAAGCGTTTCAAGCATCCGAATTTGACATCGAGAATGCCAGATCCGAGCAACAACAGCACGTCGTACGATTTCGCCGAGACGATAGCACTGGACGCCTCCACAGCAATACGAACATCCTGCGCTGGGACGATGGATCTGTCACCATTTCGGTAGGTGGCGAGCAGTACGAGGTTATCAAGAAGCCATTGGCCCCAGCAGCGGATAAGCCGTATGACGAGGTCAAGGATGTTCACTACTACGCGGCTGCGGCTGAACTGAGTTCTAACATGCTCATAACAGTGGGCCATGTCACAGAGCAGTACACTGTCCGGCCCAGTAAGGAGATTGGTGACGATGCGCTCAATTTGTTGGCAGATAGGATGGCCCAAGCCACCAAGTCACAAAACAGGGACATGATCATCCGCACAACGGTGGACCCCGAGCTGCAGAAGAAGAAGGCTGAGCTTCTTGAAAAGGAGAGGATGAAGGCGCAGCGCAAGCGCGAGAACGCGCAGGCTAAGCAGGAGACCGGCTACGGACGGTCGGGACGTGGTGGCCTGTCAATTGGAGCTCTGGAGGGTGGTCGTCGCGACGGGGGACGCAAGCGACCTCTGGGATCTGGAAGGCCAAGAAATCATGGATACGAGAACGACTCAGACGAAGAGCTGCTGCGTGGTGCTGGCCGTCAGGAGAAGTACGAAGACGATGGGTTCGTTGTGGACAGCGATGACGAGGAAGAAGAGGAGGAAGCATCTGAGGATGATGATGATCTTCTTGATGATGCAGACGAAGCACCTCGCAAGAAGCGACAAAAGGCCCGTGAACCCGAGGAAGACGAAGATGCATCGGGTGATGACGTTGATCCCATCGCGGAGGCCTCGGCGCGGAGTCGGCGCAGGAATGTCATCGACGACGATGACGATGAAGAGGAATAGTCATCTTGTTTTTTGTTTTCTTAATCATGTTTCTCTTTATGAGATTAGCTGTAATGTATATCGAGACTAGAGGCGTCAAACGGATGGGCTGTCTGTCATAGTTCATATCAAGGAGAAAATTGGGTACATGAGAGGAGAATCTCGAAAGTAGGAATCCATTTTAGCGGAGAGAATATAACTTTATTGAGAGCTACATGTCGGCTTATGCATCTACTTTCCTGGGCACCTCGATAGTTCACGAGCAGTCATTGGCGTCGTCGTGGTCACAAGTACGCCAACCCTGATTCTATGTACATTCCTAGGTATCTCTAATTCTAACCAGGTACCATGACGAGCAAGAGCTAGGAAAACGCTTACGTTCTAAGGATGAGATGGGTGTTTGTATTTTTGACGCGGTGCTCTTCAATTGCGCACTCTAGACTACGAATATTTCCTACAGTCAATCAGTACTGTGGTTTAACAATACCTTCGGCATCCTTGTGCTCGTCTATGAAATTGCCGATTACTGTCACATGCCGCTAGCAAGCTTCCATTGTTCTGTTGGGGGAAGACGGGGAAAGCTCCACCCATCTAATTTAGACCCTTTGAAAGTACTAACGTCCGTCACATGTCATCATCGTTGGGGCTCAATGTACTGGCCGACGTTGGGGCCCTTAACACTCCCTCTCCATTCCTTCGCTGCGCGTCCCTCGCCGACACAGTAATTCCTGTTAGTGGCAATTGGCTGCCTGATTAAGGGAGATACAATGGTCGGCGATAAACTGACTCGATCCTCGTCCAGCATCCAGGAGTGGCAGTGATATATTCGTTCCTAAAGCAGCGGCAGTACATCCTCCGGCCGTCCTTCGATGGGTGCTCGTGATTTTGATCCTCGGTAAGAATGGGCATAGTCCTGGCCGTCTGGAGGGTGATAGTTGACGTTGCCAATTTCTGGCACAAGGTATGCCATTGCTCCCTACCTCATTTCCACCACATCTTCCTTCCCCGTCGGTTGCATTCCCTGGCTCCCGTCACCTTGATGGCGTCGCCATCCTCGTTGTCGCAAACCGGCGTTTCGTTCTTGCTGACTCCTGCGAAGAAACTCCTAAGCTGGTACACGCGCAGGAACCCTATAGAGCTATGGCTTGAGCTTCTTCGTAATGCAGAGGTTTTCGAAGACTGGGAGGAGGCGGCGCTTCACCTCGACAACCTCTTAGGCCTTGACCTCTGGTATGTGGCTATCAACCAACCTTCGCGTTGCACAAGTTCCCACTGAAACGTGTCGCCATCTGAAGTTGCAACAATGCTAACCACGATGTTTGCGCTTCAACAGGAGAAACAACCCGACCTCCAAATACTACGACTGGAGGCTCATAACCGAGCGCCTCAACTCGCTATCGGTGGCGCGCGAAGAAAACAACTTCCAACAGCTCATCAACCTCTTGCGCTCCGGGCTCGTGCGAAATCTCGGAAACATTACGGCACCTAAACTCTACAATCGCTCCTTCTCCGGAACCAAGTACTTGATCGAAGAATACGTGACACAGGTGGCCGAAGGAATCGAGGACATCAGCGCGCTGCCCACCTCAGCGCCGACGTCGCCGAGCGGACAAGACAATGCATTTACAAACCAGATGAAGCTGGATTTCATCCATGATACAAGGCAGGCTTTTGGTCGGACCACCCTCGTGCTTCAAGGCGGAGCCATCTTCGGACTCTGTCATTTAGGGGTCATCAAAGCCCTTTTCCTGCGAGGATTGCTGCCGCGCATCATCACCGGCACGGCAACAGGCGCGCTGATCGCTGCCCTGGTTTCGGTTCACACGACGGAAGAGCTTCCCGCTGTGCTGAAAGGCGACGGGATCGATCTATCTGCTTTTGTTTCAAAGGATCATGCCCACATCCAAGGCGGACAGACTTTTTGGTCACGGTGGAATACGCTCCTCCGCCGAATCCGTCGGTTTTCGCGTGACGGTTATTTCCTTGACGTGACTGTACTGGAAGAATGCGTGAGAGCAAACGTTGGTGATCTGACGTTTGAGGAAGCCTACAACCGGAGTAAGAGGGTTTTGAATATCACGGTTGTGACCGAGGAGCAGGGTGGCGTGCCTAAATTGCTCAACTACCTCACAGCACCCAACGTCGTAAGTCCTCATTTAGCTTTTCTACATCGATAAAAACCCGTCTAATGGTGATTACAGTTGATATGGACCGCTGCAGTTGCTTCCAATGCCTCTTCTCCAGCCCTCTATGGTCACCGCAAGACTACGCTCCTATGCAAGGATGCCCACGGTCATATAGTTCCCTGGGCGGCGGCAAACACTACCGATTTTCATCACTGGACTCAAGTCTCCTATACAGACCGGGACTCCCCTCTACGGCGCATTGCTGAACTTTTCAACGTGAACCATTTCATTGTCAGCCAAGCAAGACCTTACTTGATTCCCTTTCTACAATCCGATATGCATGGGCCATCTTACCTAGAATCGCGGAACAAAACCACCCAGCTGTCGGCGTTTCTTGCCCGCATGGTGGGGTTGGAAGTCCAACATCGATTGAGACAGCTCGATACCTTGCGGTTGCTGCCGGCTGGCATCCGACGCTTCCTTGTCGACGAGCAGGTGCCAGCAGCTTCAATGACGCTGGTGCCTGAAGTCACGGCGGGCGACTTTGTACGCCTTCTCGAGACACCGACCCGAGAGACGGTGAATTATTGGATCCTCAGAGGCGAGCGAAGTGTCTGGCCCGCTGTTGCCGCGCTACGGATGAGAAGTGCGGTAGAGATTGAACTTGACCGATCCTATCAGATAGTACGCAAACTCAAGGCTGGAGGTCTACGAAGAAAGGGAAGCATGGCTGCAGTGCGGTGATGGTTTGGGCAGAAGGCGTGTCAGAACCTAACGAGTCGTCCTACGGGTGTTTGTTCATTCTACGAGGGGTGTTTAGGTGGCAGAACTTGGCCAGCCTCAGAGTATGATACGAATCTTTTCCCTGTAACTTTCCGTCCCTTCGAGCCCTGATTCATCACGTAATGATAGCCTTTGGTAATAGCATTTTGAATAGCACCTCATCCACAGCAGTCGAGACCCTGAACTTGGTTAGTGAGTGTCTGAGTGTCTGAGTGTCTCAGTTGCCTGCTTGCTGTACGGCACAGCTCGATGCTGACAGTTCTAGGCCCTAGCCTCAGCTGTTTTTCAGCTCACAGGCGGAAAGATGGAACCATGCTGCAGGAATCCAGCTGAGCCAGAGCCTGGCCATGTGAGCTGTTTGTTGCGATACCTATCGCAAATGACAAAAAATGCCAGGCCCCGGCCGTATGACAGCATCCTGGTGTAACCTGACGCCCAGTCCAGGACGATGGGTCGACTGGAGGGCCTTCGGTGTTTCCCTGCAGGGTGATCTAAATCCATTTTTTTCTTGCCCCTTTCCCAGGCCTATGGATAGGTAGCTCCCACTTGCCGCACCCTGCTTGCATGCACACTGCAGGACGCCCGGCTGACCTGGTAGTAGCTGCATATTGGGAACAGGACTAACGTCGTTCTAGCGCAACAACCCTCGGGCGACGTGCCCAACAGGAAAGACGGCCAGAAGCGAGTCGAGTTCCGGGGAAGGCAAGCCGGGCGCTTCGAATCCCAGCCCTTCGAGCGGGCGACCAGACTGTTTATTGTTTGGACGCACGAGCGCGCTCCGTCAAGGCCAAGACACTTGGATATGCAGGTGACGACGTATCGAGGACTGAGCCGGGGTACTGCATCCGATCGTCGGGCCCCATACCAACTGGGCATTATCATCTCTCTCCACCAACTTGCATCCAGGCGTGATGATGATGATGATGATGATGATGAGGCGGGCTCACCGGCTGGGGGAACAACGCTGCCGGGCACTAGCCTCACCGGTCTGCGGAGGGGAGTTTTAGGCCTGCGGGTGCGATGTCTCGCTTCTTGGGCAGCCTTGCCTTGTTGTTTTCTGTAGTGTCCGGTAACGAAAAGCATTCGCGCCCGTTCTTGACCTGGCCGCCCGTATACGACCGTGACGGATCTTTGGCGCGAGTCCGCGTATGTCATGTTGACGAAGCGATCTGTCGTCATGCAGCAGGTCGGTGTTCAGTGGGACCTGTTGGTCAGGATCCTGGATGGGAGGGAATACGACGGATGGCATTGCAGACTGACCAGTCTTTCCAGCCACCATTTGTTAGTCTCATGCAGGTGCTGGTTGGCCAAGGCTCGTTCCCCCTGGGCTGAGAGAGAGAGAGAGAGAGAGGAAGAGGAGAAGAGGTATGCGCATCTAGACGAGGATAAAAGGCACTAGGTGCTCCTCTCCCTCTCGTGTCCGCATAGGTCACTCAACCACTTGATTTCTTTGAAGCATTCTGGATACCGGCTGTCCCAAAGGCTGATCAAGAGGCAGGACTGGCTTGATCCACAACGCTCATTCAGTCAATATAGTCTCTTTCCACACCTCTCACTCGCAACTCTTAGCAGACTCGCCCCTAGCAAGATCTGCTTACCGTTCTCTTTGGTTTTGACCAAACCCAACGATTCACTTGTAGGATCCGGGGGGCCTAGCAACATCTCGCTCTGCAGGCACCATCCCTCACATACCGAGGACTTGGGTAAACGCTAGAAGCGCAGACAAAACATATAACCATCTCTCATTCACGGCTGTTGGCAGGTCCCATACAGCGTCAAGAAGATGAATGGCCACACGCACCCCGATTGCAACCCAGGCATGGGAGGCATGCGGGAGAGCAACAGCTCTTCGCTCGGCGACGACGCTCAACCCCAGAGCATGCACACCAACAACACCAACACCATCTCGCCCCAGCAACTTGGAATCAGTAGCCAGAGCACCTCGCACCAACCCGTCGGGAACGGCTGGGTAGACATGATGCAGTCGGTCCCATCAGTCACCGGGACCATGTCGTCCGACTCTGCCCACAACGGGGGCAGCACACCACGGCCCTGCGTCCTCCCCGGCGCGGGCCAGCAACACCCGCTGACGGCGGCCATGCTGGAGCGCTTCAACCAGCTCAACAGCGAGGACAACGTCAACATGCGCATCGCAATCAAGCACAGTCTCAGGGCGAAAAAGGACAAGGCGTCGGCGACCCGCGTCTCCAACGACGACGCCGTGGACCTCGGGCCGGTCTCGTCGCAGCCCGCCCCCTTCGACAGCGAGGTCTTCGCCGCCGGCGCCTGGAGCGACACGCCTCATTGGCTTCACGACTTTGGTCTGGACGCCGCCGATGTTGACGATGATGACGACGGGGCGGAAGATCTGTTCCTGGTGAAATAACCAAGACACGGTCTTGTCTCGGAGAGAAAGAGGCTCTCACATCCCATCCCATCCCTTACCAGGGCGGCACATTGAGACCTTGAAGATTGGCATCAGTGCCGTGCGGGACGGTGGTGCTGTCTCTGTCTCTGTCCCTGTCTCTGATCCCGCTCCTGGTTCTTGTTTTTGTTTTTGTTTCTGGTCCCCCGATCAACGTCGAGGCGCGTGACGATGTGCCATCTGCGTGCATAGGTCAGTAGGCAGAAGCGCACTGTAGACCTGCCTGACCTAACATTGACATCCGTTTGCATCTTCGTCTGTACGCTGGTATAAGCCCGCTCGGCAACTTCCACGATCCTTCGTCTTAACCCCAGCCCAGGCATTGGATCACTGGGGTACAACAGGCACCCCCGGTTGCGGTAGGGCAAGAGAGAGCTTGTCTGAGGGATCGGACAGGGCAAAACCACCTTCGGGCCGGCCTGTCCGACTTGTGCTGGACAGCCCTCGCGTGCTCCATAGCCTGGCTGGTAGGCATGGCCTGGCCTGTCGTCGTTTCACCAGGCTGACTCGACTCATTTCGCTTCATCCCAAGTCTCTTTTTGCCTTCTTGTCGGTGTAGACAGGCCCATTTCCATTCCTCCGCTTCTTAGTGCTGGTAGCTTGCTTCATTCCCCTGTCGGAGCTATTTTGTTATCGTCTGTGATATAATTAATTTAATCCCATTTCACTGGCTTATTTACTACGGCGCTTTCTTGCATCCTTCATTTGGGAATCTGATACACCGTCCCCTCTTTTCGATCTACCTGTGTGGAATGAGAAAATAGAATTACACCATACCAGCGGTGCGGCATTATTCTAGACTGGCCTTTTGATATATGATGATGTTGTTATTTTGATTGATTCGTAGACCAGGCACGCGGCGATGGTATCACAAGTTCCTGATCTCCAGACGTGCGTGCATAGTGCAGCGCCCGACGCACATTGTGTCTCGGCCATCTCACCCACTCTGCAGCCTGCACGGTACTTTAGAAGCCTCACAGTATAATGCATCTTATTATATCATATCGCATCAAAAATCCCCGACTAGCCTAGTTTTTCTTTTTCTTGTTCTCGCCGCAGCGGCGATAAAACCAAAGATCAAAAGGAGGTGGCGACGGATGCAGCAAACCAAGACGAAGCGTCGCACCGTGAGTGGTCCGGCTGGTATGCATCGAAATCTTAGCGACGTCATGCACGATGGCCAATCATCTCAGCATTGTATGTAGCCATGTGAGTAATGTAGGTAAAACATCGCGCCGGAGACAGGGGTACCCATTGTTTGATAGTCGATGCAGAAAAGAAAACGCAAAGTTCCTTGATTTTTTCGTCTCGACTGCGGGAGAAACGTGGAGACACAGGCACAGAAGCTTCGCTAAAGGCCGAGCGCCCGCTCTTGTTTTCCCCCTTGCTATGCCTGAACGAGCTCGGATCATCACTCTCCACCACGGGGCCGAGCCTATGAACTCGTGCGCGTCCGTTGCTGCATGAATCAAGGTCGACGGAAGCAGTAATACGGCTAATTATACTTTGTTGGTAGCGCCCCCGGACGACGTGCCACAACAATGGGGGAGGATAGCCGCTGTCAGACGTCAGGGAAGCCTTTTCGTCGCACGGCATACATGCAAGGTCGGACCTGGGCAGAAGCACAACATCACACGTAGGACACACAATGGAAGAAAAAAAAGAGGCGATGATTGTCAAACTTGAATTTCATCAGTTTTGTATTCTTTTTACCAACGGGTTGCGTTGGAACAAACTACCAACTCGGACCTTCGCCAGTTGATGTTGGGGGAATATGAAGGATATCAAGGAAGGACAAAAGGCCCTTGGACCTGCTCTCGCCAGCCCCATAACGCCACATATAACTTAGTAACTTTCCTCATGAAAGTGCGTGCAGTAAAACAATCATTAAAAACGTTATATAGTCAAGAAGGCGGAAGAAATCTTCCTAACATCCACCTGACGCCATCTCAGACTCGACTTAGTAAACCAAGACAAGGGCGGCAGCGGCGCCGAGAACCAGAGACAGGGAAGAACCCAGAGAACCGGCACCGTTGTCGGGGACGGTGGAGGGAGCAGCAGTGGCAGAAGCCGAAGTTGAAGCAGCACCTTGGAAATGTTAGCAAGTAGTACATACAATGGCAGATAGAAAGTAAACTCACGAGTAGTAGTGGAGCTGGCAGAAGGGGTGGTAACAGCAGAGCTGGTGACAGTGCTCAGAGTGGTGGCAGAGGAAGAAGCGCTGCTGCTAGAGCTGCTGCTGGAGGCGCTGGTGGAAGAGGCAACGCTGGTGCTGGAAGCAGAAGAGCTGGATGAGGAAGAAGAGGCGGCGGAAGTGGTGCTGACGGGGGCGCTGGAGGTGGAAGCAGGAGCGCTGGAAGACGAGGCAGAAGCGGAAGTGGTGGCGGTGCCGGATCCAGCTGTGAACTGCTCGCTGTAGTTGTTGGCGCCAGTGCTGTCGATGATCTCGAAGGCGTACGTGCCGGCGGGAACGTTGGCGACGGTGACGGTGGTGGAGCTACCAGTGGCAGAGGCTACATCGAGGCGTTAGTAAACAAGAAGTCCTTCATCCATCTAATTGGCACAAGAAACGGCATACTGGTCAGGGTCTGGACGGTGTTGAGGTTGCCGCTGGGACCGCTCTTGAGGAGAATGGTGCAGCCAGCCTCGCAGCCAGAGTAATTGAGGGTGAATGGCTGGCCAGTGACGACATTGAACTGGGTGTTGAGGAAAGCTGGCTGGGCGGCAACAGCGGCGGCGAAAGCGAGGACGGCAGCAGAGTACTTCATTTTGACGGTAGTTTGTTTTGGTTGGTTGGTTTGTGTGTGTTTGGTGAGTGAGTGTTGGTGATGTCAAAGGAGTGACGTTGAGCTTTGGCTGAGCTTTGCTTCGTGTAGTGAAGGAATGAAAGTGGGTTGGTTATTAGCGAAGCAGTCAAGACGAGAGCTGGATACTAGAAAGAGAAGTCAGTTCTGTGATCGCGTGGGAGATGACTGCTCTTGTAGGCCGCCCAGAGATTGGCAACAGGTGCAGCCCCCGGGCCGGCGGGTGGAGGCGGCCATGAGTGGTGCCCTCAGTGGTCGCCTGGGGCCAGGATAAGGAAAGTCATCCAGGCAAGGAATGAACAGCCCACTGAGCCTGGCATTTGCCATTTCCCCAAATTTCCGCCGCCCTTGGCCTGATCCAGGAGGAGACACGGCCTGGGTGGCCGATAACCACGCACAGTAGCTCGCGAGGTCTTGTTCGGTTCCTGCGTCGGAGATATCCCCCCCACAAGGGCCAGTCCTGACAGGTGCTGCAGCGGCCTGGCGCCTGTGATTGGAGCGTGCCAGGGCGGCCTGATAAGGTAGTGGGCGCGCAAGAGACAAGACTTACAAGGATGATGGGCCGTAGGAGCGTACAGTATGAGTACGGGTGGTACCGTGTAGCAGGGCCGAATTATATGAGCAGGCAAGCGGGCAAGACTGAGAGATTGGGTTGTCGAAGAACAGCACACAGAACCAGACGGAAGTCAGAGCTGGTGGAGGGACGAAACGATGGGTGGACTGGACGGATGCAACAGAGGACAGATGGGTGAGAGGGAGGGACGCACCAGATCGAGGCGTCCACCACCTTTTCTAAATAGTTTCTGGATTCTCTGCGCAGCCAAACCTTTTCGGACCAGCACGATACTGGACGCAAAGCCCGTCCGGGCACATGCACACCACTCCGGCGCTCTCGACCCTGTCTGTCTTGGGCGAAGCCATCAGGTCTTCGCCCCTGGGTCCCCGCCTCTGCCCACGACCTTGGTTGACTCAAGGCACCCGCGCTACGGCCGCCTTCCCACTACCAACCGTGGACCGTCCCTCCCAAGAGGTCTAGCCCGGCTGCTGGCCTTGCTTTCTGCGAGGTACCTCCAGGCGAACCAAGGTACTAGGCCCGGCTGCAAGCAGGACGAGCTTGACGAGTCCGTCCGCCCAGCCTGATCTACAAGATCAACAAACCTCATGAACACTCTTAGCTCGCCGTGTTCAGCCCGACACGAGATCCCCAACTCTTAGCCAGTACGAGAACGTCGCATCAGTTTCGTCATCTAGATCGTACTCGAGGCAGGAACGAACTCAAGTGGCAAAAGAGAACACCACCATCGTCAGTGCTCACACCTCTCTCTCTTGGTCACGGCCTGGGCCTCGTCGAGGCACTGGCCCTTCCATGGGTTCTTTTTCCCCACCCCCAAGGTCGCACTGTGTCTGTCTCGTTGCGTAGACATTCCCAATTTACAGACCCCTGGGCAAGCAACTCCAAACAAAATTGCTTTTAAGATTGGAGGTGGGTACCCGCCAGCGCGCTCATATCCTGGCGACTCGACCAGCAGAAGTGACTGCATGTACATCACATCCTTGCATAATTGCCCTCTTGGGGTGGTGGCATCCTGTCTGCAGCTCCCGCTTTTCCCTCGACCCCTGCATCTTCCCCAAACTGCACTGCTGCACCGCCGCGGTAAGCATTGATACAAGGTTCATCCTCTCTCAGCGTCACATGGCCTCTCCCTCCTCCTCGTCCCTCCCCCCCTCGCCCACACAATCGTCTCGACCAGGCCAAGGCAGTGCAGGCGGCAGGCTGCAGAGACAGGTTCTGCAGGTGCAAACTCTCCCTCCTCCCAGGAAGTGTGCCTGCCCTGCCCTACGCGTGTCAGAAAATCAGTAGGCAAAATTTCCTTGGCCTGGTCTCGCTTCGCCTTACCTGGCCCTATGGAATCTAATTGTAGCCCTCTGGAGATTGCCACCGCCAGGTCCTGCCCGGCTCACTTAGGTACTGCCAGCCGAAGGCGCACCAGAAAAAGCCTGAGCATTCTTGCCTGGATTCCATCCGTTCATTTGTTTTGTTCATTTGGCTCGGCGGCCCCCTGTGCAACTGAAAGTACTCGCAGCAATCCTCCTCTGATTGGCGCGCCCCTTTTGGCCAATTGGCCCAGCGATGGTGCCGCGCTACCAACTAACCCACACCCCGGGCTTATGGCTCAACACCATTCAATGGATCATCGTACGTAGCGACGAGGCCCTCACCCGGCTTTTGCCTCTAGGACCGCCCTAAAAACGCCGCCATTGAGATCAGCCTCCATCTAGCTCCCCAGCCGCGACGTCGTCTTTTCTTCGCTATCACGCATCCAGCGGCACAGCTCACCATGTCTTAACCCACTCCGCCTTCCAGTGCTTACGTCTCCCCATGGAACCATGGTCCATGACCACACCCATCTGTTGCCTTCGCGGCTTTTACCACGGAAGACTGTTGGTTCCCCCCGATCCAGACCCACCAAATACAGTGTTGCCCCGGTTCACTAGTTCGACCTCGATGGGCCAGACTATGCTCGCTGGGAAGAGCCTAGATCATGGCGCTTATGGCATCAATGCAGGCAGACTACGTAACGTGCAGTAGAAGATTCAATATTTTGCTGGATAGGGTCTCAAGTGCTCACATCATGGCTGTGTCAATGTAACCCTTTTGCTTTTTTGACACGTTTCCCTGCGTTTCGATACTATGCTACTTGCTGCCTAGCAAACAAATAATCGTGAGAGGAATCGCCATGTTTCAGCCAGTCAAACCCAAAAACACTATGGATGGGCTCAAAGCCACAGTCGTTTGGGTGTGTGAGATTTTCGGGACTCTTGTTCAGCTCCGCCAAAGCGCTTGCATGTCACAGAAGCACAACGCATGAATTTCGCTCCAAAGGATCAGATTATAGCTTCGTCTGGCACACCCTTACATAGATAGTG
Source organism: Clonostachys byssicola (assembly GCA_902006505.2). Taxonomy (NCBI): domain Eukaryota; kingdom Fungi; phylum Ascomycota; class Sordariomycetes; order Hypocreales; family Bionectriaceae; genus Clonostachys; species Clonostachys byssicola. The sequence goes on from CABFNO020001240.1 coordinate 1,358,659, forward strand.
TCGATGTAAAATCGAGTCCCAAAGAGTTATTTTTGATCCAGACACTTGCAACCGTTTGTCATCGCCTCGCGCGGGGAGGGGCTTAGCCACACCACCATCCCCGGCCCGTATTTTAAGTTGCCTCCATTCCATTTGCCGTTTGTTTGTTCTGAGCCGAGATCGGCATATCATGACCATCCCTAGCCGTCTGTTTGTGCCGCTCTGGCATGCAAAGAGTATTAATTAGGTAGAAGTAAAGAATGATAGTGGTCAAAGAAGAAGAAAATAAACAAATAAACAGACAGCACGCTTAGTGCTCCAGGAGTCTCAGGGATCCCTGGACAACCACGTTCTCGAGGATGGAACCGGGTGGGATGTCGATTGTGCTACCCTCGGTAGCTACGATGATGACAGTACCCTTGAGTGTGACTCCGCGGCCAAGGTTGACAGCACCGGTGATGGTCAGATGGTCAAGCTCAAGAACCTTGGGGATGGAAGGGATGCGCTTTTGGAAGTCGGACACCTTCTTGAAGTCACCGCCGAGCTTGATGAGGGGCGCATCGCCGAATCGGGCGGCGCTCATCTGGAGCTGACCGTGCTTGAGGGTGTACAGATCGGACTTGACCAGCATAAGATCAGAGCATGTCTTGACTGGAAGGAACCGACGGCGGGGCACATTCACACCGTGGGCGTTGTTGAAGTGACGAATGGCAGCACCAACGGCGGTTTCCAGCTGAAGAATGCTGATGTCAGACTCGCCCTTCTTGTCGCCGGGGATTGTCTTGCCGTTGGGGATGATTTCCATGCCAAGCTCGTCGTTCTCCACGACACGCTTGATGGCCTTCAGGTTCAGCCAAATGTTGTTGGTGTTGAAGTACTTGAACTTCTTGATGGACTTGAACTCGTTCACGTGCTCCTTAGGGACCTGGGCAATTTCCAGCAAGCGGACAGAGCCCTCGTAGTCGATGATGGTACCACCCTTGACGTCAGCCTTGGTCTTGTTGGTCAACTCCATGATGTACTCGGACTTGGTCTCAATCATGTGCTGAAGGATGCGCAGGTCAACAACGGCACCCAAGTTGTCTACGTTGGACAAGAAAACAATCTCGATGCCTCGCTCGATGAGCTTGTCGAGGATTCCAGAGTTGTAAAGCGACTCAAAAACATCACCGTGGCCGGGAGGGTACCACTCGTTGATGGAAGAATCGAAGCTCTTGGGAACAGGCAAAAGAGAGTCCTTGTAAATTCGTGGGTATCGGGACTGGTTGAATGTGAGGATGTCCACGTTGTGGCCCTCGTACTTCTTGATGATAGCAGCAGTGTCGTCGTTGGTGTTGAAGGAGTTCATCAGAATGAAAGGAACGTTGACGTCGTAGGTGCGGTTGAGGTACTCGATTTGTCGCACGGAAAGGTCGAGGAAGGACATGCCATCACGGACCTCGATCACGGACTTGGGGCCAACACAACCCATGGAGGTACCGAGACCACCGTTCAGCTTCAAGACAGCAAGCTTGTTGAGGAACTGAACGGCTTCGGTGTTGGCGAGATCCTCGTAGTCGACGACCTGGCCCTGGGCAGGAGGGGCAATGCGGTCCCAGTCGCTAAAATGTGTCAGCCTACCATCTCGCTCGCCAGCCTAGAAACAAACATACACAGCATTTCCCTTGGCCTTGTCGTTAAGATATCGGCGGAAGAGAGCAAAGAAGTTGTCCATCTCGGTCTCGAAGAGCTGATTTCACCAAGTCAGCATACGATCAGCTCTCCTCCATAGTGTTCTCAGCTAACCTTCTTCTGCTCGCCGTCCTCGACGGTCTCGGCAAGGCGTGTCAAGGAGTTGCGCATCTGAGCGGCGGCGACATTGGTGGAGGTGTTCTCGAAAGCCTGTAAAACTTGTTAGAACTGATTTCCTAAGGATTGATCAAGTATCGATGGTTGGGCGGGTGGGAGGACTCTAGACATCGCGAAAGGCGCTTCAAGGCGGGATTGGAGAAAACTCGCAGGATGAGGGTGTAAAGATGTTAGAGCATGGCCATTGTGATTTGGACCAGGAGTTTGCTCGCAATATGCCCTCTCTCATGGCTCAGCCAATCTGCTCGCCAACTGAGCGCCCCATGAAGCTCGGCTGAGGGGTAACAGGGCAAATCCATAGAGTATTGTGAACAATAATCTGCCCAGGGCCAGCTGCCATTGTCCCTAGAACTGACTATTGTCTTCAGGACCAGCTCTAATTGTCTCCAAAAGTACCGTACCGCTCGCTCTCGAAGTCATGCCGCCAGGTGGCTCGCCTCGTCGAGGAAAAGCCCAAAGCCAGTCTTGTTACCCCACCACGCTGCGGTGAAGGAATGAACTTTGCAACGGCTTCTAGGGCATTTACCCCTCTTCGCTAGGCGTAGGTACGGTATTTTGGGAGACGGCCAGGGCAGATCATTCCACACAGAGGGGGGAGAATATGATCATAAATCAAAGAATGGGTTTGAGGGGCAATTATGGGTAAAGATTGGGGGTCTACTTGCCATGTGGCTGCGAGTCTTTCCATGGTGTCTCGAAGCAAAGGTGGCCTCCGGATCGTCCACCTTGAGGTGCGACGGCAGCGCACTCTTAATTGCGGATGCCATTGTGAAGGTGTTTTAGAGCTGGATTCGCCTAGAGAGCGATGCAGGAATGAGTCTGGAGCGTGAGAGGTCGAGACTGGCTCGCGATTAGGATGTCGGTGCCGAGACAAGGTTCGTTGGGCAAGATGGAAGGCGGGGCAGACACTGTTAGATAACAGAGCGAGCAGTCGCTGTCTTCCAGGCAAGAGGAAGTTTTGGGCGTTGGGGCGAAATAGCGGGGTGCAAGAGCTCTCCTCCCTTTTCTGAACAGCTGCAGATCCCTGTTAGAAAAAACGCAGCCCGTGGAAAGCGGTTTGGTTTGGCAGCAAGATTGTGTTTGACGTCAGGGAGCTTTGATCACCCCTGACGCCATCACCACCATCGGTGTAGGGGAAACCACAACGGATGCAACTCACATGCTCAATCGTCCCGGGAGCAATACGAAGCCGACAGAAGCCTTGGAGGTGAAGGATGAAGCAGAGCAAGAACACGAGGACCTTTACGAGGGGGCAATCACGGTTTAAGGCCGTTTTATTGACCCCCATCATCGTTGATTGCCGTAATTTCTGATTCTCGCGACAACGAGCTCCGGACCCCACTATTGCCCATCTTTACCCACCAGAAGCAGGCCAACGCCCTTCCTAGTAGACACCATCGTGTGGCAATGGACGCCACCAATGCCGCCCTCCACGCAATTTGGGCGCTATCACTGGCTAGTATCTTCAGCAGCCAGATAATAGGGGCAAACTACCTGCTTCGGAGCCAGCTTACCCTGTGGCGGGTACGTTGCTGCTACGTCCCAGGTTGGTAAGTCGGGGAGAATAGTTTGTCACTACAGTCTGCCGATGGGCACAAAAAAAGAAAGTTGCCATCGTCAACATTACGAAAGATCTGCTACGTATTGGGCTATCATCGCCGGGATAAGAACGATGAGGTGGCAACTGGGCAAACCGCCGGGATTTAACGTAGCCAGATGTCGGAACTGTGAGAGTATTTCTACCAATCAAGCACACAATGTTCCCCATGAGTCATTATCACAACAAATAGCAACCCTTTTCTGCAGTTGGCAGCCATTGTCAACGGGACGCTGCGTATAAATACCGCCGATGCTATTTGATATGCCTCCTGTCTCCGCACGTGGCAGTGGCATTGGCTCATGGGTGCGCTGCGAGGGAAAAGAAATGGCTCAGGGGTAGGTAGGGCGTTGCATGCCAGCACTACTTATGCTGTCGGTGTGTTCCGAGAGAGGAACAAGAGGCTAAGCGACGATAACAGACAATACGTGATTGGTGGCCCATCAACCAGTTTTGCCAGATTGATCCAGTTTGGAACCATCAGTAAACCCTCAGCACCAGCATTGACTTGGTCTGGCGCCTTAACGAACCATGTTTTAGCGCTCTTTTTTGGTGAACAACCTTGTGGCACCGCTAACGCACAGATCTGCACGCTGCACTCGCTCGCTGGAGTTATCGGCATGCATAAAAAAGGCACGCCCGACGCCAGGAAAGTCTCCTAGTGTCCTGGTCTCTCCTCACGATAGTCTATATTCAAAGGCATCATATCAAGACACATAGATGTGTCAGAAATTGAAACCCGACCGTTCAACCTTGCCACAACGGGTCGCTTGTCTGACAGCTACCGGTTGCGGCCTGCGATACCGTGTAGCGGTCAACCGAGCCGTCCCTCTTCAACAGAACCATAATAATATATCCAGTAATACCTGCTAACTGGCAAGGTTCTTCCTTGTGCTCATGTGTGCCCCCTGTCATCCTTCCTATCCGACTTTCGCCCAAAGCGAGGCCTCACCGACCTGTTGGGCGGTCAGTCAGATTCCATCTCCCGGGATGTCCTCCATCGTGCCTTCCTTGCTTGCTGAGACAACCAACCTACATGTGACAACCTCCTGCGGTCTGTTCCCAAATCAGATCCCTCACGCCCTGCTTTCTCCCTGTCGCCAGATCCAAAGCAACAGATCTCATTCCCCAGAGTTGATAACCGCCATCGGTGTTTGAGGAAATGACGTTGAAAGATTGTGTGCGTGTTCCTTATTGGAACATGAATGTGCCTGCCAAGGACCACACCGAGGCATGTCCCAACTACCTCCTCAACCTAAGCGACAAGGATGTGGGAATTCTGTCAACCCCGGACTCTCAATACGAGATCCAGACTTGGGATCAGGTCTGCAAGTTCGTCGATGAGATGACACTAGCTCACTTCCAACGGCTGCCATCCGATCTACGGCGATACAGAGCTTACATGCATGAGCTGATACAGAGGTATGGAAGTGTCACCAACTTCATGTTACGGGAACGATTACAATGGGAGGAACCCGTCAAACCCAAAGGTGGCCCCTTCGAGTATCAAGAGGATTATAAAATCCTACACAACGACTGGCCATACGGCATTGACAGCCGTATCGTCCATCTGGTCGTCTGGACAAAGTTTGTATTCCAGGATGACCCCGCGACTGGCAGGCTCAACTCGGAGGGCCAGGAGCAGATTGGGAACTTTGTATATGAAACTTTCTCTCGACATTTAAAAGAGGGACACGTATGTGAGGTCGTTTTGCACATGATTGTATGACGACAACAAGGCTAACAATGATTCCAAGGTGAGATGGTTCAGGAACTGGACAAGTTTGAAATCGGTTCACTCGGTTGAGCACATTCACATTATGCTATTCGACCCTGATCCGGACTTTGTTCGACGAGTAACGAGCGGGGACTTGCCATTAACTCCCAAGTCGGATATGAAAGCAGCAGGGCAGTCCCTCCGCAGGTAGAGGTTCCAAACCCATTTGTATCCAAACTTCAATCCACCCGCCTTCCATCTTTTTGTTGTGACCCGCCTGTTCTCTGACATGGCTCGGGTCTTGGGTACTCTGTCTACCTTGATAAACGTACTTCATCTCTAGAGCGTACGTACATTTCGGGTATCAACACGTATCTCCACACAAGGAGCATCCGCAAAGGGAACTGCGACCGGTTTATCCAGACTGATCTTGAGCTTCCAACCGTTGGCCGCTTCGGACGGGTAGGTGGTGTTCAGGTGTTTGGTGATTTGTGTGGCGATGACATCCACCAAAGCTTCGAGAGTCTCCAGCGATGAGTCGCTCATAGTCTAGAGCATGGAGAAAGTCAATACAAGATTATGCTCATTTTCTATATGAATTTGCAATTCCAGGCGAGGGGTGGGTTCTGACCTTGGTTATGACAGCTTCCAACTGGCCATACCCGTCTTCTCGGGCTGCCCATTTCTCAACCTCGACGTTTGCGATCACAATCTGCCTCTGCTTCTTCTCATGTTCATTCACCCCGATCAATGTGGGAATTCTCAGATCGTGGATTCTAAGGACCCTTGCTCGTGACTGAGGCGCACCTCCGGTCATCGAAGCCGACCCAGTCAGACTCACGCCATTGCCGAGCAGTGACGCCTTGGGTAGGTGAATTGTGACTTTGAGATGTTGGAATGAGGAGCTCTCCAGGAACGCCTGTGAAGCTGGCTCGGGGCTTTCTGTTTGAATTAGTTGGAACCCAGTGAGCTGTGCCCAAACGGCCTCGAGCAGGTCTGAGAGCTGCCAGCCTTCTGGGCGAGTTTCGAAATTAGAAAAGATCTTCTGCAGGTGTTTGCTCAGGATTCCATAGTGAACAGTATCAGAGCATACTGAATCCCCCGCAGCAGAGTCCGAAAAGGTAGTCGCTTTGGAGATCTCGGCTGATACTAGGGCCGGAAGGGGCTGGTTGACCCGTCCCCAGGAGTCTTCCGGACCCTTCACGATGACCTGGAGATTCTGCAGCTTGATTGTAGCCGCGGGCTCCCCAGCAGCGATCTGGGTCTCCCAGGCTGTTTGAAGGCTCACAGTCATGGTGGGGTAGTGCTTTCAGAACCAGCCTGATGCCTTCAGTTGGCTAATAATACAGCGGGTATAGAATCTTATATAAGCCTTGAACGACTTTATGGATCTCTAGAAACGAGATCAGTGCCTGGTATAAGAAATATGATGATCGAGATGCGTAAAACTTTGATGGCATTCAACATCCCTCATTCTATGGTGGATTGTTGAAAGGTGGGGTTGTGCTAGCAATCATCTACCCTGGAGTGCTACTCCCCGTCGACACCGTTTTACAGAATCTGATCAAAAATAAAAACTCAGAATATGGAACTGAAATATACTATACGTACTGAATCTATCTCGAAGTCGTCATGTGGATTGGTAGTGATTATTGAGACCTGGTATCCTTGACTGTAAAGTTACATAGAGTCAACATCTAACTAAGTTTCTGTTCCTAGGTTGTCTCTTAAAGAACAATCTTTTCTAGAGCAATCAAACTGGATCCCACATGTCCCAAAAGAAGACAATTGCAAAATGAAAGTACCTCATTTAATATATATTGGAAACTTAGTTTCCTTAGTCGAGTTTCTCTCGCGCTTGAGTGCCCTCGGTCAACAGCCCATGACCCGAGGCTGTGGAATATTAATTTCCTGGGGCAAGTGTTCATGATGGGGAACCAGATACTCCGAATAGCTAACCTTAAAATATACCATATATTGCATTGATATGAATGTCTTACTCGGTTCTAATTCACGTGGACCCGAGTGTCTTCAAGGCGTCCTGCACCAGCTAGAGAAACCACCCAGTGCACGATAGAAAGCAATAGAATGAGAAGCTGAGTACAATATAGGACGGTGCTACGTTTTGTCTAAACGATTAATGAAGACCTCGTCCCTGGACATTGATGATAATCGGCCAATGCCTGTGATGGAGCGTCGAAATGTCTATCGTGCCTCGTTTTTTATACGAAGTCTAGCGAAGGCATTGGCCCCGAGAGCATTATTGATCCAACTGAACTTAAAATCCACTTACACAGCCAGATACCATTTAAAAGAGAAGCAGGCAGGCCTTAGATATCGATAGAGGGAACTCAGAACGTGAAGTTCTCATATGATGTGAGATAGTCGGCACAGGACGAGAGAGGAATTGTATATATCTAAACTGGTCTTTATAGCTATTCCGAGAATGAGAAAATCAATTGATTTTATCTAAAATGCTGCAAAATTGAATTCTACCTTTAAATTTCGCTGTTGGGTGGACGGTGAAGTCTGTTACACGATATGATATTTCATAGTGAATTCTCATCCATGGCGACATATTGTTGCCCTAAAGAGTCAACAGGAGCCTGATAATGGAAAGAAGTGTTGCTATCCAGGTGATGATGTAAGTCAAATGTCTCTGCCGCCTCATGTGTGTCACTCGGACAAACAGACCTCGCAAACAGTCCGACGGCACTCAACTCTGGATGGGAACAACTAAAGGAGATACTAGCTAAGGTGAAACCTCATTAGGCGAGTAAGCTATATTAGACTTCAGGTGACTAACGGAGTGATGTATGTGTGGTCTGGACTACGGTCCAAGTTCAGTTTCAGTTCCCCGAGGCTTCAAGTGTCACTGCGACATGCCGCCCCAATCGATCAGACGAGCTTGTGGTCTGATGGCGTACCTTGCCGTAGCCCTCTGAGACAAATTGAAGAGGACAGTACTTTATTCAATGATATCAAATTGAAATCTCACTTGACTGCTTCTTTTCCTACCCCATACTTGGGGAATCAATTCGATGTGTGGTATTCATGGCCTCACCATCCGGCTTGCCTCGGCTTCAATTTGGCATGAAATCATTAGAGAGTCATGTATTAGTTTCACTAGAGACGTCTAGGCTCGGTGATTCTGCCCTCTACCGAGATTGAAGGCCTTACCGAGACAGCCACACCTGTTCGCATCGGGACATCTGGCCGGAGACGCCAAACTGGCGTCGTTTGGGGGAGGCAGCCAGCCCAAGTGGGCGCGATATGGCGCTATGCGAAGATCTTGGGGCCCAAATTGACTACGCAAGGAGGAGGGAAAGGAGTCAAAGCTGCCAAAGTGATTATCAAAAGACCTCAATCAGGCACCGAGCAGAGTCCAGCAGTCCCCGCAAGAGACCTTAGCGTCATCGTCAATCACCCCAGAGATCTCGAGTCTTTGCCTTGTGCGACCAAGTGTCTGGCGCTGCGGTGTCTAACAAGGGAAACCCTTGCGGAGACGAGGTGCTCGAAGGAGAAAGCCAGCCCCTGAGTTGAGGGCTGAAATTAGTTGGAGCGGTCGAAGCAAGCATGCATACACAACACGCGAACGTACATGGGGATACCTTTTTGACCTGAAGATGGGATGCAACGTCCCTTGCCTGCCTGCATATGTGTGCTTGAAGATGCATATACATGTGCTTGCTCGTGCATGATATCACCCTACCTTACCTACAGTATTGAAAGATTTGTACGAAAGTGGGTGTGCTGCTACGGCGTGCTGGGCAAACGGTCCATGCAGGCTGGCGTTCGATGGAACTTCTTTTTGATGCCCATTCCCGAAGACATTTTGGGGGCCATTTCTCAAGTCCTATGAATAGCCAATTAGCCCTGCGCTAGGAGGACTTTTGGCCACGATGTGGACCACGGCGAAAGGCACAGAATCGGAAGGACGCCGCGAGCGAAGTCGTTGGTTCCTGCGCTAGAAGATTCAGCGGCCGGGCGCCACAACTGGAGAGTGGAGCTACCTGAAGCTTCATGTTCCAACATTGAAGCTTCTCTCGTCCTCAACCAACATGGAGGCAGCCCTGGCGGAGACCTGGAGATTGGGAAACCACCGTAGGCAGCATCTCAAACGTTCGACGAGGCTTCTTTGGGCCGTCCATGCATAGACACACACATAGCACACCACACGCCCCTCCATCTCGAAGCCTGTCATGTCAGACGCGTCGGTCGGAAACGGCCGATTAAGCACCAACTAATTACGTATCGATGTGAATTTTTTTTATCTGTTAGTGCCGCAGTGTCGACTCTTGACAAAGAAGAATCATCGGATGGCGATACCAATTTGGGGACGGGGTTGGTTTATCGCCAGGCCCCTCCTCCGCCGCCAGGCCTGTTGGTCTTGTAGATTGGAGTTTAGCATCTGGCCGGTGCGAGACCAAAGGAAGAATCCAATCTCTCAGGATTTACTAGGAGATCACTTGCCTGCCTGCTTGCCTTATCCGGGCGCGGCCGCCATGCATGACATGCAGATGTGCTGCCTGCAGGCACTCAGTCAGCCTACGAATTACTGTCACTAATACTACCGGAATGGGGGACAGTACAGCGACTATCAATTGAATATTACTCCGTACATGCAGAGTCATATGCAGCATGCGGAGCCAAGATCGGAGAAGGAGGCCCAATAGTGTAATGTAGCAACGCAGCAACGCCGCGTACCTGCACGAGTCGCCATTGCCATCGCCATCGTGATCATCATCACAGTTGCGTTGCTGAAACCTTTTCGCAGGCGGCCGATAGTCAGCACCAGAAATGTCTGAATGGCGGAGGGCGACGACGCGAACGAGAGAGGATGTTCCCTGGGCCATCCAACAAGCTCTTTTTGCACCCCTCCACAAGCATCCTCACACCATTAACTGCATGACGTTCAAGTGTACTGCCACTTTGGGTCAAGTTTTTGTTTGATTGACACTGGTGTCTTAGATCTTACCTTATCCATATGCCCTCCTCATGATAGAGACGACAACAGTGCTACAAAAGCCTTCAAACTAGACGGGCCTGTCCCACAATTGTCCGCCTTGACTTTGGTTCTGGAAGCTGGGCAACTGGCATGCGGCAAAGAGCGGCACACAACGGCCATGCCGCTATCCCGGAAGCAATCTTATCCTGCGCGCGGCTCCCCGATCGGCACAGCGCGATGTCATTGCCTCTGTACGTGCAAAATTACGAAAGATCAGAGCCTGCTTGTTTCGATACCGATAGATTGTCGTTCCGAGATACTAGTACAGCAGGTAGAGAGGATGGGGGCCAGATGATCATGATCCTCCGATGGCGGCAGATTCCTCTAGAAGGAATCCTGATATTATGAAATCAGCTGGGGCGGGGACGAGAAGGAGGCGGATTTCTAAAACACTTTCCTGAAGTCGAGATCTCCGGGATGCCAAGCTCGATTAGGCACGTCTATTTGTGTTTCAAGTGTCCGTGCTTGCTGGGAGGATTTTACCTACTGTGATTGTGTCATCCTTACAACCGCACCCATGATTCAGCTGCCGATTGATTCCTCTCCCACGCACACCCAACCACCCTTCCTCTCGCCACCAAGTACCATCGGGCAGGCAGGCCAGACTGCGTATGTTTTAGCCTCCTTCGATATTAACAGCACACAGAGTAGGGTTGCCCCCTGCTTCACGACGCAGCCATTTCATGGAAACATCTCGCGGGGAAACGCCATATGGCTGACTAGGAAGGCGAGGCGAACGGATGGTTCGTAGGTAAGGGGACTTGCAAAGTATCATCAAACTGTTAAGCGAACCAACATCAACGTACGAGCGGGATGATGAGCCGGCCTAAATTGGTGAATGAGCCGCTGTGGCTTCTTCTCGATTGATGAAGGGTCCCAATATTAAGGGAATTTCACAGCGTTTCCCAAACGAGTAGAGCGTACACACGAAGCGTTTGCTTGCTCATTCTCGCTGGCGAAGTTCGAAGCACACATGAGAAGACGCTGCGTATCTCATCGCACCGATTTCCGGCCGTCTGGATCTTAGTAGGAGAGAAAAACTCTGTTCGCAGAGTCAGATCTTACGAAGCAGTGATTCAATTTCTTCCCGTCACTGTAGGCCCTTGACTCGACCAGTACCGTGTCTCTAATCCCGGTTCTCTCTCTCGTCTACCTTGCAAGTTCCGTGATGTTGAATGGCCCCCCTGTGTGTGTGATCCACAACGGTTGGAGTCAGGGAGCAAACAGAGTGCCTAGGGCCGCTCTGCGCGGTCTTTTGCCCCGACCCGACGAGCTGGGTTGGAAATTACAGACGATGGGCTGCATCTGCTTGAGGAGATTTGATTGAATATGGTTGTTTTCCCCTTTCAACGTCAACTATCGCGCCCACACACATCACCTCCCAATCCAGCTGGCTGCATTCGGTCCAGCTTCCGCTGCCGTTTGACTGGACGGAAACCTCGCCTGGGCTGGAGGAGGGTAGCAAGCGTAGACGGTTCTGTATACCCTTTTCGTACTTGTTGGTGGCTTAATGTCGCATTTGGGTAGTCTCGAGGGTGACCATTGCGCTCTTACAAGCATTTCGGACAGTAACATTCTGTACGCCTGGTGGGTATTATCGACGACTCTAGAATCTGGCCCGAGAAAAAGAAACAAACCGCCCCGGTTCTGTCTCAGCATCTCTGAGCCCGCACCGGGGCGCAAAAGTGTCGCCCGCTATGCATGGTCTGAGACGCCATGGGAATAGATAACTTCACCATCCTCGGACCGCCGCTGTGGTACAGAGCGCGCGATGGGCACAGACAGCTGTTTGTTTGCTGCAGGCCCTCCCACTTGTTCGCATGGCACAGCACGGCAATGACGAAGCAGGATTCACTTGCTGAAACCACGGTCTGCTCTTAGCCTAATTGTCTGGGGGGCCCAGCAGGTCAGGGTCTCCACCAAGACTGGGGTGCTTCTTGGTTCTACCCGCACGATGGCGTTTGCCGAGTAATTGTCACTTTGGACCTTTGGCGTTCTCTGCGTCTTCCTAATATGGGTGGATATGCTAGTACGTCGCTGCTGATTGCTCCTGGAGTCTGGCCTCACATCTAGCTGTTCCAGGTGGGTGGTGTCTTATGATGCCATGCTTCTAAACCGGCATATGGTTTATCAATATTTGTGACTGAGCGCACATATAGGGCACTCAAATCAAAGTCCCTTGTCGCCATATTCATCGTGCTCGTCGAGAGGGTAGATCCACCTTCCTCGAAGAGGGAAGCGACGTCGGTGATCCAAACCATCCTAGGAGCCAGCTCATGTCAAGGCTCTCGTCCAGGTTAGTCACTCGTTAGCTTGTTGGGTAAACATAGCAGACGAAAGAAAGCAAAATTGGATCCGGGCGGAGGCATGTTGGACTCGACAGGCCTGCGGAAGAGCGACCCAGAGCCGCGACGATACAATGCTGGTCTGTCACAGTTTCCCCCCTCCCCCTCCAAGTCGGCCCGCACACCTTAGTCGCGTGGGTATCAGGTTCATCTGGGTTAGTATCGCCGATGACTTTCTTCCCAGCTTTTCTTCTTATAGCTTCACACGAGGAATATAAACAAGCCTAGCTGCAGGCTCAGAGATTGGTTTAGCTTCGCGATGGGCATGGGGGCATGTTAGCCGAACCGCTGTTTGGGGAGAAAATGCCAACATGAGTAAGTAGCTGGGGGTGGTTGGCGAAGGGTCCCGTCGGCCCTTCTCGGATGGTCAAGAGTCATGATTAGTGAAGCTCTCTCTCTGTAACATGCCCTGCGCTTCCATCAGCGGCCGATGGGCTAGGATGACAGCATGTATTGCTGCAGGCTCCGTCACATTGAATGCGCCGCTTACAAGACGGCTTGCGAAGGCTTCTCTCTCATTCTGTCACACATTCTGGTCCGTTGAGGGCCGTTATCCCTGGCGAGAGCGATCAGGTTTTCTACTGATCATTATTCGTTGCTCAGAACCCCAGTTCGCAATCCCAGTTGTTTCAGAGCACTCATTAGTCAACATAGGAAGTCCAACAGCTTGCTATGAACCAGGGCGGCCGAATTATCAAGAGATTTCCCAACTTGGGATTCTCTTCATCTTATTTGGCACCTCGGCGATGGGCTGTGTCTTCTCACTGGCATGGGCTGATCGCTCACGTAGTGCGGAGTGCAGCTTGCTGGGGTGGAGGTTGTTTGAGGAAAGTCACCAAAGGGTTTGGATTCCCTTGAGGACATGATGTTTACTTGATTCAGAGTGATGCCAATGCACTAGCGAACGGTGATGTGATGGCAGGGGCTGGGCCAAGAAGACTATCTCATGCACCTCATGAATCGAGCCGGCCCCCCGTAGCGGGCTCTGGTGCGAATCATGGGGGAGGGAGACGATAGAGCTGGAATTCTCCGTCATCTCCTAATCTCTGGGTGTCAGCGGCAAGTGATTCCTCGGGATTATTTTGTCTCGGGAACATCGTCTGACTGAGAATCTCACTCGTCGGTGATCCCTTTCCCAGTCATCCGCCAACGGAGGCTTCTTTTGAAAAACTGGGTTTCGCTGTTGACGAGAAAGGCAGATATAGGTCTTAGGCCCCCAAATGGCACATCATGGCGGCGATTTGTTTCTTGACGAGACAACACGGGGGCAAAATCCAGCCCCTAAAATAGACGCTGCACCAACTGTAATTATAGGCCTCGCCGGCGCCGATAGTAGGTGGCAATGATGGGAAATGAGGATGCAGACCATTTTTCATTTTTGGCTTGTTTTTTTCTTGACTGTTTGACAGCTCGGCCACTCCCCTCCTCTTTCTGCAATGCATGCTTGATGACGCTTCTTGTGGTTTCTTTTTTCTCACCGGATTTCTCCACACCTCAGGTGTCAATTGCGACATCATGGTCGATAGTCGTGCGGCGCTGCAGATGATTGGATCACTTGCATAATGGCAACCTTCAATTTGATAGGGGAGTGCAGAGAAGCATATTATCTCGTATATCACCAATCATCACGTACCTAACCCTTGGCTTGTGTTTTCCTGGCGGGTAGCAAGCGGACTCGTGGCTCTTTGAGTTTCGATTGGCCGCGCGGGCGGTTGAAGCCGCAGGGCATAAGCTTGGTATTCCCCGGAGCCCGTCGAATCAGATTGACAGCAAGCTGTTGGGTGTTATCACACGCAGCGGACACTAAGCCCGTATGCTGGCCCGATCGCCTGTAGGTGCTAGTGTATTTCTCACCTGACTCATGGATCAAAGGTCCTCATTGGATTGCCAATGCCCGCGCCACCAAGACCTGCATCGGTTGCGATCACCAATCCCGCTGCATGTATGTCTCAGTGCCATGAGGATTTGCATGTATGTCTCTGCCTGCCCGGGTTGGAAGGGTGGATGGATGGATGGGTGGATGGGTTGTGTGAAATTGCCCGTCGCCGTCGTCATAGGGGACCTTCCAACCACACCGAGTAGCCAGCATATTAACAGTTGCTTGAATGGTGACGGCCCCAGCTTTAGGGAGGCTTCCCTCCACCGATAGGTGAAACTCGAGCACCACTTGGCTACCTGGCCTTCCCTTCGGGGGGGCTTGACGCTGTGATTGGTAGCATCTCTTGACCTGCGTGATCGCGCATAAGAAGGAGGCTAGAAGAGGGCACTCCACAGAGTTCCTTCGGCTGTATTATGCGATGCGCCTCGCTGGACAGTCAGAGAACGCCCACTTTATTATGGAGCGCGTTAGTACATCCCAAGTGTTCAAACACGACAAGATACGCACCGCACTGGGCAGACAGTCAGGACGACAGCCTATCACGGCTTGCTTGGCGGCCGAGGAGGTGGAGGAGTAGACTCTGAGTCGCACAGGGACACTGGCCATTCGCACACCCTCATCCAGACCAACGGGCTCAGAGACGAGACAGCGTAGTAGCGTAACAAAGATAGGTGAAGGTACCTGCCGTTTTCTCTGCAAGGTGATCCGTGGAAGGTGCAAGCCAGCATGCCCTTGACTGTGTAGGGCAGGCCCGGGAAGGGATTCGCGCTGGACAGGAAGGAGGGGGCCGGTACAGCGAGTAGGCCAGAGGACGGACAAGCCTCGAGGGAGGCATCCCCATGTCGCCTGCAAAGACTCGACGAGCAATGGCCATTCGCTGTTGTTCGTATCTCTCGTACGAGGCGAAATGAAATTTGGTCTGGTTCAGCGTCCAACAAGCGCAGTCTGGCCGGACAGAGCCAACCATATGCCGGCTTATGATCGACGCCTCCAAACCCCTCCCACCCAATGTTACGGCCTGCAACCTTCGAGTGGCCAGTAGGGGGTGTCTGCACGCGTGGTGTAGGATTGATGGTGGGGGGGAAGGGGCAGCAAGTCGACAAGCCTGTCTGTCACCCAGTGGAGGTATCGCCGTTCCGACAGCTGCAAGCAGCAAGGACTTGCAGTCGTGCCCCTGGACGCCCCGAACAGCGACCCTTGTTGGAGAGGTGGGCCATCACGGAGCTTCGCAAGGTACCATCGTCAGCTCTTGATCCCGGGATCCCCTGCCTTGTGTTTCCTCCTCACAGCCACTAACAGATGCCGCTCGCCAGCTCCACCCCGCACCGATTCCCAGACGGCCATGCCGTTGGTCACACTCAGTCCTCAGCTCACACCTCAACACGCCCTGCCCATCTCAGGCCCCTCCCAATCGCGTGCAGAGATGGCTTGCGGCCATGTCTTTTGCCATTCTAGTCGACGCTTCGCTCTCGTACGTCCCCATCCTGGCCCCCATCTGGCCCTTGCCCCATCCCTCCCATTGCAAAGTTTATGCCGGTCTGGACGACCGACAGGGGTGCCTCCACTCGACGGCATCCAGTCCTCGTGTGCTTTGCGCACGTACTTTATAGCATGTCCTGCCCGCCCTCAGTCCCAGCCTACTGGATGTCCCTTAAAGCGCTTTGCTGTTGCTGATCTTCTTCACTTTGTCCGTTTGGTGTAATTCTATTCTTGTATTTTGATATCTCCAGGCTTCCCTCTCTCTCCTTGCTTCAGCGCTCCTTCAGGTTGAGAGACAATGCCTCGCCTCGTGCCAGTGTAGTACACGAACGTCCAAGACACTTGCTACCAACTCGTCTGCTTCTCGAGAAGCGCATGCGACCAATTACCCACAGACCGGCGTGCTTCTCCGAGGCTCTCAGCTTAATATAAAATATACGACTTGAATCCAGCACCTACGGCATCTTACTCCATTGGCGGAATATAATCTTGATATTGTTTGGGCGCCGCAAAACCACGGAACGGCGGCATTGTGTGATATTGCATAGACGGGAGTTTCAACGACAAGACGGGATAGGCCCAGAGCCCTAATATTTACCTTCCGAATTATCGACCAGACCCTCGAGACACCCAAGGTGTTCCTTGCCCGCCATGGCTAACCAGTCAACGATAAACCTTTGCCCAAAGCCTTTCTACGATACCAGCCTTTTCCCGGAAGATGGTGGATGTGAGTGCTGAAAGCAGCCACTTTCCAAGCCTATGTTTTGCTAACTACGGTGACAGTCGTGGAAGGAAGGTTGTGCTCGACATTTTCATCAGGGCTGACATGCTGTCTCCCTTGTCCTATGACGGACTGGGTATATCCAGATCGCTTCGATACCCTGTCGGCTGCTGCAAATTGGGTTGCTACTGCCAGTGTAATATTCTGTGTGTTCCTACTCTTGTCATGGGTTGCTCTGCCTGTGGAGAAGACAAACCGCCATTACCTGAGCGTGTGCCTTACAATAGCCGTTCTTCTCATGAATGTATGTTGATGAGAGCCTCCTCCTATCCCAGAGACGCCTTTCTCTAACTTTGTTAATACAGCTTGGGTTCGTGATACCGTTGGCAGCTCAGCCGGAGCAGTGCTATAACACCATCACGCCCAATAACATGCATACTAATCCAGTATGCGGTGCTTCTGGTGCTTTCTTGATCCTTGGAGGTTGGGCTGGCGTGATGTGGGTGTTCCTCCGGTCGCTGTCACTTCACCTGCAGATCTGCTGGCAGGTTCTTGTTGGACGCAACTTTATGATCTTTTCCCAAGCAGCTGGCTGGGGGGTGCCAATCATTGGTGTCATCCTTGCCATCCTCTTTAGCGGACTGTCCTTCCGCTTTGGCGCCACCTGCCATATCAACCACAAGAACAGTCTCGCAGACTTCTGGATCCCCTTGCTTGCTTTCGCAGGCTTGACTGTCATTATTACTTTTGTAACCTTTGGATATTGTATCAAGGTTTACCTCGCATCTCTGTCGGACCATAGCGAGTCGACTGAAGGTTCCGGCCTGCCGACTCTGGCTTCCATCTCGAACAGCATGAGCCCCAGGCAGGCGTACCGCCGTGTCAGGCGCGTCATTGGGCTGCAGTGGCGAGGAATTGCTATCGTTTTGATCATCATCGCTGATGTCATTTTCTTCTCTGTTATCTTTGTTTTCCAGGACAATGTTGTCCAGTCAGTAACAACTGACCCCACAATCGCTGAGGATTGGTCTCTTTGCCTTATCGCCAACAAGGGCGACAAGAACGCATGCTTGAGCGAAGCAGGCCACCTGGTTGTCAATGAAGCCACCGTCACAGCCGTCCTGCTGCTACTTGCGGTAAGTTCACCTGGTTGAACCCACCTCGTGTATACCTTTGACTAACTCTAAACCCAGCTCAATGGTGTATGGCTGTTATTCCTTCTTGGCCGCTGGTCCATGGTGGTGGGATGGTATGAACTCTTGGGGCTGCCCAAGCGCGCCAAGAATGAGTTCGTTTCTGCTGATGCCCGGTTTGAAGACCGTAAAGAAATACGTTCGTACGAGATGCTCTCAAAGGATAGGAGTCTTGAAGTAACAGCGATGTCTCCAGTCACTTCCCCGCCACCCGTGGGCCAGAGATATACCCCGGATTATTTCCCCGAGTCGGCACGATATCACTATAACGCCCCGATGCAGTCTTTCTCGAACCCTCGCCCACCTAGCCGGCCACCCTGGGATCCGAGCACGTCATATGCAAACCCGAATGACTTCGACAATATCAACCCCCTGCGGATGAACAGTATTCGGGAATCTCGTCGTTGAGAGACGACCTGATATTGCTGAAAGAGCTGGATACTCTTCTAGCAAGTGAAGGATTATAATGAATATAACGATACCCCCGATAATCTGGAAGTGGCGCCGTGACGAACGACAGGGCTACCTCATCTTCGCAATCAAGGGGAAAAGGGAAAAACAAAGGGTCGCCTCATGGCATCGCCGGGAATACAGCAACGGCTCGAGGATTCTTCCATTCATACCATTGGAAAATACGGAACCCTCCCAGACATTTCACCAAGCCGGACATGACTGCCACTGTGTCTAGGCCGCATCGTTGCAATGTTGTAGCGAGTTCTTGGCCCCCGCGCACATATAAAACACAGAATAGTGATGTTGCGGTCAAGGGTTAGGATTTTGAAACGTTGACCTCGAATGATGCGCTTGGCGCTATCCGAGTGTCCCGTGCATTCGAAAGGCGTCTGCCTTTTTGGGATTATATGTACAACGATCCATGCAAGGTTAAGCCCCTCAAGCTTTTTTTTTCCTTTTTAGATGATTGGTGGTGAACACGGAAGCAGCGGAAAGATTATCTCATAGACCTGGAAACTTGGTAGAGCAGGGATCTCAATCAGTAAAAAAAAAAAAAAAACTACATAGAACTTTGACTGACCGTATCTTCTCGCTTGCGAAGTCTCGTGTTAATAGTTGCCTGATCTTTAACCCATTCCTTTTGAGTATGCACTGATAGGCAACCGCTCCTGGATATACATATCCCCGAGTGCCAAACAAGCTATTTTTCTCCGAGAGCAAGAGATAAAGAGAAGAGGCACAGACAGACAGAATCAAAGCCGGAATCTACGCCGGGCCCGAGAGCGAAGACATGGCGTCACCGACGTAATGCCGGATGTCCCAATATGCCAGTCTGTCACACGACATCCGGGTGGGTTTGGGATCTGCGAGATTCCAAATCTGATTTTGGATGGCAGGACACATGCGCAAACCCTGTGATTGGGACTGTCACTGGTGGGTGTCTACCCGCTATTCCCATTAATCTTATCCAAAGCTTTATTCAAGTCGAACCTCTCGGCAGCTTCGGAAGGCAAGCTCGGGGCGCGAGAAACGAAACATCTAGATGTGCGGACACGAAGACGAGGGAGCAGAGGCCCAGTGACCCGATTTTTTTTTTGGTAATCATGCTGCCTGACCCGGGTGATGCGGACACCTCAGTTTCCCGAACGTGCGTGTCAGAGAAGGCCAGCGATGCATTGATGAGGCTCAGTTGACTTAAAAGATCGGCCTTGCCCCCAGGTGGTACCACTACGTAGAGTAAATGTCACAGTTCACCATATCCGCTCCTATCGTGAACCTCTATTGTCTGCTTTACGAAACTCGTGGAATTACTCATTTTTGAGGTTTTCACTGCAGTTTGATGTCCGAGTTGGGCATCATCCAAGGTTGTGTCTCACAGCAACGTCAGCCCTGTGGCAGTATACCTATAAACGCCCGGAGTACCAAGCCCGAAGCCGGTTGCTATATTACGGCGCGAAATATCGAGAATAACCAATATTCTGGCCGTGGTTGAAAAGAAAAGGACACCAGCGTACATTAGGGCCTTTGCGGTCAGATGTTGTAATAGCGGGTGAGCTTGATCTTTGGCACACGAGAACCCCTGTTACAACATGGCCCCCGGTGGAGTCCAGCGCGTTGGCGGGCAGGTCGCGGCGTGGTTCAGAAGGGTTACCGGCCAAGCTAGCGGCCGCATCCAGCTAACGGACACGCTGCCTGGCGGCTTCTCACCATCGCACGATGGCGCAGAGCCATATCCTCTTAAACAACGTCGTCGACGGTTCCGGTGTAACCCGCGGAGCCTCTTCTCATCTCGCTTCGCCATGATCATCCTCCTCATTGTCTCGTTGATGCTGGCGGGCCTGATCTACTTTTGGCACTCGGAGGGCCCGTATCAGATTCCGTGGTTCCCTGACAAGGACAGCCGGGAGTTCGCCCAGCACCCCATCCCCCCCGCGAAGGAGCACACCAAGATTGCGAACTACGAGCTACCCCTCAGCACCAAGGGACGGAACATTGTCGACGCCCGCGGGCGCCGCTTCAAGTTGGCGTCGGTGAATTGGTACGGAGCTAGCGATGAGCTCTTCGTCACCGGCGGCCTCGACGTCGTGCACCGCAGCGTCATCGCCGAGTCGATCAAGAAGCTGGGCTTCAACAGCGTGCGACTCCCGTATGCCGACGAGCTGGTGTACAAGAACCCCATAATCGAGGAGAGGCTGCTCACTGCCAACCCGGACCTCGTTGGGCTTCGCGCGTTGGACATCCTCGAAGCCGTCACGAACGCCCTCACCGATGCCGGGATTGTCGTCATCATGAACAACCACATCACCACCGCGGTGTGGTGCTGCGGCGCCGACCCCTGCGACTCCGGATGGGCCAACGACCACCTGGGCCCCATATGCCGAGTGAAACAGACGGAGGAGCAGTGGATAGAGAACTGGGAGACCGTCATGAGGCCGCACGTGAACAACCCTCTGGTCATCGGCGCGGACCTGCGAAACGAGGTGCGGGGCCTCTGGGGGACGATGCCCTGGAGCAAGTGGGCGACCGCCGCCGAGAAGGCCGGCAACCGCCTGCTGAAGATGAACCCGGACTGGCTGATCTTCGTCGAGGGGACCGAGTCGGCCAACGACGTCTCCGGCGCCCGGACGCGGCCCGTCGTGCTGGACGTGGAGAACAAGCTTGTCTACTCGGCGCACATCTACGCGTGGTCCGGCTGGGGCAGCACGGAGGGTAGGTTCCTCCAGCGATCCTACGAGTCCTTCGTCCGGACGATGCGGCACAACTGGTCCTACCTCCTGGAGCAGGACATTGCGCCCGTCTGGATCGGCGAGATTGGGGCGCCGCGGTACCCCAATCTCGGGGACGCCCACTACTGGCACAACATGATGAAGTATTTGAAGAAGGTTGATGCAGATTTTGGATACTGGGCTTTGAATCCGCGCAAGCCGAAGGGTGATATTCACGAGGGATACTCGATACTGGAGGATGACTGGGTAACTCCCATCGTGGATTACCGGATGAAGGACATGACTGAACTTATCAATCAGTGAAAGATCCTAGAATGGATCTCCACAAGATGCAACAAGATATGAAATTGATGCGGCGTTCTGATTTGGGAATATGTACATTTTTAGTTTGCTATGATTGGGAGCTCCCTGACAGGATAGCTACCTCCCTAAACTCAGGTAGGTACCTTAGCTTAAGGGTTCAAATTTCAAGTTCATGATTCTTGTTTCTTGAATAAAAGTATTGTGTCTCCTGTCCATCCTAGCTCTAGACTTTGATCTGATGCATAGGTTGTAGTGCCTGGCATCACATTGCCAAGAGTGTACGTCCTGAGGTAGGTACCTTAGGTTAAGGGTTCAAATTTCATTATTCTTGTTTCTTGAATAAAAAAGCATTGTGTCTCCTGTCTATCCTAGCTCTAGATTTTAATCTGATGCATAGGTTGTAGTGCCTAACATCACATTGCCAAGAGTCTGTACGTCCTGAGGTAGCTCCCGAGCTACCCTAGGCGGGCGCTAATGCAATTGGACGATGCGACTCATCCAACCCGAGAGCTTCCCCCGCTAAGTGTTCCGAAGCTCTTATCGATAACTTTATTAACCGCCTTCAACTCGGACCCCTCGCCACCTTTTGTGCACAATGCCAGCCTTCCCATTCACCACTTGAACACAGCTTGCCCATCGCCTACACTCTGCATACGACACCAGCTCCAGCTTTTCTAATTACATCCAATGTTTCTGGGCTCCTAGCGTATTGCGCCGCACGCAACCTAGCGGCGCTACAAACTGCTGTCTCACATGGAGAGCCCGTCTCCCAAAGTCGCACCTGCTCGGAAGTTCAAGCCAATAGCGATTGGAAAATGCCACGTCCAGACCGCAGCGGATCGTGTAGGCCTATGCCCCTAGAACATGGTAATTTCATACCACGAAAGAAGACATGCTGATGTTGGGGGGATGTAGTTCGGTCCTGGTGCCGAGGGCGCCATACGAGATCGCGAGCGGCTGGCTCTGGGTATACCATACGAGGGTAATGAGCCGCCGTTTCTTTGGCCGAGCGGGAGTGGTGACGGCGAGGACGAAGATGAGCAGGTCGATGCTGCCAACAGATCTATCTACAAATCAGTCCCGTCCATTCAGTCGAACCGCAACAACCTGACTGCCCTCTCGCAACTATACAATGTACATACCTGACGCTCCCTAGAACTTGACCATGATCTGGATACTGACAGCAGCAGCTTTACTTCGTAGCGTATCAAGGCTGTATCTTCGTGTACAGATTAAGGAGCGGTGCCAAGAACGCTCTCCCCCGGCATCCCGATCTGCAGCTCAAGCCTCCCGCGAGCGACGAGGCTCGGGCGGTCGGAGGACTCCTAGACGCACGTACTGGGCACGCCATCAACCACATAATCACAGGGAACCTTGGAAACGAAGAGATTGTCCTTGCAGCCCATGATGATGGAGATGTGACTGCTTACAAGACGAAGGACATCGCAGACTACATTTTAGGCGCGAAGCAAGTCGCTGTATTTACAACTCCTATGAAAGACTCCCAGTCCGCGCCGAATCATGGCAAGAGACCCCGCCCAAGACAATTCTTTCACGAGAATGTCGGAAAATCTGCCTGGGGACTGGCCATCCACCAACAGTCCCGGCTGATTGCAATCAGCTCCAACCGTTGGGAGGTGACTGTATTCGCATTCGCCCTGTATGACGACACCTCTGGACGGCCCCCGACACCTGCGTCGATCGAGCCGCGTGAGAATGTTGAAGCTTGGGTCCGTCAGCGGCAGCGTACGTGGAGGATTATCATACTGCTGGGCCAGGAAGCAGATAACTTGCCAAATGTCTGTTTCCTCGACAATAGGGAAGGCTATGCCGAGAAGGTCTGCGCAATCGATATCAAGGGCTCGATATGGATTGCGGACATTTGGAAGCCGAAACAACCAGCATCGCACATCCCCCCGTTTGATGGGCAGGACATCATCAGCGATGAGTTTTATCCTTCAGTGTCGAGGTGAGTGCGATAAAACATGACCTTCCGTAATACAAGTATACTAACCAAGGCTTCTTCACAGAGGTTGGGGAGTTCTTGCATTCAACGATAGCTGTTACATGGAGGTGAAGAGTGTGGAGGAACTCATTGGGTTCCCCGAACATGATTGTACTATCAAGCCATCCCGGCAATCGTTGACTCAGCCTCTAGCCAAGATACAGCCGGTTCTTGAGAACATTCCTGAGAATCCTTGCCGGCCATCTGATACAGATAGATCTGTATTGAGGCGGGCGTTGCTCGAGCATTTTCATCATCCTCTCGAACAGGTGATGCAGGTACCACAGGAGAATTTCATTATATTTGGTGATGGGATTGACAGTGAAGATGAGGATGACGATGTGTATGACGAGGATGTAGTCGAGGACGAGGATGGGGATGAAGACGAAGGCGAAGACGAAGACGAAGATGAAGACGATGAGGACGACCAGGGTGACGAAGATGAAGATGAAGATGAAGATGAAGATGAAGATGAAGACGAGGATGAGGATGAGGATGACGACGATGGCGATGACGACTTTGAGCACGGCAATTCCGGAATTCTGGGAAGCGAGGCAGTAGCAGCAGGCCCTGGGGGCTCCATCGATATGGCAGATATTGTACCTTTTGAGCAGGCGTTCCAGCAGGAGTGGGAGCAACTGCAACTGCAAGGAGCACAGCCGATTCCTCCCCACGCCGTGTGGCTTGCAGCGCATCCGCCGAACGGATCGGCACCCCCGCAGCATATCATGGCCCAGTTTCAACAGCAAGCTTGGCCTTTCGAGGCCACATTTCAGGATCTAAGCGATGCATTGGGAGAATTAGAAGACGCATTTGGTGAGCTCGAGGATGCCCTACCCCATATTGGCTCCTCTCTCCCACAGTTGCACGTGGCTTTGGCCAATCCCCCCAATTCCATGTTGCGACGATGTCCCAGGCGCGAGTGTCGGGCGCCTGAAAACAGGATTCCAGAGCCAAGCCCACTGATCCTGGAGCGACTGTTGCAGATGATATACTACCCGCATACCGCGGAGGTGACGCCAGCACCTATGGACAGACCCTCGCGGATCATGTTCGCCACATCGTCCAGGAGGGACTATAACATGAACCGCACCCAGCTGTATGGTGCTTTTGAACGCTTAGCACCAGGATATCGCATCCTGCGAACATACGAAAAGGACTTTGAGATGTTTGAGCTCCCGCGGCCAGGGGCAGAGCTGCGGAGAGATATCGGCATGTTTTGTGGTAATGCTCTCGAGTTTGAGCGCTTCCGGGATCCGCTCTCCTCGTGGAGTTTCCGGGCAACAAGCAGACTCAGTCTGCTGGCACATGTTCCCGAGATGTCCATCGTTATTCTCGGGTCACCAACTGGACGTGTGCTGGTCGCATCATTGACTCGGCTGAGTTCCAAAGAGAACGATTTCAAGGGACGAGGGATGTGGAGACGCGGAATCAGAGTGGAATGGGTTCTTCCCAACAAAATAGAAGAGAGAAACCATCGGACAACTAAGCGAGCTCTCCATGGGATGGCAATCGGTCGCATACCCGATGATGGCGATCAAAATGGCGAGCAGGCTGGAAGAGGGGCATCCCTCCCGCGACGATACCGGCTGATGCTGCACTACCAGAACCACGACATCTTTTCTTACGAGGTTACGAGAAACGAGCAAACAGGCAAGATCTGTCTGTTTTGATAATGTATTTCTGGACTATGATTCTTCACGATCTTTGGTTTCGGCTTTTTCTTTTCTGTCAGTGTTTTTCTGCTTTCTCTGTCTTCGTTCTTTCTCCTTCCCTTCTTGCCTAGGTGGGAAACTGGTGAGCTCATCTCGAGCTTCATCCTCACCCTGGCTGAGCAGGGCTGTTTATCTCTGCTCAATTCTACTCTTTCATCTATTGGCAAGGTGGACGAGCCTTGAAATGCTTGAGATGAGTTACGAAAGCGAGGTCTGTGCTGAATCTTTTCGATTGTCTTTTGGTTTTTCTGTTTGTCAAAACTGGATTCGGGAATGGCGTGAGATGGATATAATGGATAAGGTGGGAATTAAAACAATTTGTTCTAGGAATAGCTAAGTAGGCAAGTGAGGCTACAGATGAGATCCCTCTATTGGCAACATGGTATTACGGGTTGCCAGAGGGAACCGTGGCAGTATGAATCAGACATTGCTTCAAGATAAGCTCAATTCAAATCTGGAGGTGAAGCATCCGTTTGGAGCCAAGTGTCACGTCATGAAACGTCTGCTTTCGCGTGGAAGTAAAATTGCCAAGCCAAAGGCCAGCTGCCGGGAGCTGAAAGGGCCAACGGACGCGCCATGACTCGACCGATAAAGTGACGTGAGGGCAGCTAGCAGATACCAGGTTTGACATAATCGGCACTGGCGATATGAGGTAATGGAGACTGGAAGTACCTTGCAGCGGAAACTAGTATGGCGCGGTACCTGGATTTGACACCGGGGGGGGGGCCTTCTGGGGTAATGGAAGCGGAAGTCAGTCATGCAGGCCCGAGGCTATGGGATGGAGGGATGCGATCGGATGCCGAGACGGGCTCAGACGAAGAAAATAAGGGACCCAGGGTCCCGGGCAGGCAGCGTGCAGTTTTCTATCTCGATTGAAGAGGTTTCTAAGGCGATGATGAAATCAAATGCAATCAGGGCAAGGGTGGAAGCAAGCTCTGACGAGATGCAGTGTCGTAATTCGCGACAGGGGCGCGCGGGCTGTGATTGGGCGGGGGCACTTTCGCGGATTAATGGGTCGAGGTAATGGAAACGACTCGGGCCTCTCACACCCTCTCACACGATCAGGAAGCCACGGACTGGCGGCCCTCTCCCCAACTTGCTGGCCCTGCGTGCTCCACTTCTGGCTCGTCCCCCGATTTAGGTTGCTTTACGTTGCCGAATTGATCAGGCCCGTATCCGCCAATCAGGGCACTCGGTTTCTGTTATCTCCATTTCCATTTTCAACGCCTGGGC
Source organism: Clonostachys byssicola (assembly GCA_902006505.2). Taxonomy (NCBI): domain Eukaryota; kingdom Fungi; phylum Ascomycota; class Sordariomycetes; order Hypocreales; family Bionectriaceae; genus Clonostachys; species Clonostachys byssicola. Next base: position 1,384,860 of record CABFNO020001240.1, read on the forward strand.
CCTGGGGGCGAGCAGCGTCCGGCCGAGGGCTTAGCTGGACGGCCATGACACGAGGAGTTGACGTGATGGATTTGGCTAATTGATTTGGGTCTTGTCCAGGCACGGGGCGTCTGGCGGTTCGGCATGGCAGTTGGGCTGCTGTGCGTTGCAGAGCCTGTCTGGCTTGTCTCGCCCATGAGGCTGTCATGCTACATCTCGCTATCATCGTCACCACCACCTCAGCTGAATTGGCATTGATACGGATGTGATAATAGAGAAAAAGTGAAAAATAAAGACCTGGGGTTGTCAAGTGAAAGCAAGGTGGGGATTGGGGGAACGGAGAAGGGTGTATGTCAAGGGAGTGAGTGTTCCCTGCTCTGATATCTCGACTAAAGCCACACCCCATAAGATGGCAAAACGCCACATAGATTTGCTCGACGACTCCAATTCGACAGATCTAGGTTTATGCATGTCCAGACTGAGCTGGAACCCCAAGACAAGGGCAAGTAAGGAACAAGGAGGCAGCCCGTGTCAGCCCTCTGTGTGGTCAAAGCCCAAGATCAATATCAAGCCTCGTCGATGTATTGGGACGTGGACCAATGCAAGGCCACGGATGGCCAGATAACAGGTGCTGACATGTCTCACAGCGCCTCTTGACTTTCTCTCCCCTTCCCACCCCACGTCGTCCGGGCTGCCTGGCGATGAGGGCAAAAAGATCGAGGCAATCCACGCTTCCAGCTAGCTGGAGACTCTCTTTTCTGGGGCCCCTGGTTTCGTAGCCTCTGGGACAGGCAGAGATCACTGATTCCAATGTCAATTCGTTCTGTAATCGAAAAGATGCCCAACCGGACTAAGAGGGTCCTTACGGAGGCTAGAGAATGGAGTGGTGGGACCGTCTCGAGCCAAGTATCAGACTCTTGCACCAGAATACCAATTACATACAGACAGACGGGCAGATTATACATCGATTCTGCGCACCAGAGCCAGACGAAGCCCCGACCGGCGGCGCCCCCGTACTTTCCCAGGGTGGATGGGATGGGCCCGTTCCCCATTTGATCTCCCAGACCAGACCCAGCACTCAGCCAGGGATCTGCAGGGCTTCTTATCAAGATAGCCGTTTGTTGCATAGTTTCTATGAGTACACTTAATGGCAAGTGTGATTGATACACATGGGAGGCCATGGCTTGGGGGGAGGGGGGGCGTAACCTGGTCTCCAGTCGAGATATCTTTATTAAGTCGCCTCCTCCTCCGCCCTCCTCGTTCCATCTCTCCATCTGGAGTATCCGTCGTTGCATTGCATTGCATAGTATTTGGGTAGCTTACTTGAACAAACTCATCCATCTCGTATGATTCGACAGGCACAACCAACTCTTCAATAAACGGTGTCCAAAAATCTTCTCTTCCATCTTGTTTCTGGGGCTTGTTCACAATATCCACCATGTCTTATTCAACGACCGGGCCTCCCACCGTGTTCAATGGAACAGATGAGGAACTGGGTGGTGACTCCAGTAAGTCTAAGGGAGCAAACCAGCTCGTCTGCCATGCCCGAGTCCATTTTCTCTAACAGTGCCTCTTCTTTGATTTACAGCCACCGAGAACCTCAACCAATGGTACCAGTCCGGTGACCAGGCTTACATCCTCCTCAGTGCCGCCCTGGTGATGCTGATGATCCCCGGCATCGCCTTCCTCTACTCCGGCCTCGCCCGCAGAAAGTCCGCCCTCTCCATGCTCTGGGTGGTCATGATGTCCTTCAGTGTCATCGTCTTCCAGTGGTACTTTTGGGGCTACTCCCTGGCCTTCAGCACGACCTCGAACAACCCCTTCATCGGCGACCTGCACAACTTCGGCCTCATGAGGGTCTGGGGCGCCCCCTCCCAGGGCTCCCCCCTCGTCCCCGCCCTCCTCTACTCCTTCTACCAGATGATGTTCTGCGGCGTCACCGCCGCCCTCACCATCGGCGCCGTCGCCGAGCGCGGCCGCGTCATCCCCGCCATGGTCTTCATCTTCTGCTGGGCCACCGTCGTCTACTGCCCCCTCGCCTACTGGGTCTGGAACGCCAACGGCTGGGGTTTCACCCACGGCGTCCTCGACTACGCCGGCGGCGTCCCCGTCGAGATCGGCTCCGGCATGTCCGCCTTCGCCTACTCCTGGGTCCTCGGCCGCCGCAACGAGAAGATGATGATGAACTTCCGCCCGCACAACATCTCCCTCATCACCCTCGGCACCATCCTCCTCTTCTTTGGGTGGCTGGGCTTCAACGGCGGCTCTGCCTTTGGCGCCAACCTCCGCGCCGCCATGGCCTGCTGGAACTCGTGCCTGACTGGCATGTTTGCTGCTGCTACCTGGTGCATCCTCGACTACCGCCTCGCTAAGAAGTGGTCCATGGTCGGCTGGTGCTCCGGTGCCATCTCTGGCCTCGTCGCTGCCACTCCCGCCTCTGGTTTCATCGACCCCTGGGCCAGCATCATCCTCGGTGTTGTTGCCGGTGTCTGCTGCAACTTTGGCACAAAGAGTGAGTCAACCATCATATCCCCCCAATTTAGTTCTCACACGCTAACCAGTGACAACAGTCAAGTTCCTCGTCGGCATCGACGACTCCCTCGACGTCTTCGCCGAGCACGGCATCGGCGGCATCGTCGGCCTCCTCTTCAACGCCTTCTTCGCCAGCGGCGGCATCATCGGCCTCGACGGCGTCAACACGGGCGCCTCGGGCGGCTTCCTCGACAAGAACTTCGTCTCCATCGGCTGGCAGATCGCCGCCATCGTCAGCTCCTGCGCCTACGCCTTTGTCGTCTCCGCCATCCTCGCCAAGGGCATCGACCTCATCCCGGGGCTCAAGCTGCGCGCCTCCGAGGAGGCCGAGCTCCTCGGCATGGACGACGACCAGCACGGCGAGTTCTCGTATGATTACGTCGAGGTCCGCCGCGACTTCCTCGCCTGGAGCCCGGCCCGCGACGATCCCGCCCCGGAGGGCCACGGCATCGAGCCCACGCACGGGATTCAGGAGCACGCCAACCTGACCACGCCGCCTAGCTCGGCTGGCGGTGACAAGAAGGACGCCGAGCCCGTGGCTGTTGATGCTACGAATGGCTCTTCTGAGAACGAGAAGCAGAACTAAAGAAAAAATGGGCTGGCTCCCCCCCTCAATTGGATCTCCAACAACCCCCACATATTCTAGACTGTCATACCATGCGATATCACTTCTGGGAGCTTCACATCAGACCCTCCCTATCTTTCTATTTCGTTTGAAAGCCCATTTTCTATTTATTCCTCTTTTTAAAAATCAACACGTTTTTCTCGGATACAGAAAAAAAGGTGTTGGGGCCAGCGGGTGCTAGGAGTTTTACGGGTGCTACTCATCATTCTTGATGCATAGCAATTGCTTTTATTCTATTTTCTCGGGACAGCTGTTGTTGAAAGGAATGAATACCCGCAGGATCGGATTCTGCTGTACGCTAGATCGCTTACTATCGTTTACTGCCTGCACTGAGGGAAACTCAAGTGCAAGGACTCAGTCCTTGTAGGCTTATATATATGAACCAACACATAATAGACCAAACGTTGAAAACAACACCAATTCTCTTTACGTAAAAACATCGATAAACACGTGTGAAATTATCCGTCCTCCTTTCACGTGCCTTTTGGGGGGTTATCTCTGTTGCATACGGTACGGGACGGTGACAGTCAAGAAGGTTCCGCTAGTCCAGCCGCGGTTTGTGTTGAACTCTCCTGAAGCTGGAATTTATGCCCCTCTTTTGATCTACAGCCAGTGAACCTACGATGATGACATTACGGGTCTGTAGAGTTAAACGATTGGATGTGTTGTTTTATTAGAGGGAGGTGCTATGCAGATGCGTAGCGAAATTTGATGTTTGATGCCACCCCCGAGTAAGATGAAATTCCGTGGGATGTTGCCTATTGCCAATGAACCGTCTGAAACAGCAATAAATGAGATCACAAGAGAGGGAAATAACGCCACAGAAACCAAGACATGTCCTAGACCAGCTCAGTCCGCAGTATGATAAGACGAGAGAGAAACGAAGGGTGGGAGAAACAACCGATGGCTAGGAAACAGGTGCGCCGTCGGTGACGTCCTGATACGGGACCTTTGGATACTCTCCAAAGCAGGCAAAGTCGAACCGTGCCTTCTCTGCCATGGTATCCTGGATTTTGATGAAGGTGTCGAACTCGCACCACCCGTCCTTGCGGGAGGCGTCACACTCTGGGAAGCTCAGTCCCAGTGGCAGTGTGCGCTGGTTGAGAATGAAATGAATGTACTTTGTCTCGCCGCCGCTCAAGAAACCGTCACGGTTCGGGGCGACGGGCTTGGGGGTCTTGATGACCTCGATATCGAGCCGGGCGCCGAAGGGGGTGACATGGGAGACCTTGAACGTGTGATCCCTGGGGTTGTGGGTTGGTGGTAGCTCTTCGGCAAATTGGCGAAGCCCAAATGCCGTCAGAACCGCGACGATGTTGGTGTCGTGTGAGAAATCAAAGTACAGACTCTGGTTTAGTGGGAATGTCTCAGGGTTGCTGTCCAGTGTGACATTGATCTGAGATCCAGAGTAACCCAAAGTATGGTTCTTGAGTCGTGCCATGACTTCCTGTTGGTAACCAAGGCCAACAGCCCTCTGTAAGGGTAGAGAAGGCGTCAGCATTCTGTTCATGTTGCATGATAAGATTGAAAATAGGGATTGAACGTACTGCTGTAGGGCTATGGAAGCCGCATATTCCTGCAAAGAACAAGTCAATGGAGTAGCCAAAATTCTCCCACTCTTCATAGGTGAAAAGTTCGCAGAATCTACTATAGCCATATGCCACTGTTTCATAAGGGCACATGGTTTGAGCGGCATAGACGTCCGAGACTGTCCATTCGAAGCCCTCAGTCATATCTTGGAATCTCCTCGCAGCTGTATACACATCAGAATATGCCGGTTGAAGTTTAGGGTTAAAGAGTCTGTTCCCCGTGGGCTCAACTTACCTTTCTCTAGGTATTTCACAGTCCAGGTCCCGGTTGCCTCATTACCGGTGCCCTTGGGCCACGAATTGGGACAATTGAGAGCTCCGGCCAGCGAATTGTTCTTGTTTCCATCTTCAATGATGACCTCAATGGTGGCATTATTTGGCCTATAGTTGTGAGAATCCGCTCCCATCTTTCTAGTTGAGGGGGGCTGCATACCATTCAAGGCCAAAGAAGCCGGCGAGCCAATTTTCAGCAGACTTCAACATCCGATCTTGGGTCTAAGAAGCGGCCAAAGTTAGCGAACAGTGGTCACTAGACATAAAATAGGAGGTCAAACTTACAGTCGTCCGAACAATGATCTTGCTCAACGGGTTGTACAATTTGCCATACATGTAACTATGCAGGACTCCTGTTATAATTCCACAGGTCAGCAAAACGATAATCTAGCCATGGCTAAGTATGGCAGCGTTCAATACCTGAATCATAGAGCTCCTGTCGGCCCTTGGGAACAAGTATCTCGTGGCCGAGTTGATATTTCCAATGCTTGAGAAAAGAGAGGGCCCCCTTGGGCTTGAAGGTGCCGGCAGCATCGGCGAGACGCTCACCAAGCTTGGCGACCTGGGATCCCATTGTTGGATATCGAGACCCGTGGCGAGACAACATCTGAACCTGGACAATCTCCGCGCCTTCAGGGAGCGGATACTCGTTGACTCCAAAGCCCGGCGATGGAGAGTAAGGTGAAAGATAACCCATCATTTTGAAAATGCTATCATTTCCCTGCTGCATGCCCTCAACGGGGATGGAGGTCTGGAGAGGCTCGTTAGGGACATAGGTGGCAGTAGGATTGACCACTCTCGTCTGAGCCATGAAGGCAGCTTCGCCCGTGGCTGTTGGCCCAGCCCATAGTTCAGGATAGGTCTGGAAGTACTGGGGAACCTTTGATGGCAAGCAAGGGCAGTGGGGGGAGCCCCGGAAGCTGTGCGGAAGCGAAGAGTATATGGTATATCCAAGCAGAATCACGAGACAAGCTGTCAAAATGTAGGTTGCATTGCGAAACCGCCTATCCTCCCGAGGCCTGTAGATAGGAGCTTCCTCCTTATCGAAATCCGGGGCATTACCGGCATCGCGGTTCTCATCCTGGTGGACTAATTGGTAACCAGAAGAGCCACTGCCCGGTGGATTTGCGTTATTGGAAGCTGACGATGGCATCACCGCCATACTGTGTACATCCAATGCGGAATACCTATGCAAAGACCTAGCCGCCAGAGGCAGGGTGGCAAGGGGTGCAACGGGCGTGCTTGTGATGATGCGTGCTGGAGGCTTCACAGGCTAACCACACATCCAACCCGGCAGGTACGGTCACGGTGCAGCCACTCAATAGGCGGAGAGGAATCGCGTCGATAAAATGGCTCCGGTTCCGCTCCGGCTTGGGGAGATTGCGTGCGTGCAGAAGCCAGTGAAGGAAGGGATGCTGTTGATGGAGCTTATTCGTTGCTGTTGCTTTTGATGATTGGCGATACATTTCACTAACTGGATAAGCGTTTCAGCCTCTCAGCAGGTACGTACCGATTCGAACAGGGGCTAGAGCCGCTAGACACAGTGCGAGAGGCCAGATCGCCAAGTCAGCGATCGATATCGTATTCAACGTACAGTATGCCGGCCGGCGGGAAATTTATCTAATTTCTTGATGCAAGCTTGCATTAGCTGATAGAAACCTCCACTCCCTGATGGGTGCTTTTGTCCGAACTTTGAAGAGTAGGGATTCATTGGCTGATTGGTTCGAGGTGCTAAGCCCAGGATGATCTATCTATTCGTACTGTGGACCGTCAGATGCGACTAGTCCTGTTATTAGTAAGGCAAGTCCGGATAGGGGCCACAAGGCACTTCAACCTTCCTCCATAACTTGAGCCTGTGGGTTACGGAACCAAGTCTTAGCTTGGCAAAGTACCGTCGGAAAGCCAACGACATGCAGGTAGGGAAAGTAGTCGCATATATCCAGGTGGGTACCACTATCTCCTATTTTCGGTGACGAGCCTCGTCTTGTACCAGACCAGCCGGCGAAACCGGAGAGGAGGAATCCTCCCTCGCAAAAGCAAAACCTCGTCGAGCTGGCAGCCATTGCAGCCAAGCCAGCTGACAAGCATTGCTTTTAACCCGAGTTGGCGGTGACGATGGCGACGATGGGTGCGAAGACTATGTCCTCGAGAGGAAAGACGTGGATACCCCAGTCAACCAGATGCCCGTCGTCGCCGGAAGTCATCACTAGTGAAGTCAAGCTCTCAAGCACTGCCTACCAGCAAGAAGCAACGACATCGCCTAGCAGGGGACTTGGCTGCCAGGTTGATGGCTCTTGCCCGGGACTGGTCGCACTTGCCTCTCATCCTGGGCCTTTGCGACAACTTCACCTGGGACTTGCCTGGTTCTGGTGGGCCGCTCCTTCCCCAAAACTCCACGTTCCCCAATGGAGGCATCCCGAAAACCTCCCAACCCCCGGCCTAGCCCAAACTAAAGGACATCAACAGCCAACGGCAGCAAAAGCAAATCCCACCTTGCACAACGCAAGACATCCGCCGACGCGCAGTGCCCCCTATTCGGGACATTGGCGCAGGCAGGCAGCCCAGCCTTATCTGTCTTAATGGTCTGGAGTCACCGCCCTCGATTTGAGTCGTCTACGCCAGATGAATTTCCGGGATCAGCGGACCATCGTCTCTCCCCTGGCTGGAACCACGAAGCGCTGTCCAGAGTGGGAGCGAGATGGATGTCGACCGGCCTCTAGAGTAGGATGGTCACCTGCCGCGCATGGCAGCCCTTCAAGCAAATGCCCGTCGCCAAGACAAATCCAAGACACAGCACCGCTAAACGGCACAGCACCGCCCAGTCTCGACATAGGTACTGGCCAATCTAGCCACGCGAGACGACCGCATTCGTGGATCATGATGTCGTTAGTTTCGTTCAACTTCAGCTTCCCCTTGGGAGAGACAATCGCGCATATGTACGTCCTACATTCATACACATTTACATACACATCTACCTACCTATACACACGCCATAAACCCCTTGCTACATCACACGATGACTTCCGCCAGCCTGTCTCTTCTTGCGCTGTCATTACGCACAGCCCTCTTGCCCCCCTTATAACCAAACAACTGTCTCAGATGCCGTCAATATTGTAAAACCCCGACTCCAGCAATGCTCTTATGCTAACACCGTCTATCCAGTCCTCTCTTCGATCCAAATGCCGTCAGAGTTGACCTGCAGCTTCCCGCTCACCTTGTTTCTTTTGATTGACTATAATCCCTGTCTAAGGAGAGAAATATTACCAGTCACCATCATCTTCAGATGGTTTCATCTCTACCAAAACGCTCGCTTACGGGTTCCACCCCGACTCGCCAACATCAAATTCGGTGCCATACCGTGTGTGGTTGGGGCTGCAGCAGTCCTTGTTCCAAACCCCAACACCCTCAGCACCTTTTTCTTAGCATCTCCCCCTCTAGCATGCCAATCTCGCCTCTGGTTCGTCATCTCTCGTCATCTGTCTTTTGTGTACACACACTCCTTCAGAAATTTCCCGATGGGGTGTGGAGATAGCGCCATACCGCTTCTTTGATTTACACTAGCCTGGTAGTAGGGATCGATCAGCTTTACGATATGACACACTCCTTCTTGGACAGGAAAATGTGCACGTTCGGTGCATATACCCCGGATAGAGGCTTCACACTATTATCAAGCCACATATTCTCGCCATCTGAAGTTAAAGAAGGTGGATGAATTCAGAATACAAGAAAAGAAGCTAACTTTTAGATCTCATTTCTTTCTTTTTCGAAAGAAAAATCAAACCGACGCCAGACCTTGACATGAAACCAGAGACATGATTCGTATAGCACACGATGCTGCTGTTCGTCTTCACACAACTCAGCTTCCCACCAACCGCCACACGGACACACACCGGCCATTCTGCCGTCTAACTAACCCATCGTGGGTCATCACGATACCTCACTAACCTCCCCAATGCATGATCTTCTGTCGCATACGATTAGCCGCTACCACCACGGCCCATTTGCCCGCTTTCAGATTAGCATACACTCTTGCTTCGAGGCCCTAATTCGCCTGTGATCTGAGCGGAAAGTAGCCGTCCGGCATGGGTTCCAGATGCCACACCTTGCTTGTCTTAGTGTCTTCGAAGGCACTAGACCACTCCTCCTGAAGCTCCTCTGGGAGGGCCCAAGCAAGTTCGTCATCCCGGAGCCTCATGCGCACCAAGTGTCGCTTCTCTCCGGATGACGTACCATTCTGGAAGCCCTCACGGCGATGGAGGATGGCAAGGTTGTTGATGAAATGGACGTCGCCTGCTCGAGTGACGATTTCCAATTGGAAGCTCTTGGCGAGCTCCTCGACTGCATCAAGAGCCTCCATCTGTCGAAGGCTCAGTCCTGGCAGCTGGCTTGAGCGAGGGTGGCTTGCACTACCAACCAATGGTGTCCTGCCAAAATTGATGATGAGACGACCATTGTGGTTGAACAAGACAGGGCGGCACTGAAACCGCGGGCTGTCGAACAGAAAGGGAGTATCAGCCATTGTTCGTGTACTACGTCTTTCGAGTGCTACTTACAGGGCAAATGGCCAATCCCCACCGGCCAGAGCTCGGACGAGATCGGGGCGATCAGCAGCTAGAACGTTGTAGACTGCATAGGCAGATGCGATGATACACTTGCCGCCAGAAGCTGCGACGCTTCGAGTGAGCCAGCTCACGATATCACCTGCCTCCTCATTGTGGAAGGTCTGCACAGGGGTCCATTAGCGCTTGATTCTTCGTAGTTGTCATGCGGTCAGATCACTTACAATCGCTTCAGTGGAATGACGATGGTGTCCAGCTTTGACCTTGGACGAGTTGTCAGCAATGATGTGCACTAGAAAGCGGTTAGTTAGCATTGGTTGCCGCCCCTAGGATTTCGGAAGCGTCCCCTACCGAGCATGTTGCCCTTGCTATCTTGGCGGCCGGTCTGATTTGCGACATGAGTCTGAATACCAAGGTACAGCATGGTCAAGTCCTCGACCAAGTACTTCTTGGGATCCAATCCGCGAACTAGACCAAAACCCTTTCCGTTGTGGAGATCTTGGCGAACGATATCAAGCTTGCTTGCGAGATTGGGCAGTGGGAAGGTGTCCTTGGTGATGTGATCGCCATCTAGACCAAGACCTGCTCGATCTATGTGTCAGTGGTGTGTTCACTCTGGTGCGAAGGGGTGGATATCGAACCTTTGAAGTGATCAAGAGCTGCCTCGAGCTCGAGAATGTCATCATCACTCAAGACGTGGATGAACTCGTTCTCATCTGTGAACTGCTCTCCAGCCCACGCCAACGGCGAGTCCACAAAATCGGGAAACCCGCCTGGCAGACCTGGAGTCCTTGCCACAAGAGAAGGGAACCTCTCCACGTGAGCGGATCGGACGGTTGGTTGGGTCTTGCAGAATGCCATGGCAGCCTTCTTTCCTTGGTAGCAGTGGGCAGAATGATAGGGAGGAAAATATGTGTCCGGGGCTTGGGCGACGCTTTCTCAACGAAGGAGTAATGGTGGAAATTTCACCTTGCTTATACTTGGGGTGGGTGTCAACAAAGAGTAGTGGTCTTCGAGGTAAGTTTGGAATTCCAAGTCGGAAGAGGAGAGAAGTAAGTTATGATGAGAGTCGAGGAGGAAAGAACGTCCATCGGAGTAGGTTATATAGGCGTCGCCTTGACCGTGATGGCTATGATTCAGATACCTAGGTTTTTTTTTTTTCTCTTTTCGCTGTACTACCTGACACTGCCTTTCGTGTAGCCAGCCACTGCCGAGACTGAAACGACCAGAGCCGTCCGTCTCCAAATCACAAAAGTAAGTACCCTACCCGCACACCGCAGGCTCGTGGCAGATTAACTACGAAATGAGCGAAAGTATACGGTGAGAACTCAGCCAGCACTGGCAAGAATTAAAAAGAAAGCATAGCGTGATGCAGAGCGGCAGGTGGAAGAAGCAAATTCAGTGTCAGGTTCCAGCCTCGTACGGAGCCCATGGGCGTGGCCATCTATATACACCCAAAACCATAATCTCTTTCCCCCTCTCTTCTCTCCCCTCTCCTCTCTTTCCCCCCCTTGTGAGAGTTCCCTCGAGCACACTAGCCTGGCTCTATGTCACTGGACATTCTCATTTAGGCGCTTGCCGATCTGCCGCCTCCTCCGGTGACAAGGGCGCACAAGCCATGGATCGCGGGGAGTCATTGGTAAGGTAACGCAGTTCGTGTGAGGGTGCAACAGGGTGTACTATGTGTAAGTCAACGGGGCATCGGCCTGTGGCACCAATTGCTAGCTACATACTATAGTCAGCACTATAGTTAGTATATTGGGTGGGGAGGGCGGCTTGGCTGAGGCCAGACCATCAAGGGGGAAAGGGGAGGGATCAATTGCGAAGCTACTGGCATCTGGCATAGGCGAAGGGGGAAAGAAGCCTGGGATGGCAAGTTAGAAAAAGCCTGGGCTGGGCTGGGCTGGTCTCTCATTGCTTTTTTGGTTTTCTTTTTTTTTAGGCGGTACAGGCATACGTGCGAGATATCCCAGTCCGACTCCGGAGCTGCGTGAGACATACACCCGTCCCCCGTCCTGCATATTCAATCAAGCATTGCCCTGTGCTCTCCGGTCCTTGTGCGACCTGAGAGACGAGGGAGGGCCCCTTCGGAGCTTTCTGTGGTGCAACCTCGTCGGAACAGCTGGTGTTGATCCCCCCCCCGCCTATCAAAATGAGAATGCGCTCCAAACCAGCAGTGATTGTCTCTGCAGGTGATCCACCAAGGTCGCCATGCGAGACAGAGATCTTCGGGGAATCGCTTGCCGGAGTAAAAGCATCGAAGCACATGGCAAGAGCGGGCCAGAGACCAGATATGACTATGAAACCTTGTGCGTGCTGTGCTACATTCTCATCCTGTCATTACACGTACACTGAGTCCTTTGCTTTTTCTTCCTTGCCCTCTGCCGTGCGTATCCAAGACAAAAAAAAAAGTTCGTGACCTTGTTTCCTCTTGATATCCCCCCTTGTCATTATCATAAGAGTTTTTTTTTTGCTTTTGTTCCTTTCTTTTCTTATTTCCCCGAAGCGTAAGGTAACAATACGGGTCATGGACTTGCCTCTTAGGAAAGAGAATCGAGTCGTCCAGATGGCGGTGACGAAAACAAACAAGAAAATTACTTCCAGCAGTCCTGCATTGCTTCTTCCTCCTGCAAGTATCCGGCTGTTTCAAATTTCCCATGCAGCTTCAATTTCTTAACGCAACACCCGGTTATGTGGTTGCCCGAGCGTCCCAGTTGTCGTCGTAGAGCTGGCTGACGAAGTAGTAGTCATTCTCAACCTCACCCCTCGCACGGATTCCCTCCCATTCTTGTCCTGTGAGATGCAGTTATCCGCCTTAGCGCCGGTTCCATAGACTGCCAAGGGCTTCGGGCGGGCAGGTTCACTTACGATGCCTCTTCGCGTAGTTCCTGGTCGCATGCACGAACCGGATTTGGTCCTCTTCCAGGCCTGCAAGCGTCCGCAGATCCTGGTCCTTGCATCCATCAGTGAAAGGATGGACATTCTTATTACAGTAATGAAAATGGGCGAGCAGGATGTTGGCGCCTAAACGAATGCTTTCGTGTTAGCCCGACCATTTAGGAAAGGATGCGTACTGGTTGATATCACCGACCTGCATGATACTCTCTGACCTTGTCCTCTCGAGCAAATCGACGCTATCAACAAAACACAGTGTCAGCCGCAGATGTAACAACCTCCGATTTTCTTTTCTTTTATCTCATGTGTTTTTCTTCTTTCCGGAGTGACTTGACCCACCTTCATTCCATGTTTACGAGCATAGCCGGCGTCATGAGCGGTAATGAGGGCAGCGTTGTGCAACAAGACAAAGGTAACGAGGTATGAGACCATCCATGTGCTGTGCTTTCTTTTCGAAACGATCTTTTCCAATCTATCAAGCACCTGGCGCCTAAGCGAGCTCTGTATTTGGTGAATCAGGATCAAATCCAACTGAGCTCCGAGGACCGGAGGGATTGGGATCGTCCCCGGGTGAGGGTTGGTTTCATCGAGGATGTCCTTGGGCATACCCAGGGTCTCTTCTCCCACAATGAAGTTGGATGTTGTCGAGAGCCTCACGGCCATCCAAAGCCTGAAAACGTCGCGCAGAAGCTCCTGAGATTCGTTTGGAATCTGTTGTTTCTTGCAGAGTTTGACTGACTGTTGGTAGGTTCTATATATCAGACCACGGCGCCCAAGAATCTTCGCAAACGCTTGATTCATGGATCTGTGGATGTGTCTTAGGTAGGCTGCCTTTACTGTCTCTAATTCCACCAATGCAAATGGTGGGATTGAAACAGTCTTCTTCTCTCCATTATGATACCAACTTCTTTCCAGCTTGTCACCTTCTATCGGGATGAATTGCTTGACTACAACGTCAAGTGTCTCGTCAGAAAAGCCTTCCGAGATCTTTATTATCTTGGTTTCAGTGGATGCCCACTTCTGGATAGGGCCTGGAACAGTGTCGATCCATCTTTTGCTCCATTCGTAGCCAGGAACTTGGCCGGGCTTGTAACATTTGACATCTGTAATCTTAAGCCGTAGACACGGGAAGCGGCCGGCCCTTGTGTTGGCCACCTTCTTGCAAGTCAAACACGGCCCCGTAGGGTCAGCGTCATTATGCTCGCACTGTACAATGACCAGTCAACCAGGGTGGAAGCACAACGCAGCGGTGAGAGAACTTACTCGTATTCTTTGCATCCTGCATCGAATGCAGGAACCAATTTTCCTTGTCTGTGCAGTCTGTTCCCGCAAAGACGGATCCTTGAAAGGCCCACGCTTACCACCTCTCTGATTGGGCTGCAGTATGTCAAAAGTTGGGTGGTGCTCATGTGGTGCGGCATGGTCCCGGGAGATTGCGTTTGATCTACTGGTTGGAGCCGGAGGAGGGCAAAGGTTATACCGAGCGGAGAGAGAAGCGAGGCTCTCGCTTTGGTGAAAGACCACTTCTCTCCCGCCCTGTGCAGGGACATTTGGACTATAGGAAGGCATGGCCGGCACTGGTGTGTCCAGTGGGTGCTCAGGTTGGAAAACTAGAGCGTCGGGACCAGTCGGGGACTCAGCCTTGATGACTGGGCCTATGAAGCCTTGTCCTTGACTACTAGATGCCTCTGCCGTTAACAATGGCGAGTAGGCCGGGTCACTAGCCGCAAACTCAGATAGCTGCGGCAATGGCGCACTTGGCTGGTCGCTATGCAACGGAGTCTGCTGCTCAGACTCCACAGCATTAGAGTTGTACGACTGGGGGATCAAAACCTGCATTGAAGGTGGCTTCTCGATCTGGTAGGGGCCAGATGTACTAAGTGAAGTGTGAGGCGTCTCAAGTAAGGGTTGATAGCCTTGGCCATGTGTCAATTGAAAAAGACAACAGAGCGACAGTTGTAGGAGGTCCTTACCATCCTGCAGCGACATAAGATTCATAAGATTAAACCCACAGCACGGGCAGAGAAGCGCCTTCAAGTTCATGAACCGTTGGCCAAAAGACAGGCCGCCAGGTGCCTCTCCGTTGCAACCAATGGAGGTTAACGAGGAGCACAGGCCGTCGCTTTGATGCTGGTGAGCAGTACCCGACTTCTCGACTTCAGCCAATGGCACCAGGCCTTGCGTGAGACCTAGATTTGCGGGGGTTGGGGGTGACATAGTTTCTGTCTTTATTCTTTTCCGTATATGTGGTTCAGGTTCAGTTACAAAAGGATTTGTCTGGACATCAGCAGCATAGCTACTACTGAAATCTGTTGAAGTTGCAACAATGGGGTAGGAAAACGAAGTTGGATCGACAGGCGAGTCGTGTGCAAGTGGAACAAAGGATGGGGAAAACAATGTCTCACCCCCGAAAGGATCTCGAGCCCTTTTAGGGTTGAAATCGTTGTGAAACTCCTGTCAAGTAATTAATTTCACCGCCCATGGAAAAACTGGCTGGATATACACCGATTGAAGTATAGTTCAATACGATGGGGTATGTCGCATGACGATGTGTAGAGAGTGTGTTCGCAACATACACGGGGAAGGGGTGCAGGGAAAGAGAGCAGCGGCAGGAAATTGGAGACATTTGAGTTAAGGACCGGGGAGATCGGTCATGTAGCTCATGCAGGACGCTGCCGACCGGAGAGAGAGAAATCCTTACCATAATGGCTGCAGTAAGACAGGGTGTGAAAAAACTAGACGGCGGAGTGAGGAACGATCAATGTACCACCACCCGGTGTATGACGAAGTATTAGGTATACGATAGACCCAGAGGGAGTCGAGGCTGATGACCGGTATGGCAAGCAACGCACGGCCGCAACAGGGGAGCGCGTCGGGGCGAGGGGTGGATAACTATCGTGCCACAAGGAACATATCTAATGTAGAGGGACTTCTGGGTCCTCCGCGAGCCGTTCAACTGGCGGCAGATGCCCGTGGCGCGAAACAAGGGCCGGGAGAGCCAGGGGAAAGCGCAGGCAGGAGGAGATGAAGGCCTGCTTGGGACTAGACCTGGGGACTAGATAGAAACTGTATTCAAGCGCGGGTGGTGGGAGCGTTTAGCCCGCTAGTGATGCCAACTACTGAGCGGTGTTCGGAGGTGGCATCGCTCGAACGTGCGGTTGCGATGGTGGCCTGGGCGTGCGGCTTAGTCCACGAAAACAGCAATTCAGCCAAGCGGCAAGTGGACGGAGCCTCGCGATGCTAGTCGATCACAAATCGCACCAAAGCCGATGAGATGGTATGGCTCAAGGGTGGTGGGTGACAAGTTCTGGTGGTTGTTGCCACAGTGTGCCGCTACTGTAGACCAAATCGAACAGAGTGAAAGACAAAGACTCGGTGAAACAATTGTTGGAGAAGGATGGGGATTTTCTGCTGAATACTATCTCACCGGTTTGAGGGAAATGGGCGAAAAGAGCAGGGGTGGCACTTGAGGTGGGAATCTTGCATCACTGCTTATGCTGGCTTGTCGGGCACATAACAGAGCCTTGGGACAAGGCCTCAGTGCAGGGTTGCAGCGGTGGGTGGGGGGTGCAGAATGAGGTGTTTTGTTGCTCATGGTCACACATGGCTTCCGAATCATCCTCAGCCGAGTTGATGAGAGTGTGTGCGGAGGAGAAACGGAGCGTGTGCAGGCCCTGCTACATCCACCCTTGCTTGGCCTGGGATCGTTGGTTGAGGCATGGCTTTGTTCCATTAGTTCCTCCCATCGGTGAGCCGAGACCCTTGGTCCACTGATCCCGATGCATATCATGAGAAGATCAGATCCTAAATGACAATTACCTAGGTAGGTAGCATTTGTGTGCGGCAAGACACATTGCGGCATGTCGCTCGCCGTCACGAGGAGCCTGAATACGTGCCCAGCCTGCCAGCTTCCGACACATTGCATGAGAGAGCTCGCGAAGTGGTTGACCAACACATTCTATTGTGACTTAAACCACACACATTTTGGCCGGTGTCACACTCTCATGCAGTACCATCAAAAGAGTGGTAAGCTGGGAGATTAGAAATGCTGGTCACGAGACGGTTTGAAAGGCCGGGGATATAGAGAGCCCAACGGGTGTGTGTGTTCCGACGGGCAAATGACGACTAATAAGGCATCAAGGGAACATCATATGCATGAGGATTGCATATTAATGGTAACACAAGACGGCCGACAAGACCAATATGCGCTCTTCTTGGCAGAGGCAGTGGGACCGGTGAGAGCGATAGAACCAATCTCGAACGATCAAAGCCAGCCCCTTGATGGTGATTTGCAGAATTGCTTGCATGGGCGTCTGCTAGTCGAACTAGTCTAGTAGCAGCATGAGATGCGAGAATAGTACCTTATGTATGGAAGAGTCGAGGAAGCCGACGGCACCCCTTGCCAATGAGCCGCAGACTGGCCGACATGGAATATCGCGGCGGCTCACATGTGAGAAGTGAAATGACGAACGGTGTATTATTCGCAGGCCCCAGTCGTTTGCAGTAGGCCAGCTGGCAAGTTGCATCGGGGGACCATCTGAAATGGTGGTTGGGTGAGCAGTGTGACGATGACTTGCGTAAGAGGCCGCTTTGCTGGCCGTAAGAGGGTCAAAGCACACACACTGCAGAGATTGGGCGCCGTGCATAAGGGAAATTGAGGAGAGCGAGCCTAAGTGGCATGATAAGAACGGCCCAGGCAACATGGAAGCCGATGACTGGTGGAGAAGAAGCGCCAGCAACGACTCCGCTTGGGATGTTCAGCTATGATCGTATATCGTACCATCAAATGGGACGACGCATCTTTTCCTCCTCTCGCAAGTGAAAATCAAAGTGAGGACTCCAGCTCACTTGTTCCTTCCCCGGAATGGAAGGATTGGGATATGTGGGGAAGGAACTACTCCCGTTCCACGATAGCCGCGGGATGTATCTACCTTATTGTGAGGCCTGGTAATAGCTCCTGCCCTGGTATTTTAGCACGCTACAAAGTTGGCAGGCGCGGCCAGAGAAGCTGAGGAGGTTTGGGGATGTGCTGACTAAGCCGCTATGTCCGGTTCTCGCTCGCCAAGACTATCTCGACCAACAATCGTCGCAGATACGTCCATTGGCAGCCATCCACAGAAAGGCCCGAGCCAAACGTACTACAGCTTCCCGATGTGCAGAGCAGACGGCTTGTGCTTCCCACAGGCCACACCGCACAGGTCGCATTGTCCCTCTGACGAAGGTCAATGCGACCCGACCCCAGAATGTTATCTGCTTGTGCCGCTCTCGCGGGATGACGAGACTCAGGGAAACCTAGTGTGACTGGCTGGTGTGGCCGCTCTTTACCCCATTCTACCACGGGCAATCTTACGAATGGCCTGGGCAACCCTCTCACTGTTCACCGGGTGAGGCAAGTGGCGTTCTGAGGCTTGCGTTGGTCAGATCCAAGCAACTTTCTTGAGAAGTCTGGTTTGTTCGACATGCCACATCGAGCATGGGTGCTTCTCATAATTTTGATGATCAATCAGGGATCAACATCCCAGAATTTCACTAACTTACACACAGAAGAGATTCCGTATGGGTCGCAAAGCCATTGGTTGGGAACCGCAGGGATGTATCCCCGGTGTTTCTAGCTCGAAAACATGTGCTATTCCTGTCACCAAATACCACTAATCGCGACTCATGAACCTACGAGGGTTCCCGCTACTTCGTTCCTGCACCTTTGTACATGGAGTGGACATTGGACATCCAAATCAGCCGCCCCCCGAACTGAACATCCCTGAAGACTTGTCGATGAAGCTCTCCCCTGCCCGAGCATTGACTCATGAAACTCCAATAGGTAGACCGCTGTACAGACCGCCGGTCTCTTCCCGGGTCCTCATACCCATCGGAAAGGTTGTGCCGCCTGCCCGGCAGATGGACACTGTTCTAGACATCCTACTAACTTCCACTCAAATTGGAGTGTTGTCTACCCTCTCTTGTTCGAATATGGAAGGGAGCCTTTGGTGCGGTGGTGCGAGATCGATGTTTCAAACAATGTTTGATGTGATTTGCCTCCGCTGGCATAATCAAGCCCAACACGATATCACCTTTGCCACTCCATCATATTATATATGTTTCAGCCCCTCTGGTCTTATAGGTTCTCGTTTGTTTCCTCTTTACTTTCTTTTTCCTTCTCGCCCATCTTCATTTCCATCAAATGAAGGGAACTCGAAAGAAGGAAAAAAACGGCATCTGAGCTGGCACTTCTTTACTTCAACCTCATTAGCCGAGCAAGCCCCCCTACAAGCGAACCCCAAGACAGTCTCAGGCAACAGTTACTTCCTAGGGTATTCCGTGTAGACAGCTTCATTCATGATATTGATTTGAAATGTTAGGGTCAATTGCATTGCCCGATTCTGATCACCAAAGTTCCTCGATACTCCGGCATTTGCTCGTGATCCGCTAGATACCCAACCCCCACCAATTTTCCTGTCCAGTATCTCGTCGCAATCTCGATACGATATCCCCTTTTCCTACGATGAGGGAACTAGTAGCAAGAGTAGGTTTCACAGCTAGATGCTCAGGCTCTGTCGACCAGAATCTAGAGACAGGCGCCTTAGACAGACGCCTCGAGCTCCATCACGTCCAATATCAATGGTCATTGTGAACGCCTAGACAAGGGCAGACAACAACCCAACATGGCCGTCATGGTATCACGGCCGAGCAGCAAGAAGCAAGCAGCCCGAATCACCGATCCGCGTCGGTGGCGCCCATGATCGACCTCTGGTCACTCCATTACACAATGCAAAGGTACAAGGACTTCGGAATGAGGTTGGGCTCCCATGGCCAAAATACGGCCAAGGATGTTTACTTCTTCCAACTGCCTTGTCTGCATGATCCGCCGCCCCTACATCAGTCTGTCATCCTCGACAGATGTACAATGGAATAGGCCAATCATGTGATTCACGAACGGCTCCGGTTTCAGCCAGTTGCATCTGCAGCTAGTAGCAATTTACGGGGAGGCAGCTGAGCCCGTCTCTCTTCCGAACAAGCAAGTTCGGTAACCTGGCCCCAGCCGCTGTACCACGTCGTTGCATTAGCATCTCCTCGCACTTTTTTTGGGAGCCAACAAGATTCTGTGACCCTGTCCTCTGTGGGAAACCCACGTCCCCTCGAGGTCTTTTTAAAGTCTCAAGCTGGGCCGGGAAACCGATTTCTGCGCCTTGTCCTCGGCATGCCCATTTCTTCCAGAGATCCATCAATTGTTGAACGCCAGCCAGCCAGCTTACCACCCGGTGCAGCTTACTCCACTCCAAGCCGTACGCGATCCGATACAGAGCCTCTTTTCCCCATTCAAGGGTTCGGGAGGAAGCCCGACTACGACAAAACAAAATGGAGCTGAGTGAGCAGTCCATACATGATGTTATTCACCCGACCGCAGCGTTCTCCAGTCACCGTCCTAATGGTGATGATGCATCATCGTCTGTTGGGTTGGCCGAGATGAACTGGCAGACTTCCTCTCTCAATCCCAAGAATCGCATCGACAGTCTGGACATGCCTAAACACCCTCTGTGGGAAATCGACGGATGCACAGCGTTTGGCGGCCAGTTCTATGCCGTGCCGCTCTTTCTAGGCCCCATGCGCCCGCTGCGTGTAGATGTCTTTATCCCCGAGCCCTCAAAGCTCCCTCTCAATATCCGCGAGCTGCTTGACGTCGATGTTACATTTCACACCAGGGACAAGGAGCGCATCTCCAGACTTGGACTTACACGGCATGTCCTACGCATCCTCCAGTTCTGGGTTACCAGCATGGAAGACCCGCGGAAAATATACAAGAACCTCCCCTTTGGTTCGAGAATCGTCCTCCAAAACATCCCCATCAATATTTCCCAGGCGAATATCATCGTTGCGCCTTCCCATGCACTCGAAATGCAGCTACTATCGGTGCCGGAGCTGGAGGCTTTTTGGGGCCCCGACATCCGGCTCCCGCCCTGTGTCGACATCGGCGAGGTTGCATACATGTCGCAACTGCATGACAGCGTCTGCCTCGTCAGCATCCGCGGGCGGGTGTGGATTTTCAAGGCCCTGACGAGCTACCCAAAGTATCTATACCACGAGCTCCGGCAGCTCCTCAAGATCTCGCCGCATCCCAATATCGTGAGCCAGCCGGCTTACTTGGTCACCAAGAAGTGCGGCTTCGGCGGCAAGACGGCCGTCCTGGGCTTCACCCTCGAATACCACCCTCCCGGAAGCCTGCGCGACTTGATCCCCTTCCTCCAGCTCCACGGCAACGTGGAGCTGCAGGACAAGGTCAAGTGGGCAGTGGAGCTCTCCTCTGCTCTCGTCCATCTCCGCGAGAACTCGAAGACCTTCTACCCGGACCTGAGGCTGGACAACATCGTCTTGTCGGCGGACGGGAGCGTGGTCATGGTCGACTTCGAGCAGCGTGGCGTCTGGTGCGAGTTCGCCGCGCCCGAGGTGAATGCCATCGAGTACATACGCCTGCTAGCCATCGATCAAGAGATACCTGAGTCCACCTCCGCCCACTACTCTCAGCTCCTCTCCAAGATGCTCCCGCACTGGGAAGACATGGACCAGGGAGATGACTACAGATGGCCCTCGGACGGGTACAACATCCCCTGGTCCTGCCTCACCCCGAAGGAGCAGGAATCGTGCGAGGTGTACATGCTCGGCCGGGTCCTGTGGTGCATCTTCGAAGCCAAGAGCGCACCCCAGCGAGCCGCCGCATGGCTCTCCTACCGCTGGGAGCCCATTGTCGAGTTCCCAGACTACACCGATAGGACGCCAGGCCCGCTGAGGGACCTCATCGACCGCTGCACCCGAGGCAGGCGCGCCGGGCTCAGCAAGCACATCGTCCGGGAAGGGAACCAGCTCGTGCTGCGAAAGCTTGAGGGCACGGGCCTGTCGGCTCCCCAGGAGGTCCAAGACACGGCGAAGGAGTGGTGGGCCGAGGAGATACAGGCGTCGGAGGATTGGCTGCACGCGCGTCTACGAGGCATGGAGCGAGGGGACTGGAATGAGAACTACTACGACCGACCCAGCCTGCGGGAAGTCCATGCCGAGCTCAGGGGGTTTGCCGCTTAGATGATCTAGAATTTACAAGTTTCCAAGCCCATAGCCAGGGGATAAAACTGCGCATGGTTCAACCCAGTTCCTCCATGAAATAGGCGTAGGGAGTCCGGCACAAGGACGGTTGTAAACTGGTTTAGCAGTACCAAGGTTGAATTGAATCTCTATTATCGTTTTCTCCAATCGCTACTAAGAGATTTCCACGCCTCTCACAGCCACGCTGGGCTTTTCGGGACGTGAATAATAAACTTCGAAGCTCCGCCCCCTTCTAGCACCGTCCGCTTCCCCCCTCCAACCGGCAGCCTGACCTAAAGGGTGCACCGCCATTCCCTCCAGAGAAATAAGGTGTCTCCTGATTACGTACCTATGTTGTGTGCCAGATGAATGAACACGTCTAGTTTTGGTTCGACGTTGCTTTCCATCAAATACGAAGGGCTTTCCAGTGCATACAAGAGTCACATAGCTCACCAAAGTATATGTTAGAGTAATGCCGAAATTACCACATTTGTTAAAAGAAATCCACCGTCTTACTAGAGATGGCAGACAGGCAGATACCGGTACAACCGTGATGACGTTACTCTCGTCTGGGTTGCTTGTGGGGGTCTGGGTAAGGTAGCACTTTTCATGTCAGGTTTGTTTGGAGAGTGAGCGTGTTACCATTTAATTGGTCACGTAATTTATTGCAATTTCATGAATGTGACCCTAAAGCATCTCATGGTAACTATCCACGTGCTGCAAGACAAGACGGATTGGGAAGCATTCGCGTCGAGACAAGCAAGGTGAACCGCGCACCAGGCCTGGTACGACGGGGTGAAGGGGAAATCATCCTTCTAAAGATTCCGTAACGCTCCCTGAGAGGCATGCTCCCAATTGTCGAATCCATCACACAGTCCACTCCGATACTCGAGGCCAAACGCCCAATGTTGTCAAAATGTCGAGAAGCCCCGTGGGAAGAGTAGTAATAAGTCCACGAATAAATAAGTAAATAAAAAAACCGCAATTAGAAACGAATCCTCCAGTGCCTGTCCATTTTGATGGATGTCGCGTTACATGGTCGTTACTGGTACAGAATACATCGTATCACGCCACGGCTTGCAATCTAGGACGCTGTCCTTCCACGAAGCGAACCCCTCGGGGGCGGGCGTGATCGTCTGAGGCGGTGCCGGACCTCGATTTCTCTGTTCGCAGAATCGTCTTGATATCGGGCGACAGAGATTTAGGTGATACGGAAGACCGGCCTGCAGGCGAGGAAGAATGCACCTTCTTCCTGTGCAGGTTGTCCACAGGCCGGTCGGATTGTCAATCGATGCCATGCTGTTGCTTGAGCTGAGCTAAAGATTCGCGGCGGGCGGCGAGGTCCTCTTTTGACTTGGCCATCTTCTCTGGTTGGTGGTAGAGAACTGTGAGGAAAAAATTAGTGAGCGCGATTGGCAAAAGTAGGTGAGAAAAAAGAGCATGGATCATACCAACTAGGTAACGGCTTTGAAAGTTAAAACCATTCAGCTTGTCGCAAGCTTGCTTCGCATCCATTACATCCTCGTAGACGACGAAGGCGGTGCCCTTGGTGTTGTTCGCGATTCCCTGTCGGACTTGGCTAGGAGAGAGTCAGTGTCGGCCAAACGAAGAGAAATTAGACACGCGCGCAAGCGAGCGTGCCGATGGGGGAAATAGTACCGAATAGGGCCAAACTTTCCGAAGAGGTCGAAGAGCTCTTCTGGAGTTACGTTGTAGCTATAGGATTGATGTCAGCATCGGGGTCGGTCGGTCAAGAACGCCATGTTTCAATTGTACCTCAGGTTCTTCACGAACAGAGCTCTAGGATTTAAAGTTAGCATATGACATCAAAGGCAAAAAAAAACACAGCGACAATAATAATATGAATGAGAGGTCGATTGAAGGTCGTGTACGTGTGTCGAGGGACGATGCGAACATGTCCGAGGCCATTTCGGTCCAATCCGAGATGCGAACCGTAACACCGTAATTCAACGTCGAGGAAACTTGGCGACCGGACGACGACAGAAGAACTCGAGGGAGCGACTCACCGGTTCACTTCTGGTGCTAGTTTACCACCGCGACTACTCATATCTTGATGATCGTTTTCTGAGACGAGTATCGAATCGAGGATCGATAGGAGATTGATAACGCCAGGCGTTAGATGGTCGGTGGAGGAGGTTAGAGGAGGATGGTTGGAGAGAGAGACAGGGCGGCGAAGGTGGTAGAACCGGGGACGTGCTGCGACTCCCAACACGGTACGTACTTGTCCGTACCTCAGGCTAACACACTCACAAATGCAAACGGGGAAGGAGAGGTGGGTCCTGAGATGAGTGATGCCACTCCGTACATGGACTTAGTCGGAGCACGTGATTTGAGAACTGGGTCGCCGCCTATCCCAATGTGTGTTTCGGCGTGCACGGCCAGCACCGGAAAGCGTGGTGAATTGTAGGGGCGTTTGCTCCCGGCTGCCGTGGCGCGTCAGATGCGATCAAGGGCGAGGCTAGCATCACTTGCAGTCGACTCGGGGCTGCATCTAGACATTGGTTCACATCTCAAACGATAAGGCATAGCCCCAGCCAGCGGGGATGGATGCCCATTGACGTGGTGATGGGCAATCAAATCATCAGATGGGTCACCGAAACTCTCCGGCTAGCAGTTGGTATCTACCGTCACGCGACCCAATGCCTGAAGCCAGACCCTTGCTTTCCTGTCATGCTTGCATACACAGGTGCGCCTCGACGGATGGCAAGTGGTGCGAACGAAGGCAGATACAATTAAGACATGCAATTGAGACTAGCAGCAAAAGAAATTCTAATATCGTTACCTCGTTTTCGCCCCATGGTGTTTTGTTGTAGGACAGTTCTTCACCGAAGAAATATCCCCGTCCAAGCCTTGTATGCTCGGCATTATCATATCTGGGGCCAATTTGAGGGGAGCATCGTCTCCTCCCCGTTACTAACCAGAATGGGTGAGCCGGCACTGAGGCACACTCTGCATACATCCCAGGCCTGATAGGATAGATCGGAAAGCGCGTCGAGGCAGTTTATCGTCATACAACCTCAGAGTTCCGTCACTATTGCTGAGGTCCGACCGCTAAATATTGGTGGCGCCAGCTAGTGCGTGGCCCCTAATAAACGGAGCGGACAGTGCGCCAAGCGCCTTGCCCGAGAAAAAAAGACCGAAGAAAAAAAAGACCGAAAACCTAACTGCTAACCTAGAGCACGGGTTTCAAGCACCATAGTTGTATGTGCCAAATAGGAACTTCCATTAAATAAGAGGTTCCAGACTGATGATGATAGACTTGATAGTAAAATGTAATCAGTTTCTTAAGTGAGTAATAGGTAGGCAGGATAATCTCCCATGTTTTGTTGCTGCAGTTGTGTTCAAATCCCACAGCTGCCTGCTAGGCGGGCACGTGGCCCAGATAGCGCCATTGCTTAACAAGCCTCGCTAACCCAGAGGGGATGAAGCCACTGGCATTGAAAGCAACAGGGGCACCAAACAATTGGATGGCTACAAGTCACTGAAATCCTCACTTAGATACTTCACGCTGTCTTGACCTTTCATCGAATTAAGACATTCATATATGTGCAGACCACGAGGCCTAAATGTCACGGCCACATATCAGATGAAGTGCTACGAGTGAGAAATCCAGACTCGAAACACGTTTGTGTAACCAACCACAAAAATTGAGCCGGCTCACCTTCGTCTCAACTTGAAACATCAACCATGATATACCATCCCTGATCAAAACACATGGGCGAAAGCATATCCCGCAGCCGGCATCGCACCGGTCGTGACTTGCTCTGCGTCTTTGGAGACTTTGACGAAGAGTTTGCGGATTTTGTGTTCCGAGGAGTCGATATTCAAACATCGCATCACAATGACTACTCCGAGCTCTTCACCCAGAGCTTGGGGGCTTGGGCAGATGATTGGGCATCTCTCATCGACTGTGCGAGCTCAATGAAGCAATCGCGAGATGTCAACCCCGAAAGCCTTGACGGGAATGACCTGCTAACATTTATCTGGGAGATCTTCCGTCTGAACCGTGTGATTGCCCCTCCTGATCCGCGGCCATGGCAGGAAACAGATCGCTTAATTGCACTGGCGAAAAGACTAGAACACTTGGCTTCTAAGAGCCCAGATGAAACCGAATCCGAAGCGCAATCATGGCAAGAAACGGATCGTCTCATTGCCGTGGCTAAATCCCTTGAGCTGCATGAGGACCAGGAGGCGAATATCACGGCATCCCCTGAGCGCCATGCCCTGCGTGCGCAAGTTGCAACACCTAGGAGACGAGCCTGCAAGGCTACCACATCCCATTATTGGCTTGGGGGAACACAAGATCGGATCTCTTCCGTGAGAGACGCCACCGCCAATGTTTCACCGCCGCAAGCGAATCTTGATCCGTCCATGTCTACATCCCTATCGTCAAACTTGCTCTTCTCACCACATGGTCCTGTTACACAGCCTACTGCATGCCAGGCCTCAGTTCCTGGCCCAAAAGCTTCCCCCGAACGAAGCCCAACCAAGAGTTCACTGGAACGACGCAGGAGAGCCAATTATGCCTCGCCATACTTCACCCCCTCAGAATCACCCCAAAAGGAACATACACCAGGAAGACCTAAAGCAGGCATGGTTTCTTGCGTGCCGTTCCCGCCCCTGACCTCACCTTGCTTCGGCCTCATACAGGAGAAGCTGGCCCACGAACCTTTCTGGCTCCTTGTGGCTGTCACATTCCTGATACGTACAAAAGGTACTGCTGCTATACCGGTATTCTACGCGATCAAGGAGCGCTTTCCTACGCCGACAGACCTGGGAGATGAATCAAACGCCACAGATATACTCGATATGATCCGCCACCTGGGTCTATCTACCCACCGGCTGAGATTCTTACAGAGATACTCGAGAGCTTTCATCGAAGACCCACCCCGAGCGGGAAAGGTCTACAGGGTGAGGAACTATGACCGCAGAGAGGAGCCGGATTTCAGCCATGGGAGCCTTGCCGAATGTATGGAGACGGGGATGTTGACACCCAACGATGACGAGGACGATGCAGACGCCTGGGAGATCGGGCACATGACTCAGGGCAAGTATGCCATTGACAGCTGGCGAATCTTCTGCCGAGATGTGCTCCTGGGACGCGCCGAGGATTGGAATGGGAAGGGCAGGGAGCCGGAGTTTCAACCAGAGTGGATGAGAGTACGGCCCGACGACAAGGAGCTGCGAGCGTGTTTGAGATGGATGTGGATGCGAGAAGGCTGGGAGTGGGATCCTGTCACCGGAGAGAAAATTGTTCTTCGGAGTGTTATGCAGGATGCGGTGAACGAGGGCAGAGTCGGGTACGACGATGTTGGAGGTTTGATGATTCTCGATGATGTTTCATAGGCCCACTGTTGGATTAGCCTGCGATGATGATAGAGTAGGATAATACATTTTTGGTAAACTATGAACGTCCAGTGATGCACTCTTGGTTGATGGAACGTTGTCAACTCCCCATACTCGGTGTGGATCCGTAAAGAAGCTTCTTGGGTTTACTGTTCTTTCATAGACAAAAAACAAATTCGTAGTCCGACAACACCGACAGCATGCAATGAAAGTCACCATGAGATAGAACCAGCGAGCCCCTCATGCATGGAAAATCAATCATAAACAGCCGACAAGCGAA
Source organism: Clonostachys byssicola (assembly GCA_902006505.2). Classification (NCBI taxonomy): domain Eukaryota; kingdom Fungi; phylum Ascomycota; class Sordariomycetes; order Hypocreales; family Bionectriaceae; genus Clonostachys; species Clonostachys byssicola. Next base: position 1,412,025 of record CABFNO020001240.1, read on the forward strand.
GGCGAAATGTAATGAAAAGTGAAAGGTTGACTGGAAGAAATAGAACACCAGGACAGACAGCAAAGGACATATACATGTTCCCCCGAGCGAGAGAGAAGGGAGGTTAAAACATGGTCAATGTACGGGTAAGGATTAGCGAAGATAACCACACACATCAGAAGGAGGATAACTAACCAACATTAAAAGGTTTGGCAACTAGGGATACTTTATTCTATCTTATCACTTGGTAGTTGGTAACATCATATGTGCCGCGGGGAGCTATGTTATTTCTACACGCGCCTCGAGCTGCTTTATCCCAACATCAGATGAATATCCAACTCCTCACCATGGCAGCATAATACTTTCAAGCATACCGACTCCCTTGCTCTGGTAGCTCTACCCGTTTATTGGAGAAGGAGCAATGTCCGACACCATCTGGAGCGTGGTTGGCCGGAACCACCACGCCCCATGTCACCGGTCTCCGGCTTGATGTTTTCTCGCACACATGGCATGCGGCTGCGATACCTACGCTGGAGCTTCCGCTTAATGGCATGCCTTCCTTGAATGTGAACCTCCCCAACCTCACTATTGTGGAAGAGACTATCACCAGGACGAAGAGAGTTAATATCATGCCTAGGGGAGAATACCCGGCCGTAGATGTGATGTCCGTTAGTTCGATATCCTCTTGATCCTCTTGCGACTCCCACGTGCGAATCTCAACCATTTGCACCATGAAAAAGCTCTGTGAAATGAGCAAGTGCATCAACATTGAACTGATCATTAATGGTAGGCTGTACCGATATGGCAGCGCCAAGAAGAACGTAGATCGCTGTCCTCTCTTTGGAAAAGAGACACGGAGGGCTTTGGGAACATAATCCGCGTAGTTGGTCCATTCCCGTGTAGTTAGCATAGCAGTTACGATACCATTTAATATAAGGTATAGAAACGAGAACAAGGCTTGCGGTACGTTGGTAAGGAGAATAAGGCAAACGACTGCCGCATCGCCTGCAGAGGGAACGTCCCATGTAGTTATGAGGGTGTATGGACTGATTTTGCCAACACCCAACGACCAGATGTCCCCTGCGGAGGAGTAAGGCAAGTTGCCGATAGCCTGAATCAAGTAGAAAATTAGAATGGTCAATGCGGCTGCAATCCTGTGGGGAGATGTCAGCTGCGTGAAAGACATAGTGCCAATAACTAGGTAGCCGGATGAACTTACAAGCAGATCGTAACAACCAAGATGCGTGTGCTTACCACCCAAACCCAATGGTACCTCCGCGTCTGATACTCTTGGGGTGGTGGGCGTTTATCCCCCCAAAATTCTAAAATCTCCTCAGTCGCTAATAGACACATCCCCCTTGTCTTCGGGTCGGGTCGGTTGAGGAAGGATGCAATAGCATCGCCGATAGTTACCAAAGGGTCCCAGTCAACCCAGTTGCCGAAAAGGATATAGGTAATGAGGATCAGCTTGGCCAAGTTGAAAGCAACGACCACAGCGACGAGGTTCGTGGCGATGTGAAGCCAGCAGCGGCTGGGCGTCTGTTCGCTTAGGCAATATTTCACTTTCACCCCGGCCACTTCCCAGTTGTTGTCGTGCATCCGCCCCTTCCACGCGGCCTTGGTGCAGAATCCATCGTTGAATTGAACATCGTCGCTATACTTGCAGTCATGGGATGCGTATAAGGATGTAGTGGATGGGTCCGCACAGACGTGTGGTGAATCATACGTTTGGAAGACACTGTAGTCCTGTGGTGGTGGCTCTACAACCAATATCACGTTCCCCCTGTCTTGTATTAAATCTTGGGCATAAGCTTCGATGCAGTCGCTGTTGGATAAGACTTGATATCGTGTGCCGTTTATGAGTTGCGTCCGCATTTCTTGAGTGACATTGAAGATATCTTCGTTGTAAGGCGCCCCGGTTGCAAAGGATGCGTCGGCGATGTACATCCGGTAACTATTGTAGCTGGTTGACACGAAGAACACCGAGTTATAACTAACCATGTCAGAAGTTAGACCTGGAATTGAAAATGTTAAAAATAAACGAAGTGAGATGCTCACACCAGGTGAAGGGGAAGAGATGTGGCAGCCAGACACAGCCAAATGAAGACCCTCTTCTTTCCAATGAACCTCAGATTCCGAAGGCTGGGCACACCGATTCGTAGCCATTTACCACTAGCATGGACCCTGTCGATATCATGGCGTGTGGGAGCACTGATGGTCTGCATACAATAGTTGCTTGCCCCAAGCAGGATAGTACTTGCGATATTGATAAGAAGATGGATGCCGATATTTAATTTCTTGATATCGTCACATTCTCCCGTGCGAATTGGGGCAGTAGTAGAACTATAGTCTCTTCGATAAGCCGGTGATGAAAAGACCCCAAGTATTGTAATGTTGCTGATCAAAATAAGGAGCGTCAACCCGGCAGCTATGCTCAGACCACCTCTCCAACCAGTTTGCCAACCAGGGCCGGGCTGCTGTCCAGATTTATGACGAGCACCATTGGCTTTAGATGATGTAGATGATGTCTGGGCGGGATTATACTCTAGAAGCTGCTGTTCGCAGTCGTAGCTCGACATGTCGTTTAGAATCGGGGGAATTGACTGGATTAGACCACTTTCTTCGCTTCTCCTGTTGACTTCTTTCGGTGGCCTACGATGTTGAGTGATGAGAACATTCAGCGGAATGCTCGAAGGCTCCATCAAAGGTGCGCCTTCTTCGGGGGATTGCTGGCGGTTGTTTGTGTACATCATCGATCTTTCTTCCGAGGAGCTCTGGCTCATAGTGGCTTGTGGAAAAGGAAGTAGAATGTAGGCAAACGCATAACACATGAAAACCGGGAGGTTTAATCTTATGCTGACAAGTCATGCACTGATGTAGGCTTCTAGGTGGGATGAATGGATCTAAAGATTTTCGCGGTAAGGCATACTCTGAGGTTATTTGGGCATATCTGCCAAGTTGCAACATGGGAATAGTTTAGCCATGAGACCGGACTCAGGCTGCAACCATAGGCCTCATGCGAATATGGAGATCAATTACGAAAATGAAAGTGAGAAGAACAGGATCACAGCACTGCCTCAAGGCTCAACTCAAGCCGATAGGAACTGTGGGACACAATGATACCTTTCACAACCAAAGTCCTTGTACAGTTTCGTTGATGGGATCCCAATGAAACCCTATTTGGTAGCATGAGGTTGGCTCATGATTCCTCCCTCACAATATGCGAGAGTCCGTTGATGGGATTAACATGCTACCTGATGATGTCCAAACAGATTGTACCTACCTAGTTAACAACAGCTTCTTTTCGTAATTTCTGCCGTATTCTACTCTACAGCTGCAAATGGTGCTCTTAAGGCTAGGATTTGACATTAGCGCTCGATTCTGCGCTATGGGCTTAGTAATTGGAGAAATCTGAGCGAACGAGAACTCGGCTCAAATATTCAAGAACCATTTGCCTTAGCTGAACGCCCTTATTATTGCCGATTAATCGAGTTGTGGGGTGTCTGCTATACGCAAAATGAATACCCTTAATTTGGTGAGGAGGATTGGATGAGGATTTTGACAGCTATGGCACGGGGGAAAGCTGGTATGCTTCTGGCGAGTCTCCTGTGTATGGGCACTATTTCTTGGATCCCACTTGGCCTTTAACCCACATACGCTTAAGGAAGACTCAAGACATCCATATGCCACGGTGATCAGTGTGAGTGTGTGTTGGTGATGGCCTCTCCACAAATTTCCGGCCAGAAGATGTGGCTTGCGGAGTGCTAGTGGCTCATGTGTGCTAAAAATTGCACCTGGCCGGAGGTTCAGGGCGAGCGAGGTTCGGGGCGAGCCCTGTAAAGTTCTATTATTAGGTAGGTGTCCTCCAGGTGCTCTATTTAGGGCACGCAATCCACCCTGGCGGCCACTGCCGCAATGCAGGTACATGCCGGGCGCCTTGGGTAGACGGAGTTACGCAGTGAAATGCGGACATAGAGAAGTAGCCTTCACAGTAATACCGCCAGAGTCGTGCATCTGAAGGATCTGTCCCTCTTATGCTAGCGCTTGCCAGGAATCCATGGAGGGAGAGTAAGCATCCACCATCCAGACTGAGGTCATCTTAGCCGGTTACAGCCCAGGTTGACGAACCCACAGACTGACAGGTCCATTCTGGGCGTCCGGAGCAGGGCCTGTGGAGGTAATAATAAGAATCCTACCTTCTGCGTACCAACCAATCACTCGAGGGCCATAGTACGTGCGATCTTGGTTCCGACTGCCGCAAACGTACCGACCTCCGCGCGCAAGCCGAAGTAGCTTTCTAGGACGAAGTATGCGTTTCGTGTAGGTAGGACAAAGAGCATCGAGGCTCCAATTGGCAGGATTGCGACGAACCTAATACTGCCGTAGTGGAGGTGATGCTTTTTGGAGGTCGCATTGAGGAAAAACTGTGGTAAGCAAGCAGAATGTACAGCCAGCCGTAGGTTGGGGGTTGGGAGGGGCCTAGTACATCCTGGGCCTAGGCAGTACATAAGATTCTATCTATTTGCGTGAGGCCAGCGGAGTCCATGTCATCCATACGTAGTAAGAAAAAGCGTGCGCAGGTGTGGTACTGTAGAATGGAGACCTATAGTGAGGTAAGGCACTAAAATAACGAGGATTGTAGGTTGATATCAGACCTACTGCGACCTCCCTTCCTTCCTTTAGCACCAGCACCACTTATTTTAATGTGCACCGCACCTGCAGAGCAAGAAAAAGTGGAGACCTCGGCCCTGCATCCATCACGGGATTTCTGAAAGGACACAGTTACCTACAAAGCACTCGATTCCATCTAAGAGGGTCACTCGATCTCAGACTCGATTGATCACACTTTTCCTCCCTTCCTTCTCGGAACCCGACCTCCATTTCTGCTCAAGAACCCCCTCTCGTCCCCCCCGAGCGCCGTTCGAAGCTCTATTTCTTTTCTTTTCTCCTCTTCTTTCTTCCTTGCTCATTCGACTTGCCAGCAAGTAACCCCCCAGCTGAAGCGCCCTCGTTGATCGCCGCCCGTCGTCCCGCGTCACCGTGCAACCCGGAACACAATCAGGCCGGCCTGAAGCAGCTGCTACAGCCTTCTCAGATTAGTCAATACGACCCAATCGCAGTCCCGCAGGTTGGGAATTCACACAGAACATACGTACACGTACCTATTTTCATATAAACAACACAACAACACCACACAACCATGTCGCAACGTGGCCCCGCAAGCTATGGCTTCCAATCCGGACCTCCCTCGTACGGAGCCGCTCCCAGCCAGGAGCCCGCTGGAAGCTTCCTCGACCAGCTCCGCCCATACACAAGCAAGGTTGAGGACTTCCTCGACACAGTTAGCGAGCCTGTGAAGCCGTGAGTCGGCCCAATTGACGGACCCCCGCGTATTTGTGGATAGCGAATTGACAAAGAGTCCGATATAGTTACCTTCCTGCCATTGGTCGCTTCTTGATTGTCGTGACCTTCCTCGAGGATACTCTCCGTATCATCACCCAATGGACTGACCAGCTAACCTACCTTAACGAATACCGACACAGTAAGATATCCTTCCCAGCCCCAGAAGCCGGCTTGACGCGATCATACCAAGCAGTGTGCGGAGACTGACCAATGGTGAATTACAGTTCCCTCCGGACTTACACACCTCTTCCTCATTGGAAACATGACCGTCATGGCCTCCTGCTCCGTTCTCGTTATCATCAAGAAGCACTCCGATTATGCCGTGGCCGGTCTGATGGCCGTCGTCGTCACCCAGGCCCTCGGATACGGTCTCATCTTCGACTTGAACTTCTTCCTCCGAAACCTTTCAGTCATTGGTGGTCTCCTGATGGTCCTGTCTGACTCGTGGGTGCGCAAGACCAAGGCTTTCGCCGGTCTCCCCTCGATCGATGAGAAGGACAGGAAGATGTACTTCCAGCTCGCTGGACGTGTCCTCCTCATCTTCCTCTTTGTCGGTTTTGTCTTCAGTGGTCAGTGGACGATTGGCCGTGTCCTGGTCTCCATCATTGGTGCTGGTGCCTGCATCATGGTCGTTGTTGGTTTCAAGGCCAAGTTCAGCGCCACTCTCCTCGTTGTCATCCTTAGCATCTTCAACTTGCTGGTCAACAACTTCTGGACTGTAAGTTTAATTCCGAAACGAGCATTAGCGAAGGTAAATAATAAGGCAATGACTGACCTTTCCCTCTATAGCTCCACGAGAAGCATCCCCACAAGGATTTCGCCAAGTACGATTTCTTCCAGGTTCTCTCCATTGTTGGCGGCCTCCTCCTGCTGGTCAACAGCGGCCCTGGCCAGTTCAGCATTGACGAGAAGAAGAAGGTCTACTAAGACCCTTCTTTGTAAACGACATGACAGCCACATGATTTGGGGACCGGTGATTCCCCATTATGGACGTCCATGATGGTTCCGAGATCTTACCTTGACCTTTTTTTTGGAGTATGGATCTTTTCGCAGGATTTCTGTGTGGGTAAAACGACCAGACTTTAGTCTTTGCAAAATTGGAGTTGATTTAGACCTTTTCTACACATTATAGCGATTCCAGGGGGGATAGCTCTAGGGAATGGATAACCTTATTTATTTTTTTCTTCTTATTTACTTATTTTTATTCGAACTTCAACATAACATGGCCGCTGATAATAAGTGACGAGACACTCGGAGGAAGATATGTTGACAAAACTGTTCCAATGACAGCATCCCACTTGCCTTTTCTGCACATATTCCTGATTGACAGTTTTGAATTCCTAAGCATGGCGACTTATATGTTCAGGCTGAATAGGTGTCAACTGGGGGACAGACGAAATAAGACATCAAACTGAAGAGTACCTATGAGTGGAGCACTTCCTACAATGCGTGGGTTTAACATGATGATTTAAAATGACATCAATTGATCATCGACGGAGTACTGGCTCTCGAACATGTGTTATTGGCGCTCTGTAACACAACAACACCGGCCCAGAACTGATTTGTGGGGCATCTCCCCTCAGCTTAGCAGCTTGTGGAAGCAGCAAGATTGTTGTTTGTCAGTGGATTTGCTGACTTGCTACAGAAAGGCCTAACCGGAGACTCTTGGCCACTTCTTCTCAGGCATAATTGCTTGAGGTTTTATTACACCGATTCGGGAGGTATGACATATCTCCCCAGAGTGGATGGACTCTTCATAACACGCGCTCATACACAACTCTTGAAGTGCTGCGGGGTCCCTCAAGAAGACGGCCGTTGTGTGAGTAGGTAGAGAGGAATCGTCTCACCAACCGATTCTCTGTGTGGCAGACTGTACGGCGACCTATGACTTGATCTTTCTCTCGCCTACCATAAAAGGGGACTTGGCCATTCTTGAACTCCCGGCGTTGAAAAGAAGACCTCTGGGAGTGAGGATCGGAGGAGGGGGAAAAGGGGGCAAAACAAAGCAAAGCAAAGGAAAAAAAAGGGGGAATACCCAGCCAAAATAAACATGGCCGAGATAATCGGCACGACAGTCGGCGTCGTGGGCTTCCTCGGCCAGCTCTTCCACGGCTGCGTCAAGGCGTACGGCTACTTCACCGAGGCCACGCACATGGACGGCGACAGCCAGAAGCTGCTGTGCAAGGTGCGCATCGAGGAGATGCGCCTCGTCGTCTGGGGCCGCGAGTGGGGGGTCGTCGAGGGCGAGTTCGAGGCCCATCTGGACCGGAGCGAGGGGAGCAACCCGCAGCTGAGGAGGCTGGCCAAGCAGATTCTCGAGGAGCTGCACGGCACGGTGACGGACTTCAAGAAGCTCAAGGAGACGTACGGGCTCGTCGACGAGCCTGGGGAGCAGGCGAGGGCGAAGTCCAAGGGGGATTCTAAGAACTCGCCCAAGGATGAGAGTGTCAACTCGCTGAAAAGTGAAAAGAGCTGGAGACGGGAGCTCACGTTGAGGTCTAAATGGGTGATAGGTGGTGAGTCCATCCGCGTTACTTTATCCAATGACCCCTTTTTGATATTCTGACAAGATGCCCCAAATTAGACAAAAGCAAGTTCATCACTCTCCTCAACGATCTCAAAGGTAGGCAAAGAAAGATCTCATAGTCGTCGTTGTCATATAAGCCAGCCGAACTGACTGATTTCATCTCTCATCAGACTTCAACGATGGGTTAGAACGTCTCTTCCCTCCATCCCAAGTCCAGTCCTTCCAAAGAGCATGGACACACCAGCTGCTGGAAACCGCCCAGCGCGACCTCAACAAGCTCTCCCTCCTCGAGAACGCCTCGAGCGGCATCTACCCGCACCTCACCAACTCAGCCAACCTCAAAAAGCTACGCATCAACCTCGACACCAAACCCCAGTCGTCTTTCAAGCCCACCTACCGCCTCAAGGTCCCCCGTCCAGCCCTCAGCTTCCCCGAGCAACCAAAGGACAACAAGAAAGCCGACGAGACCGTCAGCCCCCTCCGTTTCCAGGCCCAGCACGAGACCGCCGGCGACGTCGTCATCGAGTGGGTAGACTACGACAAGGACGCCCTCGACGAGCGCCTCGCCCACCTCCGCCGCATGGACGACCTCGCCCGCATGATGCACTCCGCCTCCTCCTGCCACCCGGACCTCCAGAGCGTCGACTGCCTCGGCTACACCGACGACGCCGACCGCAGCCGCTACGGCCTCGTCTACAAGGCCCCCGCGCCCTCTCACTCAACCTTACACACCCTCATCTCCAGCCCGGACCTCAAGACCCCGGACCTCGACGACCGCGTCCGCCTCGCCTCCTCCCTCGCCGTCGCCCTCTGGTCCCTCCACTCCCTCGACTGGCTGCACAAGTCCCTCCGCGCAGACAACATCCTCTTCTTCCCCTCCGCCTTCTCCGCCTCCGCCGTCTCCCCCACCGCGACCGCCGCCCTCGTCCCGGACATATCCAGACCGTTCCTCGTCGGCTTCGACGCCTCCCGCCCGGACCTCGACCCGGCCCTCTCCCTCGCTCCCCGGAGGCAACCCTCCCCCGTCGCAAACCTCCACCGCCACCCTTCCTCCCTCCGCGGGCTCCCCTACTGCAAGGCCTTCGACGTCTACAGCCTCGGCCTGCTCCTCCTCGAGATCGGCCTGTGGAAGTGCCTCCAGTCCTACCACAGGCCGCACTACTCCCCCGAGCGCTGGCGTGACAAGGTGGTCCTGCCCGTCCTCGTGCCGGGCCTGGGGAGCAAGGTGGGCAAGAGGTACAAGGAGGTTGTGGAGATGTGCCTCGGGGCCGACGAAGGCATGACGAGTAGTGAGGCGGGGAAGTTGATGGAGTCTGTGGTGGCCAAGTTAGAAAGTATCCGGCTATAGCATCGACTAACTCAACTCTCATTATAAAAAAAGGGGTGACGAAAGGGTGGGCAAACATACTCACCAACTACACTGGATCGAAAGAGCGTTGCCTTAAGCTTCTGGACATACGCATAACATAAATCATTACGGGAGTCGCCGCAATATGAGGAGCCAGGTGTGGTTAAGCTTATGCTGAAAATTTATTCCCAAAATCAAAAAATACAAAATAACCATTTCCCTGCGCCTATAATAAACCTTGAAAACTCCCATAAGAGAGCCAATCCTGAGACGGAGCGATAAGAATATACAGAACCCTCTACTCCCAGTCCTTTTGAGATGAATCCAATTGTGCCAAAAAAGATATGACAAGAAACCAATGGACTTGATGCATATTACGGGATGATGGTCTCTCAATCCAGAAATGCGCCGGGACGCCGTCAGATATCGGCACTCTCCCACCTGCTCCATGTGCTGCAAACACTCCGTGCCAAAAGTGTCCAGCCTTCTCTCCACCCGGCCGACCATCGCCACCGTTGTCTATAGGTGAGTGAATTATAAATGTATGTTCGATAAGCCAAAAGTGAATGAACCCTTTGGTGTCTAGTCGCCATTGTGGAAAGAAGAAAAATGTGAACACGCTGGACCACAGGAGGCTTGCGACACAGGAGAAGGAGATCGCCTCGATCAAACCAGCCTATAACGCCTTTCATGCATGCAATGAGAACATGAGTCATTCGTGAGAACATGCGTGTGAATCATGATCATGATGGTGGCGGCTTGCAAACAGGTTGCACTACACTGCCTCGGCTGCGGAACAACCCAATGCCAGCTCGACCAGGGGTCACCTAAGAGCTGGAGGAGACCTTGCGGGTTGCCGCGGCCGTGATGGCGGTGCCAGTGCTTCCAATGCGCCCACTCGTCTTGCGGATGCCGGCAGAGTCCCTCGAACGAAGGGGAGACTCAGCTTGGCGTCTGCTACCTCGCACCTTGGTCATCGTGCTGGGGGTGCTAACGACTCGATCGATAGGCTTGGCACGAACGGAGCCAATGTTCTCGGCATCCTGTGATGCATCATTGTCAATGACATAGACAGTTGTCTGGCTGACTGACCGCACCTTGGTGCTTCGAGATGGGGACTGAGACACCTTGCGGTGACTTCGCATGCGAAGGTGCAACTCCTCCTCGGACTCGGAAGTTTGCTGGATAGCGACAATGTCTGTCTCCTTCTCGATCTCAGCTTGTTCGTCCAAGACGATGCTTTGAGAAGTTGAACGCTGGTAGGGGTGGTGTCGGTCGGCAGCACGTGCAGCCTTTCGTGGCTGCCCGGGGGTAGGGGCGGGCAGATAGTCCTCCTGGCTGTTGTTGCGATCCTGGTCAACCTCGCTGAGAGGTGTACGACTTGAGGGGCTTCGGTGAGGGGGTGTAGTGGTTTGCTGGCGCAATGAAGACTTTTGCATGGCACGGATCGGGGTGCTGGGCATCTGGTTGTTCGCCATCATCTCCTTCCTGAGCTTTCGCTCAATCTTCTCCTCAATCCACCACTCACGGAAGGTTCCCTGGTTAAGATGCAGCCAGTGCTGCTGGGGTCCTACAACCATGCCCGGGCGCATGAAGCGCATGAAAGACATGACCTCGTTGGCAGTGAAACCGTGGCGATAGATGAGGTAGGCACCGATCAGGCAGCCTGTGCGGCCAAGACCGGCCTTGCAGTGGACAGCAATACCCTTCTTCTTGACGGTAATCGTCTCGTGAGCCAGACGGATGAACTTTCGCACGGTCGTCAGTGGAGGGCAGGTTCCATCATCAAAGATCATATCAATGTGTTGGATACCCAACGACTCAAAGTATGAAGGGGAGTAGAGGTGTGAGTTCAAGCGGACAACAAGCCCAATGTTCTTCTCCTTGAAATGGCTGAGGACATTCTTGAAGGGCTGTGACAGTGTGGGATGGTCGGAAACATCCTGGAGGGTCTTGGGGAGCAATGGGAATAGCTCCGACTCCTCTGTGATCTTCGCAACGGGAGTATCTTGGGGAGAAGCAAAAGCAAGGAAGTGAGGAGTGATCCAGTTGAAGTCACCGTGCTCCACACGCTCGTACTTTTCATACATGTCGAGGTCGAAGTTGTCGAGGTCGCAGCACTTTTCTTCCTTGGCCTTCCAAACTCCGTAAACAATATCCTGAACAGTGATGCCATAATCGGCCTGGCTGTATCCAGCATCTCGGAATGGCATCAGAGGAGGGTCAACTTGAGCAATGGGGGCCAATGCCAGGTGAGGGGGCCAGTTCTGGATGAGAACCATGTAGCATGCTAGCATGCATGCAGCATTTGCACGGCCTGGAAAATATCGGTTAGCAGCTGAGCTCAACTCGCCCCTTGCTAAGCCACTTGCAGGATGGCAACGAGGAAGCGAAGAAGAACAGGAAAATGAAACATACTTCTTGGGTCGGCGGCACTCCAGAAAACAATGGGGCGGTCCTTGTTTTCCTTCGCACCAAGGATGTCGTGGAAGTGAATAGCAAATCGGTAGAGGTGGCCAATGTGCAGCGGGCCAAAGTCATGGTGGAAAGCATTGTAGAGGAGAGCATCGTCGACGGTGAAGTAGCAAGGCGTCTTTCCGGTGCTAGGAGATGGTGTGGCGGCAGACTGTCCACGCTTCCTGGGAGAGGCCGGCGCCTCAGGAAATGGGAATGGTGTCTCAGCGGTGGGAGGGTGAACGTAAGCGGCCAAGTACAGGCGGTCTGGCACATAGGTCAGCAATGATGTCGGGGCAAGGCGCCGACGCCGGGCGGTTGGCGAAGGCCTCGTGGGAACATCGGGAGTAATCAGCGAGTAAGGATGCATGTCGCGAGAAGTCGACCATCGCATTGCTGCTCAGGTCTGTTCCCCGATATTCACGCTGGGCTCCCTCACAGACCGCATTCGACGACGAGAGATGGGATGAGGGACGAGGCGGTGAGGGAGTGAAAAACTGACCTGGAATGTACTCAACAACCTGTCCCATGGTTCGAGCCTGTCTTGAGGTAGGAGCCATAGCTTCTAGCTCTTGCGTGGATTGGTCTCGTGAGCTGGTTTTGATGATGCGTGCATACACCACGGTCGGCGAGGCAAGAGGCTACACAGCTCGGCTGCTCCTTGAGCTAAGGGAGGCAGCTGGAACCAGTAGGCAGTTGCTCTCGAAGCAATCACACGAGCAATTGTTTGGATGGAAGATCGCAGGATGAGGATAGGATGGAAGGTTGGATCGGTAAACGTTAGGCACAAAAGGTCTCGGTGAAGGTACTCCAGGTAATTGATGCCAGCGCGGTAGAGGATGGAAGAGGATGCTGGTTAGGGAAGAAGGAGAAGAAGAGTGAGGATGAAGAAAACGGCATTCGCTTCAACTAAAAAAGAAGAAGAGATGATGCCTTGAGGAGTTGGAGGAAGGCGAGCGTTGTTGTTGAGACGTCAATCACTGCAGGAATGGGGCCATGATGTTTTTGTATGGGGTTCGCTTGTTATGTGTTTTTGCTGGCATCGCTGGAACAACCCCAGTTTCCATAACAGTGCAGGAGCTGGCCCCCATCCCGGCCCATCACCATAGCAACCGCATGGCTAGAGCCCATCTTGAGGCCCCTGTCCGCTGCAACGGGTAACGGCCTGGTGCAAGCCACCCCAGCGGCCCCTTCAGCGGCCTTCTGTCCACCAACCAATCCCTTACAAACCCTTGACCGATAGCCTAGCTGCAGGCGAGCCAAACCTTTTAGAGCCGCTAGCTGCCAACTGTAAAGCAAGGGAACGGCATTGTGGCGCGCGCAACATCACCAGCCACAGCCGGCACCAAAGCAACCTAAAACCCCGCCTCAACTCTCGAATCTAGCCAGCCGACGAAACCCAACGCAGACGAAACATTTCTTCTGACCTTTCCCGCCCCATAACAACCTCAACCTCAAACACAACCTCTAGCTCCATTCCGTTGGCTCAGGAAGCTCTGCTCTCCCTACCGCACATCCCTGAACCCTCGGCCTCCTCACAGGAAAGGTCTCAGCCAACCAACCCAGGCCGCAACCATGGCCGCCACGGCAGACCCCGAGTTCCCCTGCTCAATGCAAGTCTACCCCTCCCTTTCCTATATCAGCTGGCCCCCCGTAATCGCATCTCTCACGGTGACAACATCGCACATCCACTACCACACCCCCTCCTTATCCCCCTCCCCATCATATCTACCCTATGCGACAGCCCTAAAAAGAAGACATATATACCCGATAAACAAACAAACAAAATGAACAAGAGAAGACACACAGAACCAGAAGAAACTAACACTTTGGCCTTTTCCCCAAGTACAGAACTATCAACGTCCCCTTCCCCAGCGAACGCCTCGCCTCCACGGCCCTCAGGACCCTCCAGGTCGACAAGGAGCTCTCCCCCCTCGTGCGCCGACACCTCTCCGTCATCACCCCTCCCTCGGACGACGACAACAACAGCGAAGGCCGGCTGCTCAAGACGGAGTACGAAGCAGCCACGAACCGCATGCTCCGCGTCGCCGTCAACTCGTTCATGGAGAGCCTCAAACTCGTGCTCGAGGTCATGGAGCACCTCGACGTCGATGTTCTAGAGCAGCAGAAGCTGCAAAAGCCGCCCAGCTGAAAACATATACATTATACAAAACAGTTAAAACGAGAAAAGGAATGAGACAATGAAGAAGAAGAAAAACATTGATTAATGAGGAAAAAGCTGGGAAGTAACCAAGACAATCATGGCTTGCTTAGTCTCTCAAACTCCAAACATCCTGCTAGGCTGGCAACCTATGTTGACGCCAGCAGAGGTTGGGTCGATCGTGGAGGAGTGTTTGTCTTCAGATTCTGACCGCGAATATGTCACTGCGCCTCGTGGAGTTGGGTAAGTTATATTTCAGCTGACTGAGAGCTGATGCAACTCCTCGACTCTCTGTCAGCTATCATGACATGCCTGACTCCAGGTGGCGCAGTGACATATTCGAGGTCAGATTCTAAAGACAAACACTCCTCTACAATTGACTTGACCTCTGCTAGCGTAAACGTTGCCTGCCTCCATGAGCTGGCCCGTCCTGATGCGGCCCGTCCTGCACACACCACTGGTGTATATATGCACAACACAAGAGGCCATGCTAGTCGATCTCACATAGATGCTCGTATGATCTCACATGTTCGTATGCTGCAAGCTAATGCATGGCACGGCGTGTGATGATATCACAATACTCATGTGATATGGATTTGTAGAGTTCTCTTATACAACAAGTGCATCCAAAACATCGAAAACATGATTCAATGCCAGGAACGAAGCTAAGAATACCACGATCCAACAATACCAAGCTTGGACCAGACCTTCTCGCTGATAATATGCTAATCTTTCAAGGGGTAAAAGAAGTCGGTACACAAAAAAAAGAAGAGCCAGCCCAAAGAAATATAAATAACAGAACCCAAGAAACCAGTAAAGTAAACCAGAATAAGCCACCCAGCTCATGTCGATCATTAGATCCAATCACCTCGTATGCCACGCCCCTATGCAGTTGTAAGATATTCCCTGATTAATCTCATATTGTCTTTTCCATCGTCTATTCCACATTACCCCTCAGTCAAAATTCGTCAAAAGGGGCGAACACATTGTGAACTTCCCCGGGTATCGATATTGCCACCGCAGATGGAACAGCCTCATTGCTTGGCTTTTAGCTTCTCGAGCTGGGTTCTCAAATCTTGGAGTTCCTCCTTGAGATCCACGTTTTCCTTGCTCAAGTTCTGCATGTGTACAATAGCCTTCTCGACTACACTAGCTTTACTGTTGGCAGCGTTTGCCTGTTTGCTGTCTTTCTTATCACTGTCTTCTCCAGATAATCCCTTCTGATCAGGTAGGAGGCCTGCCATGATTTGAAGAGCCGAGTTGATACGATTTCTGCGACCTTGCTCGGCGATCTTGTGTGATGTGCGTTTCGACGTCAGGTTCGTTGAAAGTTCGCTTGGGTATGAAACGCCAGGGACCGTGTTTCCTTCCAAGATGTTCTGGTAATTCGATTTAGACATGAGCAAGCGTGAGGCAGTGTCCTCGAGCGATTCGCCGGGAGTCCCAGGTAATAACGGTTTGATGTTGGGTGATATTCTTGGCAATAAGGCGGGAGAGACGTGGACTGAACTGGTCGATCGTTTCCTGCTAGCCCGAGGAGCAAGTTGCGGGGTCTTTCGAGGAGCCGGGCCAGTTGATCCTGGCCCGATCAGAGGACTCTGGTTCGCAGATGTGGTACCGGGACGTGTGAAGACTGGAGAAGGAAGTGGCTGGAAGGAAGAACGGTTAGCAGAACCCGGGTCAGGATACGGTGCGTCCTTGGCGGCGGCCTGGGTGTTGATGGTTGGGAACTGCTTCTTGGCAACCGACTCGGGCAACTCCAGGGTCTCGATATTGTCAGTGGATACCTGCTCATTGAGGTGAGACGATCCTTTCTTGCCCTTGGATCCGGCTAGCCTCATGAGCGAAGCAGGTGTAGCTGGATGGGGTTGGTCTGCTCCAGCTTGGGGAGAATTGGTAACAGAGGACCGCGGTGCAGGAACCGTTGTCATGCTGGATGGTGCCGAGGTCGGGGCGCTGCCATTTTGAGCCTGGATATATGGTGATTTACTCATGGATCGCCTTGCTGGGACCGGAGGAGGGGGCATCTCCGTGAGGTTCTCAGGAGACACTGAGGCATTCTCTTCCGACATTTCGGCTGAGCTCACTGGGAGCGGCAACATAGGTTCCAATTTATTCACTTGGCTCCGTTCATCCACTTCACTGAGAACTTGCGATACGATGGCGGGGCTGGGACCTGTCTTGCGCCGCATTGGTTTCGAGATGGGCGAGTTTCTAATCCCACCAGCCCTACTCCTCGTCTTGGCGGCATTGTTTTCCCTTGCTTTCTTGGACAATTCCATGGGTACTACAGCAGGAGCCTGTGACATCTCGAGGTCCATCTCAATGGGAGAGTTATTAGACTGTGTGCTGGGGTCGTAGACGGACGAGGAGTCGTTCTGGGCGTGCAGGGCTGGTGATGTCAGAGGGCTAAAGTACGCGGTAAAGTTGTTTTCCATGTAGTGCGTTTCCAGCGGGGTGACGGCCGGTGATACAAGCGGCGTAAATGCCATCTAAAGTGGTACAAGTCTACATCAGTACGAGGCCACACAAGCAACAGAATACGGTCGCATTGTCGTTGCGAGGGGATACAGAAAGGAGAGATTCGGTGGGGGAAGAAGGAACTCACATCTTGTCGCTCCTTCATTCGCTGCTGCTGATGATAGCCCCCATCGTACACCTCATGCGACATTTGCTCTTGTGTGTAAAAGTTGCCGCTCCCGGGAGGCATCTCAATACTCTGAGGGGTCGGTGGTACAGAATGGTTCTGGTTCGCAAAGAAAGCGTTTCGCTGCTCTTGGATCTGTCGTTGCTGTTGCTGGAACTTCTGCTGCTGCAGGTACTGGATCTGGGCGTCGATACTGGAGATGGAGTCCGAGGCCGGCGCAGTCGTTGGAATCATCTGCGCAGCAGCAGAGGTATGCGGAGGGCCAGATTGGTTGATTTGAGCGGGTTGGCCATGCATCATTCCAGGTCCCTGTGGCATCATGGACGAAGCGCCGGCATCATTCATGATGGCATCTGTAGGGTTCCGTTGGCGATTCATCATCGCCTGTGCCTCGGCGCCATCTGGGAAGCCGTTGAAGTCGAACTGCATGCCGTCGCCGATGGTGGACATGTCGAGGAAATGTTGGAAGTCATCATCAGGACCGGCGGCCATGTGATGATCATGACCATCCCAGGTGGCTGATGCCATCGTATGTGCTCGCAAGGAGGGGTGGGTGATGTTGAAACGGAGCGGCTCGGCAAGATTGACTAGGCCAGGTCCTTATTAAAGGTGGTGGGCGAAAGCCTGGCGTCGGAGCCTGTCGGGCGTGCGCAAGTTGGGCCGAGCGTGCGCTGCACAACATATAGACTCGACAAGGCGATAGAAATGTTGTCCCTCGCCGTGAAGGCGCTTCGCCGAAGCTGTTGTGGCCGGTTCTGAGTTCGTGTCGCGAGTTTGCGAAGGAGGGGGCGTCGACTCGGGTGATCTTGTCGAGCGAAAGCCAAACGCTGAATACGACAGGCGGAATTAGTGAATCAAATCACTTCTGCAGTGGGTTGGCCTCGGCTGGAGTTGGCGTGTAACGGCGGGACAGATCACTGGACGAACAGGAGCGCCACAATGAAGAAAAAGAAAGCAACAAACCAAGCTTGCTCGGCGGAGACGATGGTCATCACAGGATGGGAAAATGTGAGGGGAGAAAGCGCAAGTCTGGTCCAGCGAGAAGGAAGGATGGCCTTGCTGCAACTGGTGCTCTCTCGAGCTACTAGACCTCGATTCGGAGCGAGTTGCCAAGTACCAAGTCTAGGCACATTTAGCACTGGGGCCTGCCAAATATTACTGGATTACATACTGAAGGGGTTTGCCGATTTGGTGGTGGGGCCGTCGTAAGAGCTCTCCGAGAGTGAAAAAAGGCTACGAAGACTTGAAAGGACCGTTCTTTTTGGGCCAGAGAAATCGGTCGCCCAACCACAGTAAGTAGGCTTCAAGCCAAGGAGCGCGCAGACTGCACCTTAGCCGTAGCAATGCTGCTGCTGGTCAACATGCTGGAAGGTGCTGTTCGTTCTTTGCAGATTGAAAGCACAGGCCAAGGCATCTGGAGCTAAGTTCTGATTCAGCAGTCCGTCAGTGCGACAGGGCCCTGCTCACTCGCTGAACATCTCGCTCTCGGGTGGGGGGCCGTGGCCTGGGCAGGCCTAGGACGGGTGGGCAAGTGAGAGTGGGGGGCCCAGATGGATGGAGGAAGCGAAGCGAGGGATCTGGCATGGGTGCAACCAGCAGGCATGAACACCACCCTGGACATGACTCTGAGGGGAGCGAGGCCAGGCGCCGGAATGACTAGAAAGGTATTGAAGCCGTGGGGTCCAGAGACTATGTCAGCCAACAATTAGTGGCTGCTGGAAGCAATTACGTACTGGGTTTCCAGGGCAGGCTGAGGTTCTGTTCTGTTTCCATAGACGTTCATACCGAAAGATCTCGAGGCTCCGGCGCCTGACCGTACACCTGCTATAGTCTATCTCCGAGGAACCACGAGCTTCTCCCCACTAGCCAAAACTTCTCAGAGGCTGGCAGCACGACTTGGGCTCGCTAGCCTGGAGTCTTAGCTGGAACCCGGCATTCGGCGGCAAACTTTTTTCTTCACAGATTATCTTCGACGGCTTCCCCTAGTCGCAAGTTGGAGGAGAGCACGGACGCCGCTAGTGGCGGAAAGGGAAGCCTTCGCGGCGGGCAAGAACTACCTAATGGATTCTACCAATGCGTCCCATCAGGATCTGAGTTTACGTTTGTCTTGTTCCTGGCATATACGTAATCCCAGTCATCCCATAGGTAAGGGCACGATCACACCAGAGTGGTTCTACTTTGCTTGTTCCATGTCCGTCACAGTTGTTTGTTTTGTTGGTTACCCGTTATATCACTCACCGTGGCTCCAATCCCGACTTGGAGGGTGGGGAGGGACCCAGGCATCATTTAGCTTGAGCAGGTTGTCCCTCGAAGCCTGTCCTCTCTAAGGTAACTGGCCAATAAGTACAGGTAGGTAAGAATCGGACGAACACCGCTCCCGAATTGTGTTTAGCACTCTTTCAACGTTGGCCAAACATACGCCACCTATGCCGGACCTCGAGCTGCTGAGAAGAGAACTAAACTATTGCTGTAGATCGTTGGATCCTGCAGCACCTGGATCGCCGTGGGATTCACCCAGCCGTCCCCAGTGCAGCCGGGCGAGTTAATTAAATGAGATGTGTCGCCGTTGGTCGGTTCCCCAGTTCTGCTGGGGTAGGAGGCGCATACGATATGTACAAAGCATGCATCATCACCACCACCATCAGCCAATATGTCCCGAGTTAGGCAGGCGGGAGCAGCTTCAGCTGGTGCACTAGGCATGCACCTGCATGTGCCTCCCCAACAACGGCACCAGGGGCGGGAGCACTGCCCTGGTCGCCTTCGGCTTCTCCTTGTCGCCGAGTTGGTGATTCAAGAATCCCCAGGCACACCTCGAAACACCAAGAGGATGGTTCACGCCTCCGAGGCTATGCCCCTACTGACTCAGAGGACCCGTCATTACATTACTGCTGGCCCCATCTCCCTTGAGCTGGTCTCACGGAGAGGTATAATAACAGGTACAATGGATCCGTGTGCTTGGTTCTGAGCGGCAAACTAGTATTAGTCGCTCTGTTCAAAGAGGGCCCTGGCGGGCTTCGGCCAGCGATGGAGCTCGCTTTTCTCCGTGGGTACGACAGTTCACTAATGTATTCCGGGTAGGTATGTGACAATGCATCGTCAAGAGCCATTATTAGATCCTGTCCGACTAGGAAGCCGTGCTCGTGAGCACCTCATATCCCTACCCCGTCGACATCGGCTTCAGGATTGGTCGTCTATTCGATGGTCGGTCGAGGTAACACAAGCATGTATCATCATGGAAGCCTCTCCGGTTTCCATGGTTCTTCCATCCCTCAAAGTCCCTTTCCCATGCCAAGGTCCAATGGCAACAGGAAATTTGCGCAGCGGGACCCTGTCCGCTGAAGCCGTCATATTACATTTTTCAACCACCCACAGGGACCCCCAGCCGCCAAGATTCACTACAGAACCGCATCTCCTGCAGGTGATTCTGTTTCTGGTTGTGGTGGCTTGATTCCCATAATCCCATCCTCCCGCATCGCACCACATCACATCTATCGATTTTGGGGCCCGCATTATTCGAAGACGACATTGAATCCAGAAGCTCTCTTCTTCGGGACACACCGACAAACCGACTGCTGGCATCATCCCTTGCAGCCGCCCTCCTCTCATCGGGTCGATAACCTATAGCGTGCCGTTCAATACCTGCTGATACCCTTGACCAGAGTTACCGGAATACCGACTTAGGCACTATGCAGGCCGGTCCCCCTGCTTTCCTGCAGCCGAGTCGAGTCAGGTGAACGATCTCAGTCCTTGCATACACGGGACCGCAGAACAAAGTCAGCTTTTGCTGCCGCCCTCGTCAGCGCACACATCTAGTAAGGTGTGTTTATGCTCTCTTGCTGATCATTTTAGCACCGGCACGATAATATCTAGGCACGTCTTGTGCCACCCACATATCATATGCACTCTACTGCACAACCCATCACGCGGAACCAGGAGACGGAATGTACCATGAATACCCAACCAGTCAATGGGCGTGGACACTTCCCCCACCCCAAGCTGGCCCAACCCTGCAGGCTTCCAGAAGGACGCATGACACGCAACGCATATGCAGAGCAAACTCACGTCACAACAGTGCCTGCCTTACGTAACTCCCGTGAGTGTCATGATGAGCTTCCGTCTTGGTGCCGCGAAATCAGGTTCAACGTCGGCCGGGTCGCCGTTTCGGCTCGTGAGAGTACATAGCTTAGGGTCACTGGCTCCGAGCATCATTCCGACTAAAATAAGCCCAGCACTTTTTTCCATGAGGGGTTATAAAGCATAACCTGACCATACCAAGCGTGGGATGATCCAGAACCCGTTCCGCAGCCTAAGACAAACTAGCATCTCACCTGGCCGGTCACCTTACCCTGGAGTTCCCGACAGCCGATGTAGTTGGCATGTGATGATATCTGGACAGTCCACTTCCATCATACATCATGATATCAATATCAATGACGTACCTATACCCAGCTGAAATCAAACATGGCACACTAAAGCCCTTTCTACGTAAAAGTAGGAACTAATTGTTCTTTGATATTTAGCTTGATATTATGTTTATTGCTAAGTTGTTTGTTTTGATGTCGTGTTAAAGTCAACATTGGAGGTCCTCGGTGTGCCACATGTTATGCCAATCGCTTGCCAGCATTTGT
This sequence comes from Clonostachys byssicola, assembly GCA_902006505.2. Lineage (NCBI taxonomy): Eukaryota > Fungi > Ascomycota > Sordariomycetes > Hypocreales > Bionectriaceae > Clonostachys > Clonostachys byssicola. The sequence goes on from CABFNO020001240.1 coordinate 1,433,172, forward strand.
CGGAGGGGAGTCCCTACCTACCTGTCTAGATTTTCTGAGTATCTCTCGACCAATTGCATTCTCCAAGGCCACAAGAAAGTTGAATTAGCATTGTGTGGCTTCCATTTGCAACGCCTCGCCAACGCGCTGAAGTAATGTTTATCGAGAAGCATCACCAACTAAGCGCCTATCTAATAAAATCGCTCGCACCTTTAATAAAACTAGACAACTTAGCCGAGCAGCCCAAGGCGCTGGATTCGAGTCGAATTGAGTGATTGAATGTCTCCCATTGGAAGGCATGCTTTCGCGCTGTTGTCAAGAATGAACTTCTGCTTCCACGCCAGTGCATTAGTTGAGATGTGAGTTCATGTTCATGCTCACTATCATTCAAGAGACACTCACCTTTTCAAGTTCGAGCTTCGAGGAACAGTATCCACGCACATATGTATACATCACCTCAACCCCAGTTATACAACATGCCTACTCAGGACAATAATTGCGTCTCACAGCGTAGCTCGGCCATGGGAGGAGCTCTTCCCGTGGTAAAATTCGAGATCAAAAATAAACCTGTAATGAAACGAGTCACAATTTATAATCCAGGTGATTGGACTTGTTTTGATAAGATAATACCTGTCATATTGTTGGTGAAACTCGGGCGAATGGCGCAACGCCATGATTGCAGATGCCCGTCAGACTTCGTACAACTGAAGAAATGTTGTTTCGACTTACGAGTTAAGGATGCAAGAGTGTATATCCCGGGCTATATCAATAAAATGAAACATACCTAAGGGATTTCATGGTTTAATTTAGACTGGACGCTTGCCTTGATGAGTGGACTTTGGTATCAGATAGTCCGCCATGTCCCTCCTTCGAAACCTTCGAAACCAAGACTCGCTTTCCTCAACGGCGGAAACGAAAAAATTCACATCCTTTTAGCAGCCAATTGCTTAGAGCAGTACATGGGACGAGAAATGATTTATAAATAATTTGATTGAGTAGCCTACTGTTGCTATTGCAGATGCAGGAGATTAGATGGTGAGCCAATCATGGGTGATTGCCTATGCTCCCTTCGCAGCAACATGCTTTTTCTGACTAAAGATACGATTCCTTTCAATGCCCGGCCACCCTCCCCTGAGCAACCCGTCTCTCCAAAAATCCCTGCTAAAATTACATCAGGGCATGGTGGTATCGTGTAAAGCTGAGCCAGCGCAAAGAGAATACTAGAGAGGGAAAAGAACAATATGTAATGAGAACCAAACCCGGGCCCTCTAAGCAGAACAAATATGTACCAAGAAATATACAGAAACTATATACGTCGAGACGGAGTGACAGTACCCAGGCAGGGTGTGAAATCATCTCTCATGAGGCAGAGGAGCGCTGATGCTGGGACGTCTTGTAACCGGAAATTTTGAAAGGAAAAGAGAGCGAGACAGTATGACGGAGAAATTTAGCGAGTGAATATATCAGATCGAGAAATCTAATTTAAATCAAAAATAACGAGAGGATGCAATGACTTTGCGAGCGCAGTAGCGGGAGGTGTCCGTTGCTGTCGTTCCACGAATCTCTGTAAGGGGGTATTATTGTTTTCGTGACGGATCAAGGGCACCGATATTAAGCCAGCTCATGTCAGAGGACTTGGAAGCCATGGCCAGTTGTGGCTGTGTGCTTACTCCAGATCGATGTGGTCGGCTACTGGAGTATTCTTGCTGTTGTGTAATGGCTCCGCCAAGGGAAAAGGTTGAGTTATAAGCGCTGCTTGGGGCTCGCTCTGTTCCCCATGGCTTGCTTCCTGTCGCAGCCTCCCAACCTTCAGTGACGCTTTCAGGTACGCCGCTGGAGTACCCCGACGAGGCTTTCGATACCGGCCTTTCGATTTTACCACTGAGTCCGCCAGGGAGGGGGACCTGGTGGGAGTTACCCGTGACAATCACGTTGCCGGAATTCACACGAGCATAACTAGCCCGGCCTTCGATGTTTAGAGGGGGGACGGTGGCAGAGTCTTGTGTTACTCTCGAGGCCTGGTTGGGGTTAGGGCCGGAGTTTTGGGAATAATGCGAGCTTTCAGAAACAACGGTGCTTCGCTTCTGGCCAAAACCAAGAACTTGCAGAGCACTGCCGCCAGACCAGTACCGGTCCCAGCCTGAACTGCCCCTCATTTCTTCTTCACCTTCTGGTACGGCGAGTGTCATGCCAGGCGCCCTGGGTTGACCTCCAGTCAGAGACCGCTCCTGGCCTACTGCTCGACCATATGCAGGAGCCGGTGAGCTCGCCATGATTGGGTTAACATTTACTTGAGGAATAGGTTTGCTGATGGTGCTCTTCAGCTGCTTGTGAAGAGAGCTAACTGAAGAACGGTTGCTGCCCTTGCTTCCTTTTCTTGACAGACCAGACGACACGTTGTTGTTCAGACGACCCATCAGAATTGCCATTGACGAGAACGAGTCCTGGGACTCATTGGCTCGATGGCCACGGAAGTATCCAGGTGGGGCAGATGGCGATACGTTTCCAAAGGCATTAGGGTCCTTCTCATCGTTTCTCATATTCTCGAACTCGCGAGCCTGTGCCATTTCCTTGTGGCGACGCATTCTATGCCGTCGAAGGAGGCAGAAAATCAGACCCAACAAGAGCAAAAACGCAAAGATGGAACCTAGGGAAATGCCGAGGACAACGTTTGAATTCAAGCCCTCGTCACCCTTGTTTTGCTTATTAGAGGAGGCATCTGTGGACACAACGCCCGTGGTGGTGACACCTGTGGCTTGAGTGCTGGAAGATGCAGTGCTTGAAAAAGCCGTCGTGAATGTGCTGGAAACGGAAGAGGAAGAAGTTGCGGTGGATGAGACTGAAGAAGAAACAGAGCTGGATGTGGCAGATGCAGAGGTTGACGTCGATGTAGGCGCACTCTTGGTGTCCTTCTCAGGAGTAAGAACCTCTTGGGCATCTACCCAGCCATTCTGCATGGGGTTGAAAATGGCAATAGGCTCCTTGGAGCTGCCGCCAGTGAAGTAGACCTGCCCGTCAGAACCTTGGGCAATGGCGTAGTTATCTCTGGTGTAATCCGGAGCTTGAGTTGAGTTATAGGTTGGCCATACAGAGTCTCTCTTCTCGTTGGCGGTCAGGTCCTCGAGATCCCTCGCTGAAATGTAAGGGGAGCTCGGCACAGCTTGACCATTCGCATCCTTGATGACAACTCGTGAGACTCTGTTTGGTGTTTGGGAGAGATCGAACAGAAAGAGGTTTTCCGATCCATCAGTGCCCGTGACGAGCGCACCCTTAACTTGGGGTGTTACGGGCTCCGCCAGACTTGATCCTGAGTATGACCATGTTTGGGCATCTGGATTAAACTGATAAACGTTGGTGTTGGTGTCGCCGCTGATCATGAAAGCGCTCGAATCACCCCATGGCAGGAGGATTGGCTTCAATGCCGCGGGAGCACTGGCAGGAAATCCTGTGACGGAATACGGCTCAGAGGCCTTGATGAGAAACGTCTCCTGGCCGGCTTGCCCATCCTTTCCTCCACCAAAAACGAGGATCGAGTCTTTTGACTTGATGTACGCCGAACTGTGGCCCAGGCGATCCTTGACGACTGAGTCTCCGGGGTGAATGGCCGTCCATTTTCCCGTAGAAAATGTGTACTTGATCAGACCCGTGGTGCCACCAGTGCCACCAATGACAAAGAACCCAGCGTTTGCAGAATCGGCTGTTGATCCCACACAAGTGCCACCAGTCACACTCTCACCAATTTCGAGTTTCTGCCATTCCGCACCCTGGCTCAACTTCAGCGATAGGAAAGCACTTGGTGTATATGAATAAAGTGTGCCACCCCAGACGACCGAACACGAGCCGTCCAATGACGTAGGGGGCACCGGTAATCCCATTGCAGTCGTCGGTAGCTTCAGACCCCTTGTTTTCCAGGTGTCGCAAACCAATGAAGCTGTTTCTCTCTGAGTCCTGTTGTGGTTCAAGCTCGCATGACGACTGTTCCCGCGAAATTACCAAGGCCGGCTTTTTATTGTTTTGTTTTGTTTTTTGTTGCAATTGGGTTTGCGAAGAATGATTGAGATGTGGTTGTTCCTGTCGACCAAAATGATTGTTGAATGTCGATCCTTGGGCGACGCGTAGAACGAAGAATGCAACCGGCTTCGTGATTCGTATAGCAAGGAATCTGTGGTTATAAGGGGATTAGATACCCGATGAAAGAAAGCAGAGTCACGACTGTATGGCTGGCAGAGCGTCGTGTAACTAGACTCGGTGGGCGATATATATCGCGGCGGTAGGCGAAGCAAAAAGAGAGTGAGATGTCGCGTTTTAGAAAACAGAGTGGTGAAGCATGTGCTCGAATTGTCTGAAGAATGTTTCGGTCGTAGAGAATGTTCGACGTGCCTCGAGGTTGGCAAGAGGCGGACGAGACATTCGCTAGGGCACGCGGTAGCAGTAGCGGGTGTAAGTGAGTCGGTTGTCTCGATGGGCCAGGCGATCTACGGGATTAAAGACACCAACGAAAGCAACCGCGAAAAGAAGAAACAGGTCGTGCCGCTTTCTCGTGCCAGACGGGTGCCGCAAGCTGGGGAAGATCGTGAAGGAAAGGAAGATGCAACGCAGCAGCAGGCTGTGCAGAAGGTGGTTAGATGTAAAGCAGGCAGAGCGACATGGCAGCGGTCGCAAGGTGGGACGGGGCTTTGGGGCAGGAAAGGGGGGGGGCGTAAGGGAAGAAGGAGCCGTGGCGGGTCTTGCTGTCTCTTGCCTACAGTTGTGCATCAGTCCAAGCATGGGCAGGAGCCAGGTCTAGCTACTCTCAGGCAGGTAGGTAGCTGTTGTGACAGGCTCAGCGCACATCCTAGGCGTCCAGGAAACCCGGTCTGCGGGCAGCCAGCGGCGGAACTACTGGCGCAGGTACCTGATTCAGGTACGTCTGTGCTTCGTACGACTTTTCTGTACGTGCTGCAGCATCCGCGCGCTGGCAACCACGCCTCCAACAGGTACCACAGGTATAATAGTGCCTCCATATCAACTACCACCCAGGTGGCCATCCTTGCTCGGGTGGATAAACCTGAAGCGATTCGCAGGGGTCCTGGGGGGCGGACAGCTATCCGCCTGCCCACTGGGCACTTAGCCCAACGACTCGCGACATCGCCTCCAGGTGGTGGTTCGAACTTGTCCCCAGTATCCTTGCTGTGACGATGTTCAGGGCATCGGTACGTCCGTTCTCAGCATCTGGTGGCCATCTCGCGAGTGGTTAATTACTGATAATTACGCTTCTGCCCCGAGTTGGCTGATGGCAGCTCTTCTTGCGACGGACAATGTCGACAACTAGCTCTGGCGCCGGAGGGTGACAGTGCCCATGGATCACCTGCGACCAGCCACTCACTCCGCGTCCTTATGCGGTACGGTGTCTCTCCCTAGACGACAACCCTGTCCTGTTTCGTGTTCTGTATCTGCAACATGGAGTCTTGTGATTGAGCACAGCTTCCTCTGCAACTCTACCTATGCCCATTTCGTTGAGCTAGCGCCAGGAATACATATTCACATCACATCCATCTGCTTCTTTCTCACCAGCTCAGTCGAGCGCTGGTCTCGTACTAATCAACTGCCTAGGCGTGACTGACGTGATCATGACCTGCGTCGTGCCTAGGACGGTTCGCCCAGCCTGGGGTTGGGGCTGGCACATAGGGCGCGCGCGCTGGCCAAGGCACCGTCACCAAGGATTGAGATTGAGCGCCCCCATCTCAAATTTATGAACACGCCCAGCCTCTAGCTGTCTCTGCCAATCACCCACCAGCATCTCCTCGCAGCTCGAATTTTTCCATCCAAGACATGACAATGCAATGTCTATGCATAAATGCAAAGCATGCGCTGGTGGCAACAGCAGAGGACCCAGATACATCGCCATTGGCATCACCCATCAATATACCATAGAGGCGTGCGTAAGAAGAAGCAAAACCAATACGATGGCCCGATTCTTACTTACACGAGCGAGTCCCGTATCCGCCCGAGGGCCGTCAGGTGATGTCGATACATGAATCCGGAGCAGAAAGAAGCAAAGTGTGACAGGAGGATGGTGGTGAGTGATGGATTAGACTGTGCAAGGAAGAGCACGCACACCGTCGCGATGCAATGCGACGAAGCAATGATGCGCCGCGACTATATGCGCTAGGCCCGGAGAGGCAGTAGCTTGAAGATGTCCCGAGACAGATTCGCCAATCACAGCCCAGCCATCACGCCCTTGCCTGCCCGCTCATTCGCTAGTGCCGCCTGAAACATGCCACCCCAGCACTGTAGGCTCACCACTCGCCAGGCGCGCTGCCACACCCCAGCTGGGCCCCCAGCGCGCCAAGAGGTGCCGAGGGTCGTATCGTCGGCCCCTGAAACCGCTTCCCCCTCAGAACCCCTCCATCCCCACCTCCATCTCACCAATCCAGGTCCCATCCTGGCCCCCATCCTGGTCCAACTCTCAACGGTTGCTCGAAGGAGCCAGCAATCCCACCTCTCCGGGCTGCCTCGTCCGGAAGACTGGCTTTTCGGCCCCATCCATCTACCGGCAATTTCTGTCATCTGTTGTTGGTTGTGTGTGTGTAGTCAAGCTGCAGCAAGCTCCAGCTAGCAATGCACGTCGACGCATGCACTCTCATCTGATCCCCATTGCCGTCTGATGTCATTGTAAATTGTGTGCATCCGACGAGACGGCCAACACTCGCATACCATGCTTTTGGGCACCGTCGTGTGCACAGGGCATTGTTTGCCAGGCATAGGAAACACTGGCCTGTCGTCCCATAACCAACCAGCCGGCACTATCGTTTTGGAGCGTCTGGACCCGGGCCCATTGAAGGGGCTTTCCTCGCTTGGTACCCATTTCCCAGAGGCTCGGCCATCGCTAGAGCCCTTAGCACTTTCCACTTAAGCTGCTGCAAAACACTACTGCAAAACAAACAGACGTGTGCCATCTAAAACCCTGATGCCTAGCAGCTGTCAGAGCCAAAAATCCCTGTTTGATATTGATCATCCAGAATATGGTTTTGTCATGACAATGCATAATGTAGATCATTCACTGTTGGGGGCGATTTGCAACAGCTCAGCGTCGGGAAATTAGATGATCATATCAATGGCTAAACTAATAAGAGTAGGTGCCCTATCGCTGTGTGTTGGTTTGTTAGACGTGCGATTCGCATTGCAACTACCTTAGTCCTTCTTGGTCATTGTTTGTGATTCTTGTTTTCGATGGGACTTTCGTGAAGCGCTCTGCCAGGCCCTGCATCAACACTAACATCTAATATTCTTCATCTAAAATTCACAACCTGCCATGTGACATAAAAATTCCATATAAAACCCCCATAATTGGAGGAATGCAAGCGCCACTAGTAGCCATCACCAATATTTCAATTTCGAATCGCCGACTGAAATGATCACACAAAATTCACACCCTCCCTCTCCAAGCGCGCGGCATCAAGCAAGGTGATGAGGTGCAGGGTAGGGATTGGGTGTGAACAGGCACCTAGCTTGAAGCCGTTAGCGGAGCTATCTGTCCTAGACCACAGAGCTAAGCTAATGCATGCCCAATCATGAATGGCGTCAGCCATCTACGGCTGAAGTGTGATTTGTTAGTGAATTGATGATTCGGATCTTATCTGCGTGGGTTGGTAGCGATGATATCACCGCAATTAGAGGGCAATGTACCAATCAACAGCAAGACACAAAACCGGCACCCACTACCCAACCTTGAGAAGTGAACTGAATCCTCCTATATGCCTATTCCTACCTCTTGCGACGGAGTTACGATAGGATGGCTTAACTCCCTGTTCGCACATCACAACATGCACGGCACTGCGAAGGACGGAAAATTGTATAAAAATGCCAGATCCAAAACTGTAACATTGCGAGATCCATTGTTTCATTCTTTGATGATGCTTGCCTGCCACTTCGTGGGTGACGGTACCCTTGTTTCTTCTCATTCATCCCTGATGCTGTCTTTGAACCCCCTCATAAAAAAACCCCCGATTCCCTATCCGTTCGCTACAATGACAAAATATATATTCAATTCCAAATCTAAGTATGAATATCCGCTCCCCATGTGAATAGGCCGTTTCGAAACTGAAACGGGCCTCCTATTGTGGCATTGCGTTGAACGCCTCCGCAGGTAACTGCGACTACATGATTGTTAGTAAACATGTAACAGACATAGCCGGGTTCAGGTAGAAGCATTGGGGACTTACCTTTTTTTCGTTGAAAATCGCCAGGGCCTTTTCGAAGTCCCAATTGACTTGTGTGAGGCACATTTCCGAGTACTGTGCAGTCATTCCTGTGCGCTTGGAAAGTTCCGCAATCATGGCTTGTTGCTGATTCGGTTGCTCAGCTGGTTGGGCGTTTGTTGCCGCAAAGACGTCAGGAAGCGCGCTGTAGGCTCGAAGAGAGAGCATGTCGCTCACAACCCGAATAGGCACTGTCCCTGGTCGACCAGGACCTAAGACGAAGGATCGAGAAAAGCTTCGGAGGCCGGTTTTCTGTGTCTGTTGGTCGCATTCTTCGAATTCGCCATGGACGCACACGATCAAGCCGTCGACGCCGACGGAACTTTGCCCACTGGGGTCGACTAGCCCTGGGAGTGGATGGCAGTCCATGATGTACTTGCTCATGTTTTCCTTGATTGATGGGTGCTTTGTGAATGGAAGCGACTTCCACAACTCGGATATCAAGTTGGTGCCCTTGAACAGTCGTTGGAATCGGGCGTTGGGTGAGCCAACCTTTGTGAGATTTCGTGAAGTTTTGATGTAAGATGCCCAAGGCATCGGGGGCGGTGCTTTAGAATCTCTGACACCGGTAGTGTCAATCGAGAGAGAGAATTGGCTGCTCTCATCGTAGAGTCTGGATGCTAGGCCATGTCGGTCGTTGTCATAGGCAGTGAAGAACTCGAGTAAGAAGTTCTCACCGATCCCATTGACGTCTCTGAAGTCTGGACCATTCTGCCGGATTGGTGTAGGGAACAGAGCGGCCTTCTGTTCGGCGATTTGTTCCGGGGTTCTCAGCTGTGTACCGTTGATACTTTGTAACTGGGGGAACCACTCGAGCAGGCTTGCCTGGTAGTTGGGATCCATTGACTCGATGGGGTTGCCCACCATGTAGATTGTTTCGAGTTCCCGGAATTTTCCCTTCCATCGGCCGAGGCCTTGCATGTTGCTGATTTGATTCCCGCTCATATCTAGGTTCTTGAGCTGAGGAAATGTGGTTGCCACGCTTTCAACTTGCGTGACATCATCAATGTTGTTGTTTGCGAGACTGATGCTCTCAATGGCGTCTTGTTTTTCCTTTGCTGTCTTGAAAAGACCATCGCAGATCGCCATAAGACCCTTGAAAGTCTTCAACGCCCTCTCCCGGTTTTCAAACATACCCAGGGTGACTAGCTCGGTGTCAGTTGCAAGCATGTCAAGCTTAAGCAACTTGGTTCCGCCGAGGTAGCGCTGGCTCAGGATGGACTGTAATTTGTTTCGAAGCTCCTGTGTCTCCTTGGACTCTGTTGCTTTCCCGCCGTTGTGGCCAAGTCCATCATCAGACTCGACAATCTCAAGTGGACTGCCGGCAAAAACGAAGGTGTTGACTTTAAGGAGCTCCTCGGAATCCTCCTTGCTGGTTCCTATAAAGAAATAGTCGCCTACGAGGTGTGACTGTTGCATGTTAGCAGGAAACAAGGCTTTTGCTTTACATTTGCGTTTGAAACAGCGCTATCTGGCCAAGCAATAGGCATCTGTCGTGTAGCTGAATGACTTTGAGTGATTTGCTTCGCGCTAGATATATCGCCCATGTAGAAAAACTCGCGCCGATAACCCACATGTTCGATCAACTTACTTTCTTAATCATGACGTGCCGTTTTTGTCGTCCTGATGTGAATGCAGATGCTTTCCTTTCTAGAAAAGCGAGCAGATCGGCTCTTCCGCCGTCTGGATTTTTTGATGCTTTACTCTCCTTCAGTCCATGAACACGCAAATATACCAACGGGCCACTGCCGATGGGCTTTGACTTGGCGGAACGGATGTTGGCGGAGCTGCTGATGCGAGATGCCAACTGTGAATTTTCTCCGTTGTTTAGGTGTTTGATCATGGTCTGCGCGGCTCTCGAGACTCCTCGGGAGTTTGTTCCTCTTGCACCAGACCGGGTCGATGACATTTTGGAATCAGCAGATGCCCCTACCCTTGGGCGGCGGGCGGCAGCAGTTCCCATGTCGAGGTCTCCATCGGTATCGATGCGTGCGGAGCCTGCTCGACGTTTTTGGATCCCCCCTCTCGATGTCGACTTTGAATTCAGTGCAGAGCTCCGAGTTTCTCGCCCAGCTGAGGCCTGGGACCTGGATCCGCGTGGGGCCATCTTGCTGATGAGGTCGCGAATCGTGCTGATGCGCTGAAGGGCTTGAGTCGACAGTTTGCGCGATAGGTTCGCTGCACCCGAAAAAAGGAAGGAATCCTATATCCCGTGTTGCAAGCGACCTGGGCGACGGTATCGATCCAAGAAGGAGTATCGGTACGACGAGGGGAGATGTCGCGATTGCACTTTGGGTCGAGATTCGTTTGGTAAGGGATCAAGCTTTGAATGCGTAAGAAAAGAAAAGTGGCTGGAAGGCCCGAAAGATATACTTCCTGACAAAGAAGTACAACAAAGTAAACGGAAAGAAGCACTTTGCAGGATGGATGAAGGTGCTTTGATTGAGGTATGAAGAAAGCAAATGTAAAAAGCGTGTCGAAGTGGGCGGGCCGCAAAGTTCAGTGACGTTCAGGTTGATTGACTGGGAGCAGCAAGAAAGTGGTCTAACCGCATTGGGGTATGAGTCACACTCAAAATAGACTAGTGTGGCTGGATTACGTTATTGTCGATGCTTGGTTCCTTTTATAGGTCAATGCTTTAATAGGAACAATGGATGCAAGTAAAGGAATGAATGGGAAAGCCCAGAAAAAATGAGATAGACGAGAAAGGCGACGAGAAGATAGAAAACAGATATTGAGAATATAGTACGCCCGTCTCAATTTTCTGACCAAAGCAGTGTAAATAACCACAAATTGAAGGCTGTGTTACCCTTGTGGCAGACTGGCTGCCTAACTCTTTAGGCTACAGCAGGCAGTCTGCCTAAGATGTACACGTGACCTGGCATTCGTTTCGCGCGTCCTAGTCCACTTTTAGCGCATCAACACGCGTTGATGGGAGTTCCAGTTGTCTTTGTAGATGCAGCAATTGAACGATTGGAAACTGCAAATCAGAAGAGAATTCTTAAATAAAACACTGAACTTCCACTTTCTCGGTTTTTTTTATCTCTTAAAAAATCTCAACAAAAAATCGTTATTGGAATGTCGACAATGTGAAGGAGCGTACAAGCCTACCGGACGTTGATCACTTGTGGCATTCCACCACACAATATGGACAGCGACGAGTTTGACGATGGCCTTGCGGATGAGGACCTCATGGAGGCTCTGGACAAAACCTCCTCTTCAGCGAATCATCAGAGTTCTGCAGGACCAAACTCAAGTGCTGCTATCGCTGCTGCTGTTGCAGAGCTAGATGATTTACCTTCCGACGCATTTTCATCTCCAGAGCCATTCCAGAATAACAGCTCGATAACCCATAACTCTAGGGTTTCACAGCCTCCACCGAGAATTGGGTTAAATCGGTCAAACTCCTCGATCCTCCGGCAAACTACGTTATTTGGTGGACAAGCGTCCACGGGTAATGAGCCCTGGTTGTCTCAAACTCAGATGACGAATGCAAGAGTTTATCGTGTAGATCTTCCACGAGAAGAGCCGACTCATCACGAACTTGAAAAGGAGGCACTGCAGACTTGGGTTTACCCTACCAATCTTGGTGCTATCCGTGACTATCAGTTCAGTATTGTGAAGAACAGCCTGTTTAACAATACACTGGTTGCTTTGCCTACTGGACTTGGAAAAACGTTCATCGCTGCCACCGTTATGCTGAACTTTCACCGGTGGACAAAATCTGCCAAAATTGTATTTGTTGCTCCGACGAAGCCCCTTGTCGCGCAGCAAATTGATGCATGCTACAATATTGCTGGGATTCCACGCTCGGAGACGACATTATTGACGGGAGATATAAACCCAGCAGTGCGAGCGGAGGAGTGGGAACAGAGGCGTGTTTTCTTTATGACACCGCAGACACTCATGAATGATCTCTCCCACGGATACGCCGACCCCAAGAAAATCGTGCTTCTTGTGGTGGATGAAGCACACCGCGCTGTTGGCGAGTACGCGTATGCAAAAGTTACGAAGTTCATTCGCCAATTTTCCAACAGTTTGAGGGTGCTCGCCTTGACCGCTACTCCTGGGTCAAAGGTCGAGACAGTGCAGGAGATCATTGATAATTTGGGAATCTCACACTGCGAAATACGGACTGAGGAGTCCATTGATATTCAGCAATATGTTCACCAGAGAAATATCGACCAGCAGGTTCTGGACCCGTCGGAGGAGATGGTTCATGTCAGTGACCTCTTCACCAAGGCGCTTCAACCATTGGTGGACAAGCTCAGCGCACAAAACGTCTACTATGGGCGCAACCCGATGGCGCTCACAGCATTCGGCCTCTTGCAAACCCAAAAAGAATGGTTCGCTACGAGAGGGAGAGGCGCGAACCAAGGTCTGCAAGGCATGATGAGAGCCATCTTCAGTGTATTGACGAGCATTGCCCACTCTATCAAACTGCTCAATTTTCATGGGATCAAACCATTCTACGACAATCTGAGCGATATGCGTAAAGAACAGGAAGCGCAAGGGCAGAAGGGCTCCAAGTACCGCCGGCAACTCATCAATGACCCCAGTTTTCAAGAAATGATGGACATCATTTCTAAATGGCTTCGAACTGATGGGTTTGTGGGCCACCCCAAGCTTACGGCTCTGGCTACTTGCGTCCTCAACCATCTTGTTGATAGTGGCGAGTCAACCCGCATTATTGTATTCAGTGAATATCGAGATTCGGCAGAGGATATTGTTCGGATGCTTAACAAACACCGACCGCTTGTCAAAGCCAGCATCTTTGTTGGGCAGGCTGACGGGAAGCGTGCAGAAGGAATGAAGCAAGCACAGCAAATCGAAACGATCGAGAAATTTCGAAGGGGCGATTTCAATGTGCTCGTGGCTACGTCGATTGGTGAGGAAGGATTGGACATCGGACAGGTCGACTTGATTGTTTGCTACGACTCGTCGGCCTCGCCCATCCGAATGCTCCAGCGCATGGGTCGTACAGGCAGAAAGAGGGCCGGTAATATCGTTCTTCTGCTGATGCGAGGAAAGGAAGAGGAGCAGTTTGCAAAGTCCAAAGACAATTACGAAAAGATGCAGAAACTGATCTGCGAAGGAAGTCGGTTCAATTTTCGGTTTGACCTTTCCAAGCGGATCCTACCAAGGGATGCTCGACCAGAGGTCGATAGGCGTCGTATCGACATACCCATAGAAAACACACAGGATACATCTCTTCCAGAACCGAAAAGGCGGCGTGCGGCAAAGAAGAAACCCCCAAAGAAGTTTCACATGCCAGAGGGAGTGGTGGAAACCGGGTTTCAGACTTTGTCAGCCTGGATGGGCAAAACCTCCTCCAAAACTACCAGCAGCAAAGTGTCAGCGCCGAAAAAGAACACCGAGCTGAGTGACCTGGCTGCCATTCCGGATTTGTCTTCGGTGGTTCTCAGTAGCCGGGAGATTAAGGATCTCGACCGGCTATATCGCGACCTTCCTTTCAACAATAGTGCGGTTGAGGAAACTAATATGCCTAGCCTGGTGGCATTTCCCAAACTTCAAAAGAGGCTCCGGCCTGTTGGCAAAGTCAAACACGGGGATCGCACAAAAAGTTGCGTTAAACTTTTACAAAAGATGGCGCGACCTGATGAAATGATTAGGGAATGCAGGTCAGAAGATCTGAGCAACTACATGGAGATTCCCGTGAAAGCATTCGTAGCTTCCGACTACGAGAGCGACGCAGATGGTAGCGACGCGATTCCCAAAGTACCAAAACCAAAACCAAAACCTCGAAAGAGGCAAGTTGAACAGAAGACTCCCGCCGGTGGCCAACGGAAGCGAAGGAAAGTACAGAACGCGTCTCTTCTCGAGCCTGATCTAGAAGTGGAAGAGGCTGGTGGTGATGCCTTGGATGAAGAAGACGAGGAGAATATAGGCCTGACAGCCCGAATCCGGAAAAAGCCCAAAGCGAAAAGGAAGAAAAGAGCCAAGGCCGCTGGAAAAGGCGCCAGTGATCTTGAAATGGGGGATGATTGTGAGAGAGACAGCGATCTTCTGGAAACAGATGGCTCGGATATGGGCGAGGACCTCCAGGATTTCATTGTGTCTGACAACATCATACCCAGCACACAGCCCGATGGTTCTATGCCTTCTTCCCCGGCGAGCAATCATCGTCCCAGCCTCGCCTCTGCTCACCGTTCTGCCGCGTTTGATTTATCAGCAACACAGGAGAGCGACGACTTACCTGATCTTGATACGCTGACTGGAAGGAACAAGGAGCCGGGCGAGTCCGTGTCAGGATTGCAACGAACAGGTAGAGGCAGACGTCAAATTTTAGACAGTGATAGTGATGAGTAAGTGGGACATGATATACATATATAAATATAATTCATCTATCAACGGAATGCTATGGTTTATGACACTGGGCCACAGAATGTGTGTATTATAATTTACCACTCGATACATTAAATTGGATGCGTTCAATATATCGAGTCATAAATTTTGACTTAATATTTTGGGGGTTTTGCCGTATGCAAGCCTGATCTTGGGATATCACTCTTGCATACGGAAAAACACCCAAAAAATAAGAATAATGTACGACTCGATATATTGGACGCATCCAATTTAGAGATAGCGTGTCTCCTGATTCCGTTTCTTGTTTCGGTAATCTTTGTGTTGTGCGTATATTGCTGTGCTTCTCTCGCCGAGTCGTAATCTACGGGATTTTCCTAGAACGAAATTGACGTCTGATTGTCCCAAGTTAGTTTTCCGTCAAGAACGAAAGTAGAGAACAAGAGCAAAGGAGGATGTTTTCTCGTATTTCAGAAACCCGATTTAAAAGCACTACGAACCCTCACCACACCAACAGGGTCCCACGCGAGCCTCCGCAAGCCGCGCATATGACGATGCAGACAAGGGATGCGTACCGCGCAGGAGCACCTGCTGGCACAGCCGAGGAGCTGACGCTAGCTTGAAGGACCAACGCACAGCCCGAGGGACGTCTCAGACGGCTCTTCCTGTAGATTATGGAGGGTTGTGATGTAACTCATCATTTCGAGAGGGACTTGGCAGGCAGATGGGATAATTGAGAGAAGAAACTTACCATACGAATTGAACTTATTGTGAGCAGTCGGATTTTCTGTTCAGTGACCTACCGTTGTTTGCCCAATGTCATGTTTGGGAGCAATGGCAGGTTGTGAGGTTGAAAAAGGAAGAAAAATCAAAGCTTCCAATCGCAGCTTAAAAAGTTGTACCGGGTACATGTACTTGGGCGGCAAGTGGGGACCAGTCACCCAACTTACCCCATAAGCTCGCCATAGCCAATCAGGAGCTAGCGCCGCTTTGTCGTGTGAGAGGTGACGTTTGTGAGTGAAGCGCAGTTACACCACCCGTTTGTCTCGACCCGGGCGGCCCTTCGAGAGCGCCCTCTCTTTCTTCTCCAGTCGTGCCTGGACTTGCCGTGCCTGCCCTTGCCTCGTTCTCATCTCTGCCTTGTGCCCGTATCTCCACGAGCCAGATTCCAATCCCTCGTCATCAACTCCGACCTTATCTTCACTCCCTGCTCTCCTCTAACTCGGCTGGACTGCGACGACTATACCCGTTATCTTGGGCATCGATCCCGCCGCATTTACCATGACGTCCTCCGGCGTGTCGCTCCTCAAGTTCGTCGGGACCGTGTCCCTCGGTCTGTTGACGGTGAGTCGCTCTTCTCCCGCCATCTCCTGCACGTCTCCTTGCGCTTGAGGCTTTCCTGATACCTAGGAGGCGTGTCTATCCATGCCTCACCCCGCCTTCGATGGGCTTTCGCCACCTCCACTATCAGCCTCATCCTGCCTGACCTCACTTGCCAACAATGCATCCGAGGCATCCCCCCTTCAAGCCGCAATTATGATGATACAAATCAAAGTTGAATGAGATCGACGCTGACACTGTCTTTTCTCCTTCTTGCACAGGGCGCCTCTTATACTGTCTCAGCCTTCTCGTTCCCAACATTCCTCCATTTCCCCTCGTCCGCGGACGCTTCGCGCGCTCTCGCCGACTTCAACTCTCGCCTTCGGATCCCCTTTATCGCACTCACGTCGCTCGCATCCGCGCCCCTCCTGCTTTCTTTCGTCCTCTCACCCCGCAATTCCCGACACCCCTACCTCCTGTATACTTCCCTTCTCACTCTCCTCTCCTTTGCCGCGCCAAACTTGGTCGCCCGCCGCGTGACCGCCCCCACAGAACCGGCCAAGAAGAAGAAGAAGACCACCTCCCGCCCTGTGCGCAACCTGGAGGCCAGCTACGAGGTCCTCGGCGAGGTCCCAAGTGAGGAGACACACAGCGAGGAGGATTCCGAAGAGTTTGTCGCCGTGAATGGTGAGGATGTGAAAGCAGAGGTCGAGTGGGTAGTCAAGCGCTACTTCCTGAGGACTGGCTTTGCCGCCCTCGGATTTGCCATGGCTGTCGTCGGCATTTGGGGTGACGGTGCTCCTCAGACTGTTTCCTATCTGTCATGAGGGCGCAACCGCCCCGGAGTAGACGACTAATGGCAAGCAGGCACTTGCAGAGTAGTGTGCTTTGAAAGATTTACGGTAGAATGAACTTATGATGACTGACTGGGCTTGGTGAACTCTTTTCTTCCATTTGTATTGGGAACCGAGGGCTTCCCTTAAAAACAAAACTCGCCAATCCATTATCTTGATATCGTTAAGAATGGTTACCTGTAGTCCATAATACGTAATATCCTACTCCTTCTTTCTGTGAAATACAACGACTACTAGTTTCCGTATGGAGTAGATATCTTAAACGGCATGAACGCTATTACAGTTCTGACATTTCTCCCTCTTCTTCATCTCCTCAGACGACATCCAGGCCCGAGTGAGCTTGGATGTCAGCTGCGAAGCCGCGAAATCCTCCTGAGTCTTGCGATCCGGTCCGTCAGCCCCCTCCTCCGCCTCGTCCTCCTCCTCGTCGTTGCGGGCGTTGACGCTAAAGTACCGCGACTGGACCTCCTGCTCGCCCAGCCGCCTGGCCACGTCGTTAGCCTCGTTGAGAGAGACGAGGCGGCGGCCGCTGGGGTTCTTTGACATAGCCGTGCTGCAGATGTCCCAGATGACGAGCTGGGCGACATCCCTCTCGAGGCGCTTGATCTGGCAGTCGTCGACGGCGCCCGCCGCCGCGAGGAGCTCGGGGAGGAGCTCGGGCTTGTAGTCGCCGCTGAGGCCGAGGTCCCGCAGCTGGGTCTTGAGGGAGTCGGCGGGGGCAGACTTGTCGTCGTACTGGGTCGACCACTCGATCCTCTTCTTCTCCCTGCGGATCCGCTCGGTGAAGTCGGTGTTCTGCATGCGGATGTCGCCCGGCTTGGAGAACTGGGAGGAGGTTAAGGTGTCGTAGGCGGCCTCGGCGGGGGTGCGCCCCACGGCGTTCTCGCGGTAGAGGAGGCTCGGCTGGAAGTCGACGAGGGCCTTGGAGATGGAGACGTGGTGCTTCATCACGGCGTTGTGGAGGCAGGTGTCGCCGGCGCCGTTGAGCATGTCCAGCCCCTGGCCGTTGGAGTACCTGAGCAGGAGCTGGAGCGTCTCGATGACCTCCTTGGGCCGCAGCTCGACTGCCTCGGAGTAGTTGTTGTAGTAGTAGTAGTTGCGGCGGTGGTGGTTGGTCTGGACGTCGGCGCCCACGATCCTGGAGACCCATGCCTGCAGAGGGGCCGTGCCGGCCTCTGACAGGTTCTTGCGCTGCTGGAAGAGGTGGGCTCGCAGATCCGGGTCGAAGAGGTCCAAGAGAGCTTGGAGCTTGGACGGGGTGGTGTTCTGCGCCAGTGCCATGTGGATGATGTTCTCGCCCTTGGAGTTGCGGACGGACTGGTCGGCGTTGCCTTGGATCAGGATCCTGGCAAAGTCGATGCGGCCGAGACGGCAGGCGACCATCAGAGGAGTGTCGCCGTTGGTTGACTTCTTCTCCACGGCGTTTGGGCAGGTCTGAATAAGATACTCAAGAAGCTCGTTGGCAGGCTCGCCAGGCTCGGCCAACACGGCGCAGTGGATGACGAGGTCCTCTGGAGGGTTTGTTAGCTCTCCTGAATATATCACAGATGTATAAGGAGAAATGAGTCTTACCATCGGCTCCGAGCCACTTTGCAATGGCCCTGTCAAACCCACCGGGGCTGTCCTTGAGGTGAGTGAGAACGGAGTCGCTCTTTGCAGCCTTGGATTTCCCAAATTCAGCATACAGTCGGTGAGGGGCATCGCTGAGGAAGAACTCGACGCTCTCAATACTGCCGCCGAGGGCTGCATGCAGAAGAGGCGGTGTTTTCATGCCACTCGTTCTGACGACACTGTTTCTACCAGCCGTGGCCCAATCCTTTCTGTATTGATATGTTAGTAGCTGCTGGAATTTTGATAATCTGGGCGAAACACAGTGTTCAAAGAGGGAAGAAACAAGACATACCTCTTCTTTCCGTAGACAGTCAAACCCTGGTAGAACCTTGGCTTCTCCTGTAATTCCACACCACTCTTCTTCACGAGATGGTCGAGCGGAATTCCTGCGCCGGTGCGTTTGATGATGAGACCGAGCATTTCTGTCTTCCCGTGCTCAATAGCCCATTGAAGCTCGCTCTGAGGGAAGACGAAAGCACCGGAGGGCTCATCTGTATTGGTGTCCGAGTCCTCGAACTTGTGAGCCGCCCAGCGCTGGGCCCAATCGAGGAGAAGCTTGAGGCCTGGCATGTTGTCCTTCTCCAAACATTGCTGAAGAGGCGTACTCGTGCTTACACCGACCCACTGAAGCAGGACTGTCAGAGGCCTGACATTGGAGTTTACCTTCATAGACACATGGCCGATGTCATCGATGGTGAACTTCTGATTGATCTTTTCGCTCACGATTTGGGGATCTTCATTTTCGGAATCTGACTCCGCGCATGAATCCTCGTAGCTTTCCTCGTCCTCGTTCTCCGTGTTCAGCTTGTACCGCACCTTGTCCTTCTCAGGAGGCGACCATTGAGCCTTGACGATCTCGAGAATTGCCTCGGCAACCTCATAATGGCCCCTGAAAAAGGCCAGACCGAATGGACTATTGTTGTTGTCGTCGGAAATAGCGATTTTCAACGGAGGCTGTTCTTGGTCTTCTCCCCATGCTTGCAAGGTTAAAGACTTGATTGTCTCGATATCGCCACTCCAGGCCGCTTCCAGACTATTCCATGTGTTAGCGGGTTCAAGCAAACTAAATGAGTACAAGTCAATGCGATGGATAAAACTTACAGTCTGAGATAGCCTTCCTTGCGCACCTCCGTGATACCGTCATTGTCTCGGAAGTTAAAGGTGTATGTGTAGGGCTTAGTTGGCTCCTGGTTGGAAACAGCCGAGGAATTGAGCGTTATGCCGGTCTTGATGTCAGGATGTAGCTGTTCAAATGTCTTTGCTCCCTTTGCAATAAGAGCTTCCTCCAGCTTCTTGTATCCAGCAATCATTTCATCGAGGAACTGTTCCTTCTCATCTCTTCCTTCTGCTGCGTTTAGCTTCTCCAGCTGAGCTTCGTAATTCTTCATTTGCTTTTCATGGTTCTCCTTTAGATTCTGAATGTGCTTGGATACGGCATGGTGCTGATATGTCCCGGGTTTGAGACTATCAAGATAAGTGTCGACTCCGGGCTGCAACTTGGGCTTCTCAATGCCACTCTTGGTGCGCTCCTTCTGCAGTGTTTTTAAAGATCTGCGCACCACATCCAAGACTGCAGCGCCCTTGTTATTGTTGCGGTAATACTGATGCTGCATGAGATTATAGGTTGTAGGAGTCAGAGCATTGAAATCAGCCCCAGCCTCAAGGAGCTCAATCGCCACCTCGGGAAGGGCGTTCTGCACAGCAGTGATAATGGGCTGGGCCATCCGGTTGTACATCTGCTTGTTCTGCTCCAGGTTGCTCAATCTGTTCGATTGTGTTGGAGATACCTTGGCTGCCTTAAGCCATGACTCATAGTCAATGTTTGATTCTGCGCCGGCGTTGAGCATCTTCAGGATCAAGATTGAGTCCCCTTGCTCGATAGCGGTGTGTAGGGGAGAAATCGCGCTGGCATCCCAGTAGTATCCTGCGAACACGAGATGGTTGATGGCCGTCTTCACGCCCATCTGATCATTCTCGAGGAGAGAATCGACCAGCTCGCTCCTACCGCTCTGGACGAATCGGTGGAAAGCAGTGGTTCCATTCGTCTCGGCCTGTGACGACACTGCACCGAGGCTCAGCAGCAACTTGGCCATTGACTTTGCTTGCTCGAGAGGCAGTGTCAATGCCAGGGTTAGGGTGAGAATTGCACCTGTGTCAGTGTCGTTGCTGGACAAGAACTTGACGGGGAGAATCGAATCGGCTCCATAGTCGCAAAGGAGACGTACGGCTTCCTCATGACCGCCGGCGATGGCGAGGTGAAGGGGAGAGCATCGCACATCCCACGCGAGAACGTCGATCTGGTAGTAGTCTGGCTCATCATCTGGGACATCAAGATCATCCAAATCGGTAGCGTCCTTGCCATCCTTGATGTTGACAAACGAACCTGTCACGATCGAGTGTGCGTCGGTGTTGGTTTGCTCGTTTTCAATGAGCTCCCCGTCTGAGTCCTCATCAGCTTCCTCTTCCTCCTCCTCATCGTCTTTCTCATCCTTAGCCTCTTCAGTCTTCTCTGCACCCGATTTCTCATCGGCGTTGCCCTTTGCTGCTAGACGCTTTTTGTCGCGGCGCTCCTCTTCGACTTCCTCATTCTCAATGCTCTTCTCCATCAATATTTTGATGATTTCAGTGTGGCCCCTGGAGGCAGCGAGGTGCAGAGCTGTTCGGCCATCAGCAAGACGAGCCGTCAATCGTGCGCCATGATCGACCAGGCAGCGAACGACATCAGGGGTGGAGGCCATGACGGCCAAATGAAGAGCGGATCGGCCAGTGTAATCACGCTTGTTCACATCGGCCTCTGGCTGGGAAAGCCAGTTGAGGACATCGTCCACATCACCATCTACAATCGATTGGCAGAGTCGTGCAGTGTTACCCACGTATGCCATATCAGTCCAATCCTGTTCGGTCAGGGGATTGAACGAGCCAATCTGCTGCCTTCCAGGATCATCAATGAGGAAGGAGACCTTTCCAGAGATGTAAATCTCAGCCTCCTTCTCAGCTACCTCGATCTCATCTGGAGTCTTTGCCTGGGGACAAGTTCCGCAGCAGTCTTCAATAACGTCTTGAACACGTCCGAAAAAGGCTGGGTGGCGATGAAGATATACCTTGCGGTCTTCCGACTGATTCCATTCAGCATTGAGTAGAAGATCACGGGTATAGCAGAGCTTTTCGATGCTCTTGGCTTGGAATTTCTGGCCATATGGCACTGTGAAGGTGTGGTAGTTGCTCACGACCTCCTCGGACAGCCAGTCTGCAATTTCGTCTTCGTGGTGGTCCTTTATGTTGCCACCAAGATTGTAGTAGCTCCGGTACACTGTAGGTCTCCCACGCTCCTCGCGCCTCTTGTTGAGGTAAGCCTCACGGGCGGAGGTAGTTGGGAGCCTCTCGAGAATGAGGAGACGAGCAAGACCCAAGGTTCGGCTAAAACTTCTTTCGAAGATCGTTGGGTCGATTCGCGACCGGTCCAAATCTGGCCAGTACACCTCGAAGTTGCGATGCGAGTACTTTGAAAGCCGACTCTCATACGACGGACTGCGTCTTGAGAGGTCAACGTGGTTGATCTGGGTGATGAAACTACCCAGTGCCCGGGGAGTGACATAGACCTGCTTCCCGTCATAGGCGCCTCCGGCAGCGTCAATATCGAAACCTGTTAGGATTTCACTGATGGACTTGTAGACTCTCAGAACAATCTAGCGTCACCAGTTAGCGAACATAACCCTTGATATATTAATTGGTGTCGTTTTTAAGGGGGGCGTACCTGGACATGTCGCACAGGATAGCGACTGGCAATAGTGATGGCATACTTGGTTCTCACCACCGTAACCTCGTGGAGAATTGCATCTCGAATAGCCTGCTCAATCTCCTTGATCTTCTCTATGGCCTGCTCATGAGTCAAGCCGTAAAGGAACAGATCCACGTCTGAGGCAGGGCAAAACTTCTCATGATAGTACTCACGAAGCTTGCGCTTCGTAGTATTGAACTCCTTTGGCACGGGCAACAGACAGTTGACCACGGATGAGCCGGCAGCCACGACATTGTCCCAGTTGAGGTCAGCTAGAGAAGACTCCGAGAAGAGATTGAAATTCTTCTGAAACTCGGAGTGGCTAGCGACGGTAGCGGGAGAGCCATGGGGGCGACGCTTGTTATCTGGCAGAGGCATGATGTACTTTGATTTCTCATCCTCGGACTCTTTGGCCAAGTCTCGAGCACGAGTAGTGATGAGCTTTGTGTCCTCGGTAAACAGAGGGAGGACGTTGAGTTGAGGGTCTTCTAGGATCGGGTTCTGACGATCTTGAGCGTAGACAGTACGCAGCTGAGCCTCATATTCGCGATAAGGCTTCAGAATCTCAACAATGGGCTCGTCGGGGTGCTCCGAGATATATTTGGCCAGCTCTGAGTGAGGAGCTGGCAGCTCTGGGAGACCTGTGGCTGACATGATTTACAGTAGCTGATCCTACCAAGCCGTTCAAGGAGAGGATAGTACCAGGTATCCGATATGTTTGATATATACCGACCTGCTGTTGAGTAGGTTGATATCCTCGATATGAGGGGGGCAACAACTTAAAAGGCAAGAACGCAAAGGCAGGATAGGCGAAAAGAAGAAGATAAGGGTTAAGTGCAGTGAAGACAATCACAATCTTACGCAGTTTGCAAGAGCTGAGGAGTATGCGGAAGACCTCGGTTTATATATAGCAAGCTGAAGCAGACATCAATCCCTCAGCTGCCGTCGGTTGATGCGATTGACACCAACCCACCAGCATCGCCTTCTCGTGAATTGCACGCATTGTCCAATCCGCTGCCTGGCTAAACCGGGTCCTCCCCATTGCATGCACACACAAGCACCGCTTAGCATCAAGCCACATGCGTGATGGTTTGATGAGCTGAAGCTGGCAGCGGAGCGGATCAGGAAACTCGTGCAATTGACTGGCTGTTCCGAGCATATGGCCCTCCCCCCTGTAGCCGCGGGGCATCTGCACGCTGAATTTAGAGGGCGGGGGGGTCACTGGTGCCTGGCCTATGCCCCTTTCAGCGGTCCGGCTGCCTGGGCCAGCAGATGCCAAGCCTGAGCTGTGCTGCAGCCAGCCCTGAAGAGCGGTCAGACAGTGGGAGAGAGCCTCGCTTCTGCCTGCAGACATCATGATCCTCCCACCACACCACGCGAAAGTATGAATCGCTGCATGGCTGCCGTGAATACAGGCGTCGGCTGTCCGTCCAGATTTTCACAGACCAGAGTGCATTGCGATCGAATCCAGACAGTCATCCTATACGCGCGAGGTGGCTTCAGCTGAGTGCTGCCTTGACTTCGGCGCATCCACTACTTTTGACAGGTTCAGGCGTTGATAAGATTGTTTTGCTTCTACTATGGTGGTGGCTCTAGCACCGCCGTTTTAATGCGTCTATTCTAGGTCGTTATCGTTAAAAGTCCACTGTAATAAGTTACGCCAAAATGTCAAGCCACACACATCATCTCGACTATCCCTTCCCCCATAGCAAAAGGGGCAGGCCCTCCTTTTATCTCCTTCCTCACTAGCCACACCATCCCTATCATACAACGGAATCCTCATCGCAGTCTTTTTCGGCCGTCGCAAACAGATACATCACCGTGGCGATGAACTTTCCTGCCCCAGAGACGGCAAGCGCCGTTCCTGATCCAACTTCACGATAAATGAAGGCGCCCACAAACCCACCGAGGACGAGAGCGAGGAGGAAGGCCACCCGCCGACTCCTTGGTCGGTTGTGGTAAGCAAGGATCTTGGAATCGATCAGTAAATCCACCCACGCTGCCGTCGCCATGGCCGTGCTGATCTCGGTCATGGCCAGGCTGCGGGACTGGACCACCTGGCTTCCTGCCGCCAGTGCCAGCAATCCGATTACCGAGAGCGCTTGGGGTCCCTGGATTTCGGTTCCGTGGATGTACTGGACGGCGGCTGCGGCGAATACCAAGCACGTCTGGATGAAGTTGCAGAGGAACAGCCACCATCGCTTTCTGGGACCAATGATGTGACTGAGCTGTCCGGTGACCCAGCCCGCTCCCAGGAAGAGCCCCAGGGAAATCCCTATGTTTGCGGTGACGAATACGTCACCATTCAAGTGTGGCAAGACGAGCCCAAGACACAAGAATATCGTGTTCCCGGTTTGGTTGGATGAGAAGCAGTGGTAGTCGGGGACCGTGGTTGCGTCTGATGTCAAGATCGATGTTAGTCACTGGGCACTTGTCCACAGACGAGGTTAAGGCCACTCGGTGGCTCACCTTGAATTCCCGTAGAGAAAGTTAATAGTAAAAGTTGTAGCTCGGAGGAGATATTTGGTTGGATATTTTGTGTAAGGTGTTTGACGACTGCATATTGCTTCGGAGAGGGAGAGGGCGAAGGAGTCTCTTTCTGACGTTGATCGTCACCCGTGCTGGTCTTCATTGTGGCGTCACTTGAAGGATGATAAGTGTAAGTATTATATTGCACAGCAGTAGTTTCAATGCTGGGTCAATTCACAGCTTGTGATGTTCATTCAAAGGGGGAAAAAAAGAGTGTGGCAATCAATCTGTAATTGTACTGATATTTATCTATGAGGGCAACCATTTTTTACACGGCCCGATATCCGTAAGGCCCTCGGGTGGTTTTCAGAGGAAGCCAAAGGATGTCATCGTATACTCCCAACTACCTAGAAAGGACACCGCCTCCATGATCGGAGCCAAGTGTCATGGTCTGGTATCGCTAGCCGACGAGGCCAGACTAAAGGGTAGGTGGCAACAGGGTGACAAAAACAACGATGCACCGCTGAGGTCGGCGTTGTATTCCAACATAAATCCAAGCAATTGACAAATTAAGACAAACGAAACAAGCATTACGAAGAAAATATGAAACTTAATGACTACCTATTAAGTATTGTAATCATCGTCGTCATCAAAACTAATTCCGCAATTACACATCAGATTCAAAGCGGCATTTCGGTGTCTCATGTTTTATGGCACCCTCTTGGGCCGTAGTCTGGAAGGAAGAAGTGAGCCGCCGAGAGGCCGCGCTGTGGGGCTTGTCGGCGACCATCTCCAGCCAATCAGACAGTTGGCTGCGAACTCTTTCCGGGCGGGCTGAAGCTCTCCAAGAGGTTCCGTCCCAAAGCCACCGATTTCCGTGACAGATGCTTCCAGAGTGGCACCGCCCCAATTTTAAGTTGGACCGAACGCTGGCTGGCCGTCGCTGCCGAAAGACAGATGCCGCATCCGCCGAACGGCCCAGCATCGTCGGTCGACAGCCTAACAGCCAAATGAGTAAGCCAAGGCACCACACATGGGAAGGGACAAGACGACTTTGTGAATGTCGGGACATGAATATGCTAGTTATTCGTTGTTTCACTGCTCTGAATAATGATTTAATCATGACAAAAATATTTTGGAAATTGTCAGTCCCGAAATCACGTGAGACCGCATTTTCCTGATGACTAAGAAACGCGGTTCGCGGGTGCCGCGTTGCCATTAACGTGCACATTTACCGTTGACGATAGTGACAAACGCTACCGAAGAATTGCTCCAACTTGGTTCAAACGGCATCAACGATACCATCAACAGCTTCAAATGTCGCCAGCTTACTTGAGGGATTAGCCGGCATCGTCGAGCCGACTTCATGACCCGGAATAATCTCCAAGACCAACTCAAATGGCTGTTGCGTGATGCTACCCTCTCTCGACCTGTAACGCTGCCCCTTCCGAACAACGATAGCCAGGGGTTTTCCTCGAGCTCCTCCCAGGATCCATCTCTAGTATCAGTTAATGGCTCTCAATCGCATACACGAGTCTCCGTCAATGAAACTGAGGCGGCGACAAATCAATCGCAAACTGGACCTGGAGGGGCTCTGAGCAGGGCGGGGGATGCGGTGCATTATATTCCGAACGAGACTTTGGAGGACGGGACAATGGGACGGCTGACGTCGAGTGTCAAGTCAAAGAAGCCGTCTCTGATATCTCGGCAGGACCACCTTCTTACTCCCACGCCCACGACATCCCGAACTGCCGAACAACCTGGACGAACGAAACCGCTACCTCCTGGAATATCGAGCCCGAGTCGCAAATATGAGTCCTTGTCGACCCCCAAGCCAATTATTTCTGGACGCACAATATCACCGACGGCAGCGTTTGAATTTTCGTCGATTAATTCAGACGATTTGGACTACATGGATCTGACTGGAGACCAAGACCCGTCCTCAAATTCTCCTCCGCCAAACGAGGCAAAGACCAAGCCGACCTCCCGCACAGATAATAAGAGAAAGAGCGACGGCATAAGTAAGGATGACAGCATTTCAGACGATTTACTCTTCCCGGATGTCTATGAACTGCTTGGAACGAGTCGCAAGAAGACACACGTCAACGCAGAAACGCCGTCACGGATCCGTGGTAGCCAAAAACCGTTAAGAGACGACTTTGATGAGATGGACTTGTATGAATTCGAGCTGGATGATATCGACATCAAGGGAAACCCGCAACCATCGACAAATCATCGGGCTGCAAACGCTGTTCCTTCATTGAGTCACCCTAGTTCATCGAAGAAGAGGAAAACATCTACCGAACCTACGCAGACAAAGGCACCAGATGTAGATCTTGAAATGATCATTCCCGACTCGGATGATGAGTTTATGAGCCCTGTATCTCGCAGGAAGTCGGAGACAATACCCGACGACTCGTTGGAGTATCTTGGAGAGAACATAGTTGGGGCAAATGGAGAAGCTGCTCTTCCCCAGTTGGAGCTCCCAGCCGATCCGCCCCGCTTACACTTCTCCGATGCTTCTAGTAGCTCTAATTCTTCGGCTGAACCCAGAAGCAATGGAAGTGTTGCTCCTACCACCCAAGAAGTTGGGAGTGATGCTTTGTCAGCTGACCAGAAGCGTATATTGTTCAATCACCTTGCCAGCAACCCTCAAGCTTTGGCGGCCAAGTCAACTTCTGTGGAGAAACTAGTAGAGCAGAATGGGCAGAGTTTCATGCGAGCGGTCTCGGAGCGCGCCCCAAAGGAAAAGCGCAACGAGATCAGGGCCGAGAAAGAACGTTTGTTGAAGCAAAAAGAGGCCCTCAAGGAGGCTTCCACCATTTTACTATCATACAGCAAGCTTAGTGAGCAACGAGGCACCCTCGCCGACGAGATTACAAAGGCTTATGCCGATGGTGTCGATACCGATGAAGCCGAGAATCGCCTTGACACCCTCACTGACCAAATCCAAGAGGTAGAGGAAACTATTCTCAAAACCTTGATTGGTGGCGGGGTGGACGTGAACAGTTTTCTCGACTTCGGTCAGGCCCCAGCTATGTCATATCAAGCTAATGGGCATCTGGATACTGTTCCTGTTAGTCAACCCCTCACCCAATTCACAGTAAATATGGCTATGAACTCCGGGCTTGGTCCTGCTGAAGATCTTGGCTTCGATGTGGTTCATCGGACGCAATTATCCCAGGCAGGTGGCGGCTGGTCACAAACGGGGCCATCAGGATCAAAACCCTCTTCGGAGTCTCACTATAATACCGGGAAAGCAGGTCAGATACCAACCGGGAGTTTTGGCATGGGTGATGGGTTCCCTCAAGGCCCTGGGGATGTTGGATTCTCGCAAGGGAGATCAACAAAACTGCCGACGCATCAGATGAGCTCCAGATCTACTCAGATGGGTAGGATCCCCCCCTCCGAAGGGGACGAGTTCAGCGATTTTAGTGACGATGCAGAGATTTTGGCGCTGGCACAAGACTATGAGACTCGAAAATCGACAGAGATCCAGCTGCCGCCGGCGAGACGTGTTCTCTCTGATACATCGGGCAATGCTGTTCCGACGACTAGATCGAAAAAATCCACAACTAAGCCTGTAAAGTCGGCTTTGCCAGCACTATCTATTCCACCGGAGCTGATGAAGCACCCATGGTCTTCGGATGTTCAGAAAATGCTCAAGGATCGCTTTCGCATGAAAGGATTCCGGCAGAACCAGCTGGAAGCCATCAACGCTACCTTGGCTGGCGATGACGCGTTTGTCCTGATGCCGACCGGAGGAGGCAAGTCGCTCTGCTACCAGCTCCCAGCTGTCGTCAAAAGTGGAAAGACCCGCGGTGTCACCATTGTGATTTCTCCCCTGCTGAGTCTCATGCAAGACCAGGTTGACCACATGAAAGCACTGGGAATTCAGGCCGTGGCTTTCAACAGTGAATGCTCTGCTCAATATAAAAGGCAGATTATGGGCGCCTTCAATGAACGAACGCCGGAGCATTTCGTCGAGCTTCTTTACGTCACACCGGAGATGGTTAGCAAGAGTCCCCAGTTCAGCGATGCCCTGGAGACTCTCTATCGAAAACAAAAGTTTGCTCGTCTCGTCATTGACGAAGCTCACTGCGTCAGCCAATGGGGCCATGATTTTAGGCCTGACTATAAAAACATTGGCCAGCTACGCCGAAGGTTTCCAAATGTTCCTGTAATGGCACTCACAGCGACGGCAACCCAGAACGTCATCGTCGATATCAAGCACAATCTAGGATTGAGACATTGCCAGGTCTTTTCTCAGAGCTTCAATAGGCCTAATCTGACCTATGAGGTTCGCCCCAAAACGGGAAACGCTGCTGCTACTGATGCTATTGGGGAACTCATCCTAAAGGACTATCGCAACGTCAGTGGGATTGTGTACACAATCTCCCGAAAACAGGCAGAGGAGGTTGCGCATAAACTCTCCTCAGAACATGGCATAGCCGCGGACTACTACCATGCAGGAATAGAGCCGAAGGAGAAAGCCGAGGTTCAGACTGCCTGGCAAAAGGGCGAAATCAAAGTTGTGGTGGCTACCATAGCCTTTGGTATGGGTATCGACAAGCCCGACGTCAGATTCGTTGTCCACCATGGCCTTCCCAAGAGCCTGGAGGGCTACTACCAGGAAACTGGACGAGCTGGCAGAGACGGCAAACCTTCCGACTGCATTCTATTCTACGGAAAGGGGGACATAAGAGTCCTGAAGAAGCTTATCTCCGATGGAGAGGGAGGTGTCGAACAAAAGGAGCGACAGATGTCGATGTTGAACAGAGTTACTGCTTTCTGTGATAACCAGGCCGACTGTCGTCGCACTGAGGTGTTGAGGTATTTCGGGGAAGACTTTACCCCCGAGCAATGTAACAAGTCGTGTGACAACTGCAAGGCTGCCCTGGTATTCGAGCAGAAAGACTTCTCGGAATGCGCAGTGGCTGCTATTAATGTTGTCCAGGTCCAGAAAAGACTCACGCCGAATCAGTGTGCAGACATTTTACTGGGCAAGGCTTATCCAAGCAACGAGGAAAGAAAGTCGGGTGAATGGCACGGCGTGGCCAAGGGCATGAAGAAGCATGAGGTAGTGCGAGTGATTGACAAGTTGTCAGCGGAGAAGGCCTTCTCGGAGTCGAACCAAGTCAGTAGGTATGGCATAGCGATCCAGTACCTCCGCATCGGACCAACAGCAAGGGCATTTCTGGCTGGTCAGCGCCGACTGATGCTTTCGATTCAAGTATCGAATCAAAAACAAGCAGTCAAAAAGAAGGCCACCAAAAAGGCAGCAAACAACGAGCCTGAGTCGCAACCTATCCTCTCCACATATGTCTCCTCTCCTATTGGGAGGCGGAGACCTCGCGGGAGAATTGTAGACAGCGATGACGAGGCAGAGCTGAACCAGACAGCATCAGGGTATGCGAACGATGGGTTCGTCGTATCTGATGATGACATTGAAGCCGACGAGGAAGAGGCTTTTGCGCCATTACCTAGACACCGACCAGCCCGCCCGCCTCAGCCAGCTCGGCCTCCTGTCGTGACTCCCCGGCGCAAGGCAGGGCCTCCTATCCCCATTGATACGCCAGCTGAGGATATTGATGAGGTGCACCATGATCTGATTGGCAATTTTGTGCAAGAAGCGCAGGCACTCGAGGAGCGGATTCGAAATAAGAAGGAGCTTCGCCGGCCCCTGTTTTCCCAACGAGAGTTCATGGCCATGGCAACCCACTGGACCACCTCCATAGAGAAGATGGGCCGTATAACAGGCATTGATTTGGCCAAAGTCAGCGAGTACGGGCCTAATATTCTCAAAATCCTGGCTCGCTATCATGTCATGTACAGGGAAATCACGGGCGCCACTGGAGGCGCATCTTCATCATCGACCCGGGAGGACCAGGATATAGTAGACTTGGTCAGCTCGGAGTCTGAGCAAGACGACGGGGACGGAGTAGAAGAAGACGAGGAGGACGAGGAAGATTCGCATTACTTTGCCAACAGCGCGCGGCCCGAGGTCCAAGCCTTCAACGAGAGGCTCCAGGTCACTGGGCAGCAATCTAGCAGCTCCAGAGGATCACGCGGCGGCACCAGGGGCGGTGCGAGGGGTGGTCGCGGAGCTAGGGCTGGCGGCAGTGGCGGTAGGAGTTGGTCAAAGAAGGGCCCCAGGAGAGGCTCGCAGGGCTCAAAACGCAGAGGTGCTTCGACCGGTGCAAGGAAAGCGAGCGCATCTTCAGGCGCGGCGGGAGCATCCGCTCCTTCGGGAGCCTCGAAACCTGATAGGAAGATTGTGAAGAGGAGCGGTGGGGGGATTGGGCTGATGCCGATATGAACAATGGGAAGGGGGGCTGGCTGTTTTCTTTTCCTCTTTCCCCCAAATTACTCAAGAGGAGTCATCGGAGTTTGTGACTTGGGGAACAACGGGCGAGGCGAAATCTAATTTTCTCGCCGTCCTCATTTATCTGTTATTTTTGTTTTGTTTCCCTGCCCCCCTTGTTTTGGAACCTGAGCATTAGATCATCGGACGACGATACCATACATATACATACAACGTGCATAGGGCACTGACGAAGCGAAGACATATTGTTTTATTGCACATCATTCTGGCGTCAAGGAAAGGAAGGCTGTTGATGAAATGGGGGGTCAGTTAGCTGGGCAGCCATCAGTTAAGAAAAGAGAATCTCTCGAGAGAGTCACGAAATAAGATGAACAATTGCTTCCCATATTAAGATGTCATTCTAGTGCAACAATAAGGATGGTTCAAAAATTAATTTTACTTTTCAGCCCTTGTCCCACTAGATGAGAACGTGGTCAAACTCTTTTTACGAGATAACGGATACAAAAACTTAAGACATATGACTTATGGACAGAAATGCCTCCCACAAAAGCCAACCGTGTCCTCATACATCCACACGAACTTAAAATGCCGCCTGGTTAAATTGTCTTACAAGAAAGAGGGGGACGGAAAATCAAATACAATAGTCCGTCCACATGAAATGCGCCCAAAAAATCCGGGTTGAATTAAAAGAGTTATGTCATATTTCCCTGAACTCCATCATCTGAGTAAGTGAACCGGTGTCTCTTTCACCCTGACGCCATGCTATAAAACTTCAAAAAACCAAAAATCCAAGGGCTGAAAGAGCAAATACAGAAATAATAACAGTCTAAATCGGCCAGCATCAAATTCAATCTCGCTACTTGGCGAAATACAGAAGTTCATGGCAGATCAGGGGAAAGAAGGGTAAAGAAGGCTCTTCCACAGCCGTAGAAAGGTACTAGCGCCACCTTGGCCTATTGTCGGCTGGCTCCTGCTTCTTGCGGATTGAGAGTCGTGAGACCGAGGGAGTCGATCGCCCGGTGCTCGAGTCTCGTCTTTCTTTTGGCTGTAGCATAAGACTACTTCTCCTGCCGTTTGAGGCAAGAGAGCTAGCAGGGCGGTTGAGCTGTTCGTGAGCCCCAACCACGGAGACGGACCTTTGAGGGTGAAAGGAAGCTCGTCTCATTGATGCCTCAGTGGATGCTGTTAAGGAGCTTCCCTGAGGGCGAGGCCTTGCTATTGCGGGCACTGTTGTCGTTGCAGGTGTCGTCGCTGGTGATGGTTGCTGTCCAGCATTCGCAGCTGAGGACGCAAGGCGTTCACGGAAAGACAAGCGGGAAGGGCCTGCTCGAATTTGTGTGTCGCCCACTTTGGGAGACTCGGAAGTGGCTCTGGTAAGAGGGGTGCGAAGCTTGGGAAGTTTGGATGTGGCCGAGCCTGGCGTCAAGGAAGAGACAGACCTCTGTGACGATAGGGGAGTCAGCTTCGAGTATGGGCTCGGGGTCGTGAGAGACAAAGGCTTGAAGTTGTGGCCAGTATCAATGCCAGATGCGTTGGTAGACGTATTCCAGCGTGGCCTGTGGTCCAGGCTTGATACGGATCGTGGGGTACCTCGCGCGTGCGTCGGGGTGGTTGTCGACGAGCCGATTGTGGTGGGGAGGCGAGAAGGAGTAAGCCTGCGGCCCGAGTTGATGGAAGAAGGGACTGACGACTGTCTCCGGTACGAAGGCGGGGTGCGAGTCTGCAAGTTGGCAGGGCGAGTTTTGCGCTGTTTTGCTGAACCATAAGGCTCAATGCCCAGGCTGGACATTACGATGGACGAGGGTGGTGAGCTTCCAGGAGTCTCATGGCCGCTTCCAGCTGTGGTAGATCTGTCGTTGGAGACCATGCTGGAGATGGAGTCTCTGAGGTGTTGGCCCTTCCTATCGACGTGCAGCGTGTCTATGGTTGCATCCATATCGACCATTTGATCCTTAAGGCTGGTCCATTTGGACTCCAAATCGGTCCGTAATCGCACAATCTCTCCATTGACAGTCAGGCGGTCCTTGACCCCCTTGTCTATGATGGATAGTACTCGTTCGATAGCCGGACCATAGTGTGTCTTCTTGGCTTCATAGCTTTCCAGTTTCTTGACCATGGCGGGAGGGTTAGATAGATGCAGGCCTGCATCAATGGATTCCTGGAGCTTGATGAGGGAACGTTCAACAGACTCGTGCATCTTCTGAGCCTGTCTGCCGACGCCGCGAAATACTATTACCCAGCGATCCTCTCCAAGTTCCTTTCGCAAAGACTCCGCATCCCTCTCCAGCTTCTTGTAGCTTGCATCAAGCCCGGTGCGGCGCATTTCCAATTCATCACAGGCGGTGGGGAATGAGTAGTCGGCCCTTGCCTGGAACACTGACAGGCGCATCGGGAGAAAGTCCAACGAGGCTCTTAGAGGCTGCATTCGTGCGAATAGGGCGAGCAGACTTGAATCATCCTGAGATAGGGCTGGGGTCTCGGGGGAGCTGGGCGTTATTGGGAAGCCGGGGAAACTGACACGGCTCGGAGCCTGTAGGCGAGCAACAGGCGGGCGATTGTCCTCTACAATGGTCTCAAGGTCCCCGATATCAACCCCATCGCCGCCAGCAGCGGCAGCAATGCTTTTGTGGCGACGTTCCTCCATCTCAAAGACCAGACGGCTCAACTCATCCATCTCACCCTGAATATCGCCCAGGACGTTGTTCCAGAGTTCTTCCCATTCCATGGCAATTTCGACCTGGCCGCGGACATTTTGCAGAGTGTTTCGAATCTTGGTCCATTCAGTCATGATGCTTTCCATCTGGTGAACAGCCTTGTTCAAGTCATCGGTCGAAACACTGGCAATGTCGGGTCGTGCTTGCAACTCTTCAATGGCTCCCACGTAAACATTGATCAACTCCTCGAATCGCAAAATGGCATTTTCGACTTCTGCGAGCCCCTCCCGGCCACCTGCGGCAGACCACTCTACATCGTCCTCGCTATCGAGACCTCCGATGACCTCGGAGGCCTTGCTAATCCAGCTTCGAATCTGCTCGGCGGCATTGATGAGAGCTGTCGAGGCGGCCTGCGCGGTGGGGATAGCTGAGACTTTGCTCGAGAGGGATTCGGCATCTGGGAGCTGCAAGGACGTCAACTGGGACAGCTGGTTGGCGAAGGAGACGCGGGAGAGGGTATATATTGACATGGGACGGCTGTGAACCGGGGAGAAGTACGAGTCCAGGTTTGGGCCGTCATCGTTCAGGACCGCGCTGGCGGGAGGCGTGTCTTTCGGGGGCGGAGGCGGAGGCGTTACGTTGTCAACAATCTCTGCCAGGGAGATTGAGTCGCGGGCGATGTGTTCACGGAGCGTATCCGGGTCGGCTTTGGTATTGTTGCCATTTGTGTGGTCGGGCAGACGGTACTTTTGCGTATCCATAACATCAAGCACGAGGTCGTTTGGTAGAATAGTCTCAGGGAGCTGAGGACCCAACTCGTCGACGTCGAGCTGAGCAGGCAGCTGTTTAGGAGACGCGGTGGGGCCGATGCCCTTCCACGGGCGACCGCGCCGTACGATGATTGATTCCAACGAGTTGAGTTGATGCTTCTCGTCGAGCTCGCGTAATTGTTCCTCGTTCAGCCGGCCGATGTGGTTGGGCTCAGTAGGTGCTGTGGCTGGCTGTGCGGTGCTGCTGGAGGCTCCGAACCCGAGTGCTTTGAGTCGAGCAGCTAGGCCGGGGGAGGTTCTGAGGACTGTGGCTGTGGGTGTGGCAGCGGTTGCGGGAGTGGATGGCTGTGGGTTTTGCTGGCGATGCTTTCGTGGTGCTAGACGGGACGAAGCTAGGTTGAATGCGTCACTAATAAGGGTGGAGGGCGCAGAAGGGGGCGATGGGTGTGCCGTCGATGTTGTGGTTGTGGACGTTGTCGAGGAGGCCGAGGACGTCGAGGTCGTCGATGAGGAGGCTGGTGCAGCGAAGGGGAGGTGCGAGAGCTCACTGGCAACATCAGAGAAATTCAAGAAATTGGCTGGCTCATCATGCGTGTCTTCAGTCGGGGACTGGGATTGGGCCTGATAACGCGGGAGCGGGTGGAGGAGGTGTCCGGCTACTGGTGGTGACAAGTGGAGCGACACGCTGGCAGCTGCAGTAGTGTTTTTGTGCAGGGCTCCAGTGGGATCAGCAGCCGTAGAGGCAGCCTCGGTGCTAGCAGCGGTGGTGCTGGGGATGAAGCCGCTGTCAGTGGTGTCGGGTGCCCTGTCCCAGTGCTGCGGCAGCGCAACGGAGGCCATTGGAGCTGCTCGAGGATAGGGATAGGGGACGAGAGGGAGGGTGGGACCCCAGCAGAGGCTGGCTGCGTCCTTGGAGGGAGCTGGTTGGTGTTTCAAGAAAATAGACCCCCTCCAAAAACCGGGTCGGAAATGACCAAGGACTTGCGAAGGAGTCGACGGCGAGCGGCAGCGGATAAAGAGATGCTGCGAAGATGGCCGAGTAGAGAAGGTGACGAGGTAAGAAGCGCAGCGAAGAACAGAGGTGCTGGAGGGTAAGAAGATAAAGGGAAGAGAAAAGATGGAGGCCGGGAGGATAAGTGTGTGCGTGTGCGTGTCTGGACCAAGCCACCGGCTGATGGAAGAAGCAATGCGCGCGACGTCAATCGGCGTTATAGACCATGCAGCGAGGTTTATGCGTCGCTGCTCCCGCCAAAACCAGCCTGACAGCCGGGCAGGATACCAAGAAGACGCCGCGAGAGATCAACAAGCCAGGCTGTCCGGGTCGGCTGCTGTTCTGCTCGACTGATAAACGCCAGGCTGTTTATGCGACCTGGCTGCCAAGTTCACAAAAATGCTATGCTGCTCCACTCGATCGACAAAGTGAAGTGTGGCAAATCCAACAATAGTAAAAGTAACCCAAGAAAATAGAAGGAAAACGGGTAGGCTGACAGCCCGATGGCCAGCCAGCTCTTGGGTGGTAGTAGCGGAGGGCCCAAAGTAGTCGTTGGGCTGCTACATCACGAAGACTGACACGGGAAGGGCGGCTCGTTGCGTGGTTTAGTCTGCCGTTGGGAATAGAGCCAGAGATGTCGAGAAGCAGAAGGATAGGAAAGATGAAAGAATGGTTATGAGGCGGAAGACAAGAATAGAAAAGAAATCAGCGTAAGTGAGTGTGATTAAGTGAGTGGCGGAGGATTTCGAGACATGTGTGGATGGAGCCCAAGGGGATAAGTTTCAGTATATCGGTCGACAGTCAGGTTTCATGTCAGCGGGAAGCAACGTGAATAGAGACTAGTCTTGAACACGTTCTGGCAGACAAGACACAAACCTGAACGACACACACGCACACGAGGCCCGGGAGGTTGGGGATTACTTTTTCATTCAAGAACCAGAGGAGGCGAGGCGAATAGTCTAGGTAATAGATTGGGTAGGTACCACCCACCATCTCCAGCTGTGTCGTGCAGCGAATGATTGACTGGTACCACCACTCCACGCTGTCGCCATCCACCGATCAACCCGGTCCGTCTTTGATTTGGTCTGCGCCTAGCCGATGGGGAGCAGCGAGAAATGAGGAGCAACTCAGAAGCTCTCGCCAACGAAATTGACTACCGTCGACTTACAAGCTGGGTGGGGACGAGTTAGTACGAGTAATACTTCCCAAGCAACTGGCACCTACTGCGTAGCGTGCCTTTGGCGCTAAATAACTGGAATAACCCCCGGAACCGGGCTATCACAACGTTACCCAGGACGCTATTACTTTGACCCTATCGGCGGAACCTCTGGTATGAAGCCAGCAGGGGCTCACTGGCTGGAGTCCAAAGATTCCGTGCCTCCTTGGGTGGTTGGCGTACGGACTGGAGATACATGCTACGTAGTGCTGGGCAGGGAGCATGGATGGGCTCTGCAGTCATGGTGCTCTTCTCTCCACGCACACGCGAATGCTCTGCGACTCCAGCTTGCCCCATTAGGCAATTCAAGAGGGACGTGCATCTGGCTTTGTCGCGTTTTCCTTGCAAGTCGCGATGGTCATCTCATCATGCATCCGAGCAGGAAAACAACCACGTCCACGCGAGGGCCCTCCGTCCTCGTCTCCCCTCTTCTCTCCCCTCGCTCGCCCTCCCCCTCCTTAGCACCCACCATCATCTCACTTTAATCAGGCTTGCTCAGCTTGGAACTTCTTGGTAGTGCACTGTGTAATTACAGATACCCACCGGTCGAGTCACAAGGGTCTTCTGTAGCTCCACTTTCCAACGGGAGGGACCCCCTTTCTCGCCATGGCAATTATAATCATATGCCTGCTAATTAGATGGTGAAAGGGTACCGGGGAAGTAATAAGATATGATCGTATCTGCAGCCTTGGTCAGGTGTCAGCAGTGCTAATCGGAGTGCCGTGTTCTAGAAGAGTTGCCTGCCGCCAGTGCCGCTGCCGCTGCCACGCCCGTTGCTGCCGAACTGCGCGGCATCACCCGCTCTCCCAGCCCTCTTCATGCCCAACAATTAAGAGTGCATCGTGCGCGCGCATCATCGGAATCTTGCTTGGTTCGCTGCCGCTTTGACAAGATGATTTGCGTTTAGCTGGCCGGGGTTTGGCGGATCAGGTAAGGGAGCTTGGGGAGCTAACAACTGGCACCAAGGGCCCTGGTCTCCTCGCTTCCCATGCTTTTTTCCTTTCTTTTTCCTCGGGACTTCTTTTCTTTTTCTGCCCTCCGTCATTGCCTCCACAGCCGGCAGCACTGGTCTTCCGAGTCGCCCGGGTCATGGCGAGTGACCCCAGTCCCGTTGCTTGTCCGACGGACGAGGCTGAGCTCATGAACGGCTAGCTCATGGTCACCGAGGATCAGTGAGCAATATTTAGCCTCGTGGCAAGAAGGTCTTGTTGCCTGGGGGCAAGCAAGGCACGAGGAAAATGCCAGGAAAGAAGTGAAATGGGCGACAGCATAACATTGAACCAAGGGCCTTTGATGTCGCTGGTCTAATACCTAGTAATTGCTGTCAGCTGTTTTAGGCCAATCCAAGAACAGATACTTCCAGTGTCGTAGCAGGATCTGGTATTGAAGGCCTTGAGAGCATGTCGTCCTGCTATCGTGTTCGGAGCAGATATCTCGATCCCCTCGGCCGGGTACTGTCCATTTCTGTATCGGAGATTGGATTGTTTGCTCGAAACATTGCGGCAAGGGTCCAGTAGATGAGGTATCTGGCAGCTCCAGGAATTCTATTCCATGAGTCAATGCTCTTTCGTTTCACTAGGCGAGGAGTCGAGAGGTTGCCCGGGTGAGAGCCGAACAGTATATTGTGTAAGTGTGTAGTGTTCGGCCCGTCCATCCAAGTCGGTGCGGAATCTGAACTTTGAGAAGGCATCTCCGATCAGTGTCAGCGCCTCTCTGCTCTGCCCAGCTTCAAGACATAGAGCATATTTGGATGCGCCCGGTGAACCACTCCTTCGGTCTGCTATATTTAGCCTTGAGATGGATGGAGTGGTTGCATCGTGTGGCTGTTCCCCGCAATACTACCAGCTAGATAGAGCCAAGGTCCTTCATGAACAAGGAGGTGGGAAGGTGTTGTCGTGATCGTTCAATGCTGATTCCACCCATCTATTTTCATCCTAGCTATCCTAGCTGCTGGCCTTTGGCTGTGGATAGGCGGCGCAATTGTTTGGCATGCATTCACGGACCAGAGCTGGGGTTGCGTGATCCTGAGTGGGCTTTTGTTTTGTTTGATTTGGTTACCTGGTGCTACGGGCTGGAAATTACAGTGAGTGCGCTGAGGTACGCAAGTGGCGCGCTGGTAGTAGCGCCAACCTGGGACGAACAGTGGGCGTGCTGCCATCTCTGTAGGGCATGTAGGGCCTGTCGGTGCCTGCCTCGGCGGCTCCTGGGGCAACCGACAGTCTGGTTAGCGGCTGCCCTCGCGTGTTTAGCGCATCGATCCCGTCCCTTCATTCTTGCCTACAGGCGGCAGGCCAGCGGCTTATTCCTCAATGGCTGTCACCGCCACTAGCAGTCTCCATCAGCATTGCACATCGTCCAATGGATCCTCACGACTGAGAGCATTTACCCCAAACCCCTGGATGCTGCACGCACGCTGCACGCAGTCCAATCAATCCTGGGTAATCTGCGCTTTTCGCCTCTGTTTCGTGCTTGAGCAGCCAATCCACCCGTCCCCCCACTGTCTTGCTTTACTCAGGAGTACTTCATCGTCTTTCCCGTTTGGGTGGGCTTGTCCTGTCTCGCCGTGTCTTGTTTGGTTCCGTGCTTTCAATTGTTTACCCTCGTTTCTATCTTGGTTATAATCCCCAGGGATAAAACCAATCCCATGCACAAGCTCTAGATACCAGCCTGCCTCGTCGTCCGTTCCTCACCAACGCCCCCAACACCAGACTGCAGCATCTTATACCGAGACGCAGTATCGACGACACTTGTCCGATTACATATCTAATTAAAACCCGGCGCGATTCAGAACCTTGGCTTGTTCGACCATTATACTTCGCGGGCTTCCGTTGTCGTGCACAACCAATATAGCGGGGCTGTCGACATATATCACTCCACGAGAGCACGAAAGAACACCGCCATGGCTACCGATAATATCCCCAGGAGCGGTTCTCCCTCACCAGATACCTCCCCGACTCCTGCGATCGGAGCTTGCCCTGAGCTCTCACGATGTGTGTCCATGGCCTCGTCCGGCATCTCCGATGTCACACCACGGCATCTGTCGATGGGTGACTTTGGCCCGGGTTCACGGATATCATCTGCAACCTATCCCTCGCGTGTTTCGAGACACTCTTCGTTTGGCCCTGATGTCAGGCACCGCCGCAAAGGCTATATGCGGCCACATGCGACATCTTTTGCCGCCAGTGCCAAGTCACGCGAGAGTGTGATGAGCCTGGGAAGTATTGCTCACTTGCAGTACTACTTTGCCCGTACCGGGCTGCTCGATGGGAAGGGAGGACAACTCGCGCGCAAGAGACAGAAACAACCGGCAATACTCGACCTTTCGGCACTCGAGTCGGCTGCGTCGAACCCGCAGATTGCGGGAACCGATGCTGATTCCTCGTACGCCTCGATGGGCAGCAGCCCTGATCTGAATGCGCCCGCCGATATGTCGTTTGGTATGGACGAGTCTTTACAGTACGACATGGACGAAGCCTACGATGGGAGCTTTGGGGACTCGGACTTGGACTTTGAGGCTGATGGCATGCTTCCGCCGACTGTCAGCACATACCAATACAAGGAGAAGGTTGTTCCGAAGCCGCCATCCATTGAGGAGCTCAAGGCCGATGTGCAAACTTCGTTGAATGATGCAAAGAAGTTCTTGAAGGAAGTTAGTGACCGCAAGGCGGGCACCTTTCAGCCGGCGTCCGACGCACCAGCATACCCCAACATGCCAGACGAAAACACCCAGCCGTGGTATGAACTCCAGGGAATGCAGGTCTTGGATGTCGTCACGCTCGCCATTCGGGCCGCAAAACTATACTACACAGCCCACGAATTGCCGGATCGACTGGATGCCATCAAGTCAGAGAAGGAGATTCGCACCGACCTCCTGGCGGTTATGGATGTGTTGAAGCAAATGGCTACCCGGAATTTCAAAGACGGGTTGAAGGATGAAGAGGTCACCACCATTGATAATTGGATCGATAGTGTGTTCGACATTCTCAAGCAGGAGCATGACATTGAGGCCGCTGAGAACGCGGAGCGAGCCAGTTGGACCTGGTTACAAGGCGACTGGACCGGGCGCGAACTTGAGCGTGAGCGGGCGTTCCTCACATCCATGGACACTGAATCCGACCCTCTCCCAGAATGGACGTCGATTTCTGATGCCCAGGACCCTCCCACACCCTTTCTCCAAGCCATGCAGAACGGTGTGAGATTGATCAAATTGCACAATGCGATTGTGAAGAAGTCCTGGCGGCGTTACGGTGCCATCCCATCCTTCCACACCGACACACAGAAGCCGTATCGGTGTGCTGACAATCTCCGTTACTGGCTCAAAGCCGCCGAGCTTCGTTTCGAAATCAACATCTCAATGGATGTCATGGGTGTCGTGACTAATAGCGGCCCGGAAGCGTGGCAAAGCTTTGAGCGCGCCATTCTCCAGTGGTGCCGACATGTCCGAGAGGAGATCACACAAGAATTGCATTGATACCCCTTTCTTTCTATACGAGAACACGAAGAGGACAGACAACCCCCATTACAACAATTATGATTTTTATGCGGCATATGTGGAGTTTGATTTTTGACTTCACTTCTTAAACCGACTTTTCTTCTGCTTTGGATACTCTTACTACTTTGTAACACTCTTATTTTCTTTGTTCTGGCTTATTAGTTTTCCCGTCTTCTGTTCTAATCTGGGCCTCCTGCCTGAGGCTGGAGAGTTTTCTTCTCTTCTAGATACACCACCTTTTGGCTGCCCTTGTATCCATATATACTTATTTTACCAGGAAGGCAAAGCAGCAGAAGCATATATACATATGCACATATATAGTCTTGCACACGATCTACATATACCCCCCACCATTATCAGCACAAGGAGCAGCAGCACTTTTCCTGTTCATTTTGGCTATTCATTTGTCCCGAGAGCATGACTCAACGAGAATCGGAGAAATTGTTAGATTAAGATACATTTAGTCAATCACATCATATTATCACATGGCAACGTTTGGAACAGATTTTGATTTCATAGACCGTATTCAATTTTTTTCTATGGTTTTTATCTAGACTTTTCGATTTTTTTTGAGATGTATAGTTTTTCTTGTATGACATAGGAGTCGTCAAACAGAACAAATATCAAGCAAACACAACGATCCAGTACACCTTTAGTCCCGTAAACTCGTACATGGTAAAGGAAACGCCACCTTCATCTATTCAATGTCGACCTTGTGGATCTCGGTCCACTCCTTCTCGACCTTCGGGACGGTGACGACGAGTAAACCGTCCTCCATTTTAGCGGTGATGCTGAGGCCATCGACCTCGCCGTCCTTCTCGCAACCCGCGGGGGGCAGGGTGACGGTGCGCTCGAAGGCGCCGACGCGTCGCTCGGACGAGGGGGTGAGGGTCTGGAGGAACGTCTCGTCGCCGGGGCGGTAGACGACGCCGGCAATGGAGAGGGTGGAGGTGTCCGGGTCCCAGTTTACGCCGACGTCCTCCTTTTTGGCTCCCGGGAGAGCGGCGTGGAGGACGTAGGCGGATGGGGTGTTGAAGATGTCAATAGGTGGGGAGAAGGACTCGTCTTCTGGGTCGTCGTTGGTGGCGTTGTTGTCGCCGGAGCGGGCATTGCCCTGCTGCTGTTGGGCGTCGCGGAAGTTCTGGACTTGCTCGCGGAGGTTCTCGACGAAGGGGTGGCTTCCTAAGTTGCCGAGGGACTGGAACATGGCGGAGAAGTCAAAGGGAGGGGGTGGAGGCGGGTGGTGAGGACCTCCTCGGTAGGGGGGAGGAGGTGGTGGTGCGAATGGGAAGCCGTGGTGAGGAGGTCGTGAGAAGGGGTGGTGATGGTGAGGAGGAGGAGGGCCTCGGTGTGGTCCTCCACGACCGCCGCGGTGGCCACGGCCTCCTCGTCCTTCTCTGCCTCCTCGACCGCAGGGACGGGCGCCATGGCGGCCCCATCGTGGGCAGGGACCAGAGCGGCCGTAGTCGTCAGAGTCCTCGGGGGCGACTTCCTCTGGGTCGGGTGCAGCTGTGGCACTCTCGTCGTCCATCACGGTATCAGGTGAGGGGTGCTTCTCGTCATTGGCGTTTCTTTGTGTCGCCCCGTCTTCAGTAGGGGTGGGGGGAGTCTGCTGTCGAGGCTCCCGGTGATCATGGGGAGATCTGAAAGGGTGATCACGGTCATGTTCATGGTGACCCCAATGGTCCCAGTGACCGGGACGGCCCCATGGACCCCATTGCTCGAAGTCGGCGCCGGGGCCGGCCCATGATGCATGAGGCCCGGGGTGGTGGTGAGGGCCTCCGAAGGGGAAGCCGGGTGGGAAGGGAGGTGGGTGGCGGTCGACGCCTTCACCGTGAGATCTCTGGTTGGGGTCCAGGGACTGGAGGAAGTCCCAGAACTGCGAAAAGGGATGCCGCTGGTTGGCAGCCATGGTGGGTGGTAGGGAGTGGTAGTTATTGGTGAGGTATACTTGCCAATATCGGGAGATGTGAGAGAATGTGAGGATGAGAGATGAGCGTTGAGAGGTTGGTGAAGAAACAGAATCTGGAAGAGGGAGGAGCGACGGGTATTTATTCGCTGCACTCGGGCATTATCAAAGTACGTACGTATTGCGTGTGTCTACATACATCATGTCATTCATGGGTGGTGTGGTGCGGTAGCACTGGTGTAGTGGTGTACAAGCTTCAGGCAATTCCGCCGCGTCAACATCCAGCCCCAAGGCAGAGAGGTGCTGGCGACGACAACTCCGCATCTAACCCGGGCTTGGGCGATCGCGCGAACCGTTGCCACCGGGCTATTGTTCCAAGGACAGAGACCATTCTGGTTCCTGGCGTCAAGCCGATCGCTCGTCGGGATTGTCAAATGACCGAGGGTGATGCTGCCTGGCCACCGCACCAATAGCTTGCCTCGGGGGTTGGAGGCACCGAGCTAGATGAAAAGTGATTGGAGAGTTTTTAATCAATCAGTAGCAGAGGAAATGGAAGTGCGAATCCGCCACGCGTTTAGACGCCACACCCAGTCGCATCCACTTGTCTAAGCTTGTCCACAGCGTTCCAGCCCACTGTGTTACGCAGATGGACCGCCTTGTCAGACTCACTGATTCAGAGAATCAGATCCACGATCCATAGTTCTATAGAAAATAAAGTGTGGCACACCATAACATGGCGAATAACTAAAGACACTATCCGTACGTCAACGCTCGGCTGCCTGGGGCTGGCTCGGCATTTGCACTCGGACTCCGTTTTACGGGTTTTGCCCGTCGCCTCTGCCAACTTTTGGGGACTGGCGGGGATAGTAAGAGTCATACCGCTTCCAGGCTGCGGCCGCCTTCTTGAAGCTGGCCATTCATGTGAATGAATGCTTTTTGATGGTCGCAGGCTCAGCGCATGGCTGGGTTGGCTCATGGTTATGTATTACTGGTTGAGCTCGGCAACTAGCTCCGGTACACGTATCGCCACGCGTCCGATTACTACCTACCTCGGTTTCGCCATCTCTACCATTCGCAAGAGAGAGTTGTCATCGCCAAAGGGATCAACCGACAATTACACGCCCAGATAACTTTAAAGGACGTACCTGCCCTCACGTCAATAGGTTGGTCGAGATCCAACAGGCTGGACCGATATACTAAAACGCCAGGCGCTCAGTCTTACGTGTGAGTCAAAAACGTTCTTTTTTTTTCCCAATAGGACATAAATAATAATGAACTAATGGCCCAAAGTATTGTTTATGTCACTGTGCTTTTTTCTGTTGGATGTGCATGTTTTGACATTGCTATCCTCATGGTCTACAGTAACACAGTTGATGCTGATGACCGTTACTGGCCCATCGCAATGAGATTTACCAAGTACGCCATAAGTGATATAGATGAGCTCTGAATATTAACTGTTTTGCCTGTTGTTTGCCCGCCTGTAGGGTGTCAGCCACAGCCCGAACAATGAAGAAGCAAGGCCCGGCAGTCCGGGAGATGGCCGGAGCCTGAGCCCGGCGGTTGCCCCACTCGGTCGGCACACACAAAATTTCGGGCGCTGGCAGGTGATGAGACTGAAGCGAAAACATTGTCCGAATTCGTTCCCATCCTTCAATTTTACCTGTTATCTTACTGTGTCACTGGTAAGACGATGCTTTCATTACGAGAAGCCCTACAATGCGAGATCTCATTTCTCAAATTAGCTACTTAACCCTTTTGTATGGTTTCTTCAGCGAGGCGCCCAATCTTGATTGCTCTGGTGACCTTGATTCGACATGGGGTACCTAC
Source organism: Clonostachys byssicola (assembly GCA_902006505.2). Taxonomy (NCBI): domain Eukaryota; kingdom Fungi; phylum Ascomycota; class Sordariomycetes; order Hypocreales; family Bionectriaceae; genus Clonostachys; species Clonostachys byssicola. Next base: position 1,477,931 of record CABFNO020001240.1, read on the forward strand.
CTAAGGTATATAGCTCTTGTTAAGACGTTCAGATCGGGCGATGGTTGCAGGACTATCTGGTATCCCCAAGCTTGTCTCATATGCATGCAACTTTTCCGCCTTTAGCCGCACCAGATAGTGAGACACAGTGTGTCGCATCGCGTCCCGGTCATGTCTGTACCTTACTTGCATGCATACGAGCTACTTTTACTGGGGCTCAGGGTCCAATGTGCTACGCTGTTGCTGTCATATTTCTCCAGCCTCTCTTCCCCTTCCCAACAATTCAAGCTGTGCAGTAGAGTCGCCGTCAAACCCTTGCCGAAGGCTTGTTACAGTTCGCCTTCACGTGCTGGGTCGGCTCCATCTCAACAGTTTGCAGAAACCGGCTTAACTAGGAGCCACCGCCTTTCTTCTGGAGGGGCAGATCGAGCTGACATCATCATCCTGGACATACGAGCCGAATTCCCTGTACCTGACACCGTTCTCTCCACATCCGCCCCGGAGCGTTTGGTCGCAATCAGACAGGAATGTTACCCCTGGGTTCATCTGTGGAAGGGAGCTGGGCGCAAAAATAAATCTCGCTCTCGAGAAAGGAAAAACACAACGATGCTCGCAGCCGGTGCTGGAGCTCTGGTGCGAGGTCGGTGACCGGCGTCTGCATCTGGCTAGAAGCGACGGTGGGCCAGTGGAGCGGCTGCTGTAGGTCACCTAGAGGGGCCCCTCGGATTGGACGCCTGATGCTCGCCAGGGGGTCTCTAAGAGCCTTTTGAGGCCTGTTGCCACGCCATTGACCAATAGACGGCTCCTAATTCCCTCCCAGGTGCTATCATGCACTAATATGATCAACTAAGTTGCCGGTGGTGGTGGATGCTGGCGGCACCTTAGGTCGTAGTCAAGGTGAGAAAAAAAGTTTTTGGTGGTGCTGCTGTACCGATTCGGCCCCATTCCGCTAGACCTCTACTTTTTTTTTTTTTACTTTTCCTCCTCCGCCTCTTCTCTCCCTCCTCTTTCATATCCAAACTGCTCGCGTGCTCTAGACAACTCTCAATTGTTAGTTGTCGCGGCAGATGATTGCGAAGTAGCCTCTGGATCAGTCCCAAGGGAGCACTCTGAGATACGAGTCCCTCGCTTGCCAGACCGATTGAGCACCCCGCGCCTCTTCGTCATCAGAGAGCTTGTTGATCTGCCCCGCGCCGCCTGTCTCATCTACGCCCAACTCTTCGTCCATTCTCCCCACGGACAAACCTTTCTTTTCTCTCTCCCTACCCCCAGGCAATAAGTCAGCATGGCAGTTCAGCTTGCCCCGCCGTCCTCGGCCCGTCTCGTCGAGGACAACGGCCTCGTTTGCCTCGAGCTCCAGGATGGCTCAACCTACCAGGGCTACAGCTTCGGTGCCCAGAAGAGCATCGCTGGAGAGCTGGTCTTCCAGACGGGCATGGTCGGATACACAGAGTCGATTACTGATCCCTCCTACGAGGGTCAGATTCTCGTCATCACGTTCCCCTTAGTGGGCAATTACGGTGTTCCCTCTAGGGAGATGTTTGACTCGCTGTTGGGCGACCTGCCAGCTCACTTCGAGTCCTCCCGGATCCACATTGCTGGTCTGGTCACAGCCTCGTATTGCGGCGAAGACTACTCTCATTTCCTTGCCGCTTCGTCGCTGGGCACATGGCTCAAGGAGCAGGGCATCCCCGCCATGTACGGCGTCGACACCCGAGCACTCACAAAGAAGCTCCGAGAACAAGGTAGCATGCTTGGCAAGATGCGCCTTGCGAAGCAGAGCTTGACCAACGGTGCTGAGAATGGCCTTGTTCATGCTCACACCTCTCTCGATAGCTTCGAGACGGTGGAGTGGAGCAACCCCAACGAGAAGAATCTTGTCGCTCAAGGTAAGCCAAGGTCCCAAGAGCTCCGATTCGGCAGCTGAACATACACTGACATCAATTGAAGTTTCCGTCAAGGAGCCGAAGCTATACAAGCCCTCGCCGTCCATTGCTCGCAAGCACCCCTCCGGCCGAACCCTTCGGGTCTTGTGTGTCGATGTGGGTATGAAGTACAACCAGCTCAGATGCTTCCTCAAGCGCGGTGTTGAGGTCCTCGTGGTCCCCTGGGACCACGACATCGTCAAGGAGGCCGGCGACCAGTACGATGGTCTCTTCATCTCCAACGGTCCCGGTGACCCTTCCGTTGTCGACGCCACCGCCAAGAACATCGCGACCGCGATGGAGAAGAACAAGACCCCAGTGTTTGGTATTTGCTTGGGACACCAGCTCCTCGGCAGAGCTGCCGGAGCCAAGACGAAGAAGATGAAGTTCGGAAATCGAGGCCACAACATCCCCTGCACGAGTATGGTGACCGGAAAGTGCCACATCACCTCACAAAATCACGGGTTCGAGCTGGATGCTTCCAGCCTTCCCCAGGGCTGGGAGGAGCTCTTCGTCAACGCCAATGATGGCAGCAATGAAGGAATTCGGCACACCGACAAGCCCTACTTCAGTGTGCAATTCCACCCCGAGAGCACACCCGGTCCCAGGGACACCGAATTCCTCTTCGACGTGTTCATCAACACCGTCTCTGATTGCGCCGAGGACCCTACGCTCCTCCAGAAGCCAGTTAGCTTCCCCGGTGGCACCATTGAGGAGAACGAGCGCCTCCACCCCCGTGTCTCGGTCAAGAAGGTCCTTGTCCTGGGCAGTGGTGGCCTGAGCATCGGCCAGGCCGGCGAGTTCGATTACTCCGGTAGTCAGGCCATCAAGGCTCTGAAGGAGGAAGGCATCTACACGGTGCTCATCAACCCCAACATTGCCACCATTCAGACCTCCAAGGGTCTCGCCGACAAGGTGTACTTCCTCCCTGTCAACGCCGAATTCGTCCGCAAGGTCATCAAGTACGAGCGCCCCGACGCCATCTATGTTACCTTTGGTGGTCAGACCGCTCTCCAGGTCGGTATCCAGCTCAAGGATGAGTTTGAGGAGCTCGGTGTCAAGGTTCTCGGTACCCCCATTGACACCATCATCACGACCGAGGATCGTGAGCTCTTTGCCCGAAGCATGGAGACCATTGGCGAGAAGTGTGCCAAGTCCGCCTCCGCCAACAACATCACAGAAGCCATGGAATGCGTCAAGGATATTGGTTTCCCTGTGATTGTCCGTGCCGCCTATGCTCTTGGTGGTCTGGGCAGTGGTTTCGCCAACAACCCTGACGAACTAAGGGCCCTCTGCGACAAGGCATTCGCCGCAAGTCCCCAGGTCCTGATTGAGCGAAGTATGAAGGGCTGGAAGGAAATCGAGTACGAAGTCGTCCGTGACGCCCAGGACAACTGCATCACAGTCTGTAACATGGAAAACTTTGACCCCTTGGGTATTCACACCGGTGACTCCATTGTCGTCGCCCCCTCCCAGACTCTGTCTGATGAGGACTACAACATGCTCCGCACTACAGCAGTCAATGTCATCCGGCATCTGGGCGTCGTCGGTGAGTGCAACATTCAGTATGCACTGAACCCCTTCTCGAGGGAGTACTGCATTATCGAGGTCAACGCCCGTCTCTCGCGGTCTTCTGCCCTTGCCTCCAAGGCTACCGGGTACCCTCTGGCGTTCATCGCCGCCAAGCTTGGTCTCGGTATCCCTCTGAAGGAGATCAAGAACGCCGTCACCAAGCAGACCTGCGCCTGCTTCGAGCCTTCTCTCGACTACGTCGTTGTCAAGATGCCCAGGTGGGATCTCAAGAAGTTCACCCGTGTGTCGACCCAGCTCGGCTCTTCCATGAAGAGTGTCGGTGAGGTCATGAGCATCGGTCGATCTTTCGAGGAAGCCATCCAGAAGGCGATCCGGTCTATCGACTTCCACAACATCGGGTTCGGCGCGACCCCGGCCCTGATGAAGCTCGACGACGAGCTGCAGACTCCTTCTGACCAGCGTCTCTTTGCCATTGCAAACGCCATGCACGAGGGATACAGCGTCGACAAGATCTGGGAGATGACCAAGATCGACAAGTGGTTCCTCCGCAAGCTCAAGGGCCTGAGCGACTTTGCCAAGGACATGTCAAACTACAGCACCACCGACATCACTGGCTCCCCCCACCTTCTATTGCAGGCCAAGAGACTTGGTTTCAGCGACCGACAGCTGGCCAACTTCTGGAGCTCCAATGAGATTGCAGTCCGAAGGCTCAGGCAAGAGGCGGGTATCCACCCCTTTGTCAAGCAGATTGATACCGTCGCTGCCGAGTTCCCTGCCTACACCAACTACCTCTACCTTACATACAATGCGTCCGAGCATGACCTTGACTTCGATGATCACGGAGTGGTGGTTCTTGGCTCCGGAGTGTATAGGATTGGTTCCTCCGTCGAGTTCGATTGGTGCTCTGTCAGAGCTATCCGGACTCTTCGCGAGTTAGGCTACAAGACTGTTATGATTAACAGTAGGTCACCCCTTTCTTTCATTCTTCATATTGTCTCCTCGTTTTTCATATTATCTATTTGTTTTTCATATTGGTTGTTTGTTTTTTGTTGTCGATTTGTTCCTATCCAAGTGGATACAGCAAACCCAATAATCTGTCTGAATTTTTGTATTGCTTCACCATGGCTGTCTACCCGACTCACTACTGCTGTGGGCTCAACAATTGGTCGACGTGGATTCCATCGGCTTCCAATGAATTCAGTCTCATTTGTTGATCTGGAAGATCACCATGATACCCACGCGGCATGCAGAGTCCCATGTTAGGCTGCCTGACAACCACTGCACATTCCATGTCTGTCCAATCTCTGGTCGATGAACCAAGGAATCGCCTGGACCGCATCTGTTATGATCCGTGTCAGTATGCCACGAGAGTTCAACCCAAGTGGGTCACTCACGTGATGTATTTCCTAGTTAGGAAATGCGCCTATACCGCAGCCCCACATCCACTGTACACGCTCCAGAACATCATTCTTGATGAATATGAAGCTAATCCGTGCAAATCCAGGCAATCCGGAGACTGTCTCATCTGATTACGATGAATCTGACCGTCTTTATTTTGAGACAATTGACTTGGAGACTTCTTTGGATATATACGAACAAGAGGGCGCAAGAGGTATCCTAGGAGCCATGTCTGGCCAATTGCCCAACAACATTGCACTCCCTCTGCACCGTGCCGGCGCCAAGGTGCTGGGAACATCCCCAGAGATGATTGACAGTGCGGAGAACAGATACAAGTTCTCCCGAATGCTGGACCGCATTGAGGTGGACCAGCCGACGTGGAAAGAACTTACCAGCTTCGAGGAGGCCAAGAGCTTCTGCCAAAAGGTCACATACCCTGTTCTTGTGCGTCCCTCCTACGTTCTTTCAGGTGCGGCCATGAACACGGTGTACTCTGAAAAAGATCTTGAAGCCTACCTCGCGCAAGCTGCGGAAGTAAGTCGAGATCATCCTGTGGTCATCACCAAGTACATCGAGAACGCCAAGGAGATTGAAATGGATGCCGTGGCCAAGGACGGAGAGGTCATCGGTCACTTTATCTCTGAGCATGTTGAGAACGCCGGTGTCCACTCCGGTGACGCTACCCTCATCCTCCCACCCCAGGATCTTGAGCGCACCACGATCAAGAGAATTGAGGAGGCAACTCGCAAGATTGGTGCCGCCCTCAACGTCACGGGGCCCTATAATATCCAGTTGCAAGTCAGCCCCCGAAACCTCTTTGGCCACAAGAGATGTTCTTGGATGCTAACAACGACAAATAGTATTGCGAAAGATGATCAAATAAAAGTGATAGAATGTAATGTCAGGGCTAGTAGATCTTTCCCCTTCGTTAGCAAAGTCATGGGAGTTGATCTTATCGAACTGGCCACGAAGGCTATCATGAACGAGCCCTTCAAGGCCTACCCTCCCAGCGACCTGCCTGCCAACTGCGTCGGTGTTAAGGTGCCACAGTTCAGTTTCTCTCGCCTGTCGGGTGCCGATCCTGTTCTCGGTGTGGAGATGGCCTCCACCGGAGAGGTCGCTTCCTTTGGTGTTGGTTAGTCTAAATTATTCCAATTTGAATATGGGAATGCAAAGCATACAGAGCTAACAAATCGAAAATAGACAAATATGAAGCCTATCTCAAGGCCCTGTTGTCCACCGGCTTCAAAATCCCCAAGGCCAACATCCTCTTGTCCATTGGTTCCTACAAGGACAAGAGGGAGATGCTCCCCTCAGTCGAGAAGCTCCAGAAGATCGGATACAAGCTGTTCGCGACTGCTGGTACCGCCGATTTCCTGCAGGAACACGGCATCCCAGTTCAGTATCTGGAAGTCCTTGGAAGCGACGAGGACCGAGAATCCGAGTTCTCGCTCACCCAGCACTTGTCGAAGAACACCATTGACTTGTACATCAACCTGCCGTCGAACAACAAGTACCGTCGCCCAGCCAATTACATGAGCAAGGGTTACCAGACTCGACGAATGGCTGTTGACTACCAGATTCCTCTGGTGACCAACGTCAAGAATGCCAAGATCTTGGTCGAGGCCATTGCTCGCCACTTTGACCTTAACATCTCCAAGCTTGATTACCAGACGAGCCACCGCACTGTTATCCTCCCTGGTCTGATCAACATTGCTGCCTTTGTTCCCGGTATCGTCACGCCTGGCAGCCAGGATATGGAGGCAGTTACCAAGGCATCCATTGCCTCGGGTTTCTCCATGATTCGGGTCATGCCTCTTGGCGTCGAGGGCTCCATCACTGATGCCCTCACCCTCAAGCTTGCGCAGCAGAATAGCCAGAAGGACAACTTTTGCGACTTCAACCTGTCAGTCTCGGCTACGTCTGATAACGATGGGCAGATCAGCACAGTCATTGGCGAGGTTGGATCTCTTTTCATCCCGTTCAACCATTTGTCGGGTAATATGAGCACAGTCGCTGCCGTCACGGCTCACTTTGACAATTGGCCTTCATACAAGCCCATTGTGACCGACGCCAAGCTGACCGATCTTGCATCTATCCTCCTCCTCGCCAGTCTTCACAGCCGCCGCATTCACGTCACATCTGTCACTACCAAGGATGATATCCGACTGATTGCTCTCAGCAAGGAGAAGGGCTTGCAAGTTACTTGCGATGTGTCCATCTACTCTCTATACCTATCACAAAACGACTTCCCTGGATGTGATCGCCTCCCAACTGCCGAGGATCAGGCAGCGCTCTGGGAGCACATGAGCACCATTGATGTCTTCTCCATTGGCAGCCTGCCATACCACCTCGCCAGGGTGAAGGGACACAAGGCCAACCCCTCCATGGGCATTTCAGAGGCCCTCCCTCTCCTCTTGACATCAGTCACGGAGGGCAAGCTCACCATTGACGATATCAAGCTGCGCCTGTACGAGAATCCCAAGGAGATCTTTGAGTTGCACGAGCAAGTCAACACCAGCATCGAGGTCGAGGTTGATCGATCCTACGAGGTTCCTCAGGGCTCTATCTGGTCTCCCTTCGCCGGGCGCAAGATGAGCGGATCTGTAAAGAGAGTCACGTTCCAAAACACCACGGTGTGCCTGGATGGTGAGCTGCTGCCAGTTCCCCCTCAGGGCAAGGACATGTCCTCCCCCCTGCTGCCACCCACATCTCCCCCATCTAAGCCTACCGTTCCCTCAATCGGTCAGGTCGCGGAGAGCCCATACTCGAAGACCCGGCGAGAGTCCATCCTCGCCCCTGTGCAGCCCCTTACCAAGCTGCGCGGCCTTGAGGGCAGTGCACTTTCCCCCTCGCAGCTTGAAAAGGTCAGTGGGGCACTGGAGGAGTCTCTGCTACCCCTCCAATTGCAGTCCTCTACCCGCTCTTCTGTCCAGCACCTGCTGTCGCGATCTTCTTCGTTTAAGAATACGCACGTGCTCTCTGTTAAGCAATACAGCCGATCAGATCTGCATTTGCTCTTCACCGTTGCTCAGGAGATGCGCCTCGGTGTTCAGCGGGAGGGAGTCCTCGACATCCTGAAGGGACGTCTCCTGTGCACCCTCTTCTATGAGCCTTCGACCAGAACCTCTGCCTCGTTCGATGCCGCCATGCAGCGCCTGGGAGGCCGCACAGTCCCCATTGCCACCTCGCAATCCTCAGTGCAGAAGGGAGAGACTCTCCAGGATACTCTCCGCACCCTGGCTTGCTACGGTGACGCCGTGGTCCTGCGCCATCCCTCGGAGCATTCCGTCGACATCGCACAGAAGTTCAGCCCCGTCCCCGTCATCAACGGAGGAAACGGAAGCAAAGAGCACCCGACCCAGGCCTTCCTCGACCTGTTCACGATCCGTGAGGAGTTTGGTACCGTCAACGGGCTGACCATCACCTTCATTGGAGACCTCCTCTACGGACGCCCCGTCCACTCGCTCGTGTACCTGCTCCGCCACTACGAGGTTCAGGTGCAGCTCGTGGCGCCCAAGGGCCTGGCCCTCCCCGCCGCCGTCAGGGAGCAGCTCGTCAAATCCGGCCAGCTGCTGGTCGAGTCCGAGACCCTGACCCCCGAGATCCTCGCCCGCAGCGATGTCCTCTACTGCACCCGCGTGCAAAAGGAGCGGTTCCCCAGCGCGGAGGAGTACGAGGCCGTCAAGAACTCGTACCGCGTCGACAACGCCGCGCTCAAGCACGCCAAGAGCTCCATGGTGGTCCTCCACCCCTTGCCTAGGAACGAGGAGGTGGCCGAGGAGGTGGACTTTGACCAACGGGCAGCCTACTTCAGACAGGTAAGTAAAAGAAAGAGGATTCTTGTCACGCCCCCCCCCCCGATACTACTAATTTACATCCCCCCCAACGAATAAGCGCGGATCGGCTAACATGTATTGCAGATGCGCTACGGTCTCTACTGCCGAATGGCCCTACTGGCACTTGTCATGCACGGATAGGCGAAAGCATAGAGAACGGGGCGGTATAGAAAAGTGTTTACTTGATTTTCGTTTGCGTTTTTCTCTTCTTCTATCTTCTAGGCTATCTTGGGCGATACTCACCTGGGCAACTGCGTGGCATTCTTTTAAAGGCTCAAGGGGTATCGACGATAAAAGCAAAAACAAGTGATAAAATGGCATCTTTAACAAAAGGTAGACCACTATAACGTATTGGGATTTCTTTCTCTCCGAGATGGGACGGCGGCGTTGCGTATCCCCGTGGCGCATTGTATGCGTTTGCGGTTTTACGATGCCTTGTTCGTTCTGTATGTTTATGTATGTGTTATGTATGCGTTTCGTCCCGACCAGTGTCGTGTACGTTGCGTGTATTTCACGTATATACCATATCACCGTCGTCTGCGTCCGTTTCATTGGCGTTGGACGTCGTGTGTCTCGGATCGGCGTTTTTGGGTTTGTTAGCGTGGGTTTAGATCGTTGTTTTTGGCAAGGGTGGGATCTGTTTCTATTTTGTATATATTGTATTTATTCAGTTTAGTTTCGTCTAGGTAGTTTATTTTAATAAATCGATTCGTAATTCCCGTACATTGATTTGCCATCACGCCCTTTGCTTCTGTGTGTCGTTGTGTGTCTGTCTCTGTGTGTGTCTCTATGTCTATGATGCATCCAGATGAGCATCCAGTATATCCGGTTTCGGTGATCGGAGGATAGTCCACAGATCGGATCTGCCATACAAACCCATAATATCAGATGAGTCAAGACTTGCCAACAAGAGCTGTATCTTATGGATATAAAACCGCATGCCGGGGAAGCATCTTCTCCAAGCAATCATCGAAAGGGGATGCCTCAGCGAAGCAATTGATCTGTCACATCTCGCATCCAGCCAGTACGTAACGGCAACCGAGGTGGAGTGAACGGCCGCAGTGGTGTGAAGAGGCGGCTCCAACGCCGGATCAGCCCCAACACTCCTGCCAGAAGCTCCCTCACCGACCCCGCTAGGGCTGAGGACCGACTGCGCCGAAGTGCTGTCGCTCCCCCAATTCACGCCATCCCATCATACCACCGTCTCACCACTTGCGGCTGCTGCTCCTCGTAGTCACTTCCAGAACATCTTGGGAGTCATATCGAGCTCTGGCGGTGTCGAGCTCACCTCAGACCAGCTTACATCTATATACTGGGCTCGGCCGCTCTCTCCGTCCTCTCTCGTCTGACTCCAATCTCATATACTAGACTCAGAACCATATATGTACAGACGAGGTCTATCCTTGAGAGCCACACTCAAGTCAGCAAGAATGGCGCTTCACTCAGCCCCAGACAAGCTCATATGTAAGTCCTCAATCCTGCCTGTGGTTCCCTGTACTACCTACCTACCCCTCCATCATCTCGATACAACACCATCCATCTCCAAACCCCCTCCTCCTCTCCCCTCCCCCAAACCACCACAGCCATAAACCTTCTTACATCCATATAAAGAAAAAGCCAAAGCTAACCAACCCCCCTTCCCCCCCCTCCGTAGTCGCCCCCGCAGGTTCCCAAGCCCACGGCCAGGCCGAGCAGTTCACCCTCGGGAAGCTTCACCGCTCCGACCTCAACCCCACATCCCCAATCGCCCAGTTCAACACCTGGTTCTCCCAGGCCCAAAAGGCCACAACCACCACAACCACCAGCACCACCGAGTCCAACCAGCAGGCCCTCGTCGCGCACCCAGAGGCCTGCACCCTCTCCACCGCCTCCCTCCCCTCCGGCCGCGTCACCTCCCGCGTCGTCTACCTCAAGGAGCTCGACGCCGACGGCGGCTTCGTCGTCTACTCCAACCTTTCCACCAGCCGCAAGGCCAGGGACCTCGAGTCCAACCCCCACGCCGCCCTGCTCTTCTACTGGGAAGGGCTGCAGAGGCAGGTCCGCGTCGAGGGCGTGGCGACCAGGCTGTCGCGCGAGGAGAGCCAGGTCTACTTCGACACCCGCGTGCGCGGGAGCCGCATCGGCGCCTGGGCCAGCCGCCAGAGCCAGGTGCTCCAGCCCCAGGGCGGCGATGGCGAGGGGGAGGACGACGGCCGCGCCCAGCTCGAGGGCTGGGTGAAGGAGGTCGAGGAGAAGTTCCAGGGCAAGGATGACATCCCTGTTCCCGACTTTTGGGGTGGTCTGAGGATCGTCCCTTCCGTTGTCGAGTTTTGGCAAGGTAGAGAGAGTCGCCTGCATGACAGGTTCGTTTATGAACGAGAAGAGGGGAAAGAGGATGCCCCGTGGACGCTGCAGAGATTAAGTCCTTGAGTTCACAGCATACGAGGGATACAGTTTTCAGGTAGCGAATCCGGCCATACAGCCATTAGGAGTTATCATTCAAAAGATTAGATGGTAAGATCTCCAAGCGAATCCAAATACCCGGCGGCCGCCGCCGTCCCAAAATCCAGGGATATGTCCAACATACGCCAAAACAAACTATCTAGGTATCAAGCATTGTCGCTCTGTAAGCACTGTCCAGTAAATGCTGTGCAAACCCCAATTGAAGATCAGAATGTCCTGGGCCATCTAGGCCCCAAATGGATCCGTACATATATAACAGAAGAGTATGCGTTCCAGGTGTACATTAAAAAGCAATCGTAGTTTCAAAACGGAGATGCCGAAAATTCAACGCCGTGCGTCATGCATAGAAAATGGAGTGGCCCCCAGGTTTGCACAAGAAATGCCTCCCACGCTTGCCAAGAAATCAAATGTGAAAATGAAGGAAAAAAATTCGTCGTCGTGGAATGGATTGCAATCCAATTCCTAAATACCGGGAAGTCGGTCGAGGTGGTTCATGAAGCTGATGAACCAGTCGCAGCCACGGAAGAGCCCTTGAGACCCATGGACAGCATTCCGAGGCCGACTGTCGTAGCCATTGTCTTAGAACGGCTGTGAGACGGGACAAAGTCACCCTCCACACTGTGGGGGGTTAAACTCTCGGGGGGTGTGGGTTGCCGGGAATGCCAATCATGATGACGCCCAGCAAGCTGCATATCCACCATCGCATCTGTGATACATGATTCCTCGCATAGTGGCATGATTCTGTACTCTAGGCGCTCCATAATGCAGCGCTCCGTCACATTGAGCTGTTCGGCGGACCACATTCCACGACCCCAATTCTCGCAGTAGTGGTGGGAGGAGTCCTGAAGGTCCTGAGTGAACTTGGAGGCGATGACGAGCGCCGAGAGAACAATCAGCTCGGGATTGACAGAGTCAATGTGCAGCTGGTTGGGGAACTGGCTGTGGACGAATGGCGAGGACGGCAGCGTGTGTCGCTTGGACCTCGGCGCAATGTAGCCAGAGAGGAGCGGGCAGGACAGGCGCCAGGTGCGGGCGAAGCGAGCGTCGAGGCTGTCCAGAATGCAGACGGCCAGCGCCACAGTCTCGAGCGGCAAGTCGGCTCGGGTGAGCATGGCCTGCACCAGAGGAATCGAAGCGTTGGCCAGCGAGGCGGTGGAAGGGATTAGGTTCACGAGATGGACGGCCGGGCCTAATTAGCGTTTGGATCACGGTTAGCCGATCATCCTTGGATCGTCATATCCGGGGTAACTGTTAGCCAAAACTTACCCCTATACTTGGCCTGCAGTTCCTCCCCATCGTCCAGCGTGGTTTTGGGAGACTGAGCAGCAGATGAGTTTCGTGAGCTTGGGGGCGGGGTGGGCAGGTTGGAGAGCGGACGGTAGGTGAAATAGCTGTCCTCATCCCAAATCTCGTCCTCCGCTCCAACGTACTTTTGGCCGCATCGACGCATCGTGAAGTGTGTGTGTTCGTGTGTGATGTTGATTAAATATCGTTCTTGGTGTATGTTTCGTGGTTGTTTGCAAGTCGAAGTTCAGTAGTCGCAGATGGTTATGGTCGTCGGTCCAGGTCGCAGCAGAAGCCGTCTCTCATATTTGGGCGCCGAGAAAAGTCGATCTCTCTTCCCCTCGTTTTGACGGTCTCGATTGTCGTGGGAGTAATTGAGATCGCCGCAAGTGCAGTGTTGTGTAGGTGTGGAGCGGGTGGGAGGAGGTAAGCACGCGAGCAACTGCTGAATGTTGGGCTGATCGCTTGGCGCAGACAAACAGGAGCAGTGCAGTAACCAGAGCTTCAACGCGGGCAGAATGGAAAGTCGAATATAAACAAGCGGACAGAGCGCCGGAGAACAAACAGCAAATAAATATAGACTACTTTCTACAGAGACTGGACGGCCGGGAGCGAGAGATTGGCAAAATGCGAACTGGACAATGACGGAGCGACTGATGATCGAATGCTGAAATGGAGGGAGGATAACGTCGTCGATTGCAAGAAGCCGGAGGGGGTGTTCCAGGGTCCCTGCCTTATATAGCAGATGCAACACACACTCCAGCACAGCACGGCAGCAAATGGAAGCCAGCCCAGGGCAAGTTCAGGCGAGTCTGGCCAAGGTCAAGTCAAGGTAAGATCGGTCAGGTACCTGAGTAGCGACTACCTGCCTGGGCTGGGGACCAGGTAGGTGGACCCGGGTAGTGGGTACGCAGTCGCAGTCACGAGCAAGGTCACGCCAGGCCAAGCCAGCGGCGAGAAGCGACCTCGGAGCCCCGAGCGAATACGTACCGGTACTGCTCGGGTGGCTTGTTCACGGCCACCACCCATGGAACACATCACCTCCCTCCTGTGCCGGTCGGTACCTTAGTACGTGCTACCCACCCTGTGTACCTTACCTGGAAGGAGGTGGGTGGCAGGCTGGGTGGTCGGCAGGGTGGGTTTCCCCTATTCCAGTGCTAAAAAAGGCACCCTACTCGCATGTCTGGAGCGTCGTAGCACATACCTGCGCTCCGGCCCTACTGAGCATGATACAACCGCCCGTGCTCGAGTAGCGCCTGCTAGGCCCCAAGACCTGAACACGAGCAGCCAAGTGGAGCGGAGCGTTCAGGGAGCCGGGCGTGGTAATTAAGGCTGACTGGGCCTGCCAGCGCCAATGGCTTCCAGCTCAGGCTCCCTGGGCCCTCCCTCTCTGCAGCTGGCCAGCGACGAGCGGTGGAGAGAAGCAAGTCTGGATCCACGGTGCCAAGACAAGGGACTTGGGAATATGGAGCCCTGTAATTACCTGCGAGGTCGAGTACGAGTTTGTGAGCGCGGCAGCATGGCGTGCGGCGCGGCGGGCTGCTTGTCTCAGCCAAGACATGCATGCTCAGGGAGCGACGCTCCAAAAAAAGACGGGTGCTGCATCGTGCCTGGGGAAAAAGAAAGCAGCGTGCGAGACAACAGGCACCGACTTGATCAAATCCGAGTGTTGCTTGCGGCCGGCAATGGTAAGATGTGTTGTAAGAGTCTCGCCTCCAGCTGGCATGACGCTGCATTGGCATTGACCCAAGAAAGCAATAGTATCCCGACCTGTGCATGAAAACAAGGCTTTAGTGGATAGACCGGATAATACCCCATCCAATATATGGCCCTGTGGCTTCGAGAACCAGCCGCGGTTGTGAATATGAACGACACTCTGCATATGCATACAACGCCGTTGTTCAATTCGCGGGCTGTCGAGCCATCAATTACACATCCGACTAATGTACATGGAACGCTGCATGCCCGGGTCAGATGCGCTCGAATATTGCAACCCTCTTGAACGCCTCTTCGTATCATGTACAGCGTGTTTATTTCTTACCTGTTGTTTTGTATGTGCATGGTTTTTGCTCCTCTCTCCCCTTCTCCTCAAGCCATCGGATTCGCCAGGATAATCGGAATACTTTGATAAGCATGGGGCGCCCCAGCCACCCCAAGGTTTGGGATCTTGTCAGACATCTGCTATTAGGACTTTGACTAGGACTAGGGGCCTTTGCAAAGCTGATCATGACGCTGCGCATATTCTTGTGCTGTGGCTTGCCATAAGCCCAACCCAAATTCGCCTTGTGTCATCGACGCAATGCTGATGCTCACTCTCGCCCGCTCTCGCTCACGAGATGCCCAACAGGCTCGGGCTCCCGCCGCTGGCACCGGATTCTCCCATCCATTGTGTCCAACTGAACTGAGCCCAGCTCACCGCCCATTCATTGTTCTCCCTTAGCCTGGGTAAATAGTCAGGCCAGGCCAGGTCTCGGCGGCGAGACGACGGCGGCAGCCGGCCGGGGAGGGTCAACCAACACCATGCTACTACCAGTGGCTACGACTACTACGGCTTGCGCATGCACGTCAATGTCAGTTCAAGAGTCCTCTTTAATTGCGCCCTCAACCAGGCTTGCCCGCTTTCAACCCCAGCTGAGGAACCATCACCACCTCACCGAGGCACTAGGCAAGAAAGCCCCCCTTCCCTTCTCTCCGTTGGTGCGTTGGCAGCCAGTGCCAGAGCACGTTCGGGCCTTTTGTCTCGCCCGGCCGTGGCTCCTGGGCTTGCCGTCGCAATATCAAATCCCTCTTTTCGTGCATGTACCAAGTCCAAGTAGCATGCGTGGCTCTCTCAAATGTCCACCGGACGGACCTGGCCCCAATCCAATGACCTGCGCCAAGGGACCGAACCCCCCACCCACTCGGGCTCGTCTTTGTGTAGCATTTCCCCTTATTGAGGCTGAGTCCTGCTCTTAATTTGCCCGCTTTCCCGAACCCGACCTTTTTCTTGTCCACAGGGGTGTAATTCGCATTCCGCACAATATTGAGCGTCATCGCCATATTACGTCTCAATAATAGCTACTGACAATTCCCCGTGACAAAAGAACTGTCCGTCCGCCTCGAAATACTCCGACAATACGTAGTATCTCGTCATACATAATAGGTAACAGTCTAGAAGGGGAACGAACGAAAAAATTTAACCTGCAGTCTATCCAATATCCATTCCTCTCGCTTGGTGGCGTGGTATGCCACTGGTCTGGAACCCGCGTATGGCTTCAGCTGAGCAGCCGAGATCTTCTGGACTTGCATCGCACCATTGGGTCTCCTACTAGCCATGGCAACAGTGTTCGGCCGTGTACCCACCCCGCCGTGAAGTCTCGAAATTCAATTCTCACGTCGGTCGACCCGTTGGCAGAACACGAAAAAGAAAAAAAAACAAAATGGCCTTCCTTCCTCCACTATGATGTACATATTTTCTCCGTGCGGGCCACCCCCACTCGCTTGCGAATTGGGTTCAGACATGTCTCAGGCTAATTAACTTCACTCGACCCAAGACACCGGCAAATTTCGAGATATTGAAGCAATTGAGCTTGAGCTTCATATGACCGCTTTTGCCACCATTCTAGATGATCTAATATTAATGCTTAGCATCTCATTGTCAGTGTCCTAGTGCGCACACGGAGCATGCGCTGAAAACTAAATTACAATAACCGGCCCAAAGCGGCTTGAAGTATATCGGCAAAAAGCCACGCTATCGAAGCCAGCCGTTCGATCACTTGCTATTTTCGTCAATCCAGAGCAATCCAATGTCACGGTAGAAACCCACCGCGGGGCGGGTTGAGATTCCAGCCATGTGCCTACCCACACAGCCTCAAGCTGATGTGTGAACTCTGTTATATATAAAATTTCGATGGGCTGTGTCATGCCAGGGCACGATTGTCAGCAGCAGAATGGATTGATATAGGGTAGCCAGGATTGAATGCCCAGGAATGACGACATGCACTAGTACCATCGAAGCACGAGCCAAGGTCACACTCATGAAGATGCATTCTCATGGTCAAACTCGTGGAAGATCGCCAGTGAGGTCAAGAATACGAGAGGCATAAGACAGCTGAAATGCAGGAACAAGTTGAATGTGCTGGAAGTCGCCAGGAACCCGTATATGCAGGGACGGTTGTGTGATTGATGACGGCTTATAAATCGAGAGCACATTATGGGCTATCGATAAGGATTTTTCCTGATCTGTCAGTTCAACGACCGCAGTTCCAACCCGATCGTTCCCGCTGTTGCGCCAGCTTCCAACATCGAACCGGATTGCCTCCAGCTGCTCTGATATCGTGGATTGATCACCTGCAAAGACGACCGAGACAAAATGGATGCCAAGATTGCTGCTTCAGGCAAGTTCTAGCTGCCCGGAAACAAGAGCAGTCGTTACCTCGAGCCGCCCTTGCTGACCTTGGTTCCGTACAGATCTGAATGGTGCCTCATGCCCAGTGAAGACGAATGCCGTCGAAAAGCCCAAGGTGCGTCGCTGAATATACATCCTATCGCTCCAATTGGCCCACGGGCCCTCCCACAGCGAGCCCATATACCCGCGAGGATGCCGAAGCCGAACAGCGAGCACAACCCGTGCCAATCACCTGATATATCCGATCCTCGAAGCTTACACACACTCTTTTTAGCCATGCTGCGTTTGCAAGGAGGAAAAGTCGAAGCGTGACGAGTGCATGCTCTTCTCCAAGTCCGCTGACCCCGCCGCGGACTGCAGATCCCTGGTCGACCAATACAAGAGCTGCATGGTTGGCTACGGATTCAAGGTATAATGAGGAAAACTGATCAGAGAGGTTTGGTCGAGCAAGAAAAGTCATCAGCCGCCGCCTTGGCCGTGTAAAACAGGAGAATGTATACTATTCGTTAGACCTCCGGGGGCGAACCTATGTACACCACTTATTTTTGAACCTCGATTTAACTCGCTTCCCAGTGCACATACCATGTCAGGTTTCTAGTAATACTCAATAACTCCTCGGAATTACAAGAGAAACTCAAGCCCGGAAATAAGGATTCACAGTTTCATATATTGCCGCCCAGTCATGGAATCTTGGAAAAATTGACTCCTGAGTCAATAACATTCATCCCTCCGAAATGCTTCTGAAATCGAACCCTACATTAAGTTGTAGATGAAGTCGCCGAAGCCTCTCGTTCTCTACCCTCGTAGCCAGCCATAATTACATCCTCCACTTCTCTCATCTTCGCGTGTGTGTCGGCAACCAATTCCACCATTTGTGCTTCAATCGCTTGTCGTCGTTCCAAGCTCTGGGCAATGTTGTTTACACACTGGCTTTTGAATTTGAGCCTGGGTCCCAAATTAGCCTTTTGGAGTAAAAGAAAGCTGAAACCAATGGAAAAGAGGTGAATATGCGAGTTCAAGTGTAGACGTACTTTCCCCGGAGCTGCTCAGCGTGGACGGCCACTGCTCGAGCCTTAACCCCCTTCAATGCATTCTCGGCGTCTGTGATGACGGCGGCCATCTGTTGATCTCTTTCCTTTCTCAACTTTGGTCATAGTCAGCAGTTAGAAATGGCCGTTTTCATTATTGCGCTCGATGAAGAGGTAGAAGCAGCACTCCTACTTTTTGAATTTTCACCTGGGTTTGAAAGGCAACCCATTCCGTATCACTTTCGCCGCCAGAGTAAGAAGCTGCCTGCAACCGTTTTGCGGGCATGGTGTGATGGCAACAAACTTCTTTTCCGCGAAGAAAGTTATGTATCTTCGTTATTAAGGGACACTCGAGAATAATCAACGAAGGGCGAAACACTGTGATATTGGATGCAAGAAGACCACAAGCTGATGTTTTGAAAAAATATGGGATCACTGCCGAAATAATGAAGGCATAGAAATCGTGGCACGGCTGATTTTGTACCTGGCGCGATGTGCTGCTTTTTCTATCGTATGGCTCTGGGAAGGGCAGGCACGGCCACCTTCACTCCTTCCTTAACCCCAACTCAGAGGCAGACAATTGCCGTTTTCAGGGACAGAAATATCAGGGCAACCGCAAAATTTATCATTAACCCGATCATTAACGCGAGTCAGGTCGTTATTATCACTGAATTATAGCCTTTTGTTCATGTCGTGGTATTTATCATACAGATCAAGCATCCAGTCCAGTTTTGTTTTCTTCCTCAACCTCTACCTAGTCAACGCAATGTCGTCTATTCTCAGAATCATCTTGACGGTCTCAGCGGCAAGCTCAATAGCGCTTGTGCTGACTAAAAGGGGCTGGAGAACGTTCTCCTTGGAGATGTTGTTGTTGACTCCTCCAGATTTGATGCTCACTCCGGCGTTCTTCTCGCCCATCTCGTGCCTGTGTCGGAGATCTGTGACGACCTTGATGCTGTTCAGACCGGCATTCTCGGCCAAGGTGGTGGGGATAACTTCCATGGCATCGGCGAATGCCTTCCAGCAGATGGCCTCGGTGCCCGTCAGGCTACGTGCTTGCTTCGCCAGCTGAGCAGCAATTTCAATCTCAGGGGCACCTCCACCAGCAATGAGCGCCTTCTTCTTGACCAGACAGCGAATGACGCAAAGGGCGTCATGCAAACTGCGTTCCGCCTCCTCAAGAATCAGGCTGTTGGCACCGCGAACCACCACGGAAACGGTCTTTCCGGTAGCCTTTGCACCGTGGACCTTGACCATGCGGGATCCACTGGATTGCACTTCTTCGACCAGATCGGCGGATCCAAGCTTGTCCTCGGTGAAAGAGTCGATGTCGGCAATGGGCTTGCAGCCAGTGGACTTGCAAATAAACTCGACCTCCTCACGCTCGATATCCTTGATGGCCAAGATACCAAGCTTGGCCAAGAAATGGAGAGATAGCTCGTTGACGGCGTCTCTCAAAATCGACTTTTGGATCAATAATACATTGCACTTAGCCTTCTTGATCTTCTTGGCCATGTTGAGAAGATAAAGACGCTCCTCCTTGACGATCTTGTCCATCTGTCGATAATCGTTGACCTGGACGGTGTTCTCCATCTGCAGTGTACCAAGTCAGTAAACAATTCTCACCGTTCTTTCGTTTTAACAGATCTTATACGCACGTCGGGCTTGGGGGGACTGAGCTGGAACTGGATCAGACCGATCTTGGCTTTCTCCATGCGGATTGGTCCATTCGCATTCTTCAGCACCGGTTGGGTGAGGACGAGGCCATCGTTCAGCTCACTGTCTTCGATAGTTCCTCCCACTTTCTTGATTATTCTAATGTTGCGCAGATCCACATTGTCTGCAGTCTTGATATCGATAGTCTTGGTGACAGAGTTCACGGCCATGGGGCCGAGGAGGTTCGAGTACTGGGAGACGATCTTGGAAGATAACGAGGTGTTGGCGGCTTGGAGGAGGGAAGCGGTATCCGAGAGAGAGATGGGCTGAGACATTTCGTGTAGAACTTCGACGGCCGCAGCGGCAGCTCGCTGGAAGGAGTCTGAGATCACGGAGGGGTGGATACCCTTGGAGAGAAGTCGGTCGGCGGCTCCAAGGAGACTGCCACAGATAACGACAACGGACGTAGTTCCATCACCGGCCTCGACATCCTGGGCACCGGCAAGGTTGACAAGCATCTTTGCCGTGGGATGTAGGACAGACATGCTCTTCAGCATGGTGTGGCCGTCGTTTGTGATTATGGTTTCTCCCTTTCCGCTTCGAATCATCTTGTCCATGCCTCTGGGGCCGAGGGACGTCCTGATGGCATCGGCGACAGCTATAAGAGAGATACATGGTTAATTAAATGTTATTAAATATGGACATTTGGAAAGTCGCTATACCTCTGGCAGCAACAATGTTGGAGGATCGCACGGCGGTGGGCTTCTCCTTATCCTGCTACCTGTTAGCGGGGCAGTTGGGAAGCTTCGCGAAGCTGTTCTGACCTTGAAAGTTGCGTTGCCGCCGCCGCCGCCCGATGATACTTCCGCAGCCATCTTGAAAACTGTAAAGCAAATACCCAAAGCCTCAGAGAAGAACGGGTGGACGCAAAGGTAAGAAAGGGGATGGAGCTTGGAACGGTTTTCCTAGTCTACCCAGGGTGCTATAATATCCCACTTTCTGCCTTGGGTGGTGGGCTGCAGTGGTCGCTCGTAGAATCAAATTGTTGCAGCCAGAAATTTTGGGCTCGGACCCCAAGATTATCCAACTCCGATTGCCGGCTAGCCCCCATTGGCGACTCGACCCTGTCAACAATAGTGGATCTGCGCGCATGCAGCACAGCGTTGGAGGGCAGCGGCAAGCAAACAGCAGGCAGCCTGGATTACGGCATCCCTCCATGCTTGCTTCCATGACATTCATTATCAGCACCAGCTAGCTCACGACGACACCATCTACCTTTTCGAAAACCGGCATATACCCAACACACGCTCAATACTGCAAGCCCGCCGAAATCATTCTCGAAATTTGTCCGAAAGAGTCCATCACTGTCGCTCATTAGGCGGCGGATTGTATCATGGTGAGCTCGACACTAGCATCTATTCCTACCTACTATAGGTCCCCTCGTCCATGCTGACCTATGTAGCCTTCCGCAACTGGCCAGGACTGGGAGAAGTACCAGAAGAAATTTGCCGATGATGAGGTAGAAGAGAAGAAGATCACACCTCTGACCGATGAGTATGCACCGACCGTCCTACAGCTCTCCTCCAGGGCAAACACTCACATGTCGAACCAGGGATATCCAAGTCCTCAAGACCTACGGAGCTGCCCCGTACGGCGCCGCTCTCAAGAAGCTAGAGAAGCAGATCAAGGAGAAGCAGCAAAGCGTCGACGAGAAGATTGGAGTCAAGGTACTACTGCCCCTCAGCCGCATCAGGACCTCATCCAAGCTTCGGACTAACCGACGCCATCTAAACAGGAATCAGATACCGGTCTTGCACCACCCCATCTGTGGGATGTCGCCGCCGACCGACAGCGCATGTCTGAAGAGCAGCCGTTTCAAGTAGCGCGATGCACGAAGATCATTGCCGACGAGAAGGGCGACGAGTCGAAGAGCAAATATGTCATTAACGTCAAGCAGATTGCCAAGTTTGTCGTCCAGCTCGGTGATCGAGTGAGCCCGACCGATATCGAAGAAGGCATGCGAGTCGGTGTCGACCGTAACAAGTACCAGATTATGCTTCCGCTACCACCAAAGATCGATGCCAGCGTCACAATGATGACGGTAGAAGAGAAACCTGATGTAACGTACGGCGATGTTGGTGGTTGCAAAGAGCAGGTTGAGAAGCTACGAGAGGTCGTCGAGATGCCCCTGCTCTCGCCAGAGAGGTTCGTCAACCTTGGTATCGACCCGCCCAAGGGTGCTCTGCTCTACGGCCCCCCAGGAACCGGAAAGACCTTGTGTGCCCGAGCTGTGGCCAACCGAACAGATGCCACTTTCATCAGAGTCATTGGCAGTGAACTGGTACAGAAGTACGTCGGTGAGGGAGCAAGAATGGTGCGAGAGCTTTTCGAGATGGCCAGGACGAAGAAGGCCTGCATCATCTTCTTTGACGAAATCGACGCTGTTGGTGGTGCACGTTTCGACGACGGTGCTGGTGGAGACAACGAGGTGCAGCGAACTATGCTGGAGCTCATCACCCAGCTTGATGGTTTCGACGCCAGAGGAAACATCAAGGTCATGTTCGCCACCAACAGACCTTCAACCCTCGACCCGGCCCTGATGAGACCTGGTCGTATCGACCGAAAGATCGAGTTCTCGTTGCCCGATCTCGACGGCCGTGCCAACATTCTCCGCATTCACGCCAAGAGTATGTCCGTCGAGCGGGACATTCGATGGGAACTCATTTCTCGCCTCTGCCCCAATGCCACCGGTGCCGAGCTACGCAGCGTGTGCACCGAAGCCGGCATGTTTGCCATCCGAGCCAGGAGAAAGGTCGCCACTGAGAAGGACTTCCTCAGTGCCGTGGACAAAGTCATCAAGGGCAACCTGAAGTTCAACTCAACAGCCACTTACATGCAGTACAATTAGTTTATGTAATTTACATGGTGTAAGAATAGAGCAAGTCTGGGCGGGGAGGGTCCCGAAATGACTTGCATTCAAATACCTTGGTACACAATAGAACTTGGCGTTGACTCATAAGAATGGCCCTCAAACGGTGATGGTTCGCATGAGCTTTCGTAATTAAGCTTTTGGATTGGTGTTTTGATATATACTATTTAAATTCTATCTACTATGGAGCTTCGAGGATACCATTAAATTTATCCTATTCCAACTCGCTTGATTATAACTCCATCAAACGCCATTCTATGTCGAGGCGACTTTGGGACATGACCTTGACAACCTATACTGCTCCATTAATGCTTGTGTAACGAGGTGAAACGTAAGACTCTTCGTAAGCCTGGTGAAATTCGGCAGCAAAGCAGGCGAGTCGAGTCGTCGTGAATTCGTAAGATGGGCATCTCCCGTTCCATATTGGTCCCTTCCCCAGCGATTTCCGAGCGCTAACATTAATTATTGATAATCCTACAATCCTTTCAAGCCATCTCTGTTGTAGATAGGCAGCCCAGGCAAGCAACATCTCCCTCAGTACCTCGCTCAACGCAGCACCGGCTACAGATGACGGTCCGGTGCCCGCGTGCGTCCCATCCCTTTGCTCGCGTCTGCGAGGAGCTGAAATTCGTGTCGGGGTGCTTCTCGCCCACGGGTGACATGTCGTCGATATCGTCCATGTGAAACGAGCGGGACAGCACCTCCTGCTCCGACAGGGCGCTTCCCTCGTCGCCGCTCCATCCCTGGCACTGGCGGATGCACACGAAGCATGTGCGCTCTCCGCATCCCTCGCACTCGGCGAATGAGTCCAGCTGGGATTTCTTCGTTGGTCTTCGGTGGCAGATGTGGCAGGGCGTGAGGAGCGGCTTCGTTGCCGCCGCTTTGCTGCCCGGTGAGGGAGTTTGGTCGTGCAGCACGCGAAGCTGCTGGGACAGCCGCCGGCGGCTGCTGTTGTGGTTATCTTGTAAATGTATCTCGTCCTCTGCGATCCGTGCCCGTTTGTTAGACAGGGGCAGGATCTTGCGAGCTCGGTCGGACTGCTGTGACGGCTGGTGGTAGTGAGGGTGGTTGAGGAGGATGAGGTCCGAGGACTCTTCTGGGCCGTAGAGCCGGCGGATCATGACGTCGTCGTCTTCATCGTGTTCCCATCTTCTTTTGCGAGCAGCCAGCTGGGCATCTGGGCCGACGAAGGGCATCGTCGGCAGAAGCGATGATGATGGGTGGTTGTTGCTCAGCGGTTGCTACCTCTATTTCGGACCATGCAGAGCCACTTCAGATGCGATGTCGAAAATCGGGTGTCAAGTGAGCGACTGAAGGAAAAGGGCACTGGTGAGCGTTGTAGTTGAAGGTGAAGGGTGTATTTTAAGCACCTATTTCACGAAGGAAGAAGGGTTGGGATGAGAAAGGGAGGTGTTTTGTGGCGGGATCGGCTCTAAAGCGGGAGGCGAGTGTTGGGGTGACAGAGTGAACGGCTGATCAGACACGGCGGTTTCAACAATCTGATTGCTGGGCTATCGCTATCCAGGGCCTAGGATTCTCTTTAGTGGTTCCGTACAGCGATGCGACGTTTGGGTTTAGTGGCCCTTGCTCCCTGCAGCAGCCTGCCTGGTCTTAAGTCCCTCGCCATTCCCAGTGGGGGCCAGAGGATTGGATCCATCGTTGATATTGGAACGCCCAGCACCTTAACCGACCTGTTTCGCAGATTGAAGTGAACAGCTGGATGGTGAAAGGTGTCTCTAATTAACTTCCCAGTTATTGCTCCAAGACATGTCTCCCGTCTGGAGATTCCGGGGGCAATGCAAATGCAGCATCCTCACACAAATGGCGTGTATAGGGTATCCAGGACGAACGGAGGTCAAGGGGCCTTGCCCATCACATACATACCTTACCTAGGTAGGTACCTAGATACTGGGTCAGTGCTACGATGATCACCGGGGTTTCATGAAGGATCAGAGCTGTATGAAGTTGGATGCTTTAAGACAAAGTAAAGTACTGGAACGTTTTAGCTGATTTACACTCTAACTACCACTTCTGACCGTCCTGCCAATATGTGTCCCCCCTTTTCACCCGTCTCTACTAGTAGGAAAAAAGGACCTGATCTGAGGGAGCGAGAGCGACTAGTATACACTTCCTGAGGCGCAACTTTGGCCACCAGCTTAGTGGCGGACCTTGCTCTCAGCAGGAGGGTCGTAAGCGAGCTTTCTCGACTTCAGCCAAGCCCACTTGTAGCGCTTGACCCATACACTCACCGCCCAGAGGGAGGCAGTGACGACGAGAACCTTCATACCCATCTTCTTGCGGTCATCCATCTCAGGCTCAGCAGCCCAGTTGAGGAACTCGACAACATCCTTGGCCATCTGAGAAGTGGAGGCAGTAGTGCCATCCTCGTACTCAACAAGATCGTCATATAGGACACGGGCCATGGCAATTCCGGTACCAGGGAAGTAGGGGTTGAAGTTCATGCCAGGGGCGACAACAGTTCCGGCGGGGGGCTCCTCGGGGTAGCCAGTCAACAAGCTGAAGATGTAGTTGCAGCCACCGTGGCGGGCCTTGACGATCAGGCTCAGATCAGGGGGGAGAGCACCGTTGTTGGCGAATCGGGCAGCCTCCTCGTTCTTGTAGGGGGAAGGAAGGTAGTCGGCAAGCTTTCCGGGGCGCAACTCGATATCACCCTGCTCATTGGGCTCGCCGGGGTACTCGTTCGCCTCGGCGAGCTCCTTGGCCTCATCGACAGTGAGGATGGAACCAACGAGACTTCGGTAAGGGATTCTCTCGAGAGAGTGGCAAGAGGCACAGACTTCCTGGTAGACCTGGAAACCACGGCGGAGGCTAGGACGAATGTCAATAAATTGGCAGCCATTGGCAGCGTGGAATTGAAGGGCAGTTCCTTACGCCTGGTGATCGTAGGTCTTGAACCACTGCTCGTGAACCCAGGGGTACTTGGTGGGGTGAAGACTAGAGGCTGTCGTTAGCATCGCTGTTGGTCTATGACGGCGTCTCGTAGGTATCGTTTTATGCCGCAACCGAAGAATCGTGCACACAAACGCTCCCGTGGACGTCAATCAGGACCATGTTCCAACATACCCTTCCTCAGCAGGAGTCGAAGCGAAGGCCACGGGGCCGTAGAGGTGGTAGTACCAGGCCATGGAGCCAACAGCGAGGGTGGTCGAGGCGGCGGCGGCGACGTTCAGGCGCGTAGGGACAGCTTCGTTAGCAGCGCCGGAGCTCGTCGAGGCGGCACGCTGCACGAATTGACATGTTAGCAGTGTTCCCAATTGACCCCATCCTGATATCGATGCAATTGATGTGCCGTTGGTGCGAGAGCATTGGTGGTGATAGTATTCCCTCGGCAATCGGGATGGACAGAGGAGTGCATCATGATGCCATACCTTGGTGACATTGTTGGCGCCATTTCGAAGCCCATTGAGGGTGCGCGTCGAGCGCAAGCATGACCTTGCCAACATGACTGGCAAGCTGACGTCGAGGCGTACAGAAGCCGGTGTGAGTAGGTCGGTGATGGGGGAATGGATATCGGGTTCGGAGGGCGAAAAGGCTCAATCGAAATCGTAAGGCATTGGAGAAAATCCAGCGTTCCGAAATGGGCCGACGCTGATTGGCTCGGTCACGTGCAATTTCGGGGAGCTGGAAGTGATGTTCATCAACAAGTATCTCAGTACCCGCCCCACTCTTTTCTCGTCTGGTCTTGCCTTATTGTAGCCAAGCTACCCTACACCGCCTCGAAATTTCCCGGTTCTCGACCATTCCTTTCTTGTCCAGACAGAGCCATCTGGGAGTTCGTGCCCCGCCCCCACTATGACCACAATTTCCGCTGCCTAGAGCCTAGCAAGGTCTGGTTTGTTGTTGTTTCTTTGTTTGCTTGATTTATGTATTCCAAGTGACGCAAGAACTGGTATTTTACCCTTTTCACTGGCTCCCTAGTATCTGTTTGCGCATCATGGCTTCTTCGGACAAGATCTTCTCCCTCGAGGGCAAGGGCCTAAAGCTCACCACCGAGGCTGATCTGGAACCCCATATCGCCCCTCTCCGGGCTCTGGAGAATGTCGAGGAGGTCAGGCTCCTTGGTAACACACTCGGCGTCGGAGCTTGCAAGCTTCTGGGCGAGGTCCTGGCTACCAAGAAAACTCTAAAGGTATGATGATGGAAAGCGCGAAGACTCATGGTTCTGTTTAGTATCCTTACTGTCACAAAGAAAACGACTAACCCAAAACTTGATTTAGAACGCCAACTTCGCTGATATCTTTACCGGCCGTCTCCTGAGCGAGATCCCTGAAGCTCTCACTCTGCTACTGAATTCGATCCTCAACCTTCCCAACCTCGTGACGATCAATCTGAACGACAACGCTTTCGGCCTCAACACTGTGGCTCCCCTCATCACCTTCCTCTCGTCACACGTTCCTCTGCAGCATCTCTACCTCAACAACAATGGACTTGGTCCCCACGCCGGTATCCTAGTTGCTGACGCCTTGTCAGAACTTCACGCAAAGAAGGAAGCCGCGAGGAAGGAGGGTAAGGAGGTTCCCAACCTTGAGACTGTTATTTGCGGTCGCAACCGGTTGGAGAATGGAAGTATGATCGCCTGGGCTAAGACTTATGGCCTCCACAACAAGATCAAGACCATCAAGATGATCCAGAACGGCATCAGGCCAGAGGGTATCGCTCAGCTCATCAGGGAAGGTCTTGCCAAGGCAAGCGAGCTGGAAGTTCTTGATCTCCAGGACAACACCTTCACATTTGTCGGTGCCACAGCCCTAGCTAACGTCGTGCCGGAATGGACTTCCATCAAGGAGCTCGCTATCGGCGATGCTCTCCTCCGTGGAAAGGGTAGCTTGTTGCTAGCCGGGGCCTTGTCAAAGGGGAAGAACCAGAAGTTGGAGACTCTTCGCTTGTCTTTTAACGAGATCACCGCTGCCGGTCTTAAGGAGCTGGCCACTGCCGTGAAAGACTCCCTCCCCGCGCTGAAGCGCATCGAGATCACCGGAAACAAGTTCGAGGAGGACCACGAGTCGGTCGTTGCTCTTCAGGAGCTACTGGAGGAGCGAAAGGAGAAGTTCGCTGGCGATATCGTCATCGAGGACGACTGGGGTGTGGACAGCTTGAGCGACCTGGAAGGAGAGGATAGCGACGAGGAGGAGGAGGAAGAGGAAGACATCTCGGCCGAGGACAGAGTTGAGAAGCTTACCAAGGCTGCCGCCGAGGCTCAGGAGGCACCTACTGTCAAGCATACGGATGGAAGTGTTGACACCTTGACCAAGCAACTTGAGAAGACCTCAATTTAGACACGTAGATAGATGAAAAACATGATACATAGAATGGGAGCTCTCAGTGGAATTTTATACCCCCTAGAATACAGGTGCTGAATTGGATGAGATATGTGGTTGGCTTGTACCCTGCTTCTACATAAAATGGCAGCCCACCCTTCATATAGCGCATATACACATAAAGATATATTCATTGGTTTATCCAAAAACTTATGGATTGTTCATTGGGATGTCTTTACAGGCGGGGAAGTGCGGTATTAGCAGCATAAAAGAGCAGCATTCATCTGCTGCCCACCGAGATGACTGCGGGAAGAGGAGGTTTGCTTTGGAGGGGAGTCGTACCTTGATTAAACTAGATAGATGTAGCTTGCTCGTCTTCAAAGCATTTCTGAGTTTCGTCAGCCCACTGGCACTCTCACAGAAAGAGGGAAGGGAGACATGATGCAAGCCAATTAACCCAAGGGGATTACATGAACCAAGAACCCTAGACTCCAACATAGAGAAGATTTGACCCTCATGAATATTGCCTCCTTGCCCTCAACCTCCAAACAACTAGACCAACAAACTAATGCAAATGTATATATGTATGGTTTTGCAGCTCTGCAAAAGCGAATGTCATCTCTCGCCAGACTATGGGGTTTCAAATCTATATCAAGTTTCGCATAACACATAAAAAGAAAAACAGAACGATGGATGAATAATCATGCCGTCTCCCCTTTCTTTAGAAATCCATACCATCACCCTGGCCAACGACACCAAACTGCTGAAACGCCCCATATTGCGTGGCCATTTCCATTTGCTGCTGCTCTCGGATGTAGTCGGGGCCTTGGTAAACAGGGTCCATTGCCTGGGAGTAAGTCGGCCCACTCATAGCCTGGGCCGTGGCAAAGCAGCCGTAGGCATTTCGTGAGGACTGTCGCTCCTGCTCTCGCTCCCTCTCGCGCCGCATGAGTTCCTCGTAGCCAGAGAGCATGTATGGCTCCGAGTCAGCGCTCTCCTGCTGGTGCCACTGCCCGTTCTGGGCCTGGACGGGTGCATTCCGGGCGGCCTCCTCTTGCTGCTGAGACTCGTAACGGACTCGGGCAAGCTGCTCCTCGTGCTCCAGAGTCGTACTGCTCCAGGCCAAAGATGGGATGTCCCCGCCGTTCTTTGGTGGGCAGATACTCCAGAGCTCGAGCAACCTCCTCTGCTGGGGGGCATCGGCCACCTTGAAGAGCTGAAGTTGAGAGGGTGTCAGGGTCTGAGGGTCGATGCCGTGGATGCGGAGAATGTGCTCGGCGGCTGCATTGTCGCCGTGGGGTGGTACAGATGCCGACCTCGGGATGTCCTCTCGGTTTGAAGACTCTGCGGGCCTTGTGATGTGACTGGAGTGGTTGTAGTGCTGCGAGGCAGAATAGACAACAGCCTGTTCCGGTTCTGGTGCTGGTACTTGTGCTTGAATCTCCGGGTTGAAGAAGATGGTACGGGAGAGGAGAGCTGCAAGCTCATCCTGAGCCTGCATGTTTGACTGGTAGGCCATGGTGTTGATTATAGGAGGTCTGGAGTAGTAAAGCTGTCAGTGCTGGCTCCTCAAATGAAGATATACTGCGGGTACCTCGACGTGAAGCTCAGATATTGCAAGTTCCTGCTGTGAAAAGCTATGAGGAGAGGAGGGAGGAGAGGGGGTTTCTAGTATATTTCCCCGGGGAGTGTGGAGGAAACAAAGAACAAGGATGTCTTTATTCTCTGCAAAGGAGACGTTTTCCTGAAGGGTTTCGGATGGACGAGACAAACAGCAAGCAAATAATGCGCATGCGGAAACGGTTCCTTTGCCTCGATTGCAAGAGTGGCAATGGGTGGTTCTATTTCTTCGACTACACTAAGAACTGTCAAGCAGAAGAAAGGACACAGCAAAGGAAAACAAATCGTATCAAGCAGGATACCGTAGAAGTAGGATGAGAAGAGAGAAGGAACCAAAGAATAAATAAGTAAATAAAAGGAGCAAGAGGAAACACGGCCGCCTGGCGGTCTGGTAATGAACCACGTCAAGCGTGAATTTCACGGGGGTGGGCAGACTTGTTGGGTTGCGTTGGGTCCCAAGACTGGGGCTGGAACACACTATTAGGCCGGGCTGGTCTTCACTGGAAAGGCGCGGAATGGACAGAAGGAGGCGAGAGGGGGCGGTGGGTGATTCAATAGCGATATAGTTCAGTTTTTCACGGATGCGTTGGACGGTTTTCTTTGTGTGAAGACGTGAGAATGAGTCCCGAGAAGTTGGTGGTTGTAGATTATAAATGGGTAGGAGGGGTAGTGAGTGGCAGCCTGGATGGAGATTGAAAGGGGCAAAAGGGGTCATGCCATGGATTTGATGGGAGGGATGGAGGGGTAAAATCCAAGACCCCAATCCCATGACGCAGCTGTTCAACGTGACCTGCCAAGAGTCACGCCCGGCAGCAGAGATTAGGCTTCTCTCTAGGTAGTCATTGGCTGTGGCGTAGTCATGATCAATTAATTAAGACCAATATAAGCATCATCTGTGAGAGTTATGTATTTATTGATTTTAGCATTCCTCGTAGACTAAGACATGCGCTGTAATGTACTCCATTTTATCCCTACATGCATTGTTCAACTTCCTGGGAAGTGCTTGTTGTGAAGTGATGTTCGGGTTGAAGGTGTCATACACTTAGCACCCGAGTGTTCCGCGGGACGGATGGGGATGAATCTACACCGTCATCCCAGATTAAAATATATTTGTATGTAGAAAATGTCCTGGCGCTATCTGGCAACAACCAGCGGAGTGATACTGACGATGTTGTGCTGCATGAATGGACACTCTAGGTTAAGCTACCGAAACTGCTCGAAGAATGGAAGCTTGCCACGAGCCATCGCGGGGTAGTAGACTAACCTAAACCTATCAGCCACCCGACGGCACGGCAGACAGGGGAGGAGCCACCAGCCACATGTGGCTTGACGCTTTCCGCCTCAGGCAGCTCCGCTTCCAGCCCTGGCTGGCTCTCAACGACGCAACACGCAGCTCAGGCTGCCTGGTGAAGCTCCATCTAGGTTAGCGATCCAAGCAACGCCCGGATCGAACAAGAGCTCTCTCCCTCCTCCAACAACCCCCCGCAGTCCCGCAAACATCAGCCTCGAAAACCTACCAATTTTTCACATCACAGAGGCAAGATGGTGAGTTTTCCCCCCACCATACTGAAGGTGCATCTGTAATCGATATCTGAAGCTGGGTACTGACCTCATCCCTCTCTCGCACAGACGTCCATAGGTACAGGTTACGACCTTCTCAACTCCATCTTCTCACCAGATGGCCGTAATTTCCAAGTCGAGTATGCCGTAAAGGCAGTAGAGAACGGCGGGACCTCTATTGGTATCCGGGCCAAGGACGGTGTCGTCCTTGCGGTGGAGAAGGTGATAACGTCAAAGCTGTTGAAGCCCGGAGCAAACAAGCGGATCGCAACTGTCGACTCACACATCGGAGTGGTATGAAGCGCCCCCCCACCCCTGGAACATGTGAATTTTGCATTCAAGGAAGCTTACATTGTTCCAACTGACAGGCATACTCCGGGATGGTCCCCGATGGCCGTCACTTCGTCGACCGGGCCCGTGACGAGGCTTCATCCTGGCGCGACAACTTCAAGACCCCCTCACCGACAGCCGACCTCGTCTCCCGCATGGGTGGCTACCTGCAAGCATACACCATGTACGGCTCTGTCCGTCCCTTTGGTATCACCGCCATCGTAGGAGGCTACGACACATCGGAGGAGACACCCGTGGATGGAGAAGTAGGCTCAGGCCCCTCATGCGGTGCCGGTGGAAAAGTTCCCGGAAAGCACGGCGGTCCCTTCCTCTACATGATTGAGCCCAGCGGGCAGTACTGGGGCTACTACGGCGCCGCCACCGGCAAGGGTCGGCAAGCTGCCAAGGCCGAGCTGGAGAAGCTCGACCTGGCTGCTGGCACGCTTTCGCTGGAGCAGGCTGTCAAGGAGGCAGCACGAATCATCCACCACGCACACAAGGACAACAAAGACAAGGATTTCGAGCTGGAGATGACATGGATTAGCGGGATCGATGGTCCCACCAAGGGACGACATGTGGAGGTACCCAAGGAGTTGAGGGAGGAGGCTGAGAGATTAGCAAAGGCCGAGGATGAATCTGACGATAGCGATGATGATGACGAGGATGAGACGAAGGACGGTGACAAGATGGAGGAATAAACTTGAAATTTCTTGTCGGCTGGAGCCGTAGAATTAATTGAAAAGACTTCTGTGAAAGACGTATACTTTTATTTTCCCTGATCCCCAGCATGGCATTAGCCAGCTATTATCGAGTACGGTATTAGATTCTACTCCTTCATGTAAGATTCTACTTTTCCTCCCTCCAGGTCTATGATTGGACAAGCTATTGCTAGACCAGGCAAATAATAAAACAAACACCTGGTTTTTCTGAACATTATCTACAGTATTGCCATGTATGTTTGTGACTATGAGTATAGGGTCCGGGACCAATTGCTCCACTCGTCGAAGAAGGAACGCTGCAGTGTAATCTTTCCATGGAAACGCTTTGCCTCGGTTTTTAAATAGACGGCACCTGCCTGCTCCCACGAGTCTCTGTCAATGGACAGCATCGCCGATACGACGATGAGACTGGCAGCACTGGCAGCCTTCGCATAAGCATGTGAATTCGAGTTGTCGTTGCCGGCTTCTTCATGGACCTGGATCAGGACGCCGAGCAGGTCGTCCGTAGACAGGCCGTCAAACTCCTGCTTGTTACCCAGAGCCTTTTTGAGGCCTTTCCGGTAGTCGAGGATGATTTCGTGGGCCCTGCTGGCCAAGGGCTTTGTGCTCGTCGTGCGTACGAGGTTGAGGAGGGGTACCAGCAGGGAGAATGCGAGTGGGTTGAGGACTTCGTTCTTGATGTAGATTTTTAGCAAGTCCAAGATGCGGTGCTTGAAGTTGACGACCGATTGCTTCGCATCCTTCTTTTGCTTCTTCGAGTCTTTGGCACGCTTGACATGTGGCCGGATCACCTCGGCCAGCTTTTCGTCGAGGGCGAGCATTTCCGAATCAGACATGTCGCCGTCGTCCTCGGATGATTCAGCCTCTGCATCCTTGTCCAAGCGGTGGCTGTTGAGAATATTGCCAATGAGCTCATCAAGATCCACCGGATCATCCTTTTTGCCCTCTTGGTCATCCTCATCCTCATCCTCCTCATCCTCATCTTCATCATCGTCGTCATCGTCGTCGTCCTCTTCCTCTTCCTCATCTTCGTCCTCATCGTCCTCATCCTCGTCTTCAGAATTTTCACCCTCCTCGTCAACGTCCATCTGATCATCCTCAATATTGAAGAGTTCCTGCTGGCCCTTGGCGCTCTCATCGGATGCTAGAGGGCTAGTAAGAAGCTCCAGTCCCTCCGCCGATACCTGACTAGTGAAAGTGTCAAACACCTGCTGGGAGACTTCCCGCATGAGCGAGGAGGGGCGAGCCACCATTGACAAGAGAATCTCAATAAGAAGCTCTGAGCTGCCCTCGTCGTTCTCAAGTTTGCCCTTCTTTAATCGGTCCGAGAACTGTGCGAGGTCCTGCAATACTTCCATGGCATCCGGGTCTTCATTATACAGTTGGAACAAAGAGACTGCATGAAGCAGTGCCAAGCCGTGCGTCAGCGATTTCTCAACGCTGGACTTGGAAGTCCGCTTAAGAAGTTTTTGGAGACGAGATCGGGCCTCTTTCATGGCTGTCGCAATTTCGTCTTCCATGGTAACGAGATCAGCATCCATGGATAAAACGGCATTGCAGAGGATAGTGTGGTTATTTCCCTGGCGAATAAGTTTGGCCAAGGATGACTCTAAGCGAGATCTGCACAGCTCCTTGACTTTGTCGGTTAACAGACTTTGTGGAATGTGCTTTGGTTGGGAATATGCTAGAGCGGATAACTCTTGAAGAGCAGCGCCGGATGCGAGCGTTGTCTCTGAAGAAGTATTTTCAGATGTGGAAGTCCCCGTTGCGACTAGGACTTTTGATAGGTAGTCCAGGTAGGTGTCCAAGAAAACCCGAGCTTTTTGACTCTCCTCTTGGCCTAAATTGGCAATTGGGATTTTGATAATCTCGAGGCATGCCGCACCATTTTGTTCGTTGACGCTCTGAAGCAATTTGGCCACAGTTTTCGTGTTGGTTCGTTGGTCGAAATTGTAAACACCATTTTCACTGATGAGATTCTTGAGAATAGGTACCAAGGTGCTGGGGTGTTCTGAGACTGTATTCTCTAGGACCTTCAAAGTCTTGATTGCCGCGCGGTGAAGGTATCTATCCTTATTGGCAGCTTGATTGAGGAGACATGTCATAAGGTTTTTGGTGAAAAGTGATTCTAAGTAGGAAGGATAGTCCACCAGACTGGTCAAATACTTTTGGAACACCAGGAAGCCCTTATATTTCTGTCCGTCAGTGGCATTATTTGAGAATAAATGGTCTAATTCCTATTGTTAGTAAACTGTATCTTGTTTAACATGTAGAAATATTGTAACTCACCATTGACGACCCCCTTCCAGAAAATCTCAAAATCCTTGGGGTTGTGCCCAGGTTTCTTATGATCCTGGATATAATGGGCCATGATCTTATCCCACACGAAGTGCGCCTCTGCCATCCGGTTGCCCTGCTTCATGTTTGAACCCTGGCCTCGCTCGTCGTCTCCCGCATTGCCACTCTCCTTTAAGACAGTCCCGAGGTCGTTCAGAGACTTTCTTGACAACGGATGCTGCCAAGGGCCTATAGAGAGTTCAGGAAAGCGGTCGAGAGCTGCTAACCAGAAAGCCACCCCTTCAGGGGTCCTGGCAAGACCTGACGAGGAGACCTTCTCGAGTGTAGACACTACCCAGTCCTTTTGAATCTGCTCAAGTGCCTCGAGCACCGTGGAGGCGCATGCTGACCTGAGCGAGGCCTTCTTGTAGGCAAGGTCGAGCAACAGATGGAGAACTGCGAGCCACCTGGATTTGTCCTGGAGAGCAAACTTGGATCTGACAAAGGTATGAAGGCCGAATAACCGCCCAATGTGATGGTCGCGTTCTTCTTGGCCGGGGATGTTCCCTGTAGGTTCGGTGCTGGTTACCAGAAAATCCAGCAGCTTCTCAAATGTGAGACCGCTATAGTACTTGTCACCGAGATCCTTCTCCCACATCTCAGTGAGAATCTCGGTGATCACCTCGCCGAAACCAACACGAGCTGCCTTGCGGCCACTGGCAAGGCCCCGGAACAAGCGAACGCTAAGGTGACGTTCAAGTACCACCTCAGGAACGGGCTCGATGCCAATTAGGTTTGCGACAATGCATACTGCTGCCGGGTTCCGTTCCTCAGGAAGCTCACTTGCTAGAGCTTCATAAAGCTTTGATTCTCGAGCCCGCTCAGGGCCAATGGGAGATTCCACGAATGGTCTCCTTTCAAGTGAGGCGCTTGTATCATTTTTCTTTGAGTTCTTTGGTTTCTTGGAGGGAGGAACGGTGGCATCAGGGCCACTTCTGTTTCTTTTACCAGCCATCGCCTCAATTGGTGTTGAAGAAATGCTTTGATGATAACTTTGATAGCCTCAATTGGTGTTGAAGAAATGCTTTGATGATAACTTTGATAGCCTCTATAACTTTTTGCCGTCCAAAAATTAATTTGGGGCCGATGCCCCACTTGGATGGTACACCGCCTGCCTAAAAAATCGCCGTGTCGTCAAGCGGCTGTTGGAAAAGAGGAACCTCAACGGCCACTTACAAAGCGAACAACTATCACATAGTATGCACTAACAATTCTATAGAATGGCGCTTCTTGTTGTTGAGTAACTATAAATAATACTGCCTAGCGATACCAAATCTTACCGTTCATCAGCGTTCTGAAAGTGGTTTCTGAATAGGTATTGTGGCTTGCATTTGTGGCTTGTAGTATTGGAACGCTGAAATGGCAACTGACACCCACTTGACTGAGCAACGGCTATTACTAGCTAGGTGGTGATGGGAGTAAAAATAGGTGAAATAGTCTGCACGCCATGGTCTTGGACCTTTCAACAACGGAGGGAGTTCTAATCGCTCGGATATTCTGGTGCTTGTATCTTAGGCGGGGACCTGGCTCTAGCTTCTCGGCGAGAGCAACAATAGCTGAACCATGCCGTGGATCACACACCTGTATGCTCGAGCGGGACGGCGATTGGAGTGGCAATGTTCCCCAAACGGGCCGGACAGTGGCAAACGCGAAACACCTTCACTTGGCGATGTGATGTGATGATGCAGGGGGAGTCTATACTTAGGCTGATTAGGCAGCGGTTTGTCCGGGTTGTGTGTCGGGTCCGACAAGGTGCAGCGCACGTGACCTCGCGACTTGCAGCTGCTGCCCCGCACTAAGAGCGCGACGCATTTGTTTACTCTGGCGCGAGCTGTTTACTTTGGGCAGAAACCACCGAAAAACCCGCCCCACGTTTTGGGTCTGTTGGTGGTTTGCCGGTTTTTCAGCAAGCAAACACTGGAAAACCCCGCACAAGAACTGTGAAACCGCCCAGGACAAGCAATCACCCTGTTTAGCTTCAATAGCAACCGGAACTCTGCATACGGCACCGCACTGCGAGTGGAGGGTCAGGTCACGACTGCGTCAGATGAAGAGCTGTGAGAGGTCGAGACCTGTCGACAGTTGGTGGGGCGGACTGGGCTGTGCCTCCTTCAGATACGGGGCGATTGAGGGCGGCCAGGGGTTTGCGATGTGAGGTAAGGAAGCTGAATGCCTTTTCACCTTGGTGTTGTGTCATCTTTGGCCGTTGATTGGAAGACTCGGTCAGGTGAGGGGGTTTCCATCTCAGGCAGTCCAGCTCGGCCGGTCGGGCGCTTACAGGTCCAGGATCGGATAGTCAAACGTAAACATTGGATCGCTCGGGGGCTAGCTCACCTGGATGTCAAGCAAATGCGCATCAATCGGTGCTGACGGCGTTGTTGCATTGGGGGAGACCAGGGCGAGGATCCCGAGGCTGGGGAGCATGAGGGGATGTCATCATCCTGATACTCAATTCTTGAGGTCAGGTGTTCGGTGGCCATCTAGCTACTGGCCTACTCCTATGTAGGCGATGCTAGTAATACCTTACCTGCCTAGCTTGGTAATTCTGGGCAGGTAAACGATCTGCCTTGTTCGTGTTTGGAGGCTCGGCTACGGAAACGGATAGCAATGACATCAATGGGTGTGTGGACTGACACAGGCCGATCGGGCGAGTGAGTACCCCATCGGCGATGGGATATCGATGAGACCAAGTTTGACGTGATCTGCGAGGTGGCCTTGCGAACTAGTGTATCGAAGATGAACACCTGGAACAAGATTGATGAAATGCCGAGTTCGAATGGGAAATTTTAATGGGACTTGCCTTGATCTACGAACCGCGAAAATCTCTCTTCCATGCCTCAGCATGGACTTTGGCACGAGGGGCAACCTTGTACGAATCGAGGAGGTAGTCGCATAATTCGGGTCTTGGGTTAGTTGTCTCACTGCTTGTGCTAGATCGTTCTTCAACAGAATTGGTCGATCAACCCCATTGGAGGAGGCAAACTGCTGGGCGTTGATCTGGGGTGGCAACCGCGGGAGAGCATCGTAGCAAGAGAACACAGTGTGTCTTGGATCTGAATTGGCCCGATATAGGTGTGAAATATTTCCATATGGCAATGATACTGCGACTAATTGCGATTCGTCTCAATGGCGCGCCGTTGTTGGTGATAGACACGCAGCCACTAGCAAATAGCCTAGCTTGTTGTGACAGGGACGAACCGCCGGTCGGGCAGCAGGAGCTGAGCTGCGGCGCTTCGAGATGATTCGGATCGCTCACTGCATGATGCAAGAAGGCCTAGCTCACCTTGGCTTGGTAATGGAGGCTCATTGAGCGCATGCCGTTGGTCAGTGCCACTCAATGGACACCACACCAGCCACGGTGCTAGTTTGCATTTAGGCGAGGCCTCAGATCTAGGCTCGACTGAGGATTCGACTAGGCTGCTCTAGCTTCGGTATCTGGAACAAATTGGGCCATTTGGCACAAGGCATTAGCGAGACGGGGAGAAGAGTAATACAGAAATGGGGCTTTTATTCAAGATTCTGGTGACGCGCGTGACGGCATGCCATGGAGATTTTTTTAAGACGGTGCGCCTCGCTAGACAATAGACAATGCCCCCCATACTGGGTCGGCTGGCAATTTTTAGCATTTCAGTCGATTTTTTTCGCCGTCGCAATTTTCTTTGTTTGATTCAATTGGCGTTGCTAGCTGGCTAAAATGCGAAAGTAAATAAAAGACAAGGACCCAAGGCGACCAGGGAGCACTAGCACATGCATGCACGCATGCACCTACATATGTACGTACATAATAGATGGATATCTTCGGTGAGTGTTACATGCATGATGAGTGCGTTTCCGTGTGGACAGATCGAGACGCACCTACATACGGCGCAGGAGTGAAATCCACTGACGCAATGCCAATCACCCGAGGAAACACAGTTGATTCGTCGCCCAAGGGATAGGCCACACATGTCTCACGAAGGACCCTGGCACCAGCCTTGTGTCCACACTTCTCGAGTTGTGCCTGGCACCGTGCATTGTCTTCCGTGACAGTGTTTTAGAAGTCTTTTCCCGCGGCTTGGGGCAAAAGGAGTTCCTTCATCAAGGGAGAGCCAGCCCCATTCAGTCATTTCGGCCATTATTACGGGGCGAGGGAGGGAGGCAAAATGGCAATCGGCAGGATGGCTCAGTCACAAAGAATTAAAGATGACGGACGGGGATGGGCGTAGCAGGGAGGGCCTTGATTCCTTTGTTGGCGGAGACGCATAGCTTCCTCCTCAGCTCTGACGAACCCATGGCCCCTTGCCAAATTGGGGATGACAGTAGGCTCGAAAGGGCACAGGTTCACTGTCGAGGTACTTTGGGGGAGAAGAGTCAGAGGCGGGACGACGACGACTTGTATCGCGTATTTGCTTTGTATGGGCAAGAGAAGGCGGATTTGCTTCGTTGCTGGGTTGACTGGAGGCTAATGTACGAGATATTACATGTACAGCGCTGCACTATGTGACGGATCAAATAGGCTACTTGTTGTTTCCAATGCAGTACTGACCTGTCACACACAGACTGGTTGCCGGTCGTACATTAATTATGTGCAGCTCTAGCCATCTTATTAACATGCTCACAGCACATGCCTGGGTGGGAATGGATACTAATAAGCCTGCGATACCTGTAGGCAGGCAACGTGCGTGCTCCGTAGTGGTGGTATAGCCTCCCGTCATCAATGCAAATATAGGTGACCCAGCAACGGGGAGAGAAAAAAGCAGCCGACTCTCGTAAAGGACGAGACAGCCTCAAATTTTGCATCGACACTGGGGTCATGGGTGATGCTCCATGCGCAAGTTGAATGAAACGCCGTAGGGTCACCCAGCATCTCATCAGGGACGGATGAATCTATGCGTGCACGGAGACCTGTTTGGTGTGTTCACCGCTTCTTGCCCGAGATGATGATGTAACTCATGGTAAGGCTGTCAGGGCACTCAGTAATTACCTGCTGCACTGGCTGCACTGGCAATGTCGGGGGATCCACTGGCTAAGCGCTGTGCAAGGGGCGCCATCCACTGAGCAACGCCCTTGAAGGCCCTTGAAGGCGCCAATGAGTAGCGAGGTCGGCAGCCAGACCAAGGTGAGACAGTGGGGAGAGGGCATGCTCGGGCTTGGCTGCTGTCACCCCAGTCCCTACCACCTCCAGTCGCCCATAACAACCTCTGCTGGGATCGCCGAGGGAAGAAAGGGAATCCACCCTGCTCCAGCGACCAGCTCAATCTGGGTACATTTCATCAGCTGGCAACCAGACCTAGCGACCCCACTGTGTGGCCCTGCTTCTGCACCGACACCCAGACACCCAGCCCAGACACCCAAGTGCCTGTCTCTTCCATGGGTGGTGCTGCTGCTGCTGCGATACGGTTGCTGCGTTGTACCGTCACCCGTACCGTCCCGCCGTCGTCGCTGTGCTGCGCTGCGTTGCTGTGGTGTGTGGTCCTTGCGGACGACTCCATTCAAAAGGCGTTTGCTCCCCATCCATTCTGCTACCCCCCTCCCTTAGCATCCGCACTCTCGTTTGACGGGACAAAG
This sequence comes from Clonostachys byssicola, assembly GCA_902006505.2. Lineage (NCBI taxonomy): Eukaryota > Fungi > Ascomycota > Sordariomycetes > Hypocreales > Bionectriaceae > Clonostachys > Clonostachys byssicola. Next base: position 1,517,723 of record CABFNO020001240.1, read on the forward strand.
GCAAGGTAAGGTCAGTTGCTCTCGAGAGGTCGTTCGCTTTGTTGTGTTTGGACAATTGAAAAGCGACTCGACTTACTCGGCCGGGAGGAGCGCACCTGTTGCTTTCGTCTCAACCCGTAAATAGCACGCTGCCCTGCTTGGGCCCGACCCGTGAATAGAGCTCAGCTCAAGCTTTCTCCTCAGACCTGCACGGCCCACCAACCCGACAAAACGGAAAGTCGAAGCTAAATATCACAGTCGACACTTCCTTTCCTCTCCGGACGAACTCGAGACCAGACGACGACCACGCATTCTTTTACGTCAGATGTCCTCGATACGATTATAACCAGCAACCTCTTCGGCCCTCGACCCCTGCTGTAAGGCTCACCCTACGACAATTTTTCTTGCCCTCGTCCTTCAGGTTGGCAAAGGGCAGCACAGGCAAGGACTAGAAGAGTTCAGTTCATCGTAGGGGAATTGGGACAACCGGCCTTATTCTTGACTGTGACTGGCGGCCAATATTCATCTTACCTACTTCCATCTTAAGTTCATGGTATAGACAAGTAGTGGCATCTTCAACTCTGCTCGCCTCGACCTTCGATCGATCCGAGCTACAAGAATTGGTATCTGTCGAATATTCCAATTTTATTTACACTCTTCGTGCCATAATGGAAGCCTCTTCACCATTGGCGGCGCTGCATCGCCCGATCCCTGTTCCTTCGTGGGGTGGTCAGGACATCTTCCGTTCGCACACGCACTCGCACTTTGCTGCAGCCTCGTCAAGCTCCATGAGTCTGCGGGAACAGCTGCACAAGAATCCTGCCGATTACTTCAATGCCAAGGATCTACGCGGTTCGTCGCCTGCTGCTAGCCTCGCCGCAGATCTGTCACAAAACTTCAGGCTAGATAATGAAGCTAGGTACGTCCTTCGAAACATGTCAGCCAATTTTTCTTGCGACAATGCTAACTTTGTCGTCCCCATGCAGTCCTCATTTCCCAACTCCTCGAAGGGCCCTGTTCACAGCCAATGTGATGGGCGGCCTGGAGTCTCGTGGTATGTCATTAATGATTTCAACGAGGCTGTAATTGTTCGAAGCTAACCTCGTACTGCTCAGCCTTCTCGACCACGCCTCCTCTGCCCCCTTCGTCGCCCGCACACCTCACCGAGATCATGGAAGTCTCTCCTCTGCCTCACAAGGTGCCCTTTGCTTTGCAGAAGGCCATCTCATCACCTACGCCCAACTACACCCCGTCGGAGACTGATGTAGACGAGGAAATGATGCTGGATTCACCGGCTCCCATTGCCCGAAAGTCATCGTCAGAGGGTATCCGACTCGGTATGGCTGAGTAAGTATATCGGAGAGACTACCAAGGCGTCATTTCTGCTCTTTTGCTTACAAGCATCCCAGGCGTAAGATCTCCATGCCTCGTCGTCCCTCGATGTCGCGCATGAAGAACTTCACTACCAGTGCTCTCCCTCGCCCCAATGCTGATGGCCAACTCCCAGCTTTCGTCTTTGGTGGAAACTCTCCATGGAGCCACTCAAGCTCAACCCTGTCTTTGGGTGAGTGCTTTGACTCACCATCACCGCCACAAGCTCAAGAGAAGCGACCGCACTCGGCGAACAGCCCGTGCGCTCCAATCCCCCTGGGCATTCGCTCGCGTGCACACCTCACTGGCCTCGGTGTCTTTCGCCATGCCTCCCCTTCAAATTGTCATTCACGACGTCAGTCAAACCCCTTTTTGCGAAACCGGAAACAGGTCCGGCGATCATTGAGCATGTTTGAGCACCCTGCCGACGTGATGAAGTCAAAGTCTGATGACGAGGAGACTTCCCCAACCACACTGCAAGCCGTTATGGATATCGAGGAAGCACATGAGCCCGTCCTTCCCCACTTTCTGCCTGACGACCCTACAGATACCATTCCTAGAATCACTAAGGAGACTCTGTTGCAAGTTTTGGATGGCAAGTACGCAGAGCACTTTGACCAGAAGATGATCATCGATTGCCGTTTCGAATACGAGTATGAGGGTGGCCACATTGATGGTGCTGTCAACCATAATGACAAGGATCTTTTGGCTACTCAGCTCTTCAAAACCCCAATGAACGGTAGATCCCTTCTTGTCTTTCATTGCGAGTACTCTGCTCACCGTGCTCCTCTGATGGCCCGCCACATCCGGGCTGAGGACCGAACTGCGAATGCTGAGTTTTACCCCAAGCTTACATACCCCGAAGTATATATTCTTGATGGAGGTTACAGCGCCTTCTTCGAAGGGTTTAGGGGTCGTTGCTATCCTCCTGAATACGTTGAGATGTCCGACGAGAAGCATCAGCGCACATGTGAACGCGAAATGGGCCGGCTTAAGGCCCGTAAAGGCTTCAGCCGTGCCCAGACTTTTGCTTTTGGCCAAAGGGAACATTGCGTTGACGAGTCACCAACAGCTCCTGGCAGGCCCAATTCTCGGAGCACGCACCTCAGTATCATTGGCCAGTCACCGATCCTCGGCGATCGTTCATCGCATACACGTCGGATGGCTTCATATTAATGACTGTTATGAGACACTCATCATTCCCACCCCATGTTACCATGACACACGATCATGTGGGTGGACTAACGTCTGAATGATTTATCAGAATCCCATATGCCTCGAGCAACATGAGCTCGAGGCTCTAAGGATATTTGATGTTACCCAATAATGTTTACCATACAACACATCATCCCCATGTTTTAAACGCAACGCCGCTAGGAGCAAAGCTACCTATGATGCTTCTTCGGCTTACTGACCGGACTCTCCTCTGGTCAACACTAATCAAGCCTAATACTGGTCTGGTTTAGTCTGTACACAACTCCTCCTGGATTGAGAGATGTTGTTATCTCGAAGGCTGTCAGCAACATATATCATATTAATGATGACCGCCTCGAACAAGCTCTTGGGACTGCTATCCCATGATACATACACACTATAACATCCGCCACCGGATACTCCCCAACACATGCATATATTGTGTTTATACCCCATCCATGACGGATCGTTTTTCCTTTTCCTTACTTTTCCTTATTTTCTCTTTGTTCATACTTTCATCGGGTGGAAAATACCCCTTCTCGGCTTGCCTATCATGCGCCGATGTCTTGTAGATGGTGTGGTCGTGTTTCTGTTTGTAGGAGTAGCTGCAGTTGTTGTGCACTCGGATTGCCTGGCTTCCAGATTGCTAGTTGTACATTTGGCACGTCACGTTTGGGAAATCCCCGACCTGACCATACACTATCCGAAGAGAAAACAAAAGAAAGAACCAAGACAAATAAAAAAAAGTTAAAATTCTAAAATTCCAGGATATCTCTTTTCTATGATGCTTACGATCTCGAAACTTGCTCCAGGGACCCCAAAGGCAGTTGGCTGGATATATTATTCAACTAGTACTCGTCATCTAATTCGACGATAATGCTAGATCGCTATCTAATACTGGTTGTGCGAGGCTTTCCCTATTCTCTGCACCGCTTTTGAATTGCTAAACTGAAAATCCCATGACTTGATCCCATTTGATTGTTTGATTGATGCCCATGTATTGCTGATTTAACGCAACGCTGCTATTCCCAATCTGTCTTGTCTTGTTCACTCTTCTAATGTGAAATCCCATTCCTTAAACGCTGCTCGGAACGCCTCGACGTCTGCCGTCTCCTCCTCAACACTCTGCTCGCAATCCTGCCAGATGACTCTGTCTTCGAGGTCCATGAGCTTCGAGAGAACGCGCCTCGGGAACTGGAGATCGAAGCGCTGGTCGGAAGGGAGCGGCATGACGAGGGTCTTGCCCTTAATCTTGTCCTCGCCATTGTCGGCCCACAGCCAGACGCGGAAGAAGCCGTCGTAGTTGGGCTCCTCCTCGAGGGTCAGCTCCTTGGAGGAGAAGGCGGGGAGCTCCTGGTTCTCTGCCTCGACCTTGAAGGCTGCCTCGACCAGGCCCTTCTGGATCAGGGTCGCGGATATCGGTAGGAGCTGCCAGTGTAGGTGGATGTTGCGGCCGCGGCTGATTTCCCAGGTGACCACCCCGAGCTCGTGGTTGGATTTTGATGATACCATGGCCTGGATGGACTCGCGGAAGCGGGTCATCTCGTTGTACGTCTTGACAGCATCGCTTGAGGGATCTTTGACGTCGCCGATGCTGGGAATGGTTGGAGCATGAGGCAAGGGGATGATGAGGAGGTGGCCCGGGAAATTGAGACCCTGATCAGCAAAGGTCTTGCATGTAGGAAGAGGTCCCTTTGCAATTGTGATGTAGGCATCGTTGCCAATGGATGAGCACATGTGTGTTGCCAAATTGGGGTTTGAAAGGCAGAAGAAGCACCTGTCTGGTCCTGGCGGGGGAGAGGTGCGGCGCCTCTTGTTTCTTCGCCCGTGATGACCACCGTCATTGTGACCACGGTCAAAGCGGTTGTAGCTATCATTGTCTCCGCCTCGCTTCTTCGGTTTCTCTATGAATGGAGAGGCGGTGATGCCGGGAGGGAGTGAAGTGTCGGCCTTGTTTAGCGTAAAGGCATACAAAGCTTTGGCCTTCACTTCGTTTCCAAACGGAGCCATTGAAATGAACCTCGTCACTGCCTTAGTGTCGGATTCTTTCTCTGAAGGATGTAGAAATGGCTCCCTCTCGTAAAAGAACGCACTGGGGGAGGCTGTGAGGTGGTACCGCGGTTTTAGAGCAGCGCATAGCTCTGCGATTGACTCCGTGCTTGCAATAGCTGCTTGCTGGGCGGGTTCGAGGGTCGTCTTCGACCCCTTCCAAATATTGGAAGGCCATATGGAAGTCAATAGGATATCGGCGCTGTTTGCGCCGCGCAGGCTCTTGGCATCGTCTACAGTGTGGAATGGAAGGTGTTGTTCCTTCGACTGGCCGCCTACTAGGTTGGGGTCAAGCTGGCCCCCGAGAGCTGCAATTCGGATACCATCCGAGGTCTTCGTAACACTCCGCTTCCCCAGAAAGTGTAGGTTGGTGCATATTTCCTCGTTGGCTTCTATCTTCTCTGCAATTCGTTGAGGAAGGGGATGGGCCCCTATGGTGAAGTACGTCGGTAGGGGGACCTGCAAGGTTTCGTTGATCAATGAGTCCAAAGTCGACTCGTCGGTTTCAGGTGTGAAGACATCTCCGGTCAAGATAGCCAAAGTGAAATTGTTCTTCGCGTGGAGTGTCGCGAGCTTCTGCAATGCCGGTTCCAGGGCGCCGTTGAGGCTGCCTAGTACTATTCTGCGATTGCACATGGTTAGCTATCTTTGCTAATCAAAGGTCCGCTCAAAGGAGCCAATGTATTCTTACATTTTGGGAGCAGCCATTTGGCCTCTGTTTGAATGTGGAAGTATAGCGAGGCCTGCGTAGAGGGAGGTGCGCGAGCGAATGAATGTATGGGGATGTGTTGTGTAAGACTTTCTAGATCGGGAGTTGCATCATGAGAGAAGAAGATGAAGATAAGAGAATGCGATGAGTTGTTGATTGGCGTGTTCTCTGAGATAAGTGGGTCTAGAGCTTTATCAGTTTCGCCGACTATCTGCCGACCAAAAAAGTTGGAAATTTTGGCGGGGACTTGAAGCGACATTGGAATTTTGTGAAGCCTCTCGTTCATCAGTAGCCATTTCTGCACGAACGAGTGCAAACCGCCACGATGCCGTCAAAAGTCACCGGACGCATCGTGAAGGCGAGGAAGCATGCTTCTACCCCCCACAATAAGAATCACAGGTGGGAAACCTTCACCGCAAAGATCGCCAAGTTCAATTCTTTGCAGCCTCTTCGAAAAGTTCGACGACACGATCTCGACACCGAAGACTTTGCCTCGGCGACCTCATACTTCGCCAATGGAATGCAAAGATGGAACGAACTCAATGTGTCGAAAGTTTTTATCGATTTCAAGCGGCAGGCGCTCCCGTTGTGCGAGAGTCTGGCCCAGATCTTGCACTTCGAGGACCGTATTATGGAATTGCTCGCGGAGCACATCTCGATACAGGACAAAGAATCACTTGAGCCATTATTGGATCTTTTGACGGCATTCGCTCATGATCTGGGGGCGAGATTCGAGAAACACTACGCCCAAAGTCTTTCACTTATCGTAGCAGTTGCTGGAAGGCCGCAGGATGTCGAGGTCATTGAGTGGACATTTGGAGCTCTTGCATTCTTGTTCAAGTACCTTTCGAAGCTCATCGTTCCAAACATACAACCGACGTTCGATATAATAGCACCGTTGTTGGGAAGATCCAAGCACCCTCCTCATATTGCACGGTTTGCTGCCGAAGCTTTGAGCTTCTTAGTAAAGAAGGCTGGTGCCCCGTCGCACCGCGAGGCCGCGTTGCCAAAGTTTGTCGACCATGTCAAACTGGATCTGTTCAAGACGGTCGAAGATCGGCAGTACACACTGTACAAAGATGGTATCATGACAATGTTTGCCGAGGCGATCAAGGGCGCCGAGCATTCTATCCATACAGCAGCCCCTGCGATTGTTACTCAGCTTATTGATGCCATCCCTGAGATCCTCGATAATCACGAGGACCGCACTTCGGCTTCTACACAAGAGATTTGGACGGATGTTGTCTGTGGTGTACTGACCAGCGCCATCCACCACTCCACCCCGGACACATTTGGAGAGTTGGCTGATGCAACACTCGACAAGATTATCTCTTATGCAGGAGCTCAAAACTCCACTGGGAAGTGGTGGAGATTTATTCCTTTCCTCAGGGTTGTCGGTGTCCTCGGAGGTGTTCGAAAAGGTTCTAGGATCACCAATTGGCCAAAAATTATAAGCACAATCACCCAAATGCTTGATAAGATCGCCAAGGAACGGGAAGAATCATATCCCAACGATCAGGAAGATATTTGGAAGCACTTAATGGTCCCTATAGTCATCGTTTGGCACCATATTCCTATCGATGCTCTCCTAGCACATCACGGCGCATTGGTTCAATCGTTGACCAAGGGTTCCTTGATGGGGTGGTTCATCCCATTCTGTTCTTATGCATGCGAACTCGATCCTAGCAGGTTCAGCAACCTACTCAGAAGCGAATTCCAGAAGTAAGTTTTCTTATGGATGTGGCTACTGCTGATTGAAATGTTAACGTTGGATAGGTTCATTCTCACACATTGGTCCCAGAGGGAAAATGAAGAAATGCTCTGTGTGCTTCTCCCAATGATGATTCAGAAGCAAGCATTCCCTTCCCCGGGAGAACGTGAAAGCTGTAGGCTTCCACAGGCATGGCAAGATCAAATCGTCTCTAAATTTGAGAACCTGGAGATTTCTCCCTTTCCGGAGAGAGGACCATACAACAAGGACCCTCAGGTTTGGAGAGATCGTTGTTTGCCCAAGTATTCTGCTCTTCTCCAATTGCTTGACTTGACAACAGTTCACCCATCCACCAATGCCAGAATTTCCGAGTTGCTCCTCAGGAAGCTAAAGCTGGCTCTCCGACCTTCTTCTACTCTTGCCTCGGATGAAGTCCACTTCATCGTGAGTCAAGGGTTTCACGCATACCTCCGAATGAGCAAGGTGGGCTCGTCAATTGATCCTGGCTTACGTCCTTTGCTGCGAGCTGCTGTCCCTCGTTTTGCTAGATCTGTTGGTTTCCTTGAGGCCTACATGGCGTACGTTGAATACCTGCAGGAGACTGGAGATTCCTCGGACAACGAGGCCTCTTCCAGCGAAGGTTCGGATTCCAACCAAGACCCCGTCCTCACCTCTCTGGTTGAGAACCTTAGCTCACCAAGCCATGACATTCGCTTGGTGTCTCTCAAGCTCCTGAAACACCTGGGCGAGCTTGGAAGCGATGAGATTCTGGACATCATGATTGAGATAGAGCAGTTGCCCTTGGGGTTGGAGCACACCAGGACAATTTCCATGCTACTGCGCAAGCTTGGACAGGGCTACTCTTCAGTGGGCAAAGACAGCTGGCTCTTACAGGGGATACCAAACTTCACTTTTGGTATGCTGACAGTGAAGCTATCCCCCGTCTGGGACGATGCTACGGAGACATTGAAGCAGATTTCCCAGACCAAGGCTGGAGAGGAGGTCGTACGTGCCATCGCTTTTCAATGGCTAGATGTCCCGTCGCCAAAATGGACCCCGCCTTCAAATGACAACCACCTGAGCAATCGCCGCATTATCACCGACTTTGATTGTACACACCTCCAGAATCTGAATCGTCGGGCAATGAGTCTTCATGCTACCATCTTCAACCCGCAAGATCGTATGTTGCAGCAGTTTGATGAACGGCAAAGCACCTCGGATTTGACCCTTGAAAATGCACGATCACGAAGTTTGAAGGTTTTCAACGCCATCCCTTCCCTTGCCGAGAGACGATCCCGACTGATAGTCCCTCACTTTCTTTCATGGGCCTATGAGGATGCAGACCCCACAGCCATTGAAGACAGCGAAGAAGCGCAGCACTCATTTTGGTCTCTGGCAGACAGGAAAGCATTGCTTGGTGTCTTCTCCCAGTTTCTCAACCCCAAGTCACTGTTCCAACATGAGAAGGTTTATCTCGCTCTCTTGCAGTTGATGGAAAATGGAGACGCAGAGGTGCAGAAGATGACCTTGAAAGCTATCCTCAGCTGGAAGCAGGAGGGCATAAAGGCATACCAAGAGAACCTTGAGTTTCTCCTTGATGATGCTCGATTCAAAAACGAGCTCACAGTTTTTCTCCAGGGCGAGGATATCATCAAGCCAGAGCATCGTAGTGAGTTGATGCCTGTCCTTCTGCGCCTTCTCTACGGTCGAACCATCTCGAAGAAGGGTGCGGCTAGCGGTAAGCATGGTCTTCAGGCAACACGTCTGGCTGTGTTACGAAACCTCTCTGTGAAGGACATGGGTGATTTCTTAGATATCGCAGCCGGAAAGCTTGGGGCTGTCAAAGTTTTAGACCCTAAAAAGTCAAGATCCAAACTCTTCGAAACGGCTGTTATCCATCCAAGGAAGCAAGTCGGTTTCCTCAACATGGCATCTTCCTTAATTTCCGAGCTGGGGACCAATGTCTCCCACTACATGGAAGCTATCCTCAATGCCGTTTTGTACTGCGTTATCTTCTCGTCTAGACAACTCCATGGCGCTTCTTTGGATGTTGAAGATGACGTGGAAGCAAAGGAAGATGTGGCCAGCACTCAGTCTCTCCTGAGAATAACAAGGTCTACAGGTTTAAAGTGCCTGAACCTACTCTTCCAAAACGCTCAGGATTTCCAGTGGTCTGTCTATCACGATATCATCATTGAGGAGATCATTGCTCCTCGACTTGAGAATATGCCAGCTGAGACGACACAAGGCGTCTCTGGCGTTTTGCAGCTACTGTCGACTTGGACTGTACTTCCAAAGGTGGCGCTCTTCCTTGGTCCGCATGGCGATTCCGTTGCAAATGGTGTCCTTCCTCAAGTTATTGCTTGCCTTGGAGTCGAGAAGGCTAAAGACGAGGTCAGGACATTCATTCTCGGCATGATTCGCAATCTGGTCCGGCTCTCCCTGCTCCCCGCCCAGGAGTCTGAGTTCAATGAGTTGATCAAGTCCGAGTTGATTGACGCAAATTCCAATCAAATCTTGCCCATCATCACCCAAATATTAGAGGCCCCCACAACAAGTACCGAGCTTCTTGATGCCTGCGTGGAGACAATGTTGTCATTGGCCCAGGTTCTTCAGGAATCCAGTGCTGTTCCCCCAGTTCTCCGGATTGCATCCTTCCTCCTCAAACAACCTCCTCGAAGAGTGAGCCCTAGGACCAAGGGAAGGGTACTTCTGGTTGTGGAAAACTTCATCGCCCTCATCGAACCGGGCCAACATCCTGATCTTTGCGATGAAATGTACGGCACCTTGTCCTCGCTATTCGGCTACTTCAAGGATAGAGAGAACCGGCAAGCGCTCTGCCGTGTCATCACGCTGTTGTCAGACGGAGACGATGGTAAACTCGCCGTTGCCAAGATATGCACTGATCTCAACGCTTTCAAAGAAGGACGGATCGATGAGCCAGATTACGACCGAAGACTGTCTGGGTTTAACGCCATTGCAAAGGATAGGGAGACTTCTTTTACACCCCAACAATGGCTGCCACTGTTGCACAATGCCATCTTCTTCATTCAGATGGATGAAGAGTTTGGTCTCCTATCAACGAACTCTGCAGATGTTTTGCGTCGTATGGTTCATGAGGCACAGAATACAAGATCCGAGTCTGCCCGATCTAAGATGCAGGAATACATGAACGGGATTCTGATGCCAGCTATTTACGCTGGGGCTAGAGAATCATCCGAGACCGTCCGCCGCGAGTATCTTCGTGTTCTCGGCTTCATTTTGTCCGCCATGCCTGGCTGGGGCCCAGTCAAGGATTTAGCTGGGCTGTTGGATGAAAAAGCGGAAGATTCGGCGGAGCCCATGTTCTTCTTCAACATCCTTAGCCCTGCCACCTCGAGACAACTCGAAGCCCTGGGCATGCTAGAGGCAGCAAACCAGTCTAGTGAGATGAGTAGTCAGAACCTTGCGCAGTTCTTCATCCCATTGCTAGAGCACTTCATCTATGGACGTGAAAACGGGAGCGACGACCATGGCCTGGGCGCCCAGGCTACCAATGTGATTGGCAGCTTGGCTTCATCCCTTCACTGGAAGCATTACCGAACTACACTGCAGCGCTACATTGGATATATTGCTTCAAAGCCTGATTTCCAGAAGCCGACAATCCGCCTTCTCGGAAAGGTCATCGATGCGCTCATCTTGTCAAAGAAGAGTTCAACCTCAGACACCATGGAGGTTGATCAAGGGGATGACGCTTCATCTCCTACCGTCAGACGATTAGTCCTCTCGATGCCAAAGGAGGCCCAGTTAAGCACTGAGATTGTAGATACCTTTCTTCCGACCCTCGTCAAGCATCTTCACGAGAAGGACGAATCGGAAGTCAGCTTCCGAGTGCCTGTTGGTGTGACTATCGTGAAGCTGTTGACGCTCCTACCTTCACAGCAGATGAGCCAGAAGCTGGCCGGTGTGTTGACTGATATTTGCCACATTCTCCGCAGTAAATCAGTAGAGGCCCGGGACATGGCCCGTGAGACACTCGTGCAGATTGCCGTCATTCTAGGGCCGACTTTCTTCGGATTCATTCTCAAAGAATTACGAGGGGCCCTGACCAAAGGCTATCAGCTACACGTTTTGTCGTACACAATGCACTCCATCCTGGTTGCTGTTATTCCAGGCTTCGCGCCTGGTGATCTGGATTACTGCCTACCAACCATAGTCATGATTATCATGGATGATATTTTCGGTGTCATTGGTCAAGAAAAGGACGCTGAAGGCTACACTACCCAAACGAAGGAAATCAAGAGCAGCAAGAGCCAAGATTCCATGGAGCTTGTGGCGAAGACTGCGTCCATCACACATCTCATCGAACTTGTTAGACCCCTACAATCGTTGCTGATGCAAAAGGTTGACCTTAAAATCATCCGGAAAATCGATGTTCTTATGGCTCGGATCTCTGCGGGACTCTTGCAAAACCCTGCTTCCAACAGCCGTAACACACTAGTATTCTGTTACGAAATGATCCAGAACGTCTACAAGAGCCATCAGCCAGAGGCAGAGCAAAAGTTGGATCCAAGAATTCGAAAGTATCTGGTCCAGAAGGGCGCCAAGAAGAGTGGCGAACGAGGCAGCACAACGAAGAACACATACAAGATTATGCGCTTCGCGGTGGACATTCTTCGAGCAATGTTCAAAAAGCACGACGAACTGAGGACAGCTGAGAATCTCGTGGGATTTTTGCCTATTCTTGGTGACTGTGTGCTTGATGGAGAGGATGAAGTCAAAATCTCCACCTTCAGGCTCTTGGCCGTCATTGTCAAGGTACCGTTTGCTGAGCAGGATGGGGCGAATATCTACAAGGTTGCAGTCAAGGAAGCTATCAAGAGCGTATCAACCTCATCGTCCACCACCTCGGATCTCTCACAAGCCGCCCTCAAGATGCTTGCTGTTATTCTTCGGGATAGGAAGGATATTGCTGTCAAAGACGCTGCCGTGGACTTGCTCTTGAGCAAGCTCAAAGACGACCTTACCGAGCCACTGTATCGCCATGTCACTTTCAACTTTGTTCGATCTGTGCTGGACCGCCGTATAGAAACTGCTGTCGTTTACGACACGTTGGACTATATTGGAACTGTCATGATCACTAACGACGACAAAGATACGAGAGATCTTGCTCGCGGCGCCTTTTTCCAATTTATTCGCGAATATCCTCAGAAGAAGGCCCGCTGGGCGAAACAGCTTACATTTGTTGTTGCAAATCTCAAGTACAACCGCGAAGGTGGTCGTCTGTCGGTCATGGAGGTTATCCATCTGCTTCTTCTCAAATCATCTGATGATTTTGTTCAAGAAGTGGCTGCCACCTGCTTCTTGCCTCTGTTCTTTGTTCTGGCGAACGATGATAGCGAAAAGTGTCGTCTTGCAGCTGGCGAGCTCCTTAAGGAGGTGTTCAGGAGGGCCGACAAGGAGCGAACGCAGAATTTCCTCACATTGCTGCGAGCGTGGCTAGACAAGGACGAGGCGGTTCTGCGACTGGCGCTTCAGATCTGGGCACACTATTTCGAATCTAACGAGAATTCCTCCAAGAACCGGAAGGATTTCAAGCTGGTATTGAACAAAGTATCCGAAGTATTGGGTGCAGAAAGCCTTGTTGATGTGGATGGCGATCTTTTGGAGTCCACACTAGGCCTGGTTAGCGTTCTACTCGATGTCTTCCCCGAGAAGATCCTCAGCCCTGATCAAGACGATTTGTGGACTTGCATCTCAGGCTGCATGGCCCACTCTCAGACCTCAGTCAAGGTGTCGGCTATCAGATTGATATCTCGATACCTCGCCGATTTTGCCCAAGCTGGAGCTGCCGCGTCGCCTGGAGAACCAACCCCTGGCTCGTACGGTGCCGTCCTCGGGTTTGAGCGAGTTCAGGATACTGTTCGGCTTGCGCTCAACGTGCTCAACAGCACTGGCGTCGACGAGTCTCTCGCAACTGAAGCTGGTCAAGTCTTGATCTTCCTAGGCCCCCGACTGCCGACGCCCGCATCTTCAGTCGATCCTCTCAAGGACAACGAGGAGCTAGAAAACGAGAGCGAGGATGAGTCCGCCGAGAAGCAGCCCAGGAAGAGGGACATCCAATATCTGTTCTGGCGACTGTCAGGTATCCTGAGGAAGGAGATACCTCCCAGAGCTGCTGCTGTCGTTCCCAAGACGGTTGCGATGGAAGTGCTGGAGACCATCTGCCGCCGCTCAGCCAAGGAGCGCCTTGAAAACTCGTTCAGGACTATTCTCATTCCTCTACACCATCTCACTGATCCCTCCATTCCTGTGCCCGTATCCATGGATGAGGTGTTCAAGACGAAGCTCGAGCATCTCAAGAGCAGATCCCAGATCCTCATGGATGCCCTGCAAAAGAAGTTTGGCACCGCCGAGTACAGCCAGCAGCTGATGGAGATTAACGAGGCAGTCAAGGCGAGAAGGCAGCAGCGATCCAGCAAGAGGAAGATTGAGGCCATCGCGCAGCCCGAGAAGTACGGCAAGGACAAGCGCAAGAAGTTCGAGAAGAACAGAGAGAGGAAGAAGGCCAGATCGACGGAGCAGAAAGCAATGAGGCAATCCTACAAGGGGTGGTGAGCGACGGATAGAAAGCATTTCAGGAAGACTTTGAACTGAAGGCATTTGAGGGCGTTTTGGTGGGCTCAAAAGTTCCAGCACCTGGCATGATTCGGAGTTATTTTCCCTATTATTTGTTTATAAACATAAAATATCAGATGGGCCAAACATTAGAATATTACCATGCCCATATAAAAGTATATTTCCACCCTTGAAGCTTCGGGCCTTATAGATAAGCAATCCATTTTATTATACACGGTTCCGAAGCTCTCTATATGAAGGGGATGTACAAAATTCTCAAGCCCAGCGCCGTCTTTATGCGTCTCTAAATGACCTTTCCCGTCGCCTTTTTTTTAATGATACATTGTTGTACTGGATCGTAATGCAGTTATTCATAGCGCCCGAGGACGGTGCAAGAAGATTAAGTGTCATCCTCATAATACACCGCCGCGTTTTAGCTCGTCGCTTCATGAGAGTCTAGACCCAGACTGGCCGGAAGGGCCACCATCCTGTCCATCCTGCGACGCATCCTCCGGCCAGAACTCGATGTCGCCATCCTCGCCCAGGCTCCCGCGCTTTACCAGCTGGCCCTTCTCGCGCATCAGGTCCTCGATGGTGACCTTCCTGTCGCCGAAGATGCCCAGGTGGTCGCTGATGACGTGCCGGTTCCGGCACTCGGGGCAGGTGATGAGGGTCGATCCCGTGTGATACCCCTGCTTGGAGACGTTGTGGTGGGAGCGGTGGCCGCAGGGGACGCAGGTGAAGGAGAGCTGGTAGTAGGCGTTCTTGATATCCGGGCGCGGGCCCTCGGATCTGGGCGCCTCGGCGTCTGGGTCGCGGGTTGGTTCGCGGGGTCGGATTGGCGGTGGTTTGGGGATGGAGTGCGCTGCGCGGATGATCGTCAACCGTGGGAGGTGGGCGTTTGCACTCTGGAGTCGGTGGGTTGAAGCGGTTGGTAGAGAGGGGACTCGGTATGGGACTGGTTGGCGGAGAGTTCGCAGAAGGGGCGCGAGGGCCCTTGATGGTCTCGACGACATTTTTGTTGCGTGGAAGTGGATTTTTATTGTTCGCCAAGAGGTATGTCGTAGATTGGCGTGGCGAAGAACCGAAAATTGGCAGTGTAGATAAAAGGGAAGATAGATTTTGCTGTCGTTGCAGCCTCGAAACGATGTTGGATTAAAATCTGGGGACAAACGGTGGAGGGACGTCATTGGTCTCTGGCCTGTAAAGAGCTGTCACTCTAATCCCTGTTTGTCCCACTAGTTGAGATGTACATTGATGCCCCTCAACGCATTCAAGGCATGTAGTTACGAGCTCTGCGGAGTTATATTTACCTGTGAAATTATCATTGACTGGAATGAAAAAAGAAGAAGAGGGATACCGATTGTTCTTTTAATTTACTACGCCACATGTAAATTGGTTTTGCTAGACATCTTCAAGCTCTTGAAGGTAGATTAAAGACTGGGCAGAAAAATACCTTATGATTTCAAAAGGTTCGTCTTTGATTGGCTTTGGGTTTCAAGAACCTTCAATTTAGTTACCTGAGGGAAGTAACATGATCAGAAAGCGCATCCATTGCCATTGAATGATCTATATTGCTTTCATTCTTGGCGGGTGTCACTGCACCTCCACGACCGAGTCCATCTAGACAGCAAGAGCGACTACGAATCGAGCTGCAAATCATTGGCAGTCCTACAATGGAAAGGGTCATTGTCATTATCGAAGTTTCTACTAGAATGGAAGGAGACACCTGCGATCAGAAGCCCCATAACTCGCTTGGAGGCACCTCACTCAGCAGCGGTGTCGCTCCTGCTAGATCTGTTAGGAGCTAGAGCTGTGTATAAAGAAGGAGAACGGAACTCTCAGACCTTGTTTACAATTCTTCCCATAAACAACTACAGCTCGCAATCCATATACAATCGCAAAATCGAAAGCAAGCAGATTCTATCCTCAGCAAATCCTATCCCACTACTCAACGTCTTCCTATTCTCGAATTTCCAGCCATGGCCCCACACTGGATCAAGCTGCTCTTGTCATTTCTTACCCTCTGGGGCCTCGCCACAGCCCAGAACTATGACCTTGACCAGGCCATTGGCATGATGAACCAAGCCCGCCAATCTCGAGGGCTTAAGCCTCTGCTTTGGAGCAATGACTTGACCAACAGTGCTACGTGGTGGGCCACCCAGATGGCTATTGGTGCTGCGCCTTTCGCGCATGCACCTCCCCAGTACCGGCAGAAGCAGGGCGAAACTCTCTATGTACGTCAATCGGCAAGGTGTGATGCTGCGTACGACAACCCGTTCCAAACAGCCGCATCAGCCTAGCTTGCTGAAGGGTCTCTTTGGAATGGCCAGCCCATCTCCACCGGACGGGAGCAATGGCTTCATTGGTGTGAGTAAAATTATATGGCGACCTTGTCTGCACCCGCTGATGAATACTCGCCAGCTCAAATCATGTGGGCGTCTACAACACACATCGGATGCGCTCGGACGTTTGGTATCGGGCAGCCTTACCAGGTTTTCGACGTCTGCAGATTTTACCCAGAGGGGAACTTGTATGTCTGCTAATATCCGATTCCTTACCCTCAACCTCAGGCTGCTTCCTTTGGCTAACTTTGGACCCGCAGTCTTGGACAGAAGCCTTTTTAGCAGGCTTGAGGATCCATAAAATGTACTCCAGGCTGAAGAAGCAGATCGGGGATTCGGGCGCTTGAAGATCGAAGCAGAAGGTTAGGGGTCTATTCAGATTGGTAATTTTGGTCGAGAAAGCATTTCTTATCTGTTTTGTGAGACGTTTGCATGCAATTCAAGTTGCTTGCAATGGGTTGTTAGGTATTAGTAGAACGTCAATCATCAAGGCCCTATTTGTTCGATATTGCTGCTGTACCCATGTGCTAAGGAAGTCGTACAGGAGTGGACCTGCCCCTGCACGTCAAAGTCAAATGCCCCATTCCTGATATGATTACATAACATGCGCTGCAGGGTAGCTGGTGGGCGAGTGGGTCCAGGCCCGTGCAAAAAACAGACTGAACCTCTCTCTGCCCTGCGCCATGGCGACGGCCGACGCGACTTGACGGACAAGTGAACAGCAGGATTGGATCGCGATTCGCACCGCATCGCCAAACAACCCGAATACCGGACATTTGACCGACGCCCATATCCACTAATTGTCTACGCACCCGCAACCTCAATAATTTTGCCCTTCCCAGGTTGTTTGCCGACAATTCTTCAGAAGTCCTCTCCCTGCGCTGCGAGATCGCCAAATCCTTCTCCACCCACCACCTCTGGACGAGAAGCAGCGCTTCGTTCGCTACACCGAATTTCCAACCAGATCCCCCGCGCCAATGAGTTTGAGATAGGCCTGACTCAACAGCCTCTCACTCATTGCGCAAAATGGAGCGATCAAAGCCCCAGGCTTTCCTGTCGAGCTACGCGCCGCGCCTGCGTGCCTACAACAACTCGCTCCTCACTCCCGTCCTCCCTAGTGCGCCAGTAGCACCTCTCTCCAGGACCACCAAGCGAGGCACGACCATCATTAACTACGCCGAGGATGGATATGATGACCTCGAGTACGATAGCGATGATCGCCGACGGCCCACAGGACTGCGCAGTTTGCGCAAGGAGGACTCAGCTTCCAGGCAAGACCTTGTGGACAAGGCTGGCAAGGAGACTAGACGTCCGGTTGACGTCCAGGGAATATGGCGCGACTGGATAGGAAAGACCCGGTATGTCAGGACGGACCAGCAGAATGCCGCCCAGGCCAGCCTGCCCCTGACGCTGATTCCCATCCGAATCGACCTCGACATTCCCTCCTTTGTCCCCCCGGCGCCATACCCCCCGCCAAATCCCAATTCTACCGACATTTCTCTACCACAATACCGGCCGCAAGAGCCAACGGTACCATATAAGCTTCGGGACATCTTTTGCTGGAACCTGCATGAGACCCTCATCACAACCGACCAGTTCGCTCAGACCCTGGTGCAGGATCTTGACCTCCCTAATCGCCAACACGCCATTGCAGAAATCAGCAAGCAGATCCGCACGCAACTAGAAGAGTACTCAGGAGTCGCTCTTCATCCCCTCTTCCACGCAGAGACACAACAGACACAGCAACCGACACAGACGTTAACAAGCGGGAATGGGACCTCCAACGGAGTTGTGAAGGCGCAATCCGCCGACTCTCCCGCTTCCTTACCAAGGGCAACATCGAGACCAGATACTCCTGCGCAGACCGGAGGGGCCGCAACACCCTCCCAAGCCCCCACTGTTGACACTCCCAAGGTGACGGCGGAAGCGACACCAATCTTACCGGGCTCTGATGATTTCAACCCCGACGACACGTACCGATGCATCATTAACCTGAACCTGAATCTCTCATCTACGCTATATACTGACAAATTCGAATGGTCTCTGCTGCATCCACCCGGAACGGCGGAAGCATTCGCCAAAATGACGTGCGCCGACTTAGGTCTGACGGGCGAGTGGATTCCGGCCATGACACACGCCATCTACGAGGCGGTACTGCGCCTGAAGAAGGAAGCGTGCGAGGCGGGCGGGATCGTCGCAGGATGGGGCGGGTTGCAGCAGGAACTCCCCAACGACGCCGCCCACGGCACGGAGGCCGGCTGGAGGTACGACCCGGACCACCTTGCCGACGACTGGGAACCCAAGGTCGAAATCCTCAGCAAGGAGGAGATGGAGAAGCGCGAGGGTGACCGCGAGAGGCAAGTCCGCCGCCTGCGGCGAGAAACCGCCCGCTTCAGCTCCACGACCGGCCTGCTGGGCGGCACGCCCGTGGGCACGGTGGACGTCGAGGAGGAGCGGATGGGACGCGGCGAGCGGTCCAAGAAGAAGCGCCGGTTCAGGAGTCTGAGTCCGCTGGGCCGATCCGGGACTCCCGGCGGCCGTGGAACCCCAGACGCCGGCGGCTACGGCGGCGGTGGTTCGCTCGCCGATGCAGAGCGGCTGTCGTGGCGCTGCTCGCATTGTCGCATCTGGGGCTCTGGTGTCTGGGCCGTGCGAGATGGCCCTGCTGGGCCTAGAGTAAGTCCTTCCTCATTTCGAAATTACTCTGTTCCCTTTTGCCCCTGCCCGTGAATTTGAGACTAACCCCCCTTTTCTTCAGACTCTATGTGCCAATTGTGGTTACATGTACGAACATGACCGGAAACTGCCCCGCCAGACAAAGAATTTGCACATGCAGGATATCCGTGTCATCTAGAAAAAGACACAAACCTAAAAAAATAAAAGAAATCCAAAAGGAGAAGAACAAAAGGAAAAACAGCAATTCACTGGGAATGGGGATAAGCGGTTGCATGTTGGAAGGGATTCCGGGGAAAACAGGGGGGAGGGGGGGGAAGCTTGCCGGCAAAGCGCCACAACGGCCACCATCAGGCTCATCTGGATTTTTCTCATGCGATCCCCCTTTTTTTGAAGACTGACCATTGGGTGGAGTTGACTGACATGGGAAATGCTGGCGAGCTTTTCTTGTAACTTAGGTCTTTTTTTTCTTTCTTTCTTTCTATATTTTCTTTTCTTTCTGTTTCCCTCTATACTTTTTTTCTCGGGTATCCAAGTTATGGTTGAGGTAGATGAAGAGATCAGGCGTCCCGGTAATATGAAATCGCGGTGGGTACAACATTGCTGCCGTTTCTCTTTTTATTCCTTTCGCGCCCGGATGTTTGCTGTGGTGATGGGAACGGCTATGTACAGATAATCAAAACTCAGTGTAAGATGTGATGGGTAGTTCTAAAAAGATCTCGCATGGGGCATACTGTGAAAAAGGTTTCAAATCGAGCAAAAATGAAAAAGTGCATAAAATCTCACCGATGGGTATAGAAGTCTGTAAACACTATCCTTTATAACCTAATTGTGCCCGCCCTGTGTAATAAAATCTCCCATGTATCAAGCCTAGCCAAAATGCACCGTTGTCCGTCCCATCATAATGAATAAAAAGATAGCAAATAAATCCCAAAAGCCCCTCACTGTCTTCCTCTCATCTGCGCCACATTCACGCCAACCCACCTCATCTCTCTCGCTTGTTGCTGCTGCGACTGCTGCGGTTGCTGCTGCAGATTTTGTGCGGTCATTGGTATTTGTCCATTTGTCTGGAAGTGGTTTGAAGGTTGATCAAGCACAGCTTCCTGTGAATCCCTTTGCATGGCAAGTCGCTTGATGGTTTTTGTTGAGATTCCCTCAAAGCTAAGCTTCAGCATTGCAGACTCCTCCCACCTTTCGCCAAACTTTCCAAGTGTGTGACCCACACGTTCTAGACAGTACAGACTCCTGCGAAGGTTATCTGGCCTAGTCATCCCGTGATTCAGTGCATATCTTGGAACCGGGGGAGGCGGGGGACCTCCGGGACGTTGTAGCGGCACTGGCACTTGCGCTCCAGTCAGAAGCATGTTTTCGGCAGCCCAGAGAACGGCAAGAAGCTGGGTGGCCATGAAATACACTTTGAGAGCATCGTGATAAGTGTAGAAGGCGCTTGTCCATCCATTTTGCACAATGGCGTGCATGGTATCAAGGTAGGCAATCGAGTATTCAAAGATAATAGTTCGGTGGTAGTCGCTGATCTGAGGGACTCTCCCTGAAGGAGAGATACAGTACACATAACTGTACCTAAGTTCCTGCTCAAACATCTGTCTGATAGCTGGGGAGAGCGTTGCGGGTAACGACTCCCCCCATTCGCGCATTTCCAAGCACATTTGCCAGACATATCCGATAGGGTCTTGCAGTGGGGTTCCTGAGTGGGATTGGTAGAGCTCTTGGTACCAGAAGGATTGTGCGCGTCGGAGTTGAAAAAGTAGCAGTGCAGAGTCAAACGATTGCGGCGTTGTAATTGCCACCTGCGAAGAGTCCTTCATAGAGGTTGCGGGGAACGCGACATTTGCGGCATCGTCAGTAAAGGAGAATGTTCGAGCGTGGACCATGCTTATTGCACTTCAGCCATGTTAGCATGGAATCTTCAATTTTCTCCAGGTCAATAAACAGGCCAAGGACGGTGGCTTACCGATCGAGACTGTACACTGAGTAGAATATCTTGCGGCGCATGTCCAGGGCAGCTTTGTCGCTCAATGAAGATACAGGTGGGTCTTGATGAAGGCCCAAGTCGACAACTGCCCGAGAGGTGAAGCCGATCAAATGCCAGCTGTCGAAGTGCGCTGGGTCAAGCATCGAGTATTGGGTTAGTAGAAGCAAAGACTGTATTTGAGTAACGAAGCCTGGAGCCAGTGCATTCTCTGCAAATTCCAAGGCTTTTGAAATATAACCTAGACCACTCGAATAGTGCTCGTCGTAGATACTTTTACTCTGGGAAGCAGAAGCAATGGCCAAGACCAGGTAAAAAAGCCAATAATCGGAGTCTTTGATGAACCGCCCATCTTGCTGGTAAATATCGTCTAGGATATTTAACAGGGCTGTTTCTGAGAAGAATGGAAGGAGAGAAAATATGTTGACGAGGTAGAATTGGACAAGTGCGTGGGCAGCTTGCCTCGGCGGCAAGACGAACTGTGGATTGGGCTCTGGCAACGAGCCGTTGGTAGCGGCCGTCAGAACTAACCTAGCAAAGGTCATGTTGCCAGGAGTTGCCTCGAAGTCTCGAGTGTTCGCACTGACTGACCTAACGTGAAAAGTTAGTACAACTCAGGCACCATGGGTGGTCAGAGGGACATGGATTGTTTCGTACAAAAAACCAAAGTCGGAGACAATGGAGTTAACATCAGAGTTCTCTCGACTTCTGGCAGCCTTGCGGTGAATGGCGGCTTTGATCTTGGCTAACGAGTCACGACGATCAACCTGCTGGGCTAGGATCGCCATATCAGGCTCGTCAAATGCAAGAGAAGCCTTGCGCGTCTTAGCATACTGAAGTCGCCTTTCAAGCTTCTCTATACGGAGCTCCAGGGCAGCCACGTAGCTAGGATAAACTGTCAATTGAGATCCGTAACTCTCGTGTTTGAGATTGGCATTACCTTCGTTCCTTGCCTCTGGCAAACTGATCATTTGCGGCAGAACATTCGTTTTCACGGCCTGCCTTTTCACATGCTGTGCATGCAGGAAGCTTCCCATCACACTATTTCACGAGTACCATGTTAGTGCTTGATACAATGATGAAGCGAGAAAATATTTAAGACAGGAGTCGCATCTCAGACCTTTACTTTTGCTGCTCGGCCTGTGTCGCATCCATACATTGGTCAGCCTATCCGAAACAAACAACCCCGGCCAATAAAATTGAATTTCACTTACATCGCGAGCAAGCTGATACAGGCCTGGAGACCTTCAACAGAGGGTTTAGGGAGAAACTGCCTCGAGGCATCTTTAAATCGAAGTAATCGAAGCCTCAGACGGCAACGACTCCGGGCCTAGATTCGGAGGCTCGTTCAGAACGAGTAGGGCCTTCACTCGTCTTGAAGTGTCAGAGTGGTGAAAGTAATTGAAATGAAAACGGTCAACGAATAACAGCCCCGCATGTAAGAGCACTGTGACCAGACAGCCGCTCTCTGCGGATACGGAGTGTCCGAAGGACTCTGTGGTAGGTGCGACAGTGAGATGAGATCGAATACAGGTAATACCGGGAAGGACGAGAGGGGCGTATAGTCTTGTGCTTGGATGATGAGAGGAGGCGAGCCAAGGCAGGACAAGGCAGGGCCAGGTAAGGCAAGGGAGGCAGCGGAAGGGTGAGTGAGTAATTGGATGAGTGAGTGAGTGGATGAGCAGCGCACCACTGAATCAGACAATGGTAACTACTAGTAGGTAGGGGTCCACTGGGCTGCTGTGCCGGGTTTTTGGGTCAAGTCGGAATGCTGGGCTAGTGTTTTCAATGTGTCTTATACAGGCCGGTGGGTAGTTGTTGGGCGTTTCTCGTTTGCTGGCGCATCAACTCAACTGGGGGTTGCCGGAAGGAAGAGTCGGTCAAGAAGCACGGAGGGATGAGCCGAGGGTACAGATAGATCGCGCGCTGAGAAGGCAAGGCTGGCACCAGGCGTTCAGCGGCTGGGGGGGCGGACACTGATGGTTTTTGCTGTCAAGCTGGTCTGGTGGGATTATGTCCTTGTGGTGGGGTACAGGATGGATGCTGGGGTTCTTCTGGAGGGACCCAACCATGTACCCAGCCGAT
This sequence comes from Clonostachys byssicola, assembly GCA_902006505.2. NCBI lineage: Eukaryota > Fungi > Ascomycota > Sordariomycetes > Hypocreales > Bionectriaceae > Clonostachys > Clonostachys byssicola. The sequence continues at coordinate 1,540,426 of CABFNO020001240.1, forward strand.
GCGAGAGTGCGGATTCGGCCACCAGGCAGCAGAGAAGAGAGGGCTCACGCGGCAGAGACGAGGCCCGGGTTGACTATGGCGCTATTCCAGAGTATCGTCGGGACAGCGGCAGGCTTAAAGAGCTGATACTGCGTCGTGGCTCGTACGAGGGACGTGGGAGAAGGACCTCTTAGTGGTGCTGGATGGAGGGGAAGGCAGGATGTGGGCAGGGAGTGGGGATGGGTGGGGAGCACCTGCCTACCTCCGTCGAAGGTACTGGGCCGGCGCAGATGTATTAAAAGGTACTCGCGGCACCGCTTTCGGTACACTAAGGGATCGTGGCTCATCGAGGGAAGGAGTTGCAAGCTGACTGTTTCCTCGTTACAGACATTTATAATTCGCAACCTTGCCTATTGCAGCCGCGATGACTACCCGCTGGATACCACCTCATCTGGATGGCGGCCCAGAGAAGCATGCGCTGGATTCGATAACCTTTCTGTGCTTACCCAGAACAAGAGGCCCATTCTGCAACCCCCACCGCGCTGGACAGGTACCTGCCTGCATGTACACGGAGGGCCGGCGCTGTACCGGAACGGTGATTGCGACATCGCGCGGTACCTCTGCCCAAGGTACCAGATATAAATATAAATAAAGCTTGGCCAGTTGCTGGGTAGAGACCCTAGTTCGCCGCACTATCTGGCCTGGAAGACAATCCATGTCGCATCAAGGTGTGTCACTCGGAAGGGTCCTCGACACGAACCTCAAAGCGACATAGAGGCGGTGTCATCACGAGGGCTTGAAAAGAACATACACCCGGTTCCTGCTCCATGGGGTAATGGAGCAGAAAGGCGCGAATTATGCCGGCCTATATAGGTAGGTACGCATGCCGAGTTTGGGCTCCAACTACACGTGCCGCCCAATATAGGTGGCTTGAACTCTGTGTAACCAGCCTGTGGCTGTTGTTGCTATAATCAGCTTATCAGAGTTGACATCAATGAGAGTTTGAAGAGCCTGTTGACTGCATTCCTGGCGGTTCACCAAAGGCTTTGATGATCATTGTTTGATGTCATCACTGCCTCTGTTGGTTATATTTTTATGCTCTCCTTGATTTTATAGTAGGCTATAGGTGGTCGAGTAGTAGTACAGTTTCCTCCCTGGGGAAAGGGCGGGAAAACTTGTTTCAATGAAGCCCTAATAAAAGAAATTTTGCCATGCGGAAAAATGGGACCGGAGGTATAGCGATATCTGTAATGCTGCGGGTTTGTGTCGTAACAGCTGGTTCTGAAACAGCCAAGGCGCAACTGTGTAAGCTTGTCAACATGGAACTCAATTAGTTGGCCGCTCCTCCGCACGTAAATATCACTTTCAATTGAGCCGCTGCCCTGCGCCCGTCCCGAAAAAAAGAGAAATATAGAGTGCACTGCCATGCAGAATTACGCAATTGGAAGCTAGTCATTCGGCCTCAATTGTACGTTCTAGCACTTCCGCAGGCACCTCGGTATCGCATCATTGGATACCTCTGGCGGCAAGCCAAGTATATGCATGGATGTGGCTCGCTTCTCCACAGGCACCGCTGTCAGTGTTGGTAGGCTTGGAGATGTGGGCTGGTGTTTTGAATCTGCAATCATGTAGTGACTCGCCGCAGACTCCTACATGTTGATATAAATATACACTGAAGCATGAGTTGGTTCAGGAAAACTTGACCATGTTTGTGTTCCTGCTGATGTCTGCTGCCACTGAGTCGGTACAGGATTGAGTCTCTGCGCCACAACGGGTTTAGCATGGGATTTGGCGCAGGCCCAAACGTCAGCCAATGAGATCGTGCAGCAACCGATGAAACTCAGTGACAGACAGGGCAAAAGCCTAGACTTGCTAATGTGAGAATCCCGTCGCCATCTCCCGCCCGGACGGTGTCGGGAGGAACCCTAGTATATCGATGGTTCCACGTACGCATTCCTGGCGGCTGAGACGATGTTATCTTTATCTTTGGCCTGCTGACTCGACACTGGAGTTCGCAGGCAGAGTAAGAATGGCCTCTGGATAAGCTTGAGGGGGTGGCCAAGCATGATGTGACTTGCTCAAACCCTCCGAGGCTACTTTTAGACTTCCACTCCCTGCCTACCTCAGTAGCAGGTAGTGCCCACGCCTAAGTACGCACTATAGCCAGCTACTACGGGCAATAAATTAGTACATACATGCTAACCAGCAGGCAGGGAGCCAGCGGGCTAGTCGGTGCAGTTTAGCACGATATAGGTAGGTACCTACCTAGCGGGCCTGCTTTGACACCTGTGGTTTGGGAAGGAACGAGCGAGGATCCTGTCGAGACACGGCTGCTGGCAGGGCACCCTGGATGAGGCTGGGACTAACACTTGCTTTGCCACAGCCTCATCCCACCCAGCTCGTGGCCTCAGCGGTCCCTGGTTCCTCAGACCGGCTTGCCCAGATGCGACCTATCGAAGGCGTGGCACATGTGTGGACGTGCTATGGAAGCTTCGGCTAGGCCCCGCGACATCACCCACCAAAAACCCAACTCCCGCCAAACCCCGGTCAGGTGGACCCCTCCCTCCACTTCACGCCGGACCTGTCTACGCATTCTTGAATCAACCCTGTGCACTCGCATCTGTCCAGTCCTGCTCTTCTTGTGTTAGCAGATTTACCTTTGGCGGATGCGAAATCGCATTGATCGGGGACACCATTCAGAGTTTGCTTTCTGCACAGTGATTCAGCGCCATTGCTTCTTCTCTTCCACGTTCTGGTCATCGTCGGATTGCGCTTATTTTCTTTCATCCTGCCCTCCGATCGACATAGGTATCCAATCGCCATCTCGAGACCAGAACCATCACTTGACGGCACCAACTCTAGCTCCGGCTAAAGTTCATCGCCGACACGCTTCTGGGACGCCAGCCGGACTGCCACCCAGCACGAAGCCATCGCGACGTCACCTGCTTCTCCATGGACCCCGCACATGTCTTCCGCCAGGGCCTGGGATCAGTCGCACCTCGGCAGTATCATAACCAGGCCCTGAACCTCCCCAGGCGACGCACGCCTGCTCGCGATGAACTGAGTGATGAACACCAGGGAGATGGCTCGGGTAATCGCATCGCGCATACCTTGACTGCCTGTTGCCGTTGTCGCCAGGTATAGTCCCGACCTCACACCCAAGCTCGAGTGCTTCTGCGCTTCTTGCCTTCCCTGCCAAGCCCTGGTTGTTATTCTATGTTTGCTTGAGGCGATGGAAAGCTAATCACATCTTCTCCCAACAGAGGAAAACCAGATGTGACCCCACGTTGCCACGCTGCCTCCCTTGTGAGCGATCCGGGTCGACATGCGAATACCTTGATACAGCCAAAGGCCGGAAAATCAACCGTTTCTATGTCATCAAGCTGCAAGACAAGGTCAGGGCGCTCGAGGCCGAATTAGATCAGTATGTCGACGATGAGGCCGACTACCCGCATAGCAGCGAAGATATGGTTCGACCAGGAGGAATGGTGAGACTTGGCTCCGGAGACGAGACTCCTCGCTATCTTGGTCCAAGTAGCGGCATAGCCATGACACGCCTTCTTATGGAAGAGGCGAAACGCTTCACAGAGTCGAATCGTATTTCCGAGCTAATTCCCGAGCTCAAAAAGCGAAGAGAGGCTCGCATGCAATCTATTCAGATGACGGGGCCAGTTGGACGCCAGAGAAGCTTCCCCAAGACAAGCCAGGTACCCGCCGAGAACCTCCCAGGGCGGCCCATCGCAAATAGATTAGTTGAAATTTTCAACCAGAAATGTGAGTAGGATCAAAATTGACCTCGCATTGGCAACGCTGACACACTATCCTTCAGCGCAAATCTTTTGGCCCGTGGTCCATGAACCAACGTTCCAGAAAGATCTTGATGCCGTATACAACGGAGACACTGATGTGTATAAGTGGTTCGTTGTACGCATCGTACTTGCCATCAGTCTCCAGAAGCTTGGAGACCAGTACGCCGGCCTGGCCGACAGCTATTACCTTGCCGCAATGCAAGATTTTGAAACCGTGCTTCGGCCCAAGGATCTCAAAACACTGCAATGCCTGGTTCTGATTGGGCTGTATTCCATCCTCACTCCTACTCGAGTCCCTGTCTACTTTGTCATTGGCCTTGCAGCCAAAATCTGTCAGCAGGAGGGGTTGGTGTCTGAAAAGACGATAGCAGCAGGTGACAAGCCTAACCCTCTAACTATCGATATGCGGCGACGCCTCGTATGGGTCGTGGCTAGCATGGAGTTTGGTCTCGCTCATAGCCTCGGGAGGCCTAATAGTTTCGCAACAGCCGACGAACAATTGGATGTCGGGTTCTTCTCCACTGTCGAGGATGATTATATTACTGAGAATGGCATCGACGCGAATGCCCCGACCAGCGATCGAAAACTTGTTGCAATTCACTTTTATCGAATGAGAATCCTTCAAGCGGAGATTCGTAGAACGTTATATGAAAGGAAACGGCCAGAACCCAAGGATGATACGAGCCATTGGTTTCAGCAGATGGAACAAAAAATCACTGACTGGCTAGACTCGGCGCCAGGGAACCCAGAGTGGTGTAGAAAGTGGTATGTACCTCCGTCCCTATTCTTCTGACATGACGCTGACATGGAAGCGTGTACAGGTTTGCTGGCCGTTGTCACCAGATGAGGATCTCAATGTACAGGCCGTCGCCACAAATATCCAAGCCGTCGGCAAAGGCAGCGTTGATTTGTTACGAGAGCACCAAAATCATCATTGACCTTTCAAGACAGCAGGTTGAAGCCAATGTCGTGGACATAACTTGGGTTTTCATCTTGGTTCTGAACATGGCTCTAAATACTCTTCTATGGACCACGTCATACGAGGAGGTCCGACAAGACCATCCCCGTGAAGAGGTGGAAGAGCTTGTCAATGGTTCACTCGACGTCCTGGACAGATGCGCAGAGCGTTGGCCCGGAACTGGATCGTCTTCCCAACTCTACGCCGTATTCTCAAAGGCTTGTTTGCAAAGTTATGAGTCCAAAGGATACCAACAGCGCACCTTGGCAACACCACCTGCAGCGACGTCCGAGGCATCCCGATCACCAGATTACCAGTACCAGATGCACGAGAATACTCCACAACAACCGATGTACGCAAATCCTCCACAGTTCGGCCAGGTATTCGATTCACCTCCGGAAACTATTGATAGATATGACCCCAGTTTCCGCCCACCACACCCAACTTTCCGCTCAAACTCTATTTTCCAGAACCCAGGAACTCATGACACCCATGGGCGGAGGTTCTCCTACTTCCCTCCCGACTTCATGCAGAGCGACGATTTGGCCGCCCCTGACGAAGAAACACCACCAAACACAACCCCAACCCCAAATTTCACCACATCTCCTCCGAGCCAAGCATCACCATCGCGACAGTTGCCTACACCCCCGGAATCGTTGGGGAATATGTCAATGGCCACTCCTACCATGTCAACACCCGCAATGCTTCCCATACAGGCTCAGACCCCGAACTCTATGGGCATGTCTGCTTTTGGAACACCAACCCCTGAACTGAATTCAAGGCCGCAGACCTCACCGTTGCCGCCGTATGGGATGACGCCTGTTCAACAGCACACGCCGGTCCAGCGACCCCTTCCTCAGGAACTACCTTCGTCCAGCGAGTGGTTCACCCCTCCCGCTTCATTCATGAATCCGTACAGCTTCGGAACCATGGGGGGCGGTTTTTACGGAAGCGGCCTACCTGCTTCTGGCCAGTATCAGGAGTTCTCGGGAGCTGGATTAGGGTTACAGGCTATGAATTTCGGTGCTGACGGCTCCCAATTTTCCCCGGTGGCAGTTCGCCAAGACAGTCTAACCCAGTCCCAGCAGCTTGAACTGATGAACGTGCTGGAGACGGAAGGCGTCCGCGATATCGATACCTTTTTAACTTCGGGTACTATGGTTGCTACGAAATGGTATTGATAACTGGATATCTCGGTCATAGCACAGCATTTTACCTCGTAGTTATTTTTTTGGAAACCGAAATTAAGTAAAGAGGGTACCCAGGGACATGGCGTCTGGATACTTGGGTGGGACATAGCTAGGTTTAGCTCTGCAGGGTGATGACTTCATAAATTGTCTTTGTTTTCTCTTCTTCCTATCTCTGCTTATCCTCGTATTTCTGGTGCTAACTGGCCACGACTCTTTTGTGAATATAGCCTGTGCTAGCTGTGTTTGTTTCGAAATGAGCCCATTTTGCCGAAACATTGTAGAAACCTGGCAAATTCAATAGCAAGTCTGCGGAAATCATCAACCATCTGCGTAATAGACCGAAGCTGCACAACCTATAACCCTTTTGAATGCGCATCTGCATACTAGAGCCAGAGCTAATGCAGAGCCACTCAGTGTTTTCTCCGACAGATCATCCCAAAAAGCCAGCATCCCATTAGACCGGCGGTGAGACCGGGCCTAAATCAGTCCTTGGCGTCCTCTACATCCAGATTCTGCATGGCGGAGGCCACCCCGTCCACCTGAGCGGCGTCGCCGACAGGAGCCTTCTTGGTACGCTTCTTGCGCTTCGTGGTGCCCGTGACGACCGGGGCGTCGCGAACCCAGAGCGCGATAGCGGCGGCGCGCTCGGTCAGGAGCGGGTACTCCTTGGTCTCGTCGGCGGCCCAGCGCTGCGTGGCGGGCGAGTTCTCCGCGCAGTGTTGGCAGAGCGTGTGCACATGCTGGTGGTGCGGCTGCGGCTGCTTCATCTTGTTGATGGCGGTGGTGGCGCCTGGGTCGGTGGTGTAGTTGGATGAGCCGTTCGCCTTGGCGGTTGCGCCCGAGTGCTCCTCCTCGGCGCGCTTCTCCCTTGCCATGATGGCGGCGCGGAAGGAGGCCTCGTCGACGACACGGTCGTCATCGAGGGCTTCAAGGATGGCTCGCTCGCGCTGGCGCTCTTTGCGGAGTTCCTCCGCGACGGACTCGGGCGAGTTGCCGTTCATGAGGGCGGCGGCGGCTGATGCGGCGAGCTCCGGGCTGGACACGGACACGGTCATTTCGGAGGTGGGTGAGTCGAACATGGGTAGCGGCGCGGGGACACAGAGAGTCTCCCAGTTCGAGCTCAGGGTGAGGAAGTTGTCGGCCCTCCGGAGCAGTTCAATCCAGTCAGAGCGGGCGGGAGACCTACTCGCTTGAAAGACAGGATAACCATCACAGAGTCTGACGATGCGGGCAACCATGTATGCGTGACGCTGCAGTTCCTTAACTGAGGTCTGCACCAGGCAGTGGCAAAGGAGAAGAGAATGGAGGGCATCTGCCAGCAATGGGTGGTAGGTGGTCCATTCGCAGGTGGTGGCGGCAGGGTTGTGGTAGATGGTATCAGGGTCGTGCTTTACGAGGTCTTGAGGAGGATACGGTGGCAGCCCGGTAGGTGGAACAGCGCTGAACAGGTCCGAGATTGAATACACAACGTGCTCCGAGATGGGGCTTGTATCCGAGACTCGTGGGTTGCGGGTACCATGAGCGGCGGAGTTAACTCGCTCATTAAAGTCCTTGACAACTCGAGTGGACAGGTTTGGCGAATATTCAAAGTGAGATAGGAAGGCCATGTAGTCCCTCAAGGCTCGCTTCGCCAAGAGCTTGACCGATTTTCGAGCCTCGGCCTCTTTCTTGGACGCCTCGTTGTTTTGACCTTTGCTTTCGGGTTCCTCGTCGCCGTTCGCCGAAGGCCCTGGGTCCTTGGAACTTGAAGGAATTCCTGACGGAAGACCCTCCAAAACATGATTGCAAGCCATGGTCAAGTAGACTGACGCTCTCTGGAATAGAAGCTGCCCCTCAATGCTGCGAGGTTGATCTTTCTCGGCCAAGATGACATCCTGAGCCCTTCTTCTGGCACGTTGCTGATCATAAAGCTGCACCTCCCCGCCGGGCGTCTTCGTGTGGGAAGGCAAATGGTATCGGCATATCTGCAGAGCATGGGTGAGGTCCTGTGCCGCACCGTCGTAGTCCTCCTTGAACACCTTGACAGTCGCTCGCGTTCGCAGCGCCTCTGGCTCCCCGGGGCGCTCGCTGATGATGTCGGTCAAGGGCTGCAGGCTCGTACACTCGGCAAGCTGCCTGGACGGGATCTTCTCGTGGAAGAAGTGGACGTATTTCGCATCTGGATCCTTCTGGTTGCGCTGCAACACGGAGCTTCCAACCTCCTCCAGCGGGGAGGCGCCTTGCATCGTAGCCACACTGCAAGCGATCTCGTCAAGACGGTACGCGCGGGCCAGCTTCTGGCTGGCCTGCTCTCTCATGCGAAACTTTCGCTCGCGGCTCAGTTTGGCGCCATGGCCGGTGCCACCTATTCCCAGGGAATGAAGGCTCGATATATCCGGGATGCCACCGTTGACGTTTGTCAGTGTTGGTGAGGCAATGTCACTAGCAGCCCTCACGGCAAGGTTCGTCGCCTCGTCGACAAGCCGGCGGACCTTGACGAGATCGAAGAAGGAGGCGGGATCAATGGGCCGGGGTCGCGGGGTGTTGTAGTTGATGTTGGCGATCGTCTCGAGAATCTCGATGGGCATCTGGAGCCATGGTCCATGAAAGGCTGAAATGTATCGCCAATGCCTGTTGGCTTAGGGTCAGGGATACGGTCTCCTTCGAGCGCGGGAAGGGGATATGCACAATATCAAGGTACGCAAGTGGTTGGTGTAGTACGGCATGCACTTGAGGCAAGGCCAGGAGCTCGCTCGGCGATACGCAGAGGGCGCGGAGAATGAAGAACAAAACGGGACACGCGCATTGAAGGCGAAAGGTAAGGCAATGAAAGCACATGGTTGGCAAATAACTAGACGACTCACTTATTGCGGCAAATGACCAGCGAGTTCGAGGCTGGGGTCTTGGAGGCGACGGACGGGGACTTTTTGGTGGACTTAGTAGCTGATATCGCCGGGGAGTTGGGCGCAGGCGCTGCAGATGGCGCCATGGTCTCGCTATCTCCAATTGAGGCAGCCTTGCTCTTCTTCTTCGCCATAGCTCAGGCCAAGGGTGTGGTGGCGAGCGAAGACAAGACGTGCTCGCAAAGTCGAGTCAAGTGTTTGCAGCACCACCAGAAATCCCACGATGGGAATGTGGGGGGGATGGAGAATGCGACAGGGCTAGTATTAGATATTCCTGCGCCGCGTGTGGCAGAGGGAGCGTGCACGTAAGGCCGATTGCTAAAGGTAAGGCTGGTCAACAGCGATGCAGATGCAGGAGAGAAAGAGAGAGATAGAAACAGAGGTTCGAGGGAACGGGTGTTTACTTTTCACCCTATGACGAAAGACAGAAAGACATTTAAATCACCAACCTGCAAGTTCGGCAGCGCATTTGGCAGGTACGTACCTTTTTCCCGCTTTGTGGGTGCAGGATGCTGTTGGGCGAGCAGCAGAGAGAAGACGGCCGCAGTGGTCGCGCAGGACTAGGCGGCCAAAAAGAACGAGGTACAGCGGGCAAAAGAACGCACGTAGGGTCACCTCTGGCAGTTCGAGTCCATGTTTGTCCGTTGACAGTTGTGTTCAGGAGTGGCAAGCGAACCGCCGCTTTGAGGTTATCAGCATCACGTGAAATCCCATTCCTACTCTCCCCTCTCCACTCGAACCAACATGCAATTGTTCAACCAACATGCAAATGTTTGCTGCAACCAACATGTAATTGTGCTTCAACTAACATGCAATTGTTCACTCAACCAACATGCACATCTTCTTTTTTCGGTATCACATCCCTTACATACAACCAATGCGGCGAGAATCCTTCGTAACGGACCATAGGAATAGCTTTATAACTGCTTCGTTACATATCATAGTTTTTATCTCCATCATTGCATTTCCTACGAGCCTCACGTCCTTGCAAATCACGGCTGACGAGCGCAAAGAAAAATATGAAATCAATCAATCGTTCAAATGAATTAAAAAACAGATGGGGTATTAATGACCAGCCATCAAGCGACAAAACACAGTCGCGATGGACTTGAAAACACAAAATGCTCATATCTACTTGGTCCATGATACACACAGAAAAATAAACTCATCCGTTCGTGGTCCGCCTCCGCCTAATACTAGATCGTTAGAATACAATGCGGCGTTGGACTGAGTCGTTTCTAATTCTTCACTCCTTTTCTTCTCCTCCCTCAGAACCTCTCAAAAGGCTCTAGCTCTACAGGCCAAAGTAGATGGCGGCACCACCGGCGACGGCGAGGACGGCCGAGGCGGACCACGAGCTGAGACGGCCAGCAGCGTTAATGGGGGGCGAAGAGGTCGTGGCGGCAGGGGCAGATGACGAGGGGATGACAGGGCTGCCGGTGCCTGTTGGCTGGCCGGGGGTGGTGGTGGTGCTGTTGCCCCCAGAGCTCTTCTTAACGAAGTTGGCGCAGGTGATGCGGGTGTTGTTGCCGCCGTAGTGCAGGACGAAGGACTTGTCGCCGAAGAAGGCGGCGTCAGACTTGGTGGTGGAGGCGTAGTCGTCCTGGTAGGTCTTGTCGTAGGTACCGGCACTCTCGATCTTACCGTGCTTGCCGGCCAGGTCACCGACCTCGCAGGTGGCAGGCTTGGAGGCGTCGCAAGTAACAACGGCGCCAGCCTCGTAGGGGTCCAGGTGAGAGGAAGTGGCAGTGCAGTTACCTCCCTCTGGGACGGGCTTGAGATGAAGGTGGTAGGCTGTGATTCGCGGTTAGTTTGTGTAACTAGACTTGTGACTCGAGATGGGCAAGCGCGACTTACTGAAAGGACCACCCGCAGCCGGGATTCCCTCAAAGTGGACGTTGAACTTGACACCGCGTCCATTGTCACCAGCCTGGGCGGTGATGGAACCCTGGATCTTGGGGCCGCCAGGGAAGAAGGAGGTGCCGGGCAGGACAGCCTGGTACACATCGCCGACTGGGTTGTTGTTGGTGACGGGAGCCTCGCGAGCGCTGACCATGGCGGCCGCGGAGAGCATCATGAGAGCAGTCTTGCCGTGCATCTTGAAGGTTGGGCTTTGTCGGGAGAGTCAACGGTGAAGATGGTTGAGTGAGTAGACTGTGAAACCGACGCGAGAGATGGCTCAGCAAACGATTGGGGGATGAAGAAGAAATCGGGGTGGTGATTCCAAGGACGAACCAGAGTGTGGCGGCCGGCACTGTCTTATAAACAACTGGCAGCCCGCGAGCACCAGCTGGTCTGGGGAACGATTCGCGCTCAAGTGAAACAAGGATACACAAGGCTTGGGCTGGGGAGCAGGGATCCGATCAGACATCACACATTTAAGTGGAGAGCAACTCTATCTCGGGGCCGGACCCAGATCATCTTACATTATCCATGAATTATTAGGAGGATTGGTTCCAAAACAAGGGACGGAGACGGCTTCGCCTACCAGTCACGCCTACTCTTCCTGGAATGGTGCGCGGCACTGACAGGCCCGTTGCGACCGGGCTGATGCTACCTCGTCGATTTTAGCTGGTTTGCTGGGCTGTGTCCAGCACAGAGCTTCCCAGAGATGCCGTGGGGAGGGAGGAGGGAAGGGAAGGGCAGGCTTGAGGGTGATGGATATATTTAGCAACAGCCAAGATCGTTCCGACGCCGCCAATCTAACCGACATTCCAGCCACTCCGCCTGAGCGCTCAACAGCATTTTCGCTTCTTTGTTTCGCTCATTCCCCCATCGGTTGACTCTCATACTATATGTTCGCACCATGTGGCATTTTCGGCCGTGACTGTGACACGCTGACCATGGTCAATTGGCCGATCTTGCCCATGCGAGAACATCAAACGTGCTTTTTGGCTAAAAGTCTCAATCGGCTAGGTGCCTGCTAGCAACACCCTTGACCAAGTCGCGGCACGATCTGCATTATAAGAAATGACCGCAGCCAATGTCAGCACGCAGTGATTGGCCCCATCTTCACCACTCCCTGTGCCATAACGTGCTACCCTTCCCCCCGAGAAATAATATCAAGGGGTAGATGGGGCAGACGAGATTCTGTGTCTCATGGACCCGGACAGGTCTTGTTTCGTCTTTGTGGCACGGCCAAGGCATGGATCTGCCTGTGTAAGCTCTGCTTGGAGTAGGTATGTATGTCGCAGCAAAAAGTCCGATCCAATACTCTCTTCTTCGGCCCTCGCATCCTCAACCGACCCCGAAGCTGTGATACTAGTGCTACGTACCTGCATCTAGCCGGGTTGCCTTGTGACCAGGATCTCACGGTGTGGCTGCCAGAGCAACACACTAGACCTAAGATTGGATACCCAAGGGCTTATTGCCTGCAAATAGAATCTCTCGTTGGTGCCAAGTGATGCGAGGGCTGAGCTGGTTAGCGCTGATGGCTTGGTTGTGTTTGCGAACCCTCACAGCCTTTCGTTCTCCGCGATCCGTGGTTTGCGACCTCGCAGCACAGTTGTCCGTCAGCCATGCGCACGCACCAGCAACAGCCAACGCATGAAGCTTGTTTGCCGTCTCAGCCAAGCTCAGCCAAGAATCTATAGATTGGTTATGGGCAACGGCCGAGGATTCAAACGCTGTAAGTTGCATCCATGCATGAGCCAGGGGGCCGTCGGCGACCATTCAGTAATGTGACATCTCGAATTAATGACATCGCTGTGGGAAATTAGACGCTGTCGTAGAAGGTGAAGATCACCAACAACGAATCCGTCACAGTCCCGACAATATTGATGCCTTGCCAATAGGGCATTATTTTGCGCCCCAAATTCACTCTCTTATCTAATCCAACAACTATTGCTTACTAACAATGCTATTGCTATAAATAAATCTCCTGTAGGGTAGGCAGTGCAATAGGCACTTACTAAGCCGTCATACGTCAAGCTTAGCGGCACGGCGCATTTGCGACACGGCGACTTCATTGGTGATTGAGTTAGAGGTCAACGCATCAGATCACAGTATCGAAACGCCTTGCATCCGCAAACGATCATCTCTGCGCATCTCAACCGATACGTTAAACCCCATACACCTGCCCGTCATGAAGCCCATCGTTAGTGCCGGAAATGCATGGTCATGGTTCGTTCTCCCTTTTGCCGCGTCACGGCCAAAAGCCAATCTCAGCCTCACTCGAGCTCTGCCTGGCACCGGTTGCTAACCAAGCCAAATCGCATCAGCACTGTCGTCTCGGTGTTCGCCATCATCATCCTCAGTATCATCGCCGTCCTCTACCGCAGTGAGCACGAGGAGTTCCCATCCAAGGACCCCAAGGGAGTCTCGGGAACCATCTTCACTGCCGTCATCGTTTACGCTGTACGTCTTGTCCGACCAAAACCACCCGCCCCCTACTGTCGAGTCACGAACGAGATATTTCTAACAATTCCCATCATGTAGGCCTTCTTCGTGTGCTGCGGTCTCCAGGGTCTTCTCCACGTCCGCGAGAGCCGACGCGGCGCCATCACTCTATCGTAGAAGAACAGGCAACCATTTACATGCATCTACCACCGATCGGGCGAGCGCTTCAGTCCATCCGACACTGTTATTTTTAGTTTCATAGGTATCATGGCGTTTTAGGAATGCAACATGTTTCTACTTTCTTTGCCATTGTTTTTGCAGCAATCTTTACGCTCAAGAGTCGACGATACACTCGATCTACACCAGCCAGCCAGTTGTCGCGGGAAAGTAGAACACTCCAGCAAGGGCAATTAGATGGGATGAGGGCGAACACTCTTTGGGCGCTTTGTTTATTTATGTACCCAAGAGCAGACATTTTGACAGCTGCTGTAGTCTCTAGAATAGACGATCATCAAAAGGTACCAATATTATTTCTCTTACTTTCGCAATGATCAACCCAACCCAGGTTATGTAGGTTGATCCATGTTGGACCGCCACGTGCATTCTGCAAACGACCTCGTTAGGCGCGTTCTCGTTAGTTGCACATATACAGTGTTCTTGCTGGACTCGAAGGGTGGTTTCACGATCAAGGTTGCCGGCATTGTTTCAGAAAGCTTCAAGTATATTTGTCCTACATTACATAACAGGCAACGGCAGATGAGAGTGTGACTGTACGAAGCAAACATGTGAGAGCAAGGAACTACTGTTCCCATATATTAGTATCTTGGTTTTGCCGATATCAAGGGGTGGCATGGATCCCGTCCTCCTTATTCCTCTCTTCAAGCCTCCTCGCTAGCCTTGTCCTGGCCAGGCTCTATCATCCTCAGCTTCTCTTGAACACTCTGGGGAATAACAAACGGCCGCTCCTCAGGAACAAGTCCACGGGCAACAAGCTGCTCAGTTGAGATATCTGGCTCCTCGTTCAACACCCTTTTCAGCTCCCGCGCCTTGTCAGTCACATCCTCAATGCCGGCAATCCATTCCCGGGCCCAGGTATCGCTCAAGGCGCCCGGAATGCCGATCTGGATGCTCCGGTACGGCAAGACATCCAGCGCAGGCGTCCGTTCAGGATCCCACTGGATCCTGACATCACTGGTCTTTTGGCGCGGCCCGCCCGTGTTACTCTGGGAGGGCTGCACGTGCGTGGAGAGGACCCCTCTCTCCAGCAGACCGATGAAGTCCTGGTGCTTCATCTTGATGGCGAGGATGCGGCTTTGGCGATCGTCCTTGTACGAGTAGCCGGCCCTGTACATCATCCAGCTCCAGCTTGGCTTGACCCAGGTCATGCGGCCGGGTTTGAATTCCGGCGAGGCGTTGAGCTTCTGGTTCGCTACTGCCGCCTCGGCGATGGAGGTCTTGTAGGCTTGGTAGACGGTGATGTAGGTCTCATCGTAGAGTGCTCTGATTTGGCGATATGGTGTCTGGGCGACCTCTGTTTCCATTATAAAGGAAAACAATATCGATAGGTCAATAATTAGACAATTAGTCAACAAGCGATAATATAGGTGGTCAGATATTTGATTCGAGTTGCGAGATTACTGAGTGCGACTACCTGCGTGCTATCTTGCTTGTTTTTCTATTACTCGAGTCTGGCAGTCCCTATACTTGGGTAGGTAGACAGCTGGGCTGAATCACCACGGCGAGTGTGAGTCTTTCACCGTTGGTGGCATTTATAAGTTGCTTCAGCCTCAGCTAGCTTGGTGGGGGATCCCGACATCTCATAGGGCAATAGATTCATTATGGCATACACTCTCTAGGCTGGCTGAGATTTCCTTGTCATGGATGCATACCCACCTGCTAGATGAGATAGTCGTCACAAGATTCCTGTCTGCCAGGGATAACGTTGACGAAGGGGTCCATGTGAAGGGCGAGTGTAGAGCCAAACAATGGCTGCAATGGCCCGCTTTAGTACATGTTAGAGACGCAAGTGCCCAGTAGGCTGATCTGGATTGTTTCATGTGGTCACCGCATCGCATCAGGGTCCAGGCAGGACGTCAGCTTCGGTCTCAGCTACATGTAGACATCGCATCTCATTGCATCTGATACCACGTACCGCTCCGTTCGTCCTCGATGTATTTTCTTCCTCCTCACGGATGCACACAGCCTGAAAACTGGTTTCCGCGTGAATGAAGACGTAGAGCGTCACGCGGGCATCACTGGGCGGCTCGAAGTACATGGTGCCAAGTACCGGCGTAGCATCAGCCCGGTCACAGTCCATATTAAATTCACACATGATACATGGCACAGCGGGAAGGAAGGTACTTGTGCCCCACCTCCCCTCAGCACCGCCGCTATTATTATCTGCTGCTGTTAATGCCACTATTACCGCCTCTTGCCTTGGGACCTTCTTATCGACTTATCGAAGCGCACCTATCTCGAGCTTCACCATTCAGACTGGCAGGCCAGATACACGGCGTCTCAGCTTCCCGATCCTCCAGAGCTGTCTTCTTGTACGCAATCGAAAGAGAAATAAAGGACGTCAAAACAAGAACCGGGGTTCATCGTGACGCTTTTGCATGTCTCCTCCAGAGCAACCGGCATTCCTCGTTAGCCAGCAAGGCACTACCGACGAGCCGGCCAACATCAAGTCAGATGAAGCCGTGAGCATGGCACAGAACCCCTCCGAGGGGAGGCCGCCCGCCATCGATATCAACGGCGGCAGCTCCGCAAAGCGTTCGGCTCAAATCTCCAGGGACACGGAGGATTTGATCGACCTGGACAGCGATTCAGACCTGCCACCTGCTCCCGCCAAAGGCAAGGCGGCCGTAAGACCCGAACCCGTGCCCAGCACCCCTCCAACCATCCCCGCAGACAAGAAGAGATCATCCACCGACGCCTCAAGTCAGTTTCTTGCTCCCGAGTCTCATTACGTCGACCCGACGCCACCTACACCCGTCACCTCTCAGCCCCCGTCCCGAAGCCCATCCAGCGGTGCCCGTTCGCAACGTTCCAACACACAATCACCCACCAGATCAGATCCCGAATTCGATGAGAGGAGATATGCCAGCGAAGATGAACAAGAAAATGGATCCAAGCTGGAGATCAAGACCATCATGGACCAGTTTAGCTCCGGTGACGGGGGTCCTGGCGCCGACGAGGTCATGAGCCCGAGACTGGAGATTGCTTCGCCCATGCTTGGAAGCCCGGTATCACAGCACCCTCCGCGTAAATCCAGCCTTGAACCTCTTGCGCCTACGATCGCAGGGCAGATGGGGGAGGATTTCAAGAAATTGAAACTAGCGACCACATCTCCAAGTCAGGACGCCGAAAAGAGCCAAAGCGATTTCGACGATTCAGGGCCTCCAGTTCCCCCCAAAGATGGTTCTTCTGGGACGCCCAAATCTAAAGACGAGAGGAGCTCGAGTATAACCTCGCCAATATCACCTACCGTGACTGGCCATCGGCCACCTCCTCCGGAACCGGAGCCGGAGCCAGCCCTTCCCTTTGATTTCCACAGGTTCCTCGAGCAGCTCCGTAACAAGAAGGCCGACCCTGTTGCTAGATATCTTAAGTCGTTTCTATCTGAATTCAGCAAGAAGCAATGGATGGTGCATGAGCAGGTGAAGATCATCAGCGACTTCTTAGCATTCATTGCCAACAAGATGATGCTGTGCGATGTGTGGAGGGAGGTTTCTGATGCCGAGTTCGACAATGCTCGCGAGGGCATGGAGAAGTTGGTAATGAACAGGTTGTATACCCAGACATTTTCCCCAGCCATCGCCGCTCCGAAGCCTATCCCGGGTGGCAAACCAAAAAGAAGAGGCGGCGACGCTCCCCTTGGCCCCGGTCGTCGTGGGCAGCATCAGGAGGACGTGGAGCGCGATGATATCCTAGCTCAGAAGATCAACATATATGGCTGGGTAAGGGAACAGCACCTCGATATACCCCAAGTTGGAGAAAGCGGGAAGCGGTTCTTGAAACTCGCACAACAAGGTAGGTCTCCTCCGAGTTTTCCGAATGCTTACCACAACTCATATGCTGACCAACCCAGAACTGCTAAAGATCAAATCATACCGGGCACCACGAGACAAGATAATATGCGTCTTAAACTGCTGCAAAGTCATTTTCGGTACGAAGCAACCTAACTATACAGACCTTCTAAATAAGGGGCCAGTGCGAAATCAAGCTAACGTTTTCGACCCATCCACTTAGGTCTCTTAAAGCACAACAAGTCTGATTCATCGGCTGATTCATTCATGCCGATGCTCATCTATGTTGTTCTACAGTCGAACCCGGACCACCTGGTTTCGAATGTTCAGTATATACTACGATTTCGGAACCAAGAAAAGCTTGGGGGAGAAGCGGGCTACTACTTGTCGTCCCTCGTAAGTTAACACGATGTCACTTGAGGTTACCATACAAGTACCAATCTCTGACACCATATAGATGGGTGCTGTTCAATTCATTGAAAACATGGATCGCACAACACTCACCATCACCGACGCTGAATTTGAGGCGAATGTGGAGGCTGCCGTATCTGCAATCGCGGAAAAACACCAAGCTGCCAATTCTCCTCGCATACCTGATCGTAACCAACAGGTCTTCAATGAGAAATCGCCCCTCAGTCCAACGGAACCCGCACCAAGGCGCTCTCGCGATGATCAAACCAGAAAGTCATATGAATCCACCAACAATGACACAATGGCCATGGGCGGCCTCCTAAAGACCATCCAGAACCCACTCTCCACCATTGGCCGAATCTTCTCTGACGACGGCGGGCAATCATCTGCCCCTAGCCCGCCCGTCCCTCCTGCGACTCCTCGACCACCACACCCAGGCTCAACATCACAGCGGCCTTCCTCCCGGCACGCCCTGTCAGCAGAAGAAGCCGCTGCCAGGCAAGCAAGTGCCGAAGCAGCCGAGGCACAGAGACTCCATCGCGCTGAGCATGCCAACGTAGTCGAGACTCTCTCCGGCATGTTCCCAGATCTGGACAAAGAAATCATTAGTGATGTGGTACACCAGAAACAGGGCAGGTAAGCATGACCAGATCCCATTTTCATTTTTATTCCCTTTTATTCGTCTCCGCCCTACATAACCCTATACCCCCTTTTCTCGCCAGTACTAACGTACGTGCTTCTCAGGGTCGGGTTAGCTGTCGATGCTTGTCTTGCATTGTCAACATAGGATTAGCCAGGCGCGTCACCATCAAGTTTCATCGCCCCAACCTCTCCGCCTCCCCTATTTCCCACCGTTTATCCCCCGGTTTTATTTATTTTACTCTTTCCCACAAGCATAGCTCTGGCGTGTTTTTTTGGAGGAAGCGGACAAGGAATGGTCCGAATCGGCGCCAACATGATGTTGTAGATAGACTCTTTGGAACGTGAAGCAGCCGATGAAGCAAGGTCAGGCTGTAAACAAGAATGGCGGTATTCATCTAGTCAGCATTATTTTGCATTGGGTTGGGTATGGTTAGTAGTAGGGTTCATGCTGCTTCCCTTCTTCTGGAGAGGACCAGTTGTCCCCCCCTCGGGATCTCGACGTGCGTGGAATCAAGTCCACTGCCTAATGAAAGGAAATATCAACCCATTCTATTGACTTTCTCTCTAAAGTTTAAACCTCGTATATCCTGTGAATACCGTGTATCATATGGGATTAATATAGCACAGCATGCTACAAGATGCCGTTCATTCCCAAGATACCTCCGTCGCTAACATTCAAATATGGCCAAAGTGTTTACAAAAGATACATATGTACATATCCAAATCCTAAGGGGGACTCCAAATAAATAAGATTTACCA
Organism: Clonostachys byssicola; assembly: GCA_902006505.2. Classification (NCBI taxonomy): domain Eukaryota; kingdom Fungi; phylum Ascomycota; class Sordariomycetes; order Hypocreales; family Bionectriaceae; genus Clonostachys; species Clonostachys byssicola. The sequence continues at coordinate 1,559,422 of CABFNO020001240.1, forward strand.
CCCACGGTAACCTCGAGCCCCATCCATCGAGTACTGGTACGCTTGTCCACCGTTGTTGTGGGGTGAAGTGAGATTCCTGGAGTTCTTCTGGGAGGCCATGGACCAGCGGTTCGCGTCGGTCGCGTAGTAGTGGTCCGGGGTGTCTGGCCGGCCCGAGCTGTGGTCGAGCATCTGGCGGTGGCTGGTGGCGATGGAGATGACGGACTTCCTGTCCGAGTGCTTGTGGCCGGCGATGATGGAGATTCGGCCGTCCAGGGGGGTGAGGGGGGTGAGGTCGTCCATGTCGTGTTGCATTTTTTCTATAGTTTCATATTAGCACATGTTTCAATGTGGGGAGGACTGATAGCACAGCATTTCAGATGTGATAGCAATGGGATCAGGGGGAATAAAAGACTTACCGGCCTCCTTTCTCCTCTTGCGATGCTTGTTCGTCTCGCACATGGCCATGAAGACGTGCGCAACAAGCAGCAGGGCCAGCACGCCCGTCAGGGTGGACTGGACGGCGATGAGCGCCACTCCCGTGACCGTCTTGGTGTCCTGGCTGATGCCGAACTCCCTGACAAACACCAGGACGCAGACGACGGAGAGGACGCGCACGACCTGGATGACGATGTTGAGGATGTTGTGCGACTTCTCCTCGAAGGGGCGGCTCCAGAGGAGCAGGCCGAGCATGATGGCCTCGACGATGAGGATCGCGATCGTCTGGCTCTTGCCCGCGCCGTCGCCGGCCGCGATGACGATGCCCTTGACGGCCATGTACACGATGAACGGGACGAAGACCCACCAGTAGTCTCGCTTGTAGCTGTCGTAGAAGATGGAGTACTTGGTCCAGGTCTCCTTGTCGTCGTAGAGCGCGCCGGTGTGGCCGTCCCGCTCCTTCATGATTCGCACGGCTCTCAAGATCCTCCAGGAGAAGAATGCGAGGACAGAGGTGAAGATGGCGAGAGTGACGGCCGCGAGTGTTGTCGCGGCCCAGGAATCGCCGCGCGTGAACTGGAAGACGCAGTAGAGCACCCAGATACCATACAGCATCAGAATCAGCATGGTGATGACTCGGCCAATCGAACCCCAGTAGTGCTTCCGAAAACCAGCAAGCGATTGTGGGAAAGATCCAAACTTGGCCCAAAGTTCGAGTATACCTTTGAAGAGGACCATGAAGAAGACAATGCCGGCGATGATGATGGCAACGATGAGGAGAATGGTCATGAAGATATCAGATCCGGGTACGCGAAGCTTCTCAGCGAATGCCTTGATGCCGGAAACGGTCTGGCTAACACTGTCGTCGGACCGGAGCTCCAGATCTCTAACAGCCAAAAACTCGAACTCCTCGAAGGCTCGCTTTGTCTGAAACAGGCCACCTCCTGTAGTGTTCTTCAGGTAGGGAACGCTGTCCTCAGTAAGATTTCCGCCTGTCTTCGCACGGAAGTCGTCGATGGCCCGCTGCACGGGTTCCCAAGCAACCAGGCCAGCGCTGAATCCGAAATTCTGGGCGAAGCTTTGGTACACGGGAGGATAGTCGACCGACAGCATGCCGTTCATCGCCATGCCCTGGAACCAGCCAACCATCTCCGTCAGACCAGGCGTGATCGGCCCAGATCCCGGACCGTACACGGCGGAAGTGATGGCGGATGCACCAGAGGCGAGTACCGACGCAGCAATGACACCACCGGCCACGTACGAGACAGCGGGCAGCTTCGTCGTCTTTCCATTGGTCACCTCAAGCTGAATGCATGCCACAACCTCCTGCGTGCTGTTGTCCTTTAGTTTGAGCGTCCCCGTGGCCGAAATGTCGGGAACCTGAAAAGCGATGTCGGGGACCTGGCTCTTACCCTCCTCCGGAACGGTTTGTGATCCATGGGCGATGAATTCCTGCTCGGGGAGGGGGCAGAGCTGCTCTATAAAGTTGGCATCGCTACACGGGTCGAACTCGTTGTTGTAGATGTTTCTGCCGTAGGCCTCGACCTCCAGCTCGGCGCTCACGTAGCGGGACCCGGAGCTGGAGCCAGACACATCGAACGAGATGGTGCCCTTGTCGTGGTTGTAACTGATGTACGCCTTCTGCACCTTGATATAGGATTCATCCGAGCACATCTTGAAGCCGCTCGTCTCGATGATCCTGTCCGCCACCACACCCGAGGTCAGCAGGCCGGCGACAAGCCCGAGCCTCCACCCGCTGCGCATGTTGTGAAGGGTCACCATTGTCGTCGAGTTTCTATGTTGTCGTCGTAATGGCCAGTCGCAATATCAAGGATCGGTACTCGTGTAAGCGAGATGAGCCGTCTATCTGGCGTGTATGTCAAAAGGAAACGGAAAGGGAAAAAAAAAAAGCAGATGCTATGCCGAGAGATGTAGGAAATATATCGTTTAGGGCGCCAGGAAAAGGGACCGAAGAGTCTCCAAGGTCAAGTCTAAGGATTGGATATGGGTTGATGGTTGGTTGTAATTTGTGGCCGGAGACCAAAAGTATTAATCAGGTAGTATTGTTGAATCGTGTCCCGGGTCAACCTAGGATCAGGAAAAAAAAGAGAATTGAAAGGCAAATCAAAGAGAAAAATGGTGGACTATATCGAGGCCCTTTGGGAGAAGCTTGGCCAGCAGCTTCGCCGTATCGGATCTATGATGAAAGCTCCCAACCGCAGTCGTGTAGCGGAACAGGGAGCTTGATGCACACAGGGAGAGAAGGGAGGTACCACCGCGGAAGAAGAGCAATGATATTCGCAATTGGGATGGAGAGTGAGCGTGAGCGCTTGGATTAACAAGTCATATACGGTTTTACCAAGCGAGTGAGGATGAGCGAGAGTGAGAGCGATCGAATACAGGGAAAGAAGAGGAAAAGAACAAAGCAGGAGGCGTGGCGTAGAAGAAGAATCACGGCCGAGCACAACTTACAAGGAAGTGCACATCTACAATGCAATGTACGTACTCGGAACCCTGCTGGCTCGGCCGTCGACTTACCTGCAGTAGGGAGGTGGCCGTCCTCGCCTGTAGGGATGGTGATATGAGCATCAGTGGAATATTCCGGCCCTCTAGCGGCAGCCCGTCGTGTTTAGCACCCGCGAAGCTCTGAGAGCCGCAGCTAATTGGCAGCTGGCCAGCGAATCCCTGAGGAACAGAACCGAGCTGGGAAACGATGGACGGCATCCCCTGTGGCCGCTCACCACTAAGGGGCCAGCGCCGGGTTGCTTTAGGATTTTAGGTAGGGGCAGAGGGCCCGCTGCAGCCACGCCGCCGACGGCCTTGGCGGCCAGGTCCACTAACGCCCAGGGTCTGTTTCCACTGTCCGCATTCCACGGCTCGCGGTTGGCACTGGACCGACCGCTGCAGCATTTATCCTCGTCCCAAGTCCAGTGGCAGGAGGACATCTGAAGTCTGAGGCTGGGGGCAGGGGCCGCGTGCAGCCGAGATGAGGCGAGGAAAAGGATCGAGTGATACAAGCCTGTCTGTCAGTCGGCCGAACCTTCATCTCCAGACAGAATAGTACCAGAACAGAATAACAAACACCCAAGCTCACGTCACGTCGAGGATCGTGGCGCTTCGAGTCCCCGTCCCGGCTCCCATTGGCCGTCGCCACAGAGATCCCTCCCGCCCCAGCTCGTGAAACGAAATAAGCTCCACCTCAACTGTGGCAGTGTCGCCCCTAAACCAGGCATACGGCTAGCATCAACGTCCCGTCATACAGTACGCAGCACTATGTAAGTCGAGCCGATATTACTAACGCGAAATCAAAGGCCTCCGTTGCAAAATTCATGCGCATATTCAGGGTCATTGCTCCGTCAAGAAAGCATTGTTCATCTTTTGCTCTTTCTAGATTCCTACCGTTCTCGCCCCGTCCGAACTTCCTCATTCTATTCTTATATATAAAGCCACAGTACTGTTGTTTCGTCCTGTCTCAGCTCGGACCGCGAAAGGGGTCAGTCCCCGCCAACACCTGAGTTTGCTGTTATCCATTCAACAGGGGGTAATCATGCAATCTTCCATGTCACCTCGATAGTTTGCAGGACCAAAAATATACGGTAAGAGTAATCCTCTGAGAAGGTTGTAGATGCAACATCAAATCCATTGTAAGACTAGAAAGCTCGATGCCAATGTTCAAAGCGCCCACGCTAAGAGAAGAGGACAAGTTAAATCGAGAAAGACGGGGGGACCAAAAAGGAGAAGCAAATCGTCGATCGCTCTCAAGAATACGATGGTAGCTGGAGGAGGTCTTGCGGGGGCATTGCCAACCCTGCCCTGTCACTCAAATGATGCGCTCGTTTCATCACAAGCTTTAGTCCCAAATCAGACCATCGTTGAAAGAAATATTTCCTACCGAAGCCCACAGGCGCCCGTTTCCTTGATTCGCCATGATAGAAACAAAATCCGCTTTGCCAAATCACCAACAACAAGAAGAGAAGAAGAGAAGAGAAAGCAACATGATGGCAATGATGACCAGCAAAGCGTAGAAGAAGAGAAGTAGCTGTATCCAAAACCCCCCCAAAAAATGTAATTCCAAAAATGTAATTCCAGATCATAAAATAGTTGTCATAACATCATCTACCATATGGGTTTGTTGTCCCACTCATTTTCAGGCTTTGTCGCGTTGAGATGAGGGGAGTGTGAATAAGGCGACGCAGTCCCGTGACCCCCGTATGAGTTTACGTTCGTCACCGATGGGTCCATCATCGGACTATATCCAACTTGGTTGTGTATTGGACCGCCTGTTGTGCTGTGAAGACCCAGCGCATCCAGCTGCGGAAAAGGTTCAAGGCCACCATCGTTACCGTTGTGGTGGTACTGGCCCGTGGCCTGGCCAAAAGGAGGTGTGGTTACAGGCGTCTCCGAGATCTGCGGTCCGGGATTAAACCCCTGGTTCATCGTATCAACGCCGACAGAAGGTTGTTGGAGCTGATTCCCCATATCAGGATACTGGCCCGTATACATTTGCGGGCCTACCATAGGATGATACATGTAGCCACCTTGAGGCTGAGCAAATACCATGGGATTGTGCTGAACAGGCAAGTATGACCGGCCATGATCAGACATGAGCGCACCCGAAACGGGGGGAGGTTGCGTCACTGGCAGCCGGCAGACTGGCATATCTTGCACGGGACTGATGATGGTGTCTGCGCTAACTTCCTTGGCCTTTGCAGCTACGAGGCGTAACACGGGCAGTGAGATCTGCTCCATGTGCTTGGCCAGATGAACAGTAAGTTTCTTCCATGTGGTGAATGTCTTGCCACAGAACCGGCATGGCTCTTCTTGAGGCCTCTTGGGTGTCAGCTCATGGCACTGCTCAACCTTCTGCCAGGTAGCGTCGTTGTTTCCAGCCTTTTTGATAGCCGCCTTCGTCTTCACCTTTGGTTCGGGGAACTTGTGCTCGCGGACAAGATGTTGGAGGAAGTTGTCTCGTCGGTAGCACGTGTGGCGGCACTCGTCAACGTCGCAGGTCCACCACTCAAGATGCCGGTGACCCTCATTCTCGTGTCGTACCCAGTCGGCCTTTCTCTTGAAGGACTTGGCGTCTCTGCATCTATCCCAAGTACATGTAAATGGCTGGACGTCCTCATGGACATGCTTGGTCCAGTCCGATGGCTTGTTGAACTTCTTCTTGTTGAAGCAGAGCTGGCATTCAAACTCTGCCGGGAGGTATTGGGTTGGGGGGAGAGGAATGTCCTGTGGGAAGCTGTCTTGGTTGACCGCCCCATCTGTGGGTGTGCCGTTGCCATCGTCATCAAGAAGCTGGCTGGAGGAAGCTTCCATCCACCTCGAGCCAGCTTTGTCCTTGTCCTTGGATTCCAAAATGTTTGCCTGGCCACCCATGGCCATGCACAGCGAGCCGCACGGACAGTTGGCGCCTTGGCCGAGGTGCTTGACCTTCGAGTTCAATAGTGCCTTGTATCTAATCACCTGATGCTGTGCAAGTCGATCTACCAAGTAGTTATACTGCCCATCAAGACCGGGGTTCAGCTTCAAAATGTATTCCTGGAAGCCCTGGAACTTGGGTTCGACTGCATCGATGATGTTTGCATCAACCTTCATATCACTGTCCTCGTAGAGATCATCATCATCATCCTCGTCATCATCGTTCTCCATGTTGGCCAGACTTGCTGCGTGAGCAGAGGCAAGATTAGGAGTGCTCAAGGCGGCAACAGGGGGGCCACCTTGCGTCTTCCATAAGCTGATAAGATTTGGATGGGATTCCATGCTTCCCGTGCCCGCACTTGGCTGTGGCAGTTCCGATCTGCTGCGTGGCCGCTTGAGACTATTGCTCACTTTCAGGCCTGAGAAGGTGCTCCTAGGTGACGCTGAAGGTACTCCGCCCGTAGAATTCTTGCGAGCATGCTGAGGACTATTGCCCATGAATGAAGCCACAAGGCTCAGAGCAGGCTTATTCTTGACAGTCCAGCTGGGCGATCTATCAGGTAGGGAAAGGTGTGGCGAGCCTACACTATCTCGTTTTTCCATCGACGGCCTTTCTTCCTGTTCGCGGTTGGCCAATTCCTCACCAGAGGCGCTGCCGCGGCGCCCCTTGCGCAGAGAGCTGACACTAGGCCGTCGAACAAAACCCCGGAGATCTTTCAACAGACTTCCAGCTCGGTTCCCGAGATCTGTTCCGCGATCGCCCCCACGGCTAATTGTCAACTTCCTGAGGAAATTTCCACTCAGAATCCCCTCCTCGTCCAGGTCAGCGACACTGTGAATACTGCGCCGGCGGGTGCCCCACGTCGCAGACCTGGAGAGGATCGAGTCGTTATCGCGACACAACAACTCAAAGCGCTCAATGGCGGCCTGTGAAGTTTGCGGCTGGTGTCTGCCAGGGGTTTCTCTACGAATATGAGGCAAAATAGGAGCATCAGCCCAGTTGCGATTTGATGCGATAATCTCGACATCCTGCTCGTTAATCTTGCCACCCTCTCCAGCATAATAAGTTTGGCCAGGAACGGCACGATTCTCAGTATTATCGCCAAGAGGAATTCCATCGTCCTGGTAGTCCCGCGACTGGTCGATAGTCTGAATGTTTTGGGGATCTTCAATCAAAGGCTCGTCGGCGACAGGACGATCATTGCCGCTCAGCCACCTGTTGACATCCTGGTTTCTTTCATCAACTTTTTGCATGTTGGCAAGCTCATTCATCGAGACCGGCAACTCGTCAGCTGGTCGGCTGAGGGGATCGAGCCCCGCCTGGCCTGTGCGAAGATCACGCTGCCATCGCCCCATTTCGTCTCTGGATGTAAAGGGCTGGGCGTCATCGTTACGGCTTGAGGTGATCAAGTCTCCTGCCGCCTGAAATCCGCCATGCAGAGCAGTTGGGCTCTCATGCAGTGAGCGCTCAACAACAGTCCGCGCTATGCCGTTTGCTTCATGGTCGAAGAAGGATACCGAGATGCGGGGGCTAGCAGCACGAGTATCAAAGTTGCCTGGGGCAAGACCATCCTCGCTAGACCGCCCGCTACTGCTCTGGTCAGGTGTGAGCTGCGAGGACTGTGTCATGATTGTAGGGAACGGCTTTTGTAATTGCTGAGGCGATATGGATTTTGGGAGGGTCTCTGAGACGTGTCGCGTGACGGTCGGTCTGCGATCGCTGTGTGGTGAAGGTGGTCGGATAGAGGCCGATTGTTCTGGCGTCAAGGGATATGTAGATTCGACGGCATGACGGAACGCCTCAGACGCAGCAGAGGAGCGGTTGCTGATGGAGAATGGCGAAGTGTCCCAGCCGGGGTTTTCGCTCTGAAGAAACGAAGGGACACCACCTTCGGCAGAACTGAAATCCGCGCCGAAGAAGGGATCGTCTTCTAGGTCACTGATATCACTGGCTTGGTAGTTGCTGAGATTCGACGTCGATGCGCCTGGGGTCTCGAGGTGATGAGCCGAGGGCGGGGAGAGTGAGTCAGGGTCCTCTAGTGGGATGAAGACGGGCTCTTGGTTAAGGTGGGCGTGGAGAGGATTGGCGTATGCCGAACTCATGATTACGACGATCTCTTTCGAGAGACAGCCGCGGACGGACTGTCTGATATGTGGGAGAGCAGAATATGTATGTATTGACCCTGTTGTAGAAGAGAAAGCGGGAGGTTGAGAAAGGTGCGGCGGGCCGCGGATCAGACGATACTAGTGAAAGCAGGTCAAACGGCTGAGGCTGACAAGATGGATACCTCTGGATCCAGTGGTGAAGTACCTTGGAAGTAGCCCAAGCAAAGGAGGTGATGTCGCCCGGGTCCCGGTGTAACGTCAAAGCAGGCAGGCTGGCTGGCAGGGCAAGGCAAGTCTAGCAGTGACTGTCGCGGGGGATCGGGGGCGTGAAGTCAAGGGCGTGGGATCAGGTAACTAGCCATGGCACGGACGGGACAATGTCGATGGGCGCAGGCACATGGGATTATAGCGTCGGAGTGCGTTATGCGGTGAAGGGCGCGCAGGCTGATGCGGGAGATAACTCATATGAACTGGGCTGAGGATGGATGGATGGGGTAGAGGAGATCGTGGGGCTGTTCTGGCGGCTGGTGTGTGCGATATTGGCCACAGCCCGTGGGTGGCTTGGGAGCGACAGGGGGGACGGCGATAATGGAGGGATGTTTTTAAGGACTGTAAGCAGGTAAAACGCCTGTTGGCTCCTCCCAGCGCGAGTGAGCAGGACGGAGGGGGGAGGATCCAGGCTGGGCTTTCGGCCTGGCTGATAGTTGAACAGGCCGGGGATGGTTGATTGAGCGAGTTGACGGTGGGGCTTGAGAGTCCTGGACGAGCCCCTCGTCTATTGGAGCAGATTCAATGGATGCTGCCACCCTGGAGGCGCGCTGAGGTTGGGTCCCCGCTCGACACTCGCAGGTACCTGGCCCAAGCGCAGCGCTTACCGGGGCTGCTGGTACCCTGCTGGTACTGCTGAAGCCAGGCGCCCTCCACCCACGCGCCCGGGACGGTTTAGTGAGTACCGCCAGCGCCAGACCTCACTGGCAGGGCTGCACGACACTTATTATTAGAGGCAGCCAAGGATGCTCCCGAAGCAAGCAGTGGTTTGTTTGATGGCCATCGAGGGCGATCGGCTGGGGCCAGCTCCTCATCACCACTCCTCGGGTTGCATTGTGCGATCACAGTGCACCACAGCTTCACCACATAGATGCATACATCTCATATTCCTACCCAGGGTGAGACGGGATTAATAATCCGACTCTCAGCTGTATGCAGTACTGTGCACGGAGCGTCGCGCAGCTGGTCAGGGCCGGCAGCTCTGATGAAAGCGCGGCAGGATAAACTCTGGCTCCAACTACTCCAGCACTCCAGCAAGTGGTATTTCCCGAATCACACACACTGCGACCCAGTGCAAGGGTAGCTGCGTCGACAAACTAGCAAAATGGATTAATGTCGTGGACGGCCACAAGCGCGGGAGAATTCCATGTCTGCATCGTATCGTTGATGTGGGGCCGGCTATCAGTACACTGGAGGAACCTTGTCGGTGGAGCTGAGAGAGTGCCTTGTGGTTGAGGACTGGGCCATGGCCCGATCAGATCGCAGAGCAAAAGTCCGCTCATGTGTGTCTGCAATGCTTCGCTGGGGCCTCTGTCCTGTTTCACGTCATCGACTTGGTTTCGCCAATGTGCAATTTCCTGGGCTGGCAGAAGCTCATCGGTACATCGCGGGTACTTGTGCACCTGCAAGGCTGCCCCGGGGCAACTGTTTCTTCTGGGGCCGTTAGGCGCATTCCAGAGCTTGGCCCAAGCCTCATGCCCCACGCCCAGGTTGAAAGCCATTCCTAGCCACAGGCACAAGGCGTTTTCCACCCACTTGATCACATTTTCTCAGTTAAAACACGGTCAAGATGCAAAAAATCACTCTCCTAGACCCTGCCGAGGTTGTGATTGCTGCTGTACTCGGGCGGCCCAAGCGCCGCTCTTTGTTTCATCATGACATCAACCCCCAGGCGATCGCATTCTCCCAGCGTTAGACACCACAGGCAGCCACGGAAGTCTAACACCGATCCTTCTCACCACTGCCGGATAATATCTGCGCTGGTTTCTTAACAGGCCGTTATTGGCGTCAACGGCACAGATTCCGTGTGACGCCAGTAATATGAGAGCTCAGCTGTTGGGCATGCGCTGGCACTGCCATCCTTTTCTCGGATGTGGATGCAGTGCTACCTCCCGTACAGCCGCCCGTTGGCAACAAATGTGCAGAGTCCATGCATCCCCTCGTCGTTGCTACACTGGCCCCTCCTCCCGTCCCCTTTTGGCAGACACATCGCGGGTAACGTGGTCAGCCCTCTTTCTATCTCAGGCCAAGTCCACTGCCTGGGGTGTCTGATCTGGCTTCCAAGCATTGTAGGGCTGAGGCGCAGTCCCTGGCAGCAGCGGATGCTACAGCTCGTTTTATGGGCTAATCGCCCAACTCTTATTACCCCTCCTCACCAGATGCCGCAGTGGCTGGGGGCTTGGGCACCTTTAATTAATCCCCATCGCGACTGTGGCACTGCTGCAATGGGACGACTGCTGCGCGCAGACCCACCGTACCGGAAGCTTTCCAGATGTAAGTGGAAAATGTATCGAATTTATCGTCTAGGATCTAAGGCTGTGCTGTATGGTCTGCGATCCTCAGGTATTGCAAATTGCAATGTTAGAAAACACCCGTGTGGTGTGATTTGCTCTCCATCGGTGATGGGTGAAATCGAACCCCGGAATCTCCACTATAGGACTCTGAGAGACGGGCACCCTGGTAATAGCCTAGCAGCTTTCTCCGTGGCCAACCACAACTTGAGACTATTTGCTGCTGCCCATCTATACCACGAGCTGTAGAAAACCTCACGGTCTTTTGTAATTTTCCAAACTAGATAGTCAACTCCGCATTCACCTAAGTAATTAGGATAATTACTGGGCAATGGATGGCTAAATTGAGTATAGTAGTATCGAGCTGCTGCAATCCAATGCCTGTCGGCGCCAAGCGATATCCACGTGACAAATCTAATCTCGTGAACGCCATCATTTGGACTTCGCTCGTCACTCCAGTGACACAATTGAACTTGCCCTCAGACATGGCATAATTTTCCGCTTCGCGTAGAACCTCACGCATGTAGCTATTCTTTTTCTTCAGTCCCAGCGCGACCATCCAGGCCAGCAGAACCATCGATACAAAACCAGCACGTACTTCTACAAGGTGTGCCTCCAAGGTATTCCTCAGGAACCACACCTATCCACCATGTTCCGGGTAGGTCTCCACCAAACTCTCGCAAGCACTCGGCCTCGCTAAACACCAGAATGCAGTCGCATCCCGAGCAGCATCTATATATGCGCCTTCATGGGACTAGGTCGCTCGTCCTCACATCTCAAGAGTAAGCTCATGCGTCTACAAATGCCGCCATTCTTCCGTAATCACCGTACTTACATTGGCCCGTCCTGAAGACTAGTCGAGCTTCGCGCTGCCCAGCGCACGTTTGAAGGCGCATACATCCGTACGGCCCTAGGGCAGTTCTCCTTTGCTCTGGTCATCCTAAAGATCTTCACTGCTGAGTTCTACCCTATCGGTGCTCTCTTTGCCATCTACGGCGTCGCCATCCTGCTTGTAGCCATCCACCGTCGCTACGAGGGCCAGCGCCAGTTCTTCACTGCGCAGAACCGCAGCGGCCGGTTCAAGCCTAAATTCCGCACGAGTGGCGATACGGTCACTCTGTTGACGGGGTTAAGCCTCTGCGCGTATTTAGCCCTTCTGGTGTTGACTTGGCGGTTGGTGTTATAGAGATTTATAGGAACTCAGAACAAGCAGTCTACCTTATACAAGGCCATTGTCTCGATTCCAAGGTTATAGAGTATTTGGAAGTGTGCCAATTTACGAGTAGTATTGAACTAAATTTATGTTGTGCGTGGTGTCGATAGAGGTTTAGGGTACTGTTTCGAGAACATTGCCAGCTCAATGTTTGCACTCGAGGCTAAGAACAATACGTCGAAATGTCACTAATAAGGCACTGAGCTAGTTCGCTTCGAATCCAGAGCTCGATTAATTTCATGATATTGTGGGTACATTCTATTATGTCCTCTCGGAAATCTCCTGGAAAGGTGATTCCAACGAAGTCATAGCCAAGCAAAAATCAAAAGTAATGCAATAACTTGTAGATGTATTCATTGAGATAGAAAGGTCGCAGCGAAATATATAGCTATCACTCCGTCTCTTTGGCCCTCTGTAGCGTGTCCTATGCTCTCCGCTTTGCTTGCGGCCCACGCTCATGTTCGCTGCCACCCAGCCGCCTCTTTGTGGCCTGACCACTACTCCCTGCCACGCTTTCCGTCGAGTTCTTCTTGGAAGAGAATTTCTTCTTCTTCACCGCAGCCAGGACCTGGCATCTAAGCCCCCGCTCTGCCATCCTCCGAGTGGCATCCAATTTCAGCGGTAGGCGTTGAGCCTTTTCCTCCCGTTCTTCTCTAAGCTCCAGCTGTGAATCATCCCAGCCGCTTTCTGGCCCCCATAACTTCTGACTGGCCAGACTTTTGTGCACGGCGGCTATTTCATCCTTGAGGCTAATCTGCTCCACGGCCAGGTGCCACTTGAAACCCTTCTCTATACTTTCGGCGCAATATAGCGACTCGAAGGGGCAAGGGCGCTCGGCTCGCCACCTCCCCTCCCCTGCACCCTTTTCCACCAGGAAGAAGTCGTAGTCCCCGCTGGAGGCGTGGGCGGTAGACGGGTCAGGATCGGCACCCACGGGCTCATAAGCCCAGTCTATCAAGAAGAGGGTGCCTGCCGCCGGGAAATGCTTCAGTAGGTCGAATATGGCGCCGTGGTGGTTTGAAGTTTCGGCACATTTCTCGCAATCTCCGCAGTACTCTTCGTCGCATGGCTGTCTGTAGCACGTGGCGTCTACCGACTTGTTGCAGCCGTTTGGGTCGTGAACAAAGTCTCTGCCATCGAATCTGTCGAGACAGCTTCTACACCACACCCGAGTTGTTGGGCCGTGGAACTCAACAGCCAGGTTCGAGATTCGGACTGTGTCAGGGTAAGGTTCCGAGAGTGGTACGACGAATTTGTCGTTATCCATACTGGGGTAATGGTCAGACAAATCTCCCACTTGAAGACAGAGTATATCCAAGGTTGAGTTCAAAATTACTTTTGAGACGTTGAGTGCATCGAACTTCGAGTTTGGCATGAAGAAGCCCCCCTTGTATTTGTGTTTCGACTCGTCCAGCAGTCCCGTTTGTATTTTGAGCTCAACGGGGTTGTCTCCGAGGGCAATGCGTCGGGCTGCCGCATTCGTCCAACGAAGTGGCGCCTTGGGATGAAGAGGAGCCTCAGTAGGGCGCCTGTTGTTCCACCAGTCCTCTACGCGCCTAAGAACTCGAAAATCTAGCTGGTTCCTCTCTTCAAAGGGACCGGGATCCGTAGAAGCCGGGTCAAACCTAGGGAAGGTGGCCTCAGTAAAGATAGGATGGCCGCGCCAGTCAAAGTAAAGCTGGCCGTTATAGTTTAGGACTCTCAAGAGTTTAACAAAACTGATTTCCGCCAAACGGGCCTCTTCAAAGACTCGGTTCAAGACCTCGTTGGGCAGTTTAACCATGGCTATAGTAAATAGGGGGGCCTTTACTTTTTGAGTAGCTGACGAAATCTTCAAACGAGGAACGCTGACTTGGATATTTCTCCAAGAATTTAGATGGGCAGTAAGAAAATAGGGGAGCAGTGCGTTGCGGGAAAGGATCTGTGGTCAAGTACTAGATAGATTCAGAACGCGAGGTCGCCCGTCTAGAAGTACTAGGATAAGTCTCCCTTGATTTCATTTTTGCTTTATTCTCGCGGAGACAAACCGAACAAAAGAAGTACGTTGGCAAACTGACCTGCTCCCCGCTCGTATATTACAACTAGCCGGACCATTCTTTACATTGCTGGTAACCAATCTCTCGCTAAGCCGGTCAATGCGTAGCCTTTCGGCCAGCAGTCCAGTAAGGTCATGGTGTATTCATCCTCGCTTTCTGCACTTGACACGGGTTGGGCGGTGAAAGACTCTGAAGAACAATAGCTGCGCAGAGTAGTGGACGTGACATTGGTGTCTATGAATAGGACGTGTTTTTCTTCCCTTACTTTCTCGTTATAGAAAGGAGGATCTCTCCTTTGTATGTTAGTAAATGTATTTTTGCATATACCGCGCCACAGCCTGGTCTCATTGTGTCTGCACAAAGATCTTTGGACTACAGCGTTGACGGTACATTGTGTATAGTCCGCATCCTTTGAGACCTTCCTAAATTTTCTGTTACCCAGTATCATAATATATACTTCGGTCTAAAATATTTCTTGGATTCGAGCCAGACAATGACAATTATCAATCTCTATTGTACTCAGTAATGATCGAGGTTTAATAACCTCGTCGAGAACATACGAGCTAGTTCGACGTTAACCCTCATAGATTAGAAGATACCAACAACTAATTCTCAAAACTTTTCCGTTTGCCGTGGCCATTTTACCTTCGCCATGCAAATAATCCTCAAGTTAACCAATGTAAGACGTTCCAACTTCATCACTCATTCCCTGCTCTACCCCCTCAATTTCAACCCCTACCAGCCAACCGCATGTACCAAATGAGCGCACATTTCGCGTTGCACGATGCACTTGGATCATACATTGAGAGGATTGATCCCCCGTTATTTGGTGCTGCTTTCGAGTACATGCTGAGTTCCTGCATGTCAAACTTGAGCCAGCCACCTTGCTACGCGGGTTAGTTCTCCGAGGAGCCATTGCCAGCATTTCTCGTACTGTTGTGTGGGTATATCCAAGGTGAAAAGCTTGACTGAGGTTCAGAAGCAGAATCTTGGCGGTGCCATGTTCCCAATGCTTGCGAAGGCAACGGTTTTGGCTGCATCGGCGGATATGGGATAGGCACGTCATGCATCGGTGCCCCCATTGGCGTGCTACTTGCGTTTGCGTAGCCCGGGGCAGAAGAGGGGATTGCATCTGGGCGTACAAGAGGGTTTCCTACACGACCAGAGCTTCCCCTAGCCTTGTCCCCAAAAACGGCTGCCGGAGGTAATGGGCCTCTCCATCCCAGATCCTGCCGGGAGGTTGTTCCAGGGACAAATGACCTCCCTTGACCTGGGTCGTTCGTAGTGGAGCCAGAATGCTGTCGTCTCCAATGTTCATTGTTGTTGGTAGCGCCGAGATGCATTGGTGAATTTTGGCCTGTCGGCGTATAACCTCGGGATGTCTGGTCGCCAAAGTCAAAACGACTATCCGAGTGCATCCCACCCCTACTGACTTTGAGAGTTCAGCCAAGTTCAAAATCCTTATGTTTGTCATCATCTCGAGCGTGGAAACTTACTGCTTGGGTTGCGGTCATCAGGCTGTGACCACGGCGAGGAGGTTTCTGCACGGAAGGCAGGGTGAACATGGCTCGAATAGTCTGAGTTCGTTTCTATCCCGGGCGGGCCAGGAGAGGACGTATTCGAAGCAATCCCGCCATCAGAATGCGGATCAAAAGATCCGGACTGTGCTTCGCTTGCTTGTTGATCGGTAGGGATAAAGCTACACTCCTTCTTCAATCGGATGCAGTTTGTGCAGCGTCCGTGAAAGTCGTGTGGCGTTGGAATACATCGAATTTTCCGTCGACGGCAATGGTCTTGTGTATTGGAATAGCATTAGAAGGTTTGAAATTCCACGATGAACACGCTGCTGTTTACTCACTGCATGCCACAGAGGTACGGTGATAACCCAATTTATTCCTTCTCTTCTCGCCGGCTAAGCCGGATAGCGATTGACTGCCAGCTCCCCCATGCATGTGCGAGTGCGTAGCATATTCTGAGTTTGGAAGTGATGGGTCCATATACCAACGGAGGTTGGGATCTGTTGACGATGGAAGCCTCGATTGCGCGACACCATCGTGAGGATGAGCATACTCCGGATTGCCATATCCTGGACCATAGTCTGGGGGCGGACCAGGATATCCTCGAGACATCTTACCCGCTTTAGGTTCCGGTGAAGCTCTCAAGGGTATCGTTTCTCCTCTGGGAGCTAGGGAAATGCCGATTGAAGACTTGGCAGCTAGAGGCCAGTAGAAAGCGCGTGCGCTTTCTGCGCTTTCGAAACGCCGGCCGGCACCTAGCTTACAATATTCTGTCAGATATGCCAATGCTAAGGCGGATTTTGCCGTTAGATGGCACCCTGGCCTTGGTCAATGGTGAGAATCAAATATGATAACTGTAATTACGTTGGATTGAGGTGGCTGGGAATGCAATCTTACCAGGAAAGTAGAGGACTATAAGGTGCTCCCAAGGGGCAAAGGAAAGAATTTAACCACAGAGGTCGGAAAGCGCCAATGCCTGGACGTCGTCGTGTATTGATATATGATTAGGTTTTTCTTTCAGCTACAAGTACTCAGCCTAAGAGGGCTGGGGACTGGCCAGACGACTGGAGTGGCAAATGATTCAATGCCAGATTCATCCAAATGCCCGTTCGTTGTGATTGTGATTGGTCGAAGAGTGCCTACGTCTGCAGGTCAGTTTTTCGTCGATGGATTCAGCGCAAACGGCCAGATGAGTGGCTTGGCAGTATGAACAAGGGTGGTATGACTAGAGACAAGACGCTTGTTGTATCTCTAGGGTCTCAGGGGGCTACAGATCGATTCAGCCGGCTCAGAGACGTTCCTCTCGAAAAAGTAACCTCAACTACTTAAAGATGCGCGCTCAGGCCGTGGCCGACGGAAAACTAGAACGACCAGAATGAATGAGACAGTTCTCCACGAGACTCTGGGAGTGACTGCCGAAGGAGGGTGGAGGGGGGTGCTTAGATGAGCCCGATGTTTGGGGAGGGGGGGAGTTATGAACCCCCTCCGCTCTCGGCGACGAATTGGGAGTGAGATTTCGACGATTCTTCTCTGAGAGATCAATGAAAGGCCATGTGGCTCGACTAACGACGTGCGTGCTGAGGGACAGTGCTGATGAATGAATCTGCCGTGCGCTGACTCTTATTGTTCGTTATTCGAGAAGTTACTCAGGGGCTGTCCTGTCCTGCATATGAAGGCAGGCAAAAGCATAATGAAGTAAGGGGCGTGTAAAGAGATCAGATCGAAAATTTTGACCTGCCCCCCAAGATCTCGTATTTCCGTCTACTTTTCCTACTTGCCTTCCTTGTTGAGGCGGAGTTGACACACTGGGGGTAGTGGTGAAATAGGAGACAGCCAGAAAGCGAATTTTTACAGGAGCAAGATGCAATTGCGTGGAGCAACAGGAGGCAGACTAAGCTTGTCAAAACCCCGGACGAAACAGTATGACTGGCTTTCGGGAAGGTTTGATCATCGGGAAATAGTAATATGGTCAAGGGGTTTGTTTGAATGGTCCAATATCAGCCTCGGCTTCAGAGTCTCCAAAGGACCACCTACTAGGTACACAGTCCAAGAAGACATCGCGTCAATGGCAGAAGTGCAAATGCAGATCAGCTTAGGGTCAAAGTATCAGCTCCGCCGGTCTGCTCAGGTCAAGGCCCTAGGACGATTTGGTCACTGGCAGATTCAGTTTAATAGAAAAGGCGGCGCGCTTGGGCGCTTTGGATTGTGGTTGGTACATGCATTGCTGCAGGTTAATATCAGGGTTCCCTTGAATCAGAGTCATTCGCTCTCCTGCCATGACCCCTGTCCCCAGTGGTCGAGATATGGCAGCTTGGGGAAACATTGGCAGCGCTCTCGGGCTCCAAGACTTTCTTGTTGCCTGGACAAGCATTTTTGTGCGTACATGGGGGAGTAGGATCGGCCAGTCCATATCGACCGCGCCATGCTCTGCTATACGCTGGTATACGCGGAGATGAGCGACCTGCAACGAATGTCATCATTCTCCTCGGTACATAATGTATTCAAAGTTTCATCCCCCTTTCGCTTAGGTGCTCCCAAAAGGGAAACCCCAAAGAAAAAGGAAAGAGAAGGAAAGAGAGAGGGTTAGTCAAACATCCCTAGACAGGGCTGAGTGTATCGGGACTCAGTGCAAAGCTGATGAGGGTGAGCTAGAGTGGACATGGTTGATGCCCTTTGAGGATGCAGCAAGTCTTGCACTGATTTGTGCAAGGGATCATTGCTACTGCAGCTAGGCCAAGCCTGGAGACAAACAGGAGAAGGTACCTCCAATTTTGATTGAGCAAGTTTCTGACCTCATTCAATATTCGGTGCCCAGGTCTTACACCCTCGTTGATCAGCACACACCATGTTCTCGAGCCTCGAGTGGGAGGTGGATTTGAGCAAGCAAGCCGATCACACCTCGGATAGGTGACCGATCGGAAACCCTTGGGAGAATCAATACATGCTTCCTTTTTTCTTGCAAAGCCATACCGTGATCGGACATGCAGCTAGATCGAGTCGACTTTGGTCTGGACCGGCCAGACCGACGGAACAAGAGAAAAGGACCTTCGAGTCTGGCTACAAACGGCCTCTCCGTTTCAATGAACTCCTGCGTCTCGAGAATTGTGCGCGGATGAGGCATCTTGTTGCAATTCCTTCGGTATGTCCGTGCGTCCCATGAAAACCACCTACCCGATGCCTCGGATGGTGGTGAGTTTTTTTCTCTTGCCAGGGATGTGAACGTCACATACTCCATGCAGGCATGCTTCCGGTTCTTTCCAATGGGGAGCCCGATCTTTCTAACCCATTGGGTTTCTGTGTGCCGGCAGTAGAAGTTGCTCTGTGTGTGTTTTCTTTTCTTTTGTTGAGCCCACTGGCGGGAGAAGACAACTCCATCGCAGTGTGGAGTCACAGGGGTTTGTTGCAGGGTTCAAGAGGTCCCGTCGGCTACGAGCGACCGAACAGCTAACGTCGATCATGCATCACTTTTTCCTCGTGTAACTTGACAGAAAAAGACGCCAAAAACTCCGTAGCGCATGATGGAGGAAATACTATACGTCACAAGAAAGAACGGCCATGTGCAGAGCAGCGCCTCTGCTGCTTGTGGGGCAATTGGGCGGACTGGCCAACTCATTGGGAAGGTTGGGCCTCTCGTTGGTGCCTGCCAAGTACTAACCCAAAACTCAGGAGGTCAAATAAGCAATTGCAGGTCTTGTTCGGCACCTTCCAACACAGTCTTCTGCCGTTCTCATGAGGGAGGTCGCGCCAATGGGCACCTTGTTTGAAAGGTGGAATTCACCGACATGGATTCTCAACCTTGGTCTGCATACCATCGCATCTGCCCCCCATAGTTCGCGGGGTTTCGCGGGAGGCTTTGGTTTGGTGGCAGACCTAGAAGATGCCGGCTGACCCTGGGAGGTATCCCGCTCAGCCTCCTAGCTAGGAGGAACAATCGCCCCTTTGGTTTCGGCACCCTCGTCACTGGCCAATCATTACTGCGGCTGGAACAAGCTGTTTGAAACCACAGGCGGAGCTAACCCAATGACGCTGCCAAGCTGCCCAAGCTGCTTGTCTGTATGTATTTCAAAGCAACAGGAACCTAACCTTGTCACGGAGGAGCCGCTATCCGTTCCCACTCAACACGCCTACCTACTTGAATGACAATAGGTAACGCTTTTCTATCAATCCACTTGAGACCAATCAGGTCGCTCAGCTGCATGACGAGGAGTTTGTTCATGCAATGATATGCTGTCGTGGCCAGGGATCCAAGCACTTCGTCGTTCTCGGTGAAACGTGGAGGTTGGCATTCGTCTCCCATGGGGTGTGTTTACAACGACCTCTTCCTGCTCAGAGACTAGTATCGCTGCGTGGGTCTTATGTAGTTGCGTGGCAAATGTCTCGAGCTACAACTGCCTACATATGCACAAGAGATGTGACAAGCCGCACGCCTACCGATTGGCCCATCATGGGAATGTGTCCTTGTCGTACGAGTATCTCTGCCGCCTTTTGGCGGTGCGGGGAGTTGACACGAGGAAAAATCATACCTGAGTCAAATGAAGCACAAGAGTGTCCATTATATTCAATAAAACCAAGACATCATCTCATGGCTAACGCTCCACCCATTCTCATTTAGTCGATGAGACCGCCTCACCATTTCTGACATATCTTCAACTTGGCGATATGCCCAGTTTTAATTACACATTCTGTTACCTTTGTGCACGGATAGCCTAACCGGCCAAATAAATGGCATATGGTTATCTTTACTCCGAAGCTCTCGATCATTCCAGAAAATTGTCTCGGTTCCCGAGGAACCAAGACTCATAAATGCACGATGAAAAATGCCTTCCTGAAATGAAGAGGGATCACGAGCACAAAGCGCAGTCTGTAATGATGCCCGCTGTGCTGGTCGACACTGGCGAGATGGTGTAGGTCTATTGTCCCCCCTGATTCTCTGGAAGAGACGGGCCCAAATCTCTATTGCATTCTAGGTGGCTCGTCGTGGTAGGCAAGTTCGCACTACTCCTGCTCCCTCTAATAAATCCCGGGTCTTTCAATAGCCAATTGGCGGCAGAGATGCGATCACCCCCAATCAAATGGTGTGCATGAGCAGATAGGGAAAGAGATGAAAGAGGGACAGCCGTTTCCTGCGTCTTTTCTTCTTTTTCCCTCTATTATCGCTTGCAATGGATTCCCGAGCATGGGTTTATCCTTCGTTCCCACTATGTCAACGCCATGAAGTAAAGGGCAGTGCCATCTGCCATCTGACTGCCAGTCCCTGGATTGGGCAGCATGGCGGGTTGACGAGGCAGCCTCGGGTTGGGGGCTCGTTACCTTTCTCATAATCAAGTCCCCCGGCCACTGACTAATGCACATCTATTCTTGTCGGGAGCTAGAGGCTATTGGATCGACCCAACATGCCCGTGCCGTAGGAGATCATACGAATACCCAATACTGTAGCGTGACTGCCATTGTGGAATAGATAGCGAGATCCATTGAAAATTCTATGTGGGGTTGATTCCCCTATCAGATCAGCGCACCCAAGACCGGCACCTAACCTAGGCCGCATTGTCACCCAACAACATCCTACGCATTGCACCTGTCCGTTTGTATATGGTTGATTGACGGACAGTGGGAGGACACAGGTTTCTTTGATCTCTTCCATCTTCCCATGCAGGTCATTTGGAGAGGCCAAACAGGACATTCAGTGGCTACACGGCGTTAACTGAGCCAATTCCTACATACGCTCCGCCGACCAGCCAGACACTGCAAGCCTGAAATGGGCTGAGCCAAAGCGCACTTCTAAGTTTCTCTTATCTCTATTCTAGAACCCCTGAAATGAGCGAGCTACAACGTGCCTGGGCCAGGCAGAAAGTGGGATTCCCCCAAGATGTTTTCATTGAGGAAGATGAATACCAGGAGTCTGACCAGCTGGGCGATCTTCCAGATCAAATGGACGATGATTCGTCCTCTGCCTCTTCGGTTTCATCAACAGGAACCATCATCCCATCGCCCAACCAGAAGCTTTTCGCCAGACCTCAGAGGTGAGTTCGACACCAACCTGAAAAGTATTGATACCACTAGTGGCGAGAGAGGCTGAAGAGAGAGGCACAGTTTCGCACGAGGTAGAACCCTTGAACAAATACCATGGACAACGTATTTTGAAAGAGAGCTCTACCTTCACCAGCCAGAAAATTCCGGGATAGTCTATCACGCATATCTGAGCTCACCGGTCGAAAAAGGGCCGCTGTTTGTCATGCACCACGGGGCCGGATCCTCGGGGCTCTCATTCGCGGTAGTAAGCTCAGAAATAAGGAAGAGACTACCGTCAGCAGGGATTTTGGCAATTGATTGTCGAGGCCATGGCTCAACCACGGCCCCCGAAGGCCCAGACCTGGATCTCCGTCTCGAAACACTCTCCTCAGACCTCCATGCGGTTATTCAATTAACTAAATCGGAGATGAGATGGCAAGAGCTGCCCCCTATCATGCTGGTTGGGCATTCACTGGGCGGCGCTGTCGTCACCGAGCTGGCGAAATCAGGTAAACTGGGAACTTCTCTACTGGGCTATGCAGTTCTTGATGTGGTCGAGGGCTCGGCAATGGATGCCCTGCAGAGCATGCAGACCTATCTCTCAACACGGCCTGGGGGCTTCGTCTCCTTGGAGGCTGGAATAGAGTGGCACGTGAGATCCCGAACAATTAGGAACTCCATCTCAGCTCGTACTTCTGTGCCGGCTCTTCTGGTATTGCCAGAAAACCGGCAAGAGAACGACACCAGGCCCTGGAAATGGAGGACCAACCTCGCAGCATCACAACCATTCTGGGAGGATTGGTTCGTTGGGCTCAGCAAAAAGTTTCTTGGGGCCAAGGGGGGCAAACTACTTCTTCTAGCGGGCACCGATCGACTTGATACGGAGTTGACAATCGGCCAAATGCAAGGTAAGAAACCCTCCCGGTATATTCGGGAACGTGCTTTATGAGCTCTCCGCCTGCAATAGTCAAATGCTAATGTTATTTCTTCTGCTCCCAGGCAAGTATGCACTTCAGGTGTTTCCCGAGGCTGGTCATTTCATCCATGAAGACCTGCCTGAGAAGACAGCTGTGTCATTGGTAGACTTCTATCGCCGAAACGACAGGGGTGCATTGGTGCTGCCGCCAAAAGTATCAGATCTCCTGAAGCAAGGAAAAAGAGTGTGAATCTTGTTGGCAGTGAAGATCGAGATGGCCAATCTTGAAACAGGGGGCCAATTCGAGCTGGATGGTGGAAGCAACCTATTGGAGGTCTGAGGATTCCAATGCTACACACACCTACGCTCAAGTTGGCTCAGAGCCAGTGCTTCCGGGAGGAGTTCTACATACACAAGCGATTCCCTGCAGGCAGGGAAGGTTGGGAGGGGGCCTATCTTGGGGTGGTGGCCAGATAATACATACGTCCACCAACCACATAGTCTCATCCACATAACAGTCCAATGGTAAATAGCAGGGCAACAAACAAGCAAAACATGCACACACGAACATTCGTATACAGACCTCGGGCTTGCTCTAGACTGCGATGCCGCGGGTTCCCGGGGCAATTGTTAGTTTCACTGGGCTGCTCCAGCCAACTCTGGTGTGGAGCAGCTGGGGATTAGCACCAATCTGAGTCTGGGGCTGCTCCTCCAATGCCCGCTTTTCTCCTGTCTCGTGCCTTGAACACTCTTGAAGTGGCGCGCTTCAAGACCTGACTTCTCGACTAGGCAGCCAATTAAACCGGCATCACTCGGAAGCGGAGTCGTCAGCCCCAAATAGGGTTTAGGTTCATCGGCACGCTGCCATCAATCCATATTATTGCCTGCAGGATGACAGGACCTAATAAAATCAATCCATATCATGGCTTGGCTGGGTAAGATACTTGCCGGCCTCCCTCGATCCTGCAGTAGTCTGAGGTATCGTGGGTAATTTATCCATGCCTAGGTGCTAGGAGATATTAAAGAGAGGGACCGGGAGCTAGTTGTCAGCCCCAGACCTGATCGTCGCGTCCCAACTTGCTCTCCATTCCCACTCTGTCCCTTCACCTCTCGTCAAAGTCCAATATCCTCAATTTAGCCAGCCGATTTGCCCTGCGAAAATGAAGTTCATTGCCACCCCGATCATCCTGGCCCTTGCCGCGGGCTTTGCCTCTGCCCAGCTTGAGGACGTCCCCGATTGCGCTGTAAGGAAGAGTCCCTTTCTCTCCATCAATCCAACTGAAGCGGTGCCGAGGGTAGCGAGCTAACATGACATGTTTGCGACGATAACAGAAATCATGTCTCGTCCAGTACACCACCGGAACCCAGATCGCCAACTGCGCCCAGCTCGACATCAAGTGCATCTGCAGCAACACCGAGTTCCTCGACGGCATCGCCTGCTGCCTCGACAAGGACTGCGACGCCTCCGGCAAGGCCGCTGCCGTCACCTTCGCTAAGCAGATCTGCTCTACCGCCGACGTGACCATCCCCGACCAGGTCGTGTGCAAGTCCGGCTCTTCCACTACCTCTGGCAGCGCGAGCGCCTCGTCCAGCGGCTCGGCCAGTGCCAGTGCCAGCGGCAGCGCATCAACCTCCGGCGCCTCCAACACCGCAACGACCACTACCCAGAGCACCTCGACGACCACGAACTCGGCTTCTCAGCAGTCCGGTACCGGCGCGGCGTCTGGGCTCACCCCCTTCTCCGGCTCGATCGGCGCGGCCCTGGCCCTGCTCTTTGCTCTGTAAAGAGGCTGTTTTGTGTGATGGAGTACGAAGGGCAAGGAAACCTGAAGCGGGAATGCGCGGGCTGGTGGCATGGGGAATGGATGAGCATCTTTGGGCTACTCTCGCTCTACATTTTACCATGTAAATCAGATTTCAAATCATGTCGTTCTTTGGTTGGTCAGCGAAAGTAATGCGGCGGGAATCGTTATCTTGTAGGTTGGTACTTTGGTTGCTAAGTGTCTTAATAATTATATTGTACCACGTATCTTTTATGTCTGATATCCATGGCTCTGCGGCGAAGCAGTAGGCGAGCGTACGATGCATCCGATCTGCACGGGGTGGCCACTGCTCCATCCGGGTTTGGCATAAGGTAGCCAATTCAAGAAGAAGGTATTCAATCAGTTGACGCTATATACACAATGTCAGCTTCCCTCCTCCTTCTCGCCTATAAATTGCATACATAGTGGGAGGGAAAGTATTCGCCGGACCAATTGATCAAGCTTCTAAGAGACGCCTTCAGGAGCCAGCCAGTCAGCAAACTAGCTGCTTCAGACTTGCAAGAGGGCAAAGAGGGTTACATGGCTGCTGGTGTGGACGTTGATGCGGCCAATAGCGCTTATTGACCGCAACATCAATTGTTGGTCAATCAAGGAGGGTGTAACTTTGTCCTTACAGGCCCAAGAGTAAGAAGGGGATGTGTGGTGGGTTGTGTAGCCGCCTAAGATGCATGGTGGATGCTTCTTAGACAAAATGGAATACACCAAGTGTAGGTCAACGGGTTCCAATAGGCCAGGCTCTGGCGCGAATTGTCTGCAAAAAGAAGGCACTTATCGGATGGATAGGAACAAGGACTAGGTCGTCTTGCATAAGGATTTTGCCTACATATGAGGAGTGGGTGATCATGCGATGATGACCATGGTCTGAGGACGGGTTTGGGAGCTCCAGGGTGGTGCGCGAGTGCTGGAGAGAAAATAAAAATTCTGCGATATAAGACCACTGCCCACACTGCCTTCCAGCACCGATCCCGAGTTTTCCCCTCCTGTACCATCCAATTCCTCTTCCCTCTCGTTCCCAGTTTGCGTGACAGAGCAATTGATCCTGTTGACATCTTCCAAAATGAAGCGCAAGGCTGAGGCAACCTCCCAGAACGGCCGGAGCGACGCCGGCCTGAAGAAACCCAAGACTTGTAAGCCTTCAACACCGTCTTTTGTCGCTAGCTGCGAATCCCGCTCTCACCGAGCTTTGCGGCCAGCCATCGTCGCTCTTCCAGCACTCTTCCGCTAACAAGCCATTGCCCTGCAGCCCTCTCTCCCGAAAAAGCCAAGGAGCGATTCCGCAAGGGTCTCTTTGACCAGGATGTGACCGACGCCTACACCGCAGAATACGCCAATTCCGCGCCTTACAAGCATGCTGTGATCCACCAGCTTGTCGACGACCAGCTTCTCCGCAACGTACGCACCGAGATCAAGGAGAACGTCAGCTTCACTCCCAAGGAGACCGACATCTACAAGATCCACCAGTCCGGCGACCTCGCCAACCTCGACGGCCTGGACGACGAGTCGCTCTCCAAGCTGCCGTCGCTCAAGTCCCTCCGCGATGCCATCTACTCGGAGACGTTCCGCAACTATGTGTCTCACATCACGAATTGCGGCCCATTGAGCGGGAAGAAGACGGATCTGGCCATCAACATCTACACCCCCGGGTGCTTCCTCCTCTGCCACGACGACGTCATCGGCAGTCGCAGAGTCAGCTACATCCTCTACCTCGTTGACCCAGACACCACTTGGAAGCCCGAGTGGGGTGGTGCGCTGCGCCTGTTCCCCGTCCAGGAGATCGAGGGCAAGGACGGCGAGGTCGCAAAGACGCCCCTACCCGACCCGTCCAAGGTGATCCCCCCCGCCTGGAACCAGCTCAGCTTCTTCGCCGTCCAGCCGGGGGAGAGCTTCCACGACGTCGAGGAGGTGTATCGCGCCGAGTCTGCCGAGCAGCTCGCCAAGGATGGCGGCCGCGTCAGGATGGCCATCAGCGGCTGGTTCCATATCCCCCAGCCCGGCGAGGACGGGTACATTGAAGGCGAGGAAGAGAGGAACGCCAAGAACAGTGGCTTGATGCAGCTGCAGGGCAACCCCGCGCAGTACGACACCCCCAAGGCCTCCCCCGTCAAGGTCGAGAAGCCGTCGTCCAGCGATCTGGAGTTTGAGGAGGCAGACCTAGAGTTCCTGCTCAAGTATATCTCGCCAAACTACCTGACTCCGGACCTTCTGGAGCAGGTTTCTGAGCATTTCGAGGAAAACTCTAGCATCACGCTGACAGATATCCTGTCCAAGAGTTTCTCCAAGAAGCTCAAGGAATATATTTCCGAACAGGACAAGAAGCCTCTTACTGAAGACAGCGCCGAGCTGGAAAAGACGACGCCTTGGAAGGTAGCGCGACCACCTCACAAGCTCCGCTATCTTTACCAACACCCCCATGGCCCAGACGGCATTCGCACATCGCAAGATGAGTCTCCGCTGACAGAGCTTCTTGATGTCTTCTTGCCCAGTCGCCAGTTCCGCCACTGGCTCCAACTGGCAACCGGCACGACCATTGAGTCGCATGACATTATCGCCCGTCGTTTCCGCCCCGGAAAGGATTACACACTGGCCACCGGCCACGACGGCAAGGCCCGACTTGAGTTCAACCTTGGCATCACACCCTCTTCTGGCTGGGGCGAAGAGGAAGAAGAAGAAGAAGGAGACGAAGAAGACGCCGAGGAACAGAACGGCGAGGAGGCCAGCACAAACGGCAAAGGCAAAGGCAAAGAGAAGGCCAAACCGGAAGCCAGTGCTTCCGAGGAAGACGACGTCGGCGGCCACGAAGTCTACATGGCCGGCGCAGACGACGCAGACGAGGACGCGGCCGTCTACAACACCGCCGCCGCCGACGACGACAACATCCTCTTCTACCAGAACGCCGCCTGGAACAAGCTCACCCTCGTCCTCCGGGACAGCGGGGTTCTCAAGTTTGTCAAGTACGTCAGCCAGAGCGCCAAGGGCGATCGATGGGACATTTCTGGCGTCTTCGAGGTCGAGGACGACGATGAGGCCGGCCCTTCTTGAGCCCCCCTTTCCTCCCTTTTTATTTGGTTTGATGAAGAAGGCTTGAAATGGGTGTAATTTTGGCGTTCCTTGCTTGCTATCTTTTACGGATTAGACATGTCAAAAGTTAAAGGACCTGAGCTACGATCTGGATGGCTCATACTGCACTCATTTAGTAGATTTCGTTCTTGTTTGAAAAGATACATGTTACGCCATGATGAAGAAAAAGTATGTACGCATATACCCTCCGAGTAGCCTTGAAAGCAGATAGGCTATTGCTATTTGAAACTGATAAATTACAGAATAAGAGTTTCGTATTGACATTGTAGTGCTATGTGCGTTGATCTCGTTACAATATGTGTGAGCAAATAAGAAGAAGAAAGCGTCCGGGTCAACTCGAGCAACTGAGAAACACCCTAGGACCATGTGCCATATAGTCAGCCCTGATGAAGCTGAGCATAAAAAGAGGAAGAATCATCCTGAAAACTTAGTCCAGGGTTCGCGCTTAGATATTCGTACGACGAGTATATTCTATACGAACTCTCGGGATAACTCTTGTTTTTTTTTGGTACTCAGCTGTATCAGGGCAGGCGATATGGCATATGGTCCTAGGATGTTTCTCAGTTGTTCGGGTTGACCCATCCGTTTTCTTTTCTTAGCTCACACAGGTTCGTGAATATGCTAGAATATACATAGAAAGCAAAAAGTTGTTGGGTATCAATTGTGCCGCTGAAGTCTTTGGTTTGGCATTTGTTACCACGAATCAAAGCGGGTTAAATGCGTGAAGGGCAGCTGATCAGCATTGAACCGCGGGTGAGATTCGTATGCCTACCAACCCCTATTCCAAGGAGGAGCAGCAAGCCAAGTCTTTGAGGACTAATATTGGTCTTCAATACGAGCTTGAGCCGTGATTGGAGCAGAGAGTGGCTATCCTTGCAAAAATCAAGTTGGTTTGGTTAGGTGGTGGTAACCATATCCCACTTGTTTGCGATATTCGCAATCTTCAGATGGCTTGAAGTGATTTTGGAATTGAGAGTACATCGTCTCAAGTGAGTTGTAGCGTCTGGTGTTGGTGGTGATAGTCTGATAGTTCCATCTTGAGAAGTTCAGCCACCTCCTTGGCTTCACGGGCCCGCCCAGATCGAGCAAGCACATCCACGGTATCGTGACCAAGGACAACGAGCCACTGGCCCAGCTTCATCCGGTTATTCTTGGAGGAGTACTTCCCCTCCTTGCTAATCGATTTCATCACCCCGTCCATCTTGCCGGTGTCGCGGAAGAGACTGAGTGCCTGGTTCACACTGGGGTGAGTGGGATGCCATAAGCTCAAGTGTGCCTGCTCGACTGCCACCGAGGAAGCGAACTTCTCAGCCGTTGCGACATGTGCATTGTAAAGGATCTCGTTTGGCGCCGCCCTCGAGTGTGACTCGACGGTGGAGAGCCATGATATTGATCGCCATGGCTTCCAAAGCAGCTCTGAGAGGAAAGGACTTGCTTGGTAAGCATTTTGTGCACGTAACAGAGTCACGATGGCAGCATCCAGGTCTCCGTATTGGGGTAACCCTTTCACAGCAACCAAGTTGCTGAGAACAAATTCAGCTCTGCCATGTTGAGCTGCGTGATCAGCTTCTTCCGCAGCAGAGCGCAAGGACCGGGTGACCCATTCCCATGCGACGTTTTCGAGGCCTTCTGATATCAAGAATGGCATCAGGGCATTGACAAAGGGTCTGTTATCCAAGAAATCCAGATTGTTTGCTGACCTCGACGACCGTATCCAACGTAGAACCCGCAGGGCAGTGTCAGAGCCATCCAATACGGATGAATCCCCTTGTGTAGCTTTCATTTGCTTGCGTTTTGCTATTAAACAGCCAGTTGCCGCTCGAACCGTCATCATTCCTTTTGATACGGCATGATCAAAGACATTCATCGGGTCCCGTTGGTTTGGGATCATAGCGGGACCCGATGGAGGGCTTTCCGTGGGCTCATTGTAGCTGAACAGGGGATTTGAAAGCAACGTCTTTAGATGCTGATCAGTCGGCGAGGTTCTGAGTTCTGCCGAGGTGGTCGGGGCTGCTATCTTGGTTCTCTTGATGTCGCTAACGTTGTGGCCATGTTCTCGGTCTAGTTGATCTCGAAATGAAGATTTGAGACCTTCCAGGAGCTTTTGGGCTTGTGTTTTGGAGAGGGCGGTCGGTTCGTGATACCGCGAGAAGAGATTCTTAAAGGCGTGAACAGCCTTGGTGGAGTACATGTTTTCGGGGTTGTCGCTGGAGAGAGCCTCAAAGCTGAGCTGACGTATATATAGCTAGCAGATAAGCATTGTTCTAGATCAATTGATCGACTTCACAAGCTGGATGCTGTTGAGGACGAGGGCGAGGATTGGTTAAAGTTGCGTCATGATAGGCTGACTCTTCATGGTTCGAGGTGGGTGGACATGATGACAAAAATAGTTTAGTCTATGATTCCTGAGCGAAGTGATGAATAGGTATAACTCACCGATATCGATAAGAAGTGATTCACCGAATCTGAATCACGTGATCATCATCACTGTCAGGGAGGGTAGACCCCCTGAACAAATGGCAATCGAGATCCAAAAATACTAATTGGACATACAATGGGCTCAGAAAGTATATGAGGATGTCTTATTAGGTTTGTTTTGAATTTGATCCTCACGAGCGGCAATAGCGCACAAGCCTGGGAGACTTCACGAAATTACAGACACATCTAGCCAATGACAGGGCAATGAAAGACATGGTAGTAAAACAGTTCTAATTATTGAGTATGGGCAGGCTAGGGGGATGTATACGCCTGGAAGAAAGCCTGTCATGATTATTGACAGTGGCGTTATGCGATGCTTTCAGGTCACTGTGATACCTTTTTGGTCCCGAGAGCCGTCGTAGCGAGAGTGGGCTTCGGAAGGCGACGTTTGCCTCGCTAATGTACATTGCTCACGTGATGGGTGACCTCAATCGCAGTCCGTGTTGGAGCTACGTGGGAGCTTGAGCCCCTCCTTTCCGATCTTGATTGGCTGAGATCTGAATCGCACTTTCAGGTTCGACTAACTGGGAACCCTAAACTCTCGACGCAGGCGGGAATTTTCCTGGAATCGGAGGCATCTCCTATGCCTAAGAAAGCATGTGCGACGGTAGAAAGCCATTGGCATCACCGGGAAACCAATTTCCTCATGTCAGGCATACATGCGCGGTCAAATCCGAACCTGGAGCGGATCTTGTGTGGGTGGCTTGACAAGTCGCACGTATGGGGACCTTGCCACCTGATGCAAGGCGATTCTGGGCCCAATAGGCAGCCCGGCTGTGTCAAGTAGCAGAAGTTTGCCTCTGCACCATTCTCTCCCTTACGGCATATCACAATGGGAGAAGAATTGTAATTTTATTATTCAGAAGGAGCTGTTCTCTCGCTTGAGGACTCGCTACAGGGAGTTGAAAGCTAGACAATCCCCCCACATTCAAAACAGGCAGAGCTGTGGCTGGATTAGGATGGGCCTACCTTGCAACTGCCACAATGGTGGACAATCTGGGGCGATGAAGGAGCTGAGGAAAAATGGGCAATGTACCAGATCCTAGGGAGACATGAGGCTTTGAGTATCTTCTCGCGTGTCTGTGTGCTGGGAGGTACTTAGCGCCGGTCTCTTTTACCAGTAGAGCTACAAAGCCGGTTGTGCTACGTAGCCGCACTGACCTACCGACGCCTTAGGTAAGGTGCTCAGGGTACGTAGGGCGGTAACTGGTGCTGGTGTTCTCGTCTTACAGCGACCCGCGTCAGGCCAAGGTGGGCGCAAAGGGGCGTCACCAGCCGCTAAAGTCAAAAACCTTCCTCCCCAATCTCACCTCTTGCAACCTCGCTTCACTCTTGTCTGGGCAAAACCGCTTCGCCCTATCGATTTCCCCCGCAACGTGCCATCACTTGTTTTCTCCTTGTTATTTCTTTTCTTCCACTAATCAAATCGTCGCCTTCATCAATCCGCGACCACGATTGTGTTGCTATTCGAGACCATCCGCTTGTCGCTCCTAGCAGAGGACAGCTGACGGTTCCTCCTTCTGTTGCTCGCCCAAATTCATCCCATTTAAACCAATCTTCATGTCCGAGGTCGCTTCACGGCCATCCGCCTCGCGCGGTCGAGGCTCTGGTCGCGGTGGTAGAGGAGGTTTTGCCGGTCGCGGTGGTCGAAGAACAAACGGTGACAAGGCAGACGCTCATGCCACGCAAGACTCAGCCAGTGCATTCGACGATGAGGGTGACATCGGGGAGCTGCGGCGGCAATACGGCGATAAGACCTCAGTGATCCGTGAGATGTTCCCTGATTGGTCTGAGGTCGACGTGCTTTTTGCCCTCCAAGAAACCAATGGTGACCAGAACGAAGCCGTGACACGCATTGCTGAAGGTATGTGCTACCCAGACCCCCATCCACTCTCTCCTTGCGAAAATGGGATAATCTGCATGGTACGGGATGGAGGCACTAGATACTAATGTCGCAATTTCCAGGTAACATTTCTCAGTGGGGTGAAGTCTCCAAGCCCAAGAAGCCTGTTCGATCGAAGGCGAAGGACACTCCTGGCGCGTCCACCGAATCGACAGTTGCGCCTCGATCCTCTCGCGGAGGCCGCAGTGCTACTGAGGGTGGCCGTGGGAGAGGCAGGGCTACGGATCGAGGAGGTCGCGGTGGTCGAGGCCGGTCCTCTCAGCCCACAACCAATGGCCCCCGACACACCAAGGAGGGCCAACAGCTTTCCGTTCCTACTGAAGAGTCCACCGCTTTCCCCAAGGACGAAGCCACTATCGATGCCGCTGAGGACAAAAGCGAACCTTTGCTTGAGAAGGCTGCCGCTTCTGCTCCTGAAGCCACGAAACCAGTAGCTCCCCAGGCTAAGACCTGGGCCAGTATGCTTCGACAGTCGACCGCCCCTAAGCCTGCCCCGATACCAAAAGAGATCCCTGCTCCCGCACCTCCTGCTGAACAACCAGCTGAACCCGAGCCGACTATCGAACCTGCCGTCCCCGCCCCCGAACCCGAGCCTGTCGCAGCTGAAGAGGAATCTACCCCCGTTGTGGAAACCATCAGTGCTGCTACTGCTGCCATCCCCCCCGCTGCTATTATTGAACCCGAAGTCGCCCTCTCCCCCTCCCATGACGAACTCACAAAGACGAATCTTGAACAGGTTGTTGATGAATCCAATCCCCCCGCCACTCAAACGGCTGCGAGCACAACGGCTGATTCTTGGGATCCTCGACAGAATCCTCCTAGCACCAGTGCTACACCACTCTCAGCTGCTCAGCAGCAACACCAGGTTCAACGACAGACAAGCGGTTACGCAACCTCCGCAATCAAGGCGACTGCAGAGAGGGCTGTCCGCACACCTTCTTACCAGCGACGTGTTCTCGACCAGGAGGAAGCCGTCCGTCTACCTGGAAACCGTGAAGTCGACCGTGCTGCCGTCCAGTTTGGTGCATTCAACCTGAGTGGAGGCGATGATGACGTCGACGGCGAGCGCGAGGATCCTGAGACTCGTGCCCAACCTCCTGCTGACTCTCCCATTTCGCACCCTCGAACCTCTCTCCCTCCCGTTTCCCAACCTGCCTCAGGTGTTGAACACAAGGCTATACCTACTGGTCCCAGTGCTGCTGGTAAGCTCGCCCTTGTTTTGCTTTTTCCAAGCGCCCCGCTAATCTTTAAGTAGTGCCTCAAGCCCCTGCTGCACAGGTCGCTCCTACAGGCCCAGGTATGATACATCCGATCACCGTCCATTGATGAGTACGACTAACTGTGTTGTAGCCGCGACCCAGCCTCCTAACCAACAGTTCGGTCGATATGGACAGGCTGGCGCTCAGGAAACCCCTGGCGGGCCTCAAAAGCCGCTCGACCCTTTCCACCCTCAAAACACTCCCTCATCTCAACCTCCATTCGATGCATTCCCGGCGCATGCCTCCCAGCAGCAGAGCCAGCAGCCAGGTGCTCCCTTCAGCTCTGCTCCTAGCGACTACTCCTCCTACTATACCGCAAATGATCGAACTCCTTATAATTACTACGGGCAGTTTGGGCAGCAGGGTGCGCAAGGCCAAGAGGGTCAGCGACCCTTTGGCAGCTACAACCCCACACAGCAAGCCGATAACTTGAGCCAATACCCCCAGAGCGCCGCTGTCCATAACCAGCCCAGATTCGGTGCCGGTAGCAATGACGCTCAGAACAGTGGACACTCGACACCCAACCCTACTTCGCAGGCTCAGCAAGCTCAACAGCAAGCCCAACAGCAGGCTCAGCAACAGCAGCCTCAACAGGGCGCCCCGGGTTCCCAGCCACAGTCGCACGGGCAACAGCAGGGATTCCCCGGATATAATCACCCATACTACAGCAACCCATACTATAACCAGTACTATGCCGGCTACGGACAGGGTGGTTTTGGACCGTATGGCAAGGCAGGTATGTATGGCCAGCCATACGGTGTGACCCCTAATGCTCCTTTCGACCACACAAACT
Source organism: Clonostachys byssicola (assembly GCA_902006505.2). Lineage (NCBI taxonomy): Eukaryota > Fungi > Ascomycota > Sordariomycetes > Hypocreales > Bionectriaceae > Clonostachys > Clonostachys byssicola. The sequence continues at coordinate 1,592,952 of CABFNO020001240.1, forward strand.
CTCCCGCTTCATTCGCGCAGACTTCAGCTCACAGGGACTCGGCCCTTGGATCTGGTCTTGGAGATTACGGCCGCGGTGGCTCAGCTCAAACTGCTGGAGCACCTGGACTTGGTGGCAGCGGATTTGGTAGTGTTCACGACAGCTTTGCTCGTGGCTCATCTACATTCCAGTCACAGGCACAGGGATTCAGCAGCCAGACCCAGCAAGGGAATGGAGCTGCCGGCGATGACCTGAAGCCTTTCGGAGAATCCAAGTCTGGTGCTGGGCCATCTCCTTCTCTGGGCGGAGCTCGACCTGGATCGGCGACTGCTAGTGCGTCGGGCAGTGCTCCCGCTGGACAGAGCGGACTCCCACCACCACCTACGTCCCAGATGGGTGCAGGTGCATATGCTGGATATCCCAGCCACCTCCAGGGTCATGGGCTTCACGGCGGTAGCGGATACGGCATGGGAGGTGCCGGAGCCGGAAACCAGCACGGATCTACTCCCTACGCAAACTACGGCCAGGGAGGTTTTGGAAGCGGAGGCTACTACGGTGGCCAGCAGCAACAGCGTGGTGGCTGGGGCGGCAACTACCACTAAGAGAAACGGTGATCATGACGGGCAGAGGGGAAGGCTGAATCATGAGTCAAGATGCTGAGCTCGGAGAGAATAGTGGTGGAATCGGCCAGGGAGAATCAAGAGGCGCGATCTCCGAACTGAAGCCTTACTCATGGATTTCTTTTATTATATTATATTCGCCCGGGAGAGGAACAAGGCTGAGAGTGAGGAAGCGCGGGCGAGCCTAACCCTAATCATGATTATGTGTACGATTGACTATCTTTTGACGCCGGGAAGGTTTCTTCCTGGTGTTGGCGAAGACGAGTCTCAGGCGATGAGAGACGAATAGGGAAGTGGATTGACTGTATTTTCAAACTCAAAAGGCAACCAAGGTGACATTGGTCAGGGTATGGCTGGATGAAAAGGCTCGCGCGATTCTTTGATATTTTGTTTTCCCTTGATTTTATTTTTCCAAAAACCCGCCAGACGAAGACTGAAGTCTGCACGCTCTCGACTAATCATTGTCCTTTTTTTGGGTTGGGGATTGACGGAAGCTGCCTTGGCGAGGAAGCACCCGAGGACGTTTGATTATGGTTCTTGCGCGCAGCCTCGTGAAAGGAGGACTTTGCTTATGTTTTTTGTGCTCTATTGGTTTCTTTTTTTTCGGCGACAACGGGAGAAATGGTACCTACTTAGTATATGGACAGCCAAGGGGAATTCGGGAGCTCATGGATAAGGATTAGACAAGCAACCAAACAAAAAAACACAGGTGTTACTTTGGAGCCTTTACATATTGGTTTCTCTCTCTCTCACTCTCCGTAAATGCAGGGGGTATGCGGATGTAAGGCTGCCAATGGGCGGCCATCACCACCTCCCTTTCTGGTAGTCAACTTCGGCGGGACATGAGTGTTGTCATCGGGGGCGCAGATTGCGACACCGGCGGTGTGCTGCCGCTCTCTCCATATATTGCCTGCTTGATAGGATCCGTGGTAAGCGGATGTCAACCGGGTTCGGAAGGCCGCCAACCAAGTCGCGGGCCCCGGCTATTATGTCGTAGCCAATTTTCTGTCCGTTAGTTTCGTAGAATTGGATGGCCGGCATTTCCCTCCAACTCCGAGAGAGAAACTGAGCGGTTCATTCCCGCCCCTTTTCGCATCGGTTATCCGTCCCTGCAAGGCCACACAAAGGCCGTCGTCAAGTCTTACTCTAATCCCGGTGATCATGGTAATTCCCGCAGGTAGTTCTGCTGCCTCACCGAAATCGGACACCGCCGATGCCCCGAGGAAGAGCAGCTCTCGGGGGCCGGAGATAGCGCCAGAGCGATGGGAAGGAGTTGAGCAGGAAGGAGCGGGCTCTGGGGAAAAGGGAGTTGCGACCGAGGAGGAGAAGAAGTCCGGGCAGGCGCGATTTGATGAAGTTGAAACGGAGCAGCCGCCTCAATTGCCCTTCTCCAAAGCAAGATGCATCGCTCTTGTGGCTACTCTCACTGGTGCTTCATTCCTCAACGTATAGGCCCAATATCCCTGATAATGGCTATATTGACGCCCATTGACTAACATGACCTCTTTAACAGACTCTCTCAATAATGAGTGTCGTCATTATTCTTCCCACTATCGGTGAAGCTCTCGACATCCCCGAAACTCGGCTCCAGTGGGTTGTTTCCTCGTACTCACTCACCTTCGGCTGCTTCTTGCTCATCTGGGGCCGCATCGCAGACGTCTACGGCAAGCGTCTCATCTTCATCGGGGGCTCCATCTGGGTCACGGCCATTGCGGCTGCCAACGCGTTTTTGCCCAATGAGATTGCTTTCGATTTGTTCAGGGCACTGCATGGATTGGTTAGTTTTTACACCTGTCTACTTCGCATTCCGCTACGATTTCTCTCGAAACAGGAAGCCTCGTGCAGACTTGCTGACATGTCTTTTCTCTCTTCAGGGGGCTGCTGCGAATGTGCCGACAGCAATTGGCATCTTGGGAGTGACATTCCCTCCTGGAAAGGCAAAGAACTATGCTTTTAGTACATATGGTATGATCTTTTGTTCCCATTCTCCCCCCCTTTTACTGGTAGCAATATGCTACCCCAGCAGGCCTCCTGAGCTACAGATGGGACCCTTGTGTTAACCTTCAATTCTGAACGCGATAGCTGCGGGAGCACCTCTAGGAAGTGTATGTGGAAACATCATATCCGGTCTTATTGCTGAATACGCAAATTGGAAATGGGTCTTCGGCGCAACCGCTATCATGGCTGGTATCATATCTGCTGCTGGAATCTTTGTCATCCCTCCTACCCCTACGCCTTCGAAGGAAGACGACGAAGGCAAAAAGAGGCCAGCTATCGACTGGGTCGGAGGGTTCCTCATCACCGTGGGGCTCCTTGCTCTCATGGTTGCCTTGACTGAAGGTAATGTGGTCGGCTGGGCGACACCCTGGATTCCGGTTCTCATCGTGGTGTCCTTCCTCATCATAGCTGCCTTTGTCTACTGGCAGAACTATATTGAGACTCGCCTACCTGACCGTTCGCCTCTTCTCAAAGTCTCTCTGTTTCGAAATACCCGCTTCAGTGCCGTCATCGTCATTATGGGGCTCTTCTTCGCCGCCTTCAACAACTACTTGGTTTTTGCTACCTACTATTTCCAGAGCTTCCAGGGCCTATCACCAATCCAGACCACGCTGCGTTTCATACCAACTGGAGTGTCCGGTGCTATTATCGCTGCCATCGTGTCCCAGCTCTTGCACTGGGTTCCTACTGTGTACATCCTGACTTGCGGCACTATAGCCATGTGCGGTTCTTGTATTCTTTTTGCGGTCCCAATTCCGCCGAGTACCTCCTACTTCGCTTGGGGCCTACCCGCCATGATACTTGCGGTTATTGGTGCAGACACATGCTGGCCGTCACTCACGCTGTTTACATCGCATTCTCTGCCCCAAAAGGATCAAGCTATTGGCGGAGCTCTCATCAACGCCTCTGGCCAGCTTGGCCGATCAATCGGTCTTGCTATCAGTACTGCTGTTCAAACATCCATCATGGCAAACGCCAGGCATGTGCCGATCGAGGACGCTGGAGCAATGGAAGCCTGGGACTTTGCCACTCTCAAAGGTATCCGGGCTGCGAGTTGGATGAACTTTGGGCTGGGTGCAGCGGCAGTCCTCATCGTCCCGCTGGCGTTCCGCACTTTGGAAGTCATCGGGAAGCCTACCACTCCCCAGCCAGTGAAATACAGAAGCGACGACGAGGGTGTTGTGAGGAGCGCAAAGGACGAGGAGGATAAAGCGGTGAAATAGAGTTTAGACTGCTTCCTCCGATTGCCTTCTTTGGAAACCTACTTCATAAGTAATCAACTGGCGGCATTGAAATTGATAAACTCAAGCATAACATCCTTACGTATTTCTAAACCCGTGACCGGTTACTATTATCCTTTGAAGGGCGAATAGTAAAGATTTAAAAGACATTAAACCAGAAATTGTCACTATAGTCATTGCAGAAAATGCCCTACTTATCATTGGCCTTTAATTTCACATCTGATTACTTCCATCACCTAGTGTTAAGTCGAGTAGATATGTACTGTATTATGTTGAGGTATGTATAATCTAAACCAGCCAAATGTATATGTTTTATGTTCACCATGCCCCCCTGGTATCGTTGCAATCATAAACGCCGAAATGGCAAACAACGTGGAAACCTGCCACTATTTCGCAGTGCCCCGATTGAGCGAGGGCAGCATGTTTCCCAGCTTGATGACATGCTCTCGGAAGGTGCCGCCCTTGTCCCCGGGCAAATCAGTCGAGTCTATCCCCATTTCCATAACATCGTCATAAATTTCGTCTTCGTCATCACCATCCCTAGCCAGCCTCTCCAGGTACTGCTTCACTTCGGGATTATGCTCCATCTCCTGCCATGTTTCCAGGTCCCAATCCTCCATGTTGCCGCTCGAACCCTTCTGTCCAGATGTGCGGATCTGTTTTATGGCCAGTTTACCCACGAGTTCCATGAGGCCTAGAAATGACAGGACCAGGAACAGGGTTGCCCACCAGGTGGGATCTCGCCCCCAGAGTTGAGTGAAGGAGTCGCGGATTGCATAAGGGCCTGAAGGGAATTTGGCATATACACCACTGAGAAAGGCGTTCCACGCGAACCAACCCCAGGTGGTCAGGAAGAACGAAAACATCACTATAGTTGTCTTGAAGTGAGTTTCGAAAATGCTGCGTGCACGATAAACCATTAGTAAAAGTCGCATAATGAACCCCAATGTGTCAAGCACCTTGGGAGTGAAAGAAAGGGCCAACTTACAATAGCTTCCAGTTGATCCAGAAAACGCCGATAGTGAAGACCAACTGACCGAGGGAGTAAAGCGACTTGGTATCCTGCCCGCTTGGTACAATCCAGCCGTACCCTGTCCACGCACCGTACCAACAAATCACACCCTCGACGACCGCAAGCAGCATCCACAAAACATAGTTCTGGAGGTTCAAACCCTTGTTGCGCTGTCCGAATACATATAGCTCTGGGATCGCTAGGAGCGTTTCGGCCTGTAGATCCTGCTCCCAGATACCCATGCAGATTGTGCAGAGACTGGTAAAAAGTGTATTGAACACAGTCAAGCTGGCGGCCTCATACAAGGAAGTACCAGTGTAACCGTTATACCTCTGATATTGTGCGGCAGAAAGATAGAAGAACATTTCCTTCCAGTAGGTGCAGATAATAAATTTGGCAGTGCGCACGTAGTTCCATCGGCCGTGTACAAGAAGCAACCGCTGCAAGAACCTGAACTGAGCGATGGAGTAGTCAGCGACACGGGCGGCCTGGAGGCCTTCCTTCCCGGAGATGCCAACGCCGACATGACTTGCTTGGATCATGGCAAGGTCGTTGGCACCATCACCAATTGCCAGGGTCAGACCACGTGTTTTCATCTTCGGCGAGGTTCGTAGCTGTGATCGTACTGTCCTGACAAGCAGTGCTTTCTGCGCGGGCGAAGCTCTGCAGCAAATGACGGAATCAACAAGAAGCATGACTGCGTAGAACTCGCTTGACAACTCGGGAGACGACTCCACCTTGGCTAGAGTTTGGCCGTCAATCACCACGACGCTATGCACCGAGCCAGCCTCCAAGTCTTCTTTTAGATCCATGATTTGAGATTCAAGTGCGCCCTTGGTAACGTCCAAGATGTAGATATCTGAACCTGGTCGACACAGACGAGCAGAATGAGCAATGTTGATAGCCGTCTCTCTCTTGTCGCCAGTCAACATCCAGATCTTGATGTTTGCCCTTCTAAGTCGGTCGATTGTATCGGGAACCCCCTTCTGTAGCTTGTCTTCAATGGCAGTAGCGCCAACAAGGTCGAATGACTGCTCAATCAGCTCACCGGCCTTCTCAATTTTCTCCTGGCGATCGACGAGACTAGTCGTGGCATCGTCGTACAACTTCTTCCAAGATTGATAGTCGGACTCGGATATGAACCTTTGAGCGTAGAGCAATGTACGCAGGCCTTCCGTTGCAAACTCTTCCAGGTGCTGGAAACACTTTGAAAACGACTCGGATTCGTCATACATGTGGGGGCCTTCCAAGAAACTATAGCGTTCTGGAAGGGGTGCGGTATGATGCGAATGAGCTGAGAGGTATGAAGTCTTCTGGACGTCGAATGAAGCGCCCCTGGCCGAAAAAGAAGCTCGAGGCGTAACCGAGGTTGGTGGCATCAACCTGCCGGCTTCGAACGATTGGCTCCTGATACCATCGAATCTTCGATGTTCCATGGAAGGAGCAGGGTTTCGCCGTATGGTTAAACTTTGACGAGTCCCTGTAATATTGCCCCGTGCTCTTTGATGCTCACTTCGTCGAAATTTCTCATGTTCCAAATCAGCACTCTCGCGAACTTCATGCGCTTTTTGCATGGCAAGCGAGGACATTTTCAACCGCGGCAGGATGGCAGAATCTGCACCTTTGCAGATAACAGCAATACGTCCATCGGGATAACGGACAACGATGGACATTCGTTTGCGCGCACTGCTGAACTCGATGACGTCGAGAATTTCGTACGTTTTCTCCTCCGCCGGGGTCAAACTGTCGTGGTCGGCGATCCGAAGTGTAATGGACCTCGAAGTCCGCTGCACGACAGAATATCCCAACTCTCTCGCCGCCTTCACTAGGGCAAGCTCATCTGGAGATGATGCCTGGTACTCGATCTTGCCATCCTTCAGCTCCGGTAAACAAGTGTGGCAGAGAGCCATGGCCAAAAGATAATCACGAGCCTTTCGCGCAAAAGCAGAATGTGGCCTTAGTCGTACATATTCCATCAAGTCCTCCGTATTCACTTCGGGTTGAACATGGTCGGGTCTTCCCGTCGACCTCCAATGAGAGGATGACCGTCTCGCTCCTCCAATCGATGGTCTAGGTGTTGAATTCGGAGGTTCCAAAGGATCAGGGCGATGGTCATTAGGTACAACCAACCTTATTGGCTCAATCTTCAGAACGGAGCCGGCCGTGCTTGTGCAACTGGACAAACCTTCGGCGATTGACTCGGACTCGAGCGGTTGAAGGTCCATTTCGTGCAGCCAGATGGTCCCGGCGATGCTGATCTTGCGAAATTTCATGATGTTGTTTGTTAAAGTTCCTGTCTTGTCGGAAAAGATTATTCCTATCTGTCCTAGGTCCTCGAGGATTGTGTTGGTGTTGCAGCGAGCAGGCGTGTCGGTTTCCTCATCATACATCTTCAAGTCCGAATTCAACATCAGGAGTTGCCCTACCTTGACAATCTCAAGGGTAACATAGAGAGATAAGGGCACCACGTTGTTGAACATGATGATGAAGGCAATGATGATCTGATGAAAGGGAACATGGGCAAAGTCCAGATACCAGGCATGACGCTCGTATTCGCGTTGCCATTTGACGTAGCCCATGGAAATACCAACAGAAAGAAGAACGACATAGGAAGCAAGGGTGACAACGATCTTGTTGTTCATCCTCTCTAAGGCAGGCTTTTTCGCGCTGGGGTGCTGGTTCGAGTTCATCCGGATCTTGCATTCTTCGCCAGTATTAACGACAACTCCAATGGCACATGTAGTGTTTCGCAAGATGCTGCCACGGTAGACAATCTCGTTTATCGTCAGAGGCACCGGGTTTTTCTCGCCAACAGTTACACGGCCATCAAATGAGTGAAGGTCGGGGTTTGGGTCTTCAATGACAAAGTTCGCCTGGCAGCGCGAGATGCCAGAGATGGTATCGCAATTTTCGAATACATGCGCAACCTGCTTGCTTTTGAGGTTTGTCTCGCCGTCCAAAGCCATCGTTTCGATATAGGCCAACCCGTTTTCTCCGTCACTATGCATCAGAACAATATCGGCCGGAACAGGCTCATCCCGAGACAGGCGGACGATGTGCCCTACCTGAATATCTCTCCATCTCGTAGGTAGCCAGCGAAACCCTTCATGGCTTTCCTCTGAGGCAGGGATAGCTGGAGTATCGTCGCCAAGTAGAAACGGGTTCAATCGATCCAATAGGGAAGACTTTTTAGTAACACCCGCAACCTTGTCCTCCCTTCGTAGAACAGTCGCAAAGTTGGCATTTTCCACCTGGTCAAGCCTGTGCCGCTTGTAATCATCGTATCCTTCCTTAAATATAGTAAGACAAACAAAAAACATCAGTGGAAGAATTGTAGTATAGCTTCCAGTTGTAGAGAGACCAGGAATCTGTCCAAGGAGATCAGCATTGACGTTCATTTTAGTAGCCCAGGGGGTAGTATTGTGCAGGTGGGGGGCCTACCATTTGAGGAATACCAACGCAGAGGAAGTAGAAGTTTCCCACGCGTGTGAACTGGAAGATCAATTGTTTAGGAATGAAATCCCATATGGTGTATCTGGAAGTTCGAATAGTATTTGGGATGTAGGAGTGGCCTCGCCGAGGATCGAACAGTGGCGAGTCATGGTCAATCCTCAGTGGAATATGCCGTCCATCAGATTTGGCCAATGCCTTCCTTCGCAAGATGAGCTCAACAACGACTCTTTGGTAGAGCCAGGTGAATCTGAACACCAATTGGCGGATAAACTCCCGCCAGCGGGATGCGATTTTGTCATATAAACGGTTGTTTGAAGAGGTACCGGCTAGCGAGAACCTCGGGCGAGTTGCCTCGTCCATGGCCTCGCCGCCTCTCATAAAGAACACTCAGAACCTAGTTGAAGTCGGGTATATGAGGCGAAGAGGAAGGCGATAGATTTCAAGAACAAAAGTCTGGTGGGTGTTGTGTTGGGGCCGAGGGTTAAGAATGGGCCATAACAAGACGTCCAAGTCGCCTAATTTCCTGTTTCCACCTAGAGAAAGACTTCGTATCGAGAACGGCTGTGAGTTTTCACTGCGGTGGGGATCTGGCCAGGATGTGAAGCGCCGAAGGACAGTCAGGAGACAGATCTGGTGATGGCGACAGACGATACAGGTCAAGCAAGGGATTCACCTCTCCGGGAGAGGTTGGGGAGGGAAAACATCGCAGACATAGATAAATATCACCATGGGTCAGAAAGATTAATGGCTGACACTTCGTCGACGACACCAGACAAGGCCAGGCCAGGCCAGGCCGGGGTGGAAGGCTGTGGTGTCATTGCGGGCCAGGGGTGATGCCTCGAGATGGACCAACGTGGGGCCAGTTGGTGTGAGGACTGGTCCAGCCGGCGCCCAGGCTAGGGCAAATCGGAGGAAAACGTGTGCCAGGCGAGAGAACCGCCCGCGAGTCACGATGGCGCTGAGGTCCGATCCGAGCTACTTGGTTGCATCATGTGGCGAGCCTCAAGAGAATCCTGGGCCTAGATCGTCCATTGGGAAGGCTTCACTTTTGGTGGCCGTCGTCGTGAGGCAGGGGCAGGAGCGAGGGAGGAGCTCATCTCAGTGCTCAGGTGCTCACGGTTGGACGTCCCTTGCAAAATAAATTAAACATCCATTGTATTCCCGGACCCGGACATGGACAGGCCCCAGAAAGAAACTATCAGACTCGTCACTTCATGGGGGCGGGCAGCGTAATCAAAACTCATCATTCTGGAGAGAAACGATCCCAAGTCCCCAAACCCGGCCGCGATCTTCAGATGCCTGTGCCACACCTGCCACAAACTATTCGCACGCTTATTTAGGCGCTAACGGGCACCACAAAGAGCGTTGCGTGCGTCTAGAGTCGACATCTCTTTAGTCCTGTCTGACACCACCGATCTAGAACGCGGCCAGATCGTCACATGACTTGATTCCCCGAAGGCCAGACAGTCCACTCACTTACTGGACGTCTAACGTCCTGCCCATTGTTCTGCTCGTGTCCATCCTACCTCATCAACGATCAATTGCTGCCAAAGCACCTGAGGGTGACGCAAGTTGCTTTGCGGGTGTCCACCGAAAGACAAGGGTCAGGCAAAGAAAGCTTGATTGGAGGACAGGGCCGCGCCCCGTCCGGAGAATCGTTTCCCAACGAGTCAAGCCGGGAATATTGGCTGGAATCGGCTTTTCCTCCTAGCTCCACGCGACAGAAATCCACGCACTCAAGAGCTTTCAGCATTTACGAAGTACTTCATTGGCCACGTCAATCACGTTGGAAGGGGACACTAGATGAACAGGATTTTGTTTGTATGAATATATTTGTTGAATGAAGCTACTCCTGAAGGCTCGGCCCATTGTAGGGGCTAGCCTTCGTTTTCGTCTTCAGTCGAGTTTAAAATAAAACCTCATCCAGGAGGAAAAAAAAAAGTTTATAAAAAGAGTTATCTGTGACAGTGTCAGCATTACTAAGGGGTATCAAAGGGCGAGATATAGGTGGATTAGAAGGGAGACTAGCATCTCATGAGCACTGGACAACTCTAGGGATATCGGCATCACGTCACGGACAAACAGCACCCAAAAATATGATAAAAGATAGCATGGCCAAGAGAGAGAGAGCATTGTCATCCTACTCACTGCCTACTCGCTATCAAGTTCACAATCTGCGCGCGTTATCCCGTGCCAATGACCTCCCATGAGTAGTTAGCAATCCAATCTTCCACGCGAAGTTTGCACCCTGAAGCCAAACCAAGACTTGAATACCAAAGTCAAACCCTTGAGTCCCTGTCCAACCACAGCAGGGAAACTGAAAAGCAAAAAAGCGGGAGGGGTAGGAGAACCCCTTCAAATCGTAGCCAAACTCAAGACTGTCTTGGTGCTCAGATCCCTTGTTGTTGTTGTTTTTTAGGATTTTTTTCATTTTTTTATGCTCTTCCGCTAGCAGAAGCGCTGGGGCCGGTTTATTTTGTATTAAATGCACAACTGGCATCAACTTTCAGTCATAAACATAAAGCAGCGCAGGAAATCAAGGGCTTTTTTTTTTGTGGCGATACATAGCAGTATCGATTCCATCAACGTTGTTGTTGTTGTTCTTCTTCGGGGATACACTTGAGAGTAAACTCAGTATTTCCAGTTTGACTTCTGTTTTGGGGGACTATCTGTCCTCGCTTTCCAGCGCTCTACGCTTGGACTTGCGGGATGCTGTCCATGGTAATGTCGCCTGTGAGCCACTCCTTTTTGACAACTTCATTTCGGACGGCAAAGAGAAACCTGTACGCCGTTTTGACAGTGCCGTCGCTGACACCAGCTTGCTTAGCAATCGGCTGAGAAGCGCGGGGCTCTCCAACCAGATGGCATGCCATGTAGATACAAGCGGCTGCAACAGAAAGAGGAGATCGACCAGAAAGATTCTGGTTCTTGGCCATGCCTTGCTCAGCCAGTTCACGAGAGATCTTGGAGATCTTCTGTTGGTTCTTGAAGCCAAGTTGGGAGACGTAGCGACCACAAAGCTCAGCTGCACCAACAGCAGTGTTCTCGTAGTGCGTGACGGTGTTCAAGCCGGTGGCGCCTTCTCCACCCTCCTTGTCTTGAATCTTAAGCAGGAATGCCTGGAGCTGCTTGAAGACTCGACCGACTTCCTTCTTGTGGACTGACGTGAGGTTGAAGATTTCACGGAATGTACGAGGAACGTTATTCTGACGGCATGCGATGAAAATGCAACCAGCAATGATGGCCTCTTGAGGCTTGCCCTTCAGAACTTTGTGCTTGTCGACAAGCTTGAAGATGTGCTTGGCGGCGTTCGACACATTTTGGCCCATGTTGATAGTCTCGCAGAGTGCCACAATCTCCTTGTAGCCCTGCATGAGATTCTTCTGTCCCTTGTCGACATTTGTGTTGTTTTGGGTTCTTGACAAAGCCTTGTGTGCCTTGGACTCAGAGAAGGCAACGCTGGTGGCCAACTGCTCGCCTTCAATGAACTCATCCTGAGGTCCACCGACACGGCTGGGGTCGTCACCACCTTGGTCGTCGTTGGCAAAAGTTCGCCACTCAGATCTTGTGTCGATGATGCGGGTACCGACAACCACTCCGCAACTTTGGCACACCATGTCTCCGCTAGAGAATTCCTCCACCAGGTTGGGGGGGATCTCCTTGCAGTCTGGACAACATAACACGTTGTTCAAATCCTCCTTGAACCCGCCGGCTCCATCTCCGCCAGTTGGCGGGAACATCTTGGCCTGGTACGGTTTCGCTGTGTAGATGTTGTTGATTTCGTCAAACACTTTTCGTGCTTTCTTCGCAGCCTTATTCCGCCTTCGCAGTTCAACCCGCTTCCTAGCAATAGCCCGACGAGTAGACTTTGCTTCTTCTTGTTTGAGTTCTTCGCAGGTCCAGAGCCGATCGTTCACAAGCTGGAGATAGAGTGGAGAATGCACTTTGGCGGTGTGTGGAGGGAGAGAGAAGAGTGTTGAAGAGAGAAGTTGGGCGAGCGGTGAGAATGACGGAGTTGGCCCTGGTCGATAAAGAAAGTATGCGCGTGATGCGTCTGTGTATTTTTTGGTGCGACTGTGTGTCACAAAGGAGATGTAATCGTAAAATCAAAGGCGACGCTCGAGAGGAAATTTGAGAATATTAAATGACAAAGGAATCTTCCTTCATCCAGATTATTATCGATGACGGAAGGTAGCTGTAGTTTGAGATGACTGGAATATCAACTTCTAGATGGAAAGGCTGGAGCAGCAAACAGAAAACTCTGCCGGCCGACTGTTCTGGACCAGTGAAGGTGTCTGAGCGCTGCACAAACAACGTCAGAACAGCGAAAAGTCGGCGTGGAAGTGGTCGCTTGTGTTGAGCGAGTAGAGAATGTCGTGGAGATTTGGTTTTTGGCTGATTGAAGTGAGTGCAGACCGACTTCTGGCGGCAAGAGGCTGAAGAAACAGAATGATGACGAGGAGAAGTTGAGAATGTGAGATTGGGGACGAAGGATGGGGATTAGTACCTGCTGCCCTGCGCTCCGCCCCAAAGACCAGAATCAGGTGGAAGGCGAACTTCCACTATGAGTCAGCCTGAATTATCAGGATGGTTGTGGGGCAATACATCAGGGGTACTTGGGTAAGCATTGTATAATGCGGACATTTTGCTGACTACTGGCCGAGAACGAATGTACTGGACTGTAGAAGTCAAGTACACAGGGCCCCTATGACCTCCCGCTAGAATTGAACTTCTTGTCGGGCGAGAATAGGCGAACCCTAAATTCAGGCATCACCTTTTTTACGAACTTATCGTGTTGGGAAGAGCAATTTTTCTTTTTATACTTCAATTTCATTCTCTAGCAGCAATTCGTTGCTGTATCCTGGAACCTACCTATGGTTCTAGGCGATTCCACCACCCGCCATATCCCTTCTCACCCTTGGGCCTCCAGACAATCTATCATCTCCTTCGCCTCGACTAACACTTAATAATTACTGCACAATTACCTAGGTAGGTACCTAGGCTTATAAATGTCTTTCCTCTCACAATATCCATGGTTCGTAAGTACTAGGAGGAGAAAGAAGGGTGACTACAATCGTGGAAAGTTCGCCTTTTTACTTGCCCATGTAAAAGCCATCGCATACAGGGGGCAATCTTGAAAGGTTAAACCTTCTGTATGCCCCAGGGTCGGGCGAATGCTTCAGTGTCTACATAATGCGAGGCCTATTCTACGCCATGGGTACCAGCATCAAATATTTGCACTTTATACGCCTGGAAATTGACCATCTATATTGCTTCTAATCATAGCTTCTGGCTTCTTTCGTCCACTGACTTCCGGAGCAGTGCGATGACTTCAGCCGGATCCTTGGCGCCAAACACGGCGCTGCCGGCCACGATAACATTGGCGCCAGCATCGGCAGCCTGGTCGATAGTTCCTGGCCCGAGACCCCCGTCAACCTCGATATTCAACTCGGGGTACCTCTTTCGTAGCTCTTGCACTTTAGGCAGCTCGGAGGCCATGAACTTTTGGCCACCGAATCCGGGGTGAACTGTCATGACCAGAACCATCTATAGGTAGTTTATGTTAGTCTTAGTGTACCTTCGTATTCTCCAAGCGAACCTCAAAGGTCCTGCTATCAACACCTCCCAAGGGGTGTGGGGAGTTGAAAGTTCATACATCTGGTCTCTCCTTCTCCTCAGGGTTTTCCAAAATCTCCCACAGCACATCCACGGGTGTATCTGGCTTGATAGCAATTCCAGCCAGGATGCCCTGGTCATGGATATATCGAATCAGTGCCTTGGGGCTTGTCTTCTCGTCCGTGTTTTGCTCGGGGCTTTCGGCGGCGGAGGAGAAGGCAGCTTCATAGTGGAAGCAGTACAGGTCGCAGCCGGCCTTCTTGAATTCCTTGACCCATTTCTTGGGCTTTACGAGAGATCGGGCGAGCCAATTCGTTAGCGCTGCGAATCTAAACCAGCAGGGCATGACAAGGAGGGTCAATGGGGGGCGTCGTTGTGCGTTCCTACCTCTGCGATCATCATGTGGCAGTCAAAGGTGCCCCGGCCATGGTTCTCGGTGGGCTTGTCAACGTGGGAGCGGATCTTTGCAACGACGGGCGCTCCGAAGGTGATATTGGGCACGAAATGGCCATCCCTACACTGGCGCATGAGTTCATTGATATCCTTCCCCCCCCTCTGCTCCCCATCCTTTCTAAAACAGCTTGGAGCTGACTCTCGAAAGGACCTTCTCCAATGCGGGGCAGGAGCTCCTACATGATATCAACATGGAGCCAGTCGGCGCCCTGGTCCATTGTGCGGGCGCATTCTGCGCCGAGCTGGGCAAAGTCGGCCGACAGAATCGAGGGTGCAATAATGGCGTTGGGAGGCATCTTGGGCGAGCGAGTATAGAGGTTGTAAGTCAGACAAGTTGGCGGGTTCGCTGGCGGTCTTGCCTTAATAAATTATGGATTCTCTCCAGGCTTGGCCTGCTGGAGGTGGTACTTTTCAGTGGAGTGATGTCAGCGGGGTTAGGATGGTCTACAGTCGCCCGCACTGCTGCTATTGGCACAGCGATGCCGCAGCTCGAGACGCGGCCAGCTCGAACAGAGTCGGAATAGTGGTATTGCAATGGACGGTTGTCACCCTTGTGGGGGCTTCTCGAGGTCTGATAGGTGCGATATGTCTAATGCACAGTGAAGAGCCCTTTGCGACATGTGGAATGCTTCCATTGTAAATACATGTTCAAGTTACATGTACTTTCTGGAGGCGGGGGACAGCTCTATCTGTGTACCCAACTAGAGGCGGCATGCCAATGGTTTGTCGCATCCATTTGAATGAGAATTGCCCTACACTCTTGATCAATTGGGAATGGCAAGCAGGTGGCATCGCCGAGAATGGAGTTGCAAGTTGAATAATACCCAAGCAGACACTTGGAAATGTTCAGACGTTGTGGTGTCCTGCTCTAAGACAATCGCTCAGTTGGGGCGCTTTCGGCGGGCCTGAGTCATACCCAACTGCGGATAGTACAGCAGCCAGCCCAATCAAGCCTCCTTTCACAAAGACGTCTGGTCCGTACACTCATTCAAACGAACAGACCACCACTCAGGCTAGACCTTCAATTGTCTGTGAACGCGACTCATCAATCACAGGTCTTCCTTCCTCATCCTTTGCCAGCTACTTGGCGAGCTATCAGGATTAACGGCGCCCACAATGTCCGCAGCACAAGGCAACGCCAGCGGGCAGGATCTGCCCCTGATCAATATCAAGCCATTGTTGTCCAAGCTCTGGCCCATCCATGCAGAGGTGTCCAGTGATGAGATTGCCGATGCCATCTCGCACTTCTTCACCAACCAGGTCAGCGAGGCCCAGACCGCCTCGCTGCTGATGGCCCTTCACTTCACCCAGCTGGACTTCAAGGCAGAGGTTCTAGCCAAATGCGCAGCGTCGATGCGCAAGGCAGCCGAGCCCATTGATTCGCAGACTCTCCGGGCTGTGATCGAGAAGCGTGGGAGAAAGGAGGGGCAGTACAATGGTGGCTTGGTGAGAGACTTCTTTTCTTCCTCTTGCCCTTCCCTTGGCGCGCATATATGCATATATATAGTAGACAAGGTAAAAGGCATATAATTCGAAAATCAGGGGCTAACTTTATATCTCTACTCGCCAGTGTGACATTGTTGGCACTGGAGGAGACTCCCACAACACGTTCAACATCAGCACCACGGCCTCCATCATCGGCTCGTCACTGCTCTTCATCTCCAAGCACGGAAACAAGGCCAGCACGTCAAAGTCGGGCAGCGCCGACCTGGTCAACCAGATGCAGCCCCGCCCCCCGGTCCTGAGCGCTGTGTCGCCGGCGAACATCCAGAGGGTGTACTCGGAGACCAACTACGCCTTCCTCTTCGCGCCCCTCTTCCACACCGGCATGCGGTACGTCGCCCCCATCCGCCGGCAGCTCCCCTGGAGGACCATCTTCAACAACATCGGGCCCCTCTCCAACCCCGTCGAGGACCTGCTCGAGGCCCGCGTCATCGGCGTCGCCAGGAGGGACCTCGGCCCCGCCTTCGCCGAGGCCCTCCAGATCGCCGGCAGCAGGAAGGCCTTGGTCGTGTGCGGCGAGGAGGAGCTCGACGAGGTCAGCTGCGCCGGCCGCACCAACTGCTGGATGGTCAAGGACCGGACCCCCGGCGGCGAGACCTTCATCGAGCACTTCCAGATACAGCCCAGCGACTTCGGCTTCAGCACCCACGCTCTCAGCGAGGTCTCGGGCGGGAAGGAGCCAGAGGAGAATGCGCAGATCCTGCGGCGCATCCTGAAAAACGAGTTCCCTGACGATGACCCCCTGCTAGAGTTTGTGCTCATCAACGTCTCTACGCTGTTCGTGGCCTCTGGAATCTGCGAGGCGGACACGAGCAACATGGGTCCCGGCGATGATGGAAACGTCATTCAGGAGCGCGGCCCAGGCGGCCAGCGCTGGAAGGAGGGCGTGAGACGTGCTCGCTGGGCTCTCAAGAGTGGTGAGGCTTGGAAGCAGTGGGAGGCCTTCGTCAATGTAACAAACGAGATTGGCGCAGCCTGAGGTAGGCGCGGGTTTCAATCAACCACGGCTGGGGCTCGGTACTCGGCTATCCTTTGAAAAGTGTTTCTTTGATCTTCCTTAGTTACAGTAGAGCTCAAGGTTAGATCCACTGGTGAAAAGCGCATAGAGCGCGGATGAGGCTGATGAAAGGATCAGCAAGGGCTGTTCTGATCGAAGGGAGAAAATAGGTTTACAGAATACTTCATCCACAACCAGGACTTGATCGCAAACTTCCCGATTGTTCGGGGCTTACTGCCTGGAATAAAGAATAGCATTGGCTTCCACAGCAGAAACAATGACGTGATGGCAGTACACTGGGTGCAGGGGCTCCAAAGGGACAATAGAGGCTCCGGCCTTGGTTGTGATGATGATCTATACCGACTTCTCCAAGCAGAGGGGAACAGAAGTGTGAGAAGATGGAAGTGGTACTACCACCCAGCTTTTCAAAAGAGCTAGCTGCTGACGGCACGTAGGTGTCTGAGATTACAACGTACATCTCCATAGGTGATTGAAGCTTCGTATCACGAACTATATGCACTTATCTAACAGGTAGTATGAATTCTTGATTTTCAAGTACCTAGGTATTTAGATGATGAAATCCACCCCTTTTGGGCGCCGCAAATAAATTTGTTGTTTATACTCTGATAATAAATTTTATAGAAGATCAAAGTAAACTATTAATGCTACTTTGATAAGTATTGACCACCAAAGCTAAAGCTTAGTTTTCTCGAGGTGAAAACATAGGTCGTGGTAGGACAGGTGCTTGGATTAACATTGATTGGATGAGGACCTAGATAAAACCCCTCAGAGGAAACAAGGGTCAAGGTCAGATTATGCACTCACAACATTGCCAGCTTCGTAGTCGAACCGCTAGCAGACTCGTTGATCGGAAGCGAGGGACCGTAATCAAGCCGTCACTGCTTTACTTACTATGTCACACTAGGATGGAATTCTTTGAAGACGTCTTGCTTCCTGGCCTGTGGGCTGGCTTCATAGAGTGGCAATTGTATCATTTTTGGATGGAGCCTGGGCTATTATTGTTACTCCCGACGGAAATATTTTTCTTGGTCATCTTCCTCTATGGTTTTGAGATACTGCGGTCATCATTGCTGCGTCTGCTCTCGTATTTAGCGAATCTTCTTTCAGCTCCCTTCGTCATCGTTTTCTTCGTTGTTTCCTTCCTCATTCAGCTGATTTTTATAGCTCTCGTCTGTCTTCGCTTTATTATTCTTTTACCCTTTTCTATACTTCTACCTATATGCTTCCTTTGCTACTTTTGTTTCTATTTCACTCTTAAATGGACCATTTCCTCCTTATATCTTGTGTTCTCGCTGTTCCTTACTCTGTTTTCAAAATTCTACGTTGTACGCTGGCCTCGGTATAGACAAGGTGCAGGGTCCAAGTGTTCTCAAGGATGCATCCGAGAGAGAGAAAGCAAGCTGTGTAGCACATGTCAGACGCTGGTCGATTCATCTGCTCTTCTGACAGGCACCTGGCGGCTTTTCACAAGGCCTTTTGAAATGCACCCGCATCTTACGAACTACGACCTCATAACATCCTCGGAGAGCTGTGCCTTGTGTAGCCTTTTGAAGGGCTCCAAATCAGCTGTCGATGCTACATCCGGGAGCCAATGGCAAGATGGATCAAGTGGCGCCGTGGAAGCTGCGGGAACCGCACACATGATCAAAGTATGGGAGCAAGCCCACATCCGAGAGGGACCTCTATTGCGCATTCAACTGGTAGACAACGAGTCAGGACATAAAGCATTAGGGCGTCCTCTAGCGGTCGGGGAGGTCAACAAACGTATGTAAGAAGTCCGAACGCCCAGTCTACAAAACAGCATTAACATCCTGGCATTAGTCTTCGGATTCCACAACTGTGATGCTCTGGACACGACCAACTCATCCAGTGTTATGAAATGGGCGAGGAGACAAATCGATGGTTGTATTAGCGACCACAAAAGATGCGGGACTAACTTCATGGATCAAAGCCTGCGAGGCTTCCGTCCCACGCGGCTCATTGACGTTGGGGAAAATGGCGATCCAGACGTTCGCCTCGTCGTGACCTCGGAATTGCCAACGCCGGGAATCGTTCAAGAGTACGCTGCGTTGAGCTACTGCTGGGGCAACTCAACAAAAACACTTCTCCTTCAACAGAACATCGACGACATGACGAAGCCCACTGCTTTCTCCACATGGGACAAGAACTACCAGCACGCCATCAAAATCACGAGGGAGCTGGGAATCCGATATCTGTGGATCGACGCTCTATGCATCATTCAGCACCAGGAAAGCCAAGAAGACTGGCTGAAGGAAGCTCCAACCATGGGTCTCGTCTACGCAAACGCGACGTGTGTATTATCAGCAACAGCCTCCACAGACTCGCAAGGCGGCTGCTTCTTTCCGAAGATGTCCCTCGCGGGCGGTTGCCACCTGGGCCGGCAAGGAGGCACCTCGCTAGATGTTTTCCCGTCAATGAGATATGACATGATCATGGCCGACCTGTTCAAGGACAAGGTTGAGTCGGCACGGCTGACCACGCGGGCATGGACATTTCAGGAGCGCATACTCGCGAGCCGGATTCTGCACTTTTGCGAAGGCCTCGTCCTATTCGAATGCAATGAGATGCAAGCCTCAAGCAGTCATGGCTTTGGCCAGCCATATCCCAAGAAGACGCATTTCCGCTTGGACGGTAAAATGCAAGTCCCGCTCGGCCCGAGAAGGCCTCCTCGACCCTCCCTACCCTCCTTTCGCGTTCCGAGGTTTGAGATTCCGGACATGCTAGGTCAAAGCATACTCACATGGGAGAACGAGATAGATTGGGACGCCGTGATGAGGACGCGAACCGAAGTATCCAGGCTCTTGGGCGATACCGGCACAGTGCCCTGGTGGCCAGTACAGGATCGCGGCGGTATACGTGCCAACGGAAACGTTTTGCGTTGGAACTCCAGCTTCTCCCTGAACGTGCTTGAATTCCTGGACTTCTCCGACTTACTCAGTGTCTTCAGAGACTTCAAAGCCTACCAAGAGTATTTCTTGTGGAGGACTTGGCGAGGCGAGATGATCGAGTCGGCTCGGATGGGCATGCGTGGTGCCTTTGAAACGCTCGTGCACTTCAAGGGCGCGTCAATAGAAGAGAAGATCGAGTTCCACAGTTGCTGGTATGAGATTGTCGAGAACTACTCTCAGCGCAACCTAACCAACCACACGGACAAGCTCGTGGCCATCCAAGGGCTGGCAAGATTCGTCCCATGCCACTTCGTCGCGGGGCTTTGGAAGGAGGCGTTCGCTCTCAATCTGCTCTGGATGCTTAATAGATCAAGCCAGCCCAAAGGGAGGCCCAGGCGCGATATTCCCACCTGGTCCTGGGCTTCGGTTGACGGGCCCATCTCGCACTGGCTGCGTGTACGAGTATCCTCAAACTCGGCTAATAGGGGCATTTGGAAAGACCTCTGCCTGTATGTGACTACTCTGTCAGAGCCGACTCCAGAAGCTGCCCGAACTGTCGTTTTGTATCATCAGATACCGCTGTTCAATCTCGACACCTCTAAGGCGACCTTTTATCCCGACATCACAATGTCTGATGAGAGCCATGCGGGACTTTCCTGCCTCGCTGTCTTATCATTTAGGAATCCCCATGTTGATCCCTACATTGCTGATCGACAACTCCATGGCATTGTGGTGCGGGCAGTCGTGGGCTCGGTGCAGAGGTACGAAAGAGTTGGCTACTTCCGGATGCTGGACCAAGCCGCAGTTGAGGATGCACTGCAACGTCTGCGCCATGACCCTCTCCAGATTGTACTTGTTTGATTTCAGGTTGGTTTGCCGAAGATGCAAACAAGGAGCGCAAAATCAAACGAAATTTTTTTTTTCCCAGATGGCTGTCTCGATATGGACTCCTTTTTGATGGGGAAATAACTATTCCGACTTGGGGCAAGTATACTAAAAGTCTTACAAATATACCTAGGTAAGTCTAGATTTCCCACAGAGTGCTGCCTGATTGTAGAGTCATGTTTGCGGCAGCTGTTATTGTTGATGTTGCGTGGCACCAGTATAGATCGATCTCTAGGCGTAGATGTAGGTGAGCCAGAAAAGTTTTGGAAGATGTAGTTTATATTTATGATAGTTTCTATATAGCTTACACTATAAGTCTTCATTAAGCCTTTTATAATACTTGAGCTGCTGAGATCTACAAGGCCTAACAGTTGAATGGTCCCGATGGGAGACGTGACGAGGTGCGCTACAATGTTCCAGACAAAAGCTCTTACTATCGATTGTTTTGTGGGCTCTGATTGGGGTGAAATCCAAGACTTGGGTTGCAGAACAAAAAGAAGACACGAAGTTCGGTGAGATATGTGTGATATTGAAAGGGGTAGTGGATGTCTTTTATATCCCCCCGACTCTCAGATACACAGATCTACCAAAAATTCCAGAAGACGATGATCCCATCCATTCAACGCCATGTACCCTTTCCCGCGCTTAATAAAGGTAAAAAACAAGAAACTGAAACTCCAGTCATTATCGCTCTCATTATTTAGGGTATCATTATGTCTGCTCAAATCCAAGCCTGCCCTCTCAGCTGTTGCTCTTGCAAGGTGACCCGGCGCTGATGCTGCTGCCCTCCTCTTGCTGGCGGAAATATCGAGTGGCGGGGAGGTGGTAGCGTAGCAGAGCTGACTCTATGCGATCGAGGTGGGCTTCCCGAATGGATCGGGTGCTGAGGGTGACTGGCCTCGATATCGACGGGCAGGAAGGAGGCAAAGTCGGGTTTGCTCGTGGGGGAGGGGTGGATGGGATGGCTACGCAGCTCGGCCGTCGCGGGTGTCTGCACGCTCAACTCGCTGCTCTCGCTGTCACTGCGCCCATGGGACGATGTCTTGAGGCCCGGGTGGTTGACAAGAGACCGGGATCGGTTCCTCTGGAGGTTCGCCTCGAATTCTTTCCACTCGTCCCGGAGGCTCCCGGCTGAATTGGAGCGGCTCGTGCGGACCTCGCGCTCGTCCTCTTCGTATTGGGGGAAGAGGCTGTTGTGAGTCTCCTGAGGAATGAGACTATTACGGCTCTCCTGGAGGAGGAGGCTGTTGCGGCTCTCAGCACGCGAGGACGTCCGGCTGGCGAGCGACTTCTGGATCATGGCTTGTCTCTGCTGCTCCTGGTCCTCGCTGATCCTAGTAACGTGGAGCGTCGGGCGCTTCTTGACGGAGAGGTCAAACTCGGTGATGGAATTGGGAGAGATGGCCATCTGGGCGACCTGTCTGTACTTTCTGCGCTTGAGGTGCCGTACGGTGAGGTAGATGGCGAGGCCTAGGAGAGCTGCTCCGGCAACTGCGATGAATACGATGAGACCAATTGATGTCGGCGAGTCAAGCGAGCTTAGATTTCTAGTTGCCAAACTGGCCATGAAGTTGTGTGTAGGGGCCATATCTACGGTTGCAATATTCGATGATCGGTAGGTGGTGAGAGCGGTGTAAGTCCAATAGGAAGAAGTCAATCACGTCCTTCGGTAGTCGTCCATCAATTATACCGTAATCGTGATACTAGATAAAGACAACAACGAAATAAGGTTGGTCTTCAAGGTGATATCAATAGCAAGGGCAATAATGATGAATGAGCACAGCAAGGAGAGGTGATGGAAATCAAGCTATACGCAAAGTCACAGTGTCAGCATTCGGGCAGACTCAAGATGGTCAGAAACCTGGCAGCTGCCAGTCTTTTGAACCCGCATGGAGGCTGCAGCCAGGCTGTTGGCAGCTCACTGGGGGCTAAATTTGGAGCGCGCGCTACGTACATGAGAAAGTGTGTGGGATACATGAAGGAAATGTCTGGCCCATGTCTCTGCCCATCGGTCCCCTCTTTCTGCATCGAGCTGCCTGTCTGCGTAGCATCACATCGCATAGGGAGGGGAAGCCGGTTAGGGGCCTTGGGGCCATGGATACGATACGCCAGGGTCTATAATAGGCAAACTGGCGTGCATTGGTCGGTCCGTCGCTCTGCCTATTGGCGACAAGGTCGACGAGCTGGGGACACGGGACAGGGATGGCAGAAACATGGCGTTCACGGAAAGGCTTTTGACTTCGTAGATGACGAGGCTGAGCAGGCCTTAACCCTCCTGGGGAAAGAGTGCGACAGATCGCCCATGACAGCTGGGGTCCTGGACTGTGCTGGAAGATGCTGAACGCATCAGCAGCCAGTCACGATGTGATCCATGCCTGCGTATATGTCGTGTCGGCAGTTATCTATCATGCCTCCCGCTGACACCACGCATTTGGGTGAGGTGAGGTGAGGGCATGGAATGGAATGTGCTGTCTGGGGCGACCCCAGCATCCACCGTGGCCAATGTGCACCAACCAACAGACTCTCCTCACCTCTCCTCACCTTAGCCCTTTGAAACCATTACACGCAAGCGGCCAACGAGCACAGCCTGGCGCATCATGCCATGTCGTATCTCTCCAAATGCCCTTCGCTACTCCCGGATGCCGCCCTCCACATCGATCTAATCCTACAGAAGACTCCAAGAACATTTGCGGCGTGATGGCGATGCAAAGGATCAAGTTTTGGGTAGCATTGGATTATCATATCACACCGGATGAAGCGGGGTTTCTGCACTCTGGCATTGATTTTGACGGCCCCCAAGCCTGCCTGCACACATATTACCACAACCATCCATCCATACAGACATGTCTGGGTGGAGCTGACGGTGGAGGACCGTGAATCTTGACTTTTACCCGCAGGCGCCCGAGCATTGCGAGACAGCTCTAAGCCACCTCCCGCATCGTCAGCACCGAATTGGGACCGTTATTGCGATGTGTCTGCTGCAGTATGATGCCCACCCCAGTCTGCGCACTCGATTTCGCATTCTTCTGTCTCACACATTATATCATCATAGTATCAGTTTCGCCGAGAGTATGGCAGACAGCTGATCGCCCGTCGCTGGTCAGACATCGGATAATATCCCTTCGTCTGGGTGTTGCTACAATGATCTGCCTGCGTAGAAAGACATGTATGAGCGGCATCAGTAAGTGTAAGAGCATGCAGCGTGAGCCCTGGGATCGGCGCAACCGCTTCTAAGTTCTATATATACCGGAAATGCATAATGAAGGAGTTTTGTTGCATTTCGCGCAAACTTGTTCCCCAACTGCCAACATTATCCCCGTCTTTGTACTGCCGCACATGCAAGTAGCAAATATTGCCCAGCCCGGGCGCAGAACCTGGGCTCAAAGGCCTTGCCTTGGCACAGAAGCTTATTAGAACCCTGAGTCGGTCTTAAGATCGAACAAGCATTTGAAATGGAACATGCAGATCCAAGCAGGGCATTGCCGCCGTCGATTCCAACGTAATAGCTGGTGCATACTTGACCGTTGGTGACAGCTCCCCATTGCCCCAGCGTCTAACCGCCTGCACCCAGTTCATCAGACGTTCTACGACCAACAGCCAACAAGCTTGACGCTTCTGGCTCACAAGGCTGCGGATCACATTGGCGCCGTCGCAAGGCCCAGTCGATGGCGCATTCCCGAAGAAATGCCCTTGTATCAAATGCCCAAGCAGAGCAATGACCGAGGTCCAGTGACAATCGCTGCTCCTCTTGGGCCGGGCAGCCTTGCCGCTGGCTGTGGCTCTCCCCATTGTCGCCTGTTACGGCTACGCGCCCTGTAACAGCCCAGTATCGTCCCGCTCAACAGCACCTGGTCCACCACCTCCACAAAACCATAGCCGTCCGCGGCTCAAGGATCCTAGCGCTACGTAGCAAAGAGCCAATTTCCTTTCCTACACTGCCCTTCCAAAGCCACAATGTTGATGCCACGAGGTCCTGTTCTGTCGGCAAGGAACTGCAGGGCCTTGCGGTCCAAGTGCTTCCTTCCGGGCGCTGGAGCCGCATCCAATGAGCGCCGACGTGCCTTCTCCCGAAGTGCGCCTTGCGCCAGGAGCACGATCGACAATAAGCACGCATCGACTCCCTTGCCATTGGAAGGGTACCGTGTCTTGGATATGACTCGCGTTTTGGCAGGTGTATGGAAAAGATTCCCGCCAGTATAGAACATCTATTTTCGTCGTACCGGAATCACTGACGGCGTCTCCTCATTCTCTTTAGCCATACTGTACGCAGATCCTTGGTGACCTCGGGTGAGCATATCTCGTTCTATACTTTGGCAGCATTAAGCATGACCTTCCATACCACCTCACTCTGTCCAGTGTGATTCTGATGTTAGTGAGCCATCTAGGGCTGAGGTAATCAAGATAGAGCATCCCGTCCGGGGAGATGACACCAGGGCATGGGGTCCGCCGTACGCACCCTACAAACCGGGCTCGGGTCTTGAAGGTCCAGGCGAGTCTGCCTATTTCTTAGGGGTGTGTTCTTCGGCCTTGTCTCATCCTCTGGACCCCACGCATGGAAAGCTGCAGTCAATCACGGCGATGTGGGCTGACGGCATCTCCTTGCCTTGTCATCGCAGGTAAACCGAAATAAGAAATCCCTCGGCCTGTCCTTCCAGCATCCCCAGGGCGTGGAGATTCTTCACAAGCTTGCCGCCCAGTGCGACATCCTGGTAGAGAACTACCTGCCCGGGTCCCTGAAGAAATACTCCATGGACTACGAATCACTCCGCAAAATAAACCCGGCACTCATCTACACCTCCATCACGGGGTATGGCCAGACGGGGCCATACTCCAGCCGGGCTGGATACGATGTCATGGTCGAGGCCGAGTTCGGTCTGATGCACATCACGGGAAATCGGGAGGGGCCACCCGTCAAGGTCGGCGTTGCCGTCACCGATCTGACCACCGGGCTCTACGCCAGCAACAGCATCATGGCGTCCCTACTTGGCAGGGCAAAGACGGGCAGGGGCCAGCATATTGATGTGGCACTGAGCGACTGTCAAACGGCAACTCTAGCTAACATTGCCAGCAGTTGTCTCATCAGTGGCAAAAGGGATTCGGGCCGCTGGGGCACAGCTCATCGTGAGTCTACAGATGCCTCCCCAAAGTTCTTCAAATCTTACCCGATGAAATCTAACCCTCTTTTTTTTCCGGTCTAGCTTCAATCGTTCCTTATAGATCGTTCAAAACCAAAGATGGCGATATCCTGTTTGGTGGGGGCAACGATAGGCTCTTTGGAATCCTCTCCGATGGTCTAGGAAACCCTCAGTGGAAAGATGATCCGAAATTCAAAACCAACGCTGACAGAGTAGCCAACCGCCAGGAGCTCGAGGCTGATATTGAGCGAATATCCCAATCTAGAACGACGCAAGAGTGGCTCGAAGTTTTTGAGGGCAAAGGGATGCCCTATGCAGCCGTCAACGACGTTCAGGACTCATTAAACCATGACCACACCAAGGCTCGTGACATGGTAGTTGAATTCGACCACCCAAGCTGTGGCAGAATAAAAATGGTCAATACTCCCGTCAAGTACTCTGAGATCCAGCCCAAGGTCCGAATGGCGCCGCCTCTGCTGGGCCAACACACCGATGAAATACTTGGGGGCCTTGGATTGGATGCATCTGAGATAGCCGCGCTGAAAGAAGCCGCTGTCGTGAGTTAGATCCAACTTAGAAAATAAACATACATAGTAGAAGTTATATTCTCCAAATTTAAAGAGAAAATAAATATAAACAAAAATTATCCGCATTCGAGGGTCCCAAATCGTTCAGAAACCAGGAGGTAGTTCATCTGATAGGTGATCACGTGATCTGCACGTGCCTGATTCAACATCGTCCTATTCCTGCCTCATCTAAAGCTGAGTACGTTCAACCTCAATTGCAACGGCTTAAGTCGCCCATGAGGCAGTGATTTAGAGGAGGAGTGTTTCCTATCTATTTTACGGGCTTATCCGTTCCGAAACTCGATGCATTTCTCAATTTCCTAGTTGTCATTCCCTTTTCAATCTTCCTCACTAGGATCACGCAGCTCGATTCGCCCACCATGGATTCAACCCCGGGCAATCACAGCTTTGGGGGTGACGTGGTGATGGATTCCACATCTAATCACTCTCGGGATGTCTCTACCCCTCAGCCCACTTCATTGAGGCCAGAGGACAACGCCACCGCGACGCCTTTAGCAGACAGAACGTCACGCTCGCCGTCCCTAGCATCACCCTACGTCCCCCAGTTCTCCGCCGCAACATCTTTTATTCTGAACAGGATGAAAAGCACAGGATCGAATTTCAACTCTACGCTGTCGGATCTCTCAACGGCAGTTGCGGAATCGAATAAGGATGCTTATGAGGTTTTCAAAACGAAATTGGTCCAGAGCATGAGCAAAGGAACCTCGCTCCCAGAACCCCCGCCGCTATCGACCCTAGGTGACCCGTCCCTCCTCAAAAAGTCACTGCTACATCCGAAGGTGGCCGAATCGAGCAGCTCAAGTCGCAAGAGGAAGCGAGAGTCGGAGCCAAGCACTGAAGTCGACTTTGGCCAGAGCACGATGCCCTTCCCCTCCGCTTCCCAATCGCCCGGCCCTACTATCGGTGCCTCGAACGGTATGAAGCAGGAATGTTCCACGTGCCGTACCTCGGTCTCGTTCGAGGAGAACCAGGTTATCATTTGCCAGGTTTGCGGCATCGGTCGCCACCAACAATGCTGGTCTCCGCCAGTTCTGAGGGCTGATTTAAAGAGAGCCACCTTCACATGCGAGCGATGCGAGAACACAAATACCTCCCAGAATGGGGCGCCTGCGGAATATCGAGACCAGAGAACAGAGAAGGTTCGCCAAAAGCGCCTGGCCATGCTGCCCGCGGGGATTGTACCTGTAAAGCCAGAGCTGGTAGGCTTTGGGGCCGGCGCGGCAACTGATCACGCTGTAAGCTTGCTGCTTCCCTTGACTATCCTTGTTTCTTCTGCTAACGCCCACCTCTACAGCGCACGGCGTACTTCCAGAATATGAGAAAAACAGATCTTCTCAACATCTTATCATTCTGCGACCAGCTCCAGCCCCAGCTGATCGTAGACATCATGGTCTCAGTCTCCAAGAAACATCCGAACCTGCCTATGTTTGCATCTCCTGACTGGCACGAGCCGTTCTCCGACCCTTCAGCCCCGGCCAAGGTCACAAGACGAGGATCCGCTCGGTCCAGCCACGGCCGCAGCCTCCTCAATTCCAAGGCCAAGCAGAAGATCAAGAACACCGCCAATGCCAGAAACGGGACGAAGAGGCAGGCAAAGAAGCCAGCCCCCGCCGTGGAAGAAATGCCGTTGCAACTCACTAACAATGAGGAGGACACCCTGCCCCCGGCGTGGCCCAGAGCAGGACAGGGCATGTACGCCAAGCTCGTGCCCGAGGTTGAAGATAGAAGTCTACTCAAAGACGACAACGACGAAGGGGCATTCAGCCACTTCATGGTGAGTAACATGGGAAAGCAGATTATCGAACCTGTTTAAATAAGGGCGGATCTCCTTCGGAGGGAGACATGTATTGTTGTGGAAGATAAAAGGAAGCATTGATAGATATTTTCCTACTTCTGTCTGCCTGGGAGCAATGAGATGGGATTCCTCATAGGTAACAACGGCTGTATTAATAGAGATAGAGGAGCCGGCACACCATGTCCAGCTTCATATGATAAGAGATCGTAGTCTATTATGTTACGCTAGGCGTCAAATGGAAAGATAATACGACGTTCATATTCATAACCATCGGCCCGCCTATCATATCTCTCATCCATACCATAGCCTCTCCTCATTACGCATGCAGTAAGGGGGTGATCATCACTACTTCAATCGTAAATATCATGCTCCGGCTCAGACTTGCCTTTAAAGTCATCAAAGTCGTCGTGTGGTATACATGAATATCCACCGGGTTTTCATGGAAGGGTTTGGCCGGGTGGGCGAAACACACAGTCGCATGGTCCCAACGACTCAACAGTATCTGTTGATGGTCATCATCGCCGGTCGAAAAAATATCAATATCTCGAGAGCACTTGCTCCCAGAGACACGGTTTGTCTAGAAAACATAGTTTAGATTGTAATGGACGTGGTTCCCTTGACCCTTCCGTTTTCCATCTTGGCTGTCCTGGCCCCGAACTGGATCTGTAAAGATGAGCTTATCAGTATAGTCCTTCTATGTTTCAAGTATAGGAGGTTGGCATAGTGCTCGTACCGCTCTCTTCTTCTCCCCCGCCACGGATCTCAAGCCCAAACTTCTGGCCAGCAGTCGCAACACCCTCTTCTCAGGATCGAGATACGAGTCCGATCCCGGGACATCGAAGTTGCACTTCTCCCAGGCAGGCAGCTCAATCGCCCACCTGACGAGCCTCTCGTCCAGGTATGGGAACCTCGCCTCCCGACCCCAATGGCTGAGGACACGGTCATCTCGCCCCAGGTTCCGCTTCCCGAGACGGCTAACGTCAAGCTTCAGCTCTTCCACCAAGCCTTGGTACCCCCTTTGGACGTACGCTACACTGTGGCGCTGGTAGCCGCCAAAGAGCTCATCTGCTCCCAGTCCCGAGAGGAGGACCCGCGCGGTGGTTGTGTAGGGCTGCGGATCGGCCTGCCCAGGAACAACAGTAGCAGATCCTTGACCCCGGCTTGCGAAGTACAAAGCGCTCGCGATGGAGAGGTCCATCTCGGTATTGTGAGGAAACATGAGGCTGATGACCTCGCTTCTATGTGCACAATACTCCTTGTAGGGAACATTTATCTGATCAAATTTCGTTAGAAGAAAGAGAGCGTACCATTTAAGTCAACAGGACTCAAATACCGTTACGAAGCGCCATGTGCGCGTCGGGCAGCACTCTACAAGCTCGGAAAACGCCTTCCTACCGGTAATCCGGTCGGGGCAAAGCTCATACAGGTCCTCTACCGACTGTAACTTGAGATTCGAGGCAACCCTCGGGTTCTCGAACGCCACATTGAGAAGATCAATGGGCTGCTCGGCCGGTACCGCGTCACTCGCGAGGCGGGCCAAGACGGTGCAGTCAAGGCCGCCAGAGAAGAGCACAGCAACTCTCGCATCAGAGGAAGAGCTGTGCGGTGGGATGGGCACATCCAGCACTCGCAAGTTCAGAGACTCCGTCAGCTGTTTGCGAAGCTCGCAGACGGGCCGAGATTCCTGAGAAAGCTGGCATGGCTCTGTGGGCAAAGAGGTATTAAAATAGCCAATGCTTGAAACCTGAAGAAGTTATTTATTAGTAGCAAGGGGATGGCGAATCTCGGCAAGAAAAACGATGTGCCAAGTACCTACCATAGCGTCGTCGGGATTCCACGGGTATCTGATGGGAGTGAAAGCATTGGGGGAGGCAGCCTGGTCCAGCTGGATGGCGTAGCAACCGTCAGCTTCGACCTCTACCCAGTCGGACGACAAAGCCTCGGCGACACTGGAGAGCATGAACGAGCTGCCATTGCTCAGGAGGAGCGATCGCCGACCCAGACGGTCACGTCCATAGTAGAGTCGTTTTGCCAGCTTGTCATAGTAGATGAATGAGAAGGGGCCTTCAATATCTTGCAGGGCCTCTAGAACTGGGTCAAGGGACATGTCATGCTGTCCGTCTTGACGTTTGAGGCTTGCGGCTACGAGGAGGCTCAGCACCGCTTCGGTATCGTTCTGGCACACGGCCTGGCCGTGGATTCTCCAGGCCTCGCCATTCCAACAGAGCACGGATCCCGTATCGGGATCCACCAGGGGTTGCTCAGCTACATGATCACCTCGTAGCGAGAGAACAGTAGACGTGAACGAAGCTGTCAAGGACAGGTCGGCCAGGTGCTGCGTGACATTTCCTGTGTGGTCTGGGCCTCTTCGCTGAAGAAGACGCTCAACTTTCGTCTCAAGAGGCGCTGGTGTATGTGGCGATACAACAGCGTGTATGCCGCACATCTTTGGTTGTCTCTTGTAGGAGAAGCTTCTCTTCCCCTTTAGGAGTGCACGGTGATATTAAAGCCAAAAAAAAGTGGATAATTGACATTATGGTTCTCGGCTTAGTGGGGAGCCAAAAGAGGCAAAAAGAAAACACTTATCTCTCCGGTACTGGGAATCGAACCCAGGGCTGCTCGGTGAGAGCGAGCGATGTTAGCCACTACACCATACCGGACTATACGAGACATGCTGCTATTGTCGTATATTTAGCTCACCAAACAAAATTGAGGGGGTGATCGTAGGTACCGTCCCCTCCATCTACTTCAAAAAATAGACAGTCAATCACAGAGACAAAATCATTGTAGTAAGAAATAATTGTTCCAGTATTAATACACAGGTCCAGATTGACTGAATAACCCGTGTTCATCTTCTTATCCACTTGAAAATGCAGTATAACTTTCCTAAAAAATCATTTCGCTAATTTTCCCACCATTCATGCGCCAAATCCTTCAACAGGTATATCCTCTAATACATTGCAAGAAAAACAACCAGATCCTTCATATACTCATGAT